>JAWXYG010000011.1:10125000-10750000 GCA_034222035.1 Acacia crassicarpa
GCTCTAGGTTTGGAAATCCATCTCGTACCATTCTCCACCAAATGCAAAGCAGGCCTTCTATAAATCTCTTCTATGTCCAGTCTTGCGTTGACTGTGTCCTTCGTCTTGCCCTTGGTGTCCATCACGGTGTACAAAATATTGCAAAACACATTCCGCTCAATATGCATGACATCGAGGTTGTGTCTTAACAGTTGATCTTTCCAATATGGTAGTTCCCAGAAGATGCTGTGTTTGTTCCAATGATGATCAATGCCATATCCCTCAGGTTCGCTGGAAGCAGCCCCTCTTCGACACTTGGAATGTACTTGACCCTATCCCATATTTCTTGGCCACTTAAACGACGAGGTTGATCTGCTCGTTCGACAACATTCCGCGTGAAGTCTTTTCTATTTCTCCTGTACGGATGATCGGGGGGTAGGAATCGCCGGTGCCTGTCAAACCAACAGACCTTATGACTGTGTTCCAAGCTATAACCCGTATTCTATTCAAGACATACCAGGCATGCAAGCTTTCCCGATGTTTGCCAGCCACTCAACATCCCATATGCAGGGAAATCATTTATCGTCCACATTAAGGCAGCCCGCATGGTGAAATTCTGACTTAATGATATATCATACGTAAGAACCCCTTCACTTCACAACATCTTCAACTCGTCTATCAAAGGCCTGAGGTACACATCTATCTTCTTTTTTGGGTTGGATGGCCCAGGGATTAACGCGTTAAGGAACAAAAACTCTCTTCTCATGCACATAGAAGGTGGGAGGTTGTACGGTGTCACAATGACAGGCCAACAGGAATAATTCCTGCCCGTTTTATCAAAAGGAGCGAACCCATCCGAACATAGACCAAGACGGACATTACGGGGATCCATAGCAAAGAAATGATTCGCCTCGTCAAATTTGCGCCAAGCTTCAGCATCCGAAGGATGCGTCACAAAGTTTTCATCTCTGTGATGCTCCCAATGCCATCTCATGTGAGCAGCTGTTTGTTCTGATGCATACAATCTCTGAAGTCTAGGCACCAGAGGAAAGTAGTGCATCTTGCTTAACACTTGACGGGTCATTTTCCTTCCTTTCCTCACAACTTTATATCTATCATGTCCACAAAATCTACAATTGGTCTGCTCAGCATCATCCTTGTAATATAACATACATCCCCTAGGGCAGCAATGAATTTTTTCACATCCAAGCCCAAGCTCTTTCACCTTTTTTTTTGCTTGGTAAAAATCCTTCGGCAAATTATTGTCTTTGGGAACAACCTTGCTTATGATCTGCATCATTTCGTTGTAATTCCTCTCACTCATATGGTGATCAGTCTTCAAGCTTAGTGTTGCTAGGGTAGCCGATAGCGATGAATATTCACTATTTTCAAAGTGTTCACAACCTTCCCATAACGGACGTTGCGCTTCTTGAAGCATTTTATAGAACCTATCGGCTTCCGGATGAGGATCATCTCCCATGTATGATGGTTGAGCATGTGTATCGGTCTCCTCTCCCATGTATGACGATTCAGCATGAGTAACAGGATCGAAATATCGGCCGATCGACGGTCCCACAGCGGCCATAACCAACTGCTCATATTGATTAAGGTTGTCTTGATGACTACCGTCCCCGTAATAACCACTAGGTGTCGGTGTCTGTCGGACTTCGCCATGACATTCCCAACACTCATAATCCTTCATCAATCCCTTTTTACACAAATGGATTTTGACCTCCTCAAAATCTTCAAATATTATACACCTACATTTGACACACGGACACCTGATCTCCCTACTTGAATTAGTTGAATGTGCCAGAGCAAAATTGATGAACTCTTGCAAACCTGCCAAGAATGCTTAAGTTAGTTCTCTTCTCTCAGTTAGGCGATTGTACATCCAACTTCTATCATGGTTGCCTTCCATATTTCCTAGCTAGTTCAGTTACTAACTTAATTAACATCTCAACATGCCACAAATATATAAAAGTGGTCAATTCAACAGAATAAGTATTTAGTATAAAATTTATCAATTTACAAATTAATTTAATAAAAAAACCATTGATTTGAAATTTTAAAGTGCAATTGGTATTTTTTTTTTTCCATGTATATTTTTTTAGTAATATTTATAAGATATTTTAAAAAAGAATTCTTAAGCGAATAATTTTTACTGCTATTTTTACTAATGTTTATAAGATATTTTTAAAATTTGTCCTTTTTTTTTCAATTTTCATTTTTACGCCTTCTAATGTTTATTGCTATCTTTTGCTACTTTTTTCATTTAAGCGTGAGTTTATGTTACAAATTTACCTTTCCAAACAAAAATTATTAAATTTACAAATATTTAATATTGAAAATACTAGAAATGCCTCGAAAGTACAAACTTTCTATATATCTTAAAAAATATATATACTTTCACCTAACATAAAAAGTCCTAGATAAATTAATATCCTATACATTTGGGAATATTTTATTTTAAAGGGAACAAAAAATATTTAAACAAAGTAAACTAATTAAAATAAAATAGTATTACCAACATAGGGTTGGTTTAGCGGTGTAAGGTTTTGATAATTCCTTTGAGTCTCAAGTTCAAATTTCAGATGAATCACTTATGTTAGGAGAGGCAGGGGTAGTTACAATCTTCAAACCAAATAGAGGATCATAATATTAAAAAGTGAAAAACAAAATACTATTGAATGCTGTGATTTTAAGAATTATTATATAATAAAAATTGATGTCAACTTAACTTAAAATAATTTTTTGTAAAAAAACAAAAATGAAAATGAAAAAACTTTACTTAAAATAATTCTATACGTTTAATACACTACAAGAAAATGTGAAATTTGCGAGGAATTTTGCGAGGGAAAAAATTCCGTCGCAAATTTTGGAAAATTTGCGAGGGAAATTTAATTCCCTCGCAAAATGGTGATTTTTGCGAGGGAAACAATATTCCCTCGCAAAAAGAACGCAATTTTGCGAGGGACAAGAGATTCCCTCGCAAAATTCCCAAAATTTTGCGAGGGAATCGTCGATCCCTCGCAAATTTGCGCACATTGCGAAAAATTGGAGGGAAAATTCCCCCCCAATTTTTTCGCTATTTTGCGAGGGAACAAAGAATCCCTCGCAAAATAGAAAAAAAATTGGGGGGAAATTTCCCCCCAAATTTTTGTAAAGGACATACTTTGCGAGGGAATCGTTCATCCCTCGCAAAATTTTGGGCATTTTGCGAGGGAATAAAAATTCCATCGCAAAATGTCTAGAATTTTGCGAGGGATTAACTAGTCCCTCGCAAAAATCCTTATAGTTTGCGAGGGAACTTTTGTTCCCTCGCAAAAATCTTTACATTTTGCGAGGGAATTTTCGTTCCCTCGCAAAAATCCGTACATTTTGCGAGGGAATCTATATTCCCTCGCAAAATAATATATTAATATTTATATATATTTTTTGTTAAATATTTCTCCAAAGTAAACCTAAAGCAATTAAAACAAATAAATTTAAGTCTCTCACTCATTTTTGCCTCTGTTCAACTAAGTAGCATATTGATTAAAATCAATACAATTCTCCTCTAAAGAATAGTATTTTAAAATATATTGATAAACATTTGTCTTATAATTAACATATATATTATTTCTATATATCTTCCTTTTTAGTTACCTTTAACATGTATGTGAGCCTAACTCCTCACACTGCGACATAAGTATTTGGAGCCTACCACATTACCTTTTCCAATGCACTCTATCCATTTTGATCTTACCAACCACTCTTCCTTTTTTTTATTACTCGTTTCTGTTTTTTCTATTAAACGCATTTATTTAATTTGATTATATTACAAAATTTTAGTTAAATTAGTTAACATGATATACTATTTTTTTTTCTAAAACACTCATACATCTTTCTTTATTTCTTATTCCCTCTCATACCTGATAACAGTTGATTGTGTATCAATAGGCTAGGGATAAAGAAAAAAAATTGACCAACATGAAAAAAAACTACTCCCTCCGATTTAAAAGATAAGACAAAGCTTTTAGAATAAATCATACTGCAAACACTATCTTATATTTAAAATCAGAGATAATATTATATATGAGATCAATATCAATTCTTCAATTAGATCCTATATTTATGATTGAAGACACTACTTACTTGTATTTGGTCACAATTCAACTATCAATAAGTTTTAATTCCACTAATCAAATTAGCATGAATATCCGTTTAGGAATTAGTATTTGGTCACAATTGAACTATCAATAAGTTTTAATTAGTTTGATTATGAGAAAAAATCTTGCAAAAATTAAATAATCAACATCAAATACTTTCTTAAATATTCCTACAAAATTATGAACTGACAAATGTTCTAACATGGTTCTAACTTCTTGATATTTAATTATACGAAATCAAAATTAATAAATAATGTGCTGCGATTTATCCCATCTAAAGTGCAAATATTTATTTATTTAGATTGAAATGATTTGAATCTTCAGAAAAGTCAAATATAATGCTACTATATCTTTTCCACCTACCTAAATGCAATATACACTTTCTGACAAGGTATCAACTTTTAAACAATGGCACGAACAAGAGCCTGGCTTAGTCGATAGATTGTTGAGTCTCTTAAACATGATGTTCTGGTTTGAACCAAGCCATATGCATGGAAAATGCTTAGTTAGGAAAGGCAAAACTCGTATGATCTATATGCCCCGATTGATAAGATTAGTCTCTAGCTATTAGTTGGAAGATATCGTTTGGATTCTTAAAAAAATTCGGTCCCTATTATTCCTTGACTTGGAGCATGATTCACTCAGTATAATTTCTAATTCAATAAATCATAACAACTAAATTGTTTAAAACTAAAGTTTATGAATTGAATCGATAATTAAGAGAAAATTAAGAGAAAAACTTTGAGTAAGAATAATATGAATTTTTTAATGATATTTTAATCTAGATAAGTCATAAAAAATCATTTTTGTCCTTCTCATAATAGTAAATTGACCATATATTTCAAATATTTGAATCCTTAAATGCTACTATATATCTCTCATTAAAAAAAGAGCTCACTGTCATTTTCCCTTAAACAAATCCCATAAAAATGATCGATCAACATCCGATAATTACTCTCTGTTTTTCAATTTTGTTTTGAAGTTAAACTTTGGATGAGAGTATTACTAGTATATGACAAGTATCATTTCTTTTGACCCAAAAAAAAAAACAAGTATCATTTCGACATCATCAAGTCCATGCGTTTTTGGCTTTTAGGTTTAATTTGATTATCAATTTCGGATTCATTAATTTGACATGATTAATTTTAAAATATATTGATGAACATTTGTCTTATAATTAATATATATTATTTCTATATATCTTCCTTTTTACCATTTAATCAAATAAATATAATAGAACATATGACATATTTTTAAAAAATGTAAATTAATAAAAACCTTCATAAGAAATATATCAAAAAATTATAAATGACATGATTAAAAATGTTTAAATAAGCGAATAATTATTGCTAGTAAATGGTAGAATAAAAGCCATTGAAATCATGAACTATATGACCATTGTAATCTTATCTCTGATTTATAGTTATCTCAACTTGCAATGTTGTCATGAATTAATTTATAGGTAAAACGTGATCGAGGACGATGAAGTTTTACTGATAAATGCAAAAGGCAAAGGTTGGAAATGAGGATTATTTGAACCGTTAAGTTAGCACACACTTGTAAAATTCAGAAAAGAAGAAAAGATTATTTATAAACGTTTTCTTGATTGATCAGCGAAGGCATTTGGTTAGAAGTTTGGCACAAGTTGTACTTATTAGCAGTTCTATCATTTTGGTCCATGGTTTGGCTACCTTTAACATGTATGTGAGCCTAACTCCTCATATTGTGATATAAGTATTTAGAGCCTACCACATTATCTTTTCCAATGCACTCTATCCATTTTGATCTTACCAACCACTCTTCCTTTTTTTATTACTCGTTTCTGTTTTTTCTAAATGCAAAAGGCAAAGATTGGAAATGAGGATTTTTTATACCGTTAAGTAAGCACACACTTGTTAATTTTGACTTATCAACTTTTTTTTTGGACTAAAATACCCCTATTTAACATAAGAATTATTTAAACATTTATATTTACTAAAAATAATACTATACAATCAAGAAATAATTCTAATATATTTTTTCAAAATTTATAATAGATAACATTTATTAATTTTTTTATATTATAAAAATTTACAATTTCTTGTTATATAAAATTTTATGACTTTAATTTTTCATCACATCTATTGGTGGATAAAAATTTATAATAGATAACATTTATTTGTTAAGAGTTTTTTGTTTTTTTTTTTAAATATGAATTAATATCCTCCCCTCCGCCTCTCTCAAACTCTGAGCCCCATTTCAAACAAAGATGTGTGAAGTTTACTTTGAATATTTCTTGGTATCTGTACGTGTAGCTAGAGACATCAATATTATATTTTGACACTTTGTGGTAGTTGTTGAAATGCGATTCATAATCGTTGTATATATGTAGTAGTATTAGTAGTTAATTACCTGAGACTCCTTAATTGATGCTTAATGTATTCATTTTTGTAACGGCCCGGGAAAAAAAAAATTAATTATTAAATTAAATTACATTGGGAATTAGACTATATTATTATAGTATAAGGTAATTCTATATTTACCTATTATTGATCTAGCCTGTTGGTTTTGAGCCCAGTGTGTGTGTGTTTTTTTTAAATTTTCCCTCAGCTCATCTGGAAATTTCCAGAATACCCTTAATGGTGAATAAAGAAAAGGGCATCGGTTTATTTCTTTTTATTTTTCCCTGGGTCATTCGATTTCACCGTTGGCAGAGAAGGGAGACCGCATGAATTGCTTCCGAAACCCTAGACCTGGCGCGACCTTCTTCATCTTTCTTTCGTGCTCTTTCTCCGTCGCACGTTCACCGCCGGCGTCCTCCTCCGGTTCGGATTTTCTGCTGTAGTTTGATGTTTTTTTTTCCTCTGTTTTGTTTCGTTTCTTTCGACTGCTGGTTTTTAGGGCTGTTGTGATGTTGATAATTTAGGGTTGGAGACTGCTCTTGGTAGGGGGGTTTGAAACGAAGAACTTCTAGGTTTGTCCATTTGAATTGTTGCTGTTATGTTTCTTCTTTTTCTTGCTGTCCGTTTTTTTTCCTTGCCGCTGGTGGTTGTGTATTGGCAAATTTATGGGACCGTGAACCTTGAAATCTACCGAATCATTGATTTAGCTGTGTTTGGTGTGTGTTGATGTGAATCTGATGTATATGTTCGCTTAGGAGGGCGCTAGGACTGAATTTGCTGATTAAATCAACATTTTTAAACTTGGGGGATTATAATTTTGGGTGGGAAACGTGTTTTGTTGTGGTCGTCTATGTATATATAAGGGGAGCAATGAGGTTCTTGTGTTTTATGAGATATGGTTGTTGTTGATTTGAATTAGAGGGCTTTAGTAACAAAATTTTGGAATTCATTAAGTTACGAAGAAGGCTCATACACGGCTAGAAGGGTTGTACGCCAACCATGTGAAGTGTCAATTGAATGCGAAAATATTGAATCTTGTGCAGGGCTTTAATTGGTGTATTGTGGGGTGTTAGAAGGAGTAGATAGTTTGGGACTCCAAAAATGAAAACTTTCTACATCCCTTCAATAGACATCACTTGAATTAGGGACGTCTATTGGGCCTATTTTGGGACTCCAAAAGCGTTTTTTCTAGTAGTGATGATTACTAGTTCTTGATGCGGATGCCCCCTCTTCATATGTTTTTGCCATTGATATTTTTTCTCAGCTTTTCCTTCTTATACAGTACATTTCTGCCATCATTGTTTTTTTCTCAATTTCTTGATTTGCAATGCTTTTCCCCCTATTTGCTTTTTTTTTTTATTTCTATTAATTTCCTTTCAAATGCAAACCCACATAAATAATTTCTTTGCAGGTATGGTAATGCCGATGTCTGGAAGATCTTTACAGATTTATTTGACTACTTCCCTTTGACAGCATTGGTTAGTGCTTTTTATACTATTATTGTAATACATGGTGTATGGAATTACTGGAGGCTGTGTTCTTGCCTATGATCAGAGTTTGTGCAAGTTCGTTTGATTCAATCTACCTAGCTTTTATTTGAGATGCATCAATTTATCTGTGTCTCTTTCTCATCTTCTTTTGTGCCCTAGTATCTCATCGGCTAATTTACTCTTCTCCCTGCTTTTTGATTAAACTCTATTTGTGTTGAATATAATAGGTTTCTTATATATTTTGCGAAAGGTTATTCCCTTTTTTGTATTAACTTGACAAATAGCACATAATAATTACTGATAAAGTATATGAACATATTCTATTTCAGTCGAAAACTTGATGGTAATTTTATTGGTTGTTATGGCTTGTCCCTAATTTAATTGACTTTATATGATACTAATTGTAGGTGAAGTTGCATGAGAAAATTTGCTCTCGACTCTTATAGTGATTATTATGAGTAATTACATCTGTGTCATAAATCAGATTAATGTTACAATTTGGATAGGGGGTGTGCAATAACCATTAACCAGTGGAGGACTAATGTAACATTGCAGTTGGTTGTGTAGCTATCAATTGACATAGTTAACTAATGTTGTGGGTATCTTCTACAATTTTTATATAAGTTGATTGAAATCACCCATAGACGTGATACTTTTGCTACCAATTGCAAACCATTATTCCCTCGTCTATTTAAATGAAGTACAAAAAATAAACTGACTTTGTATTGTTGGTTAAATTTGTAGATGATAAGAGGGTGAAGACGTTAGAAGCGAAGGTGAAGGAGCAAGAAGCGCAGATGAAGGAGCAAGGAAAGATGATTTTAGAGATGCAGGAACTTCTCAACTCCCTTATGAAGGACAAGGGTACGAGGCTGCCTCCTGATGGTGATGGCGATACCGATGGTGATCCTGCCCAGACTGCTGCAGTTTAGACTTTTTTTTAGTTTATGTTTGTTGAAACATTATACTTTGTAATATTTTGTTATTTTTATGTAAACTTTGATGCTTGTTACAATATCTTTTTATCATATATAAGTCTTTTTAATTTCTAATTTTTAATATTTTTTATGAAATTAATTACATTTTTAAAATCATTTTATTTTTTAAAAAATTTAATTGGGATTTTGGCGAAAATTCAATATATTGAATTTTGCGACGGAATTTTATTCCCTCGCAAATATAAAAATTTTGCGAGGGAAAAAGATCCCTCGCAAGATATGAAATTTGCGAGGGAGTACTACTCCGTCGCAAATTACAATACTATTGACTTTTGTGAGGGAATTGAATTCCCTCGCAAAAATTTCAAATTCTCTAGGTTTTGCGAGGGAATTTGTTCCCTCGCAAAAAATTCAAATTTTGCGAGGGAACAAATTCCCTCGCAAAAAATTCAAATTTTGCGAGGGATTTTTTCCCTCGCAAAATATCGAGGTTTTGCGAGGGAATAAATTCCCTCGCAAAATCCAAAATTTTGCGACGGAATAGTTTTTCCCTCGCAAATCTTGAAATTTGTGAGGGAAAATGATTCCACCACTAAATCCAATTTTTGTGACGGAAATGTGCATTTTTGTGACGGAAAATTTTTTTGCGATGGCTGTTTTTGCGAGGGAACTTTTTCCGTCGCAAATTTCGCCGCAAACGGTTTTTGCGACGGAAATTTGCTCTTTTGAGAGGGAAAAATTCCGCCGCAAAAAACTGATTTTTTTGTAGCGATAATTGTGTTTACTTGTAAAATTTACTTTTTTAATTTATTTTCGTCCCAAAAAACAATGCAAGATTAAAAAATTCATAATCATTAAAACCCAATAATTAAAAAAAATCATGGAATCTCCTACACACTATAAGTATAATCCAAATTAATAAATACATTGAGTATCAAGATCTTTATGTAATTAATACAATCAGCCAGAGAAGAAACTAAAACCAAAAAAAAAAAAAACAACAACAACAACAATCTAAACTCATGTAATTGATAATCTTCTGCCAACATTCATATTTCCACTATGTACAAGAATAACCAGTAATGAACAATATCATAATTTTAACACACAATTTATTCATTATACAAAAGAGACTAGTCAAAAAAATAATGCAACATTAATATTCTCATTAATAAACAATATCATAATTTTACTACACTTTCATTATAAAAAAGAGACTATAAAAAATTAATGCAACATTAATATTATCACTAATACTCACAAATCAACATTAATAACCAATAACAAATAATTTAATCAACATTAAAGAAATAACACAAAATATTAAAAAAGATACGTTCTGCAGAAATTTCACTCAAGAGAACCAGTAATATTTTTGACATAATTTTATTACAAATAAAAATAATACTCAAGAAAATAATAAATAAAAAAATCAAATCTTTCCACACCAGAAAAAAGAAAAAAGAGAGCAAGCTTACTTGGAATAGAGGTGCAAATGGTAGTAACTAGTAAGGGAAGAGGAAGAGGAAACACCGCCGGAAAATCACTGACCGGAGCACAGGGAGACACCACCGGAAAATGGGAGATAAATGTGTTTATGGGTGTCCAATATTTAAAAAAAAAACCAGATGGCCAGCGTTAAAAAAAAAAAAAGAACAAACCTGACGAGCTGAAGCTGGCAGATGAGGACCTGCAAATGGGTGGGGGCTGGAGCTGCAGCTGAGGGGGCTAGGTTGGGGAGCTGAGGGGGCGGGGGGAGCTGGGTTGGGGAGCTGAGAGGGTGGGGGGGGCTCGGGGGAAGCTGAGAGGAGGGCGAGCTGGGGGGAGGGGCGAGCTAGGGGTCGACCGGAGGAGGAGCTGAGGGTGGGGCCGGAGCTGGGGGTGGCGATTCGAGCTGAGGGGAGAGCTTCGCGGTGAAAAGGGCGGTGAAAATGGCGAATACGAGCTGGAGGGGGTGCTTAAAATGACTTTTGCAACGGAAATCATTTCCGTCGCAAAAAGAAATGCTTTTTGCGACAGAAAGCTTTTCCGTCGCAAAAAAAAAATTTGCTTTTTGCGACAAAAAATCTTTTCCGTTGCAAAAAGCATTTCCTTTTGCGACGGAAAATATTTCCGTCGCAAAAGGGAGGGGACGGCGGCCCTGTTTTGCGACAGACATCTAGGTCCGTCGCAAATACTTGCGACAGAATCTCCGTCCGTCGCAAGTGGGGTGAAAATGGTGGCCTTCTTGGTCGCCATTTTGCGACGGACATGGAGTCCGTCGCAGCCTTTTTCAACGGACTAACTTTCCGTCGCAAATTTTTTCATTTTGCGACAGATTTATGATTCCGTCGCAAAATTCCTTAGTTTTGCAACGGAATCAAATCCGTCGCAAAATCCGTCACTATTCCACGTTTTTCTAGCTGTGTTACTTAATCTCAGAGCCTAATTAAAATTTCCTTCGTCAAAGTAAATCTTAATTCTCAAAATCATATTCAATGATATCCAATCACTAAATAGATAAAACTAACCAAGATTAAGTAACCACAATTAATATCAATTTTAACTAAACAATAAAAACAAAATCCAATTCACCACAAGTTCATAGGTCCTATAGGTTGCAAAATCAACTAATAACACAGGCTCTAATAAAATCCATAACAAGTAGATAAGAATTCAGGTTCAAAAAATAAGGAGAGAGAGGAAAGCAAGCTTCTCGTCCCCTTAACAGTCCTCTCATCCTTCCTTGGAGATGATGAAGAGAACCAAAATGCTCAGTCACTACTCCTTTGCTTCTTCGTTCCCCCCTTGCGTCTTGTTTTTACTTTATATATATAATCTAAATATAACTTAGCCCGTGGGTCATTAATTCTCTTTTTTGTTTTTAGGGTGAAGGAGCGTTTTCGCCAATCAACTATTAGGCTAAGAGCGATTTTGCCAAATAAGTTTTAAAAGGTCCAAAATTGCCAGCAAACAATAAAATTTGACAAATCATCACAATTCTGTCATTAGCCATGTAACGTCCGTTTAATCCCCCCACCACGTTGGATTTGTCTTCCACGTCAATGCCCACGTGGCTTTATCTGTTTCTTTTTTTAAAAAAAGGTGAAGAATTCCCAGGTTGGACAAAAGCACATAACCCCCAAATAAACTAAAGGCCAAATCCCAAGTTCTGTTTCCACACCCCACACAAAACCTAAGTTGTCTCTCGACACCCCGACAGCGAGCGAAAGAGAAGAACCATGCCGAAGAACCCACACGGAGTCAACCAAATCCAACGAAGAAGGCCAAATCGAAGTAATGGAAGCAGAAATTGTGACCGATTATCCTACATGGGTTGCAATCAAGTGATTGAGGAACGTCCGACAAGGATCGCGAGTTAAAGTTCGTGATCAACAGCAGCGCTAGGGTTTTGGTAGGTGAAATTTTCGAAAGGTAATAGTCGATTTTCGCCAAAAATTGGGGTTCTTTATGGTTTAGGGTGTGTTGCTGTTGAAGCAACTAATTTATTGCCTCTTTAACTTGATGCAGCGATAATGACGGAGAAAGGGAAAGGCGTAGCTTGTGTAGAAGAGGCGACAAAATTTGTGGTGAGTGAGAACGACAATGCAGTGGGGAAAAACTTGTTGGATAAGCTGAAGAAGGTAAGTGAAGTTGCCTCTGTTCCCAAAGAATCTTTGAAGAGCTTGTCTGTTTCTGAGCTTGACGATGATTACATAGAAGAACTAGGTGAGTTAGATGACATAGGTTTGTTAGAGGGTATAGGTAGGTTAGAAGACATTCCAGTGAATGATAATGTTGGAGAGACAGAGCAAGACATATGGTTCGATGAGAAAGTTAGAAGACATTTTGGGGAAGGTGGTTGCCATGATTCTGACAGTGACGAGGATAGCCAAATGGCATGGTCAGAGTCAGAATCTTCTGATAGTGAAGGCCCTGAGGATAGTGGGGGTGATGAGGAAGATGAAAACTTAGATAATGGTGGGCCTCTACCAGAGAGGCCTAGTCTAAGGGAGTTGGATGGGTCTGAAAGAAGGCCTTATTTCATGTTGGGTATGACTTTTTTAGATAGAGGTGAGTTGAAGAGGGCCATCGATAAGTATGCTATTGAGAGTGGGGTTAATGTGAGAATAGTTAAAAGTGAGAAGAAGATGGTAATAGCAACATGCGAAGAGGGCTGCCCATTTAGGTTGTATGCATCTAGAGAACGCGTTGGAGTTGGGTGCATTTTGAAAACACTGGTTCGTGAACATATGTGTGCAAGGGTTTATAAGAATCAAAGAGCAAGTGTGAGGTGGCTAGCTGAACACTTTAAGGAGAAAGTTCAAGAGAATCCTCAATACAGTTCAATTGAAATGAAGAAGGAGGTTGAGCGCGAGTTCAAACTCTTTGTGAGCAAATATAAGTGCAAGAGGGCCAAAAGGACAATAATGCAGGACATGGATGGGGGCTTTGTAGAAGAATTTAAAAAGTTAGAAGCTTATTGCAATGAGCTCAAAGTGTCTAATCCAGGATCCGATGTAAGTGTTGAGTTTAAGTCCCGAAGCTTTAAATCAAGGTAGCAGGGTGTTTAGGAGAATGTACGTGTGTTTTAATGCATCTAAGGTATGACATTCTTGTGACTCACTCTTATTGACAATATGTACAGTCTTGTTTGTGTAATTAATAGGAGCCATACATGTTAGACTCCTTTCTTTACCCATATAAATGATTTTCCATTGGAAAAATTGATAAATTGTGTGTTATTTTAGGTAGGATGTTTTGTTATTAAGTTCTTAGTTGGTTTAAAATTGACTCTGCTTGTTATTTGCTAGGTTCTTAATATAATTTGAACATGCATGGCATATGAAGATGAACTCTAATTTCACATGTTAATTTGAACATGCATGGCATATGAAGATGAATTTGTGTTGCAAGATAAATGAACTCTAATTTCACATGTTTTCTATAGTTTTAAAGAATTTTGTTGTAATTAAGTGCCTATAGAAACAGATTTAGGGTAGATTAATCCTCATCCTTCTTAATCAATTAGATTGTGATATAACATTCTTAATCCTCATTTTATGTTTTCATTCTCTTGTATCGTAACAATCTCATTTTTTGTTTAATATACGCATCTATGTAGGAATACTCTTAGAATACTGTGTGTTTATTTTTTTTGTTTAATATATGCACCTATTCAGCTATCTGAATTGTTTTCAATTTTGACATTTATGTAGGAATACTCTTAGAACCATTATTTTTCTTAAAATTTAAAGACTTAAGAGGTCTGTGAAGTATTTTGATGTTATATTCAGTGGCTAACTAATGCATAGCTGATGGAAATTTACCGTTCAATGTGCTTTGTGTTAGGTTGGTTGGAAAGTGGGGTGTAGACCATTTATTGGGCTGGATGGCACTTTCTTGAAGGGGAGTCTTAGAGGGATTTTGTTGACTGCATTGGGTTTAGATGCGAATGACGGTATGTACCCAATAGCTTTTGGGTTGACCGAGAAGGAAACAACTGTTAATTGGACATGGTTCCTAGAATGGCTTAGATTGTCTCTTGAGCTTGACGAAGGTGTTAAAGTCACTATTATGTCCGACATGCAAAAGGTATACCATATAGCCTAAAACGTTGTTCTTTTGTTTCCTGAAAACAAAACTTTGGGCTGTTTGATTAATATGAAATTATGTCCATACATATCAGCCAAGCATAAAGGCGATGGTTTGGTCTGTTTGGTCAATGGTTGCTGTTAGATGCTTCTTCCATGTTGTATGTGTCTCGTTTCTATTGATTTCCAAGAATGTTTTGACTTCACATTTGTTAAGTTTGAAGTAATTAATGTTAAAGCCTACTATTTGTCTGGTCCTATTGATTTCCATTGAAAAAGCAAGTAACCTCATAATGCTGAGTTGCTTATGTAAATCAACTACTAATACTAATATCTTTTTTTGCATACATGCAGGGGTTGGCACAAGCTGTCAGTCAAGTCCTACCATTGGCTGAACATAGGCTTTGTGCAAGGCACATTTATGCCAACTGGAGCAAAAAATGGAGGGGACAAGAGTTGAAGAAGAAATTTTTTTTCTTGTGCATGGAGCACTTACAGGGAACAATTCAATGACAACATAAAGGCGATGGAGAAGGTTAATAAGGCAGCAGCTGTTGGAGCAGTGAGTTATAGCGTGAATGGATGGGTAAGAGCATTCTTTAGCAATAGATGCTTGTCTTGGGTTGTAGACAATAATGTATCTGAGAGTTTTAATGCCTGCATTGGTAAGTGTCGGTATTTGCCAGTAATTAGGATGTTTGATAGCATTAGGGTTAAGTTGATGGACAAATGGGCTAATAGTGATCAAATTGTTAGCAGTTGGAAGGGCAGCTACAACCCAAAGTGTCTTGAACTTTTTGAGACAAATAAGTTCTTGGCTTTCAGTTGTAGGATTTCTTTTAATGGTGATGATGGGTATGAGGTCATTGAGGGGAAGGATAGGCACACGGTACAGCTGACTAGCAAACAATGCACTTGTAGAGCATGGGATCTAACTGGGATCCCATGCCAACATGCCATATGTGCCTTGTATCATGCAAAGCTTGACCCCATGACTCAAATTTCACGTTATTACCATAAGGAAACATTTATAGCATGCTATAGATCAAAATTTCAGCCTGTTAGGGGAGAAAAATTTTGGGAAACACATAAGTTCCCCCCAATGCTACCCCCATCTGTATGCAAGTTACCGGGCAGACCTCCAAAGAAAAGAAAAAGGACTGAAGAAGCACAAAGAAGAATGAATACATCAAGTGCAGACACAAGTCAAGCAGCTGGTAACAATGATTCTACACCACCTCGTGTGGAAAGATTCAGCAAAAAAGGCTCAGTGATGAGATGCAGCTTTTGTAGAAACGAAGGACACAACAAAAGCACGTGCAAAGAGGTAAATTAGAAGTTTGTTTTCCGTCTCTTGGAATGATTACTTGTTTTGCTGTTTCTATTGTATTGATGGCATTTTATTGTAGTGTTGCCAAAATAAATGATCAGATATTTTAAAATAGTGGTTGCTCATGTGTACTATATACTATTTTATTGTAGTAAAATTCTAAAATTCTTGGCTGTCTTCTTGCTGCACAGGTAATTGTAGAACTAGATATGCGAGAGATGGAGAAATAATTTTTTCTTGCTACCTGATCTTATTTACCTGTAAATTATATTAGAAATATTTTTTAAAAAAATCTTTTTGGTATTATACGGATCACCTTTTTGACTATAAAGTTGATAAAGTAGGTAAATCATATCTTTCTTTGTTCTGTTCATTTAGTTGCTGCAAGGTTGAGGGATGTTCTTCATAAAGAGTCAGTAGGAGCTAATTTTTCATGTCATTCATTAGGGAACAAATTTCTCTGGTAGCTCCTAGCCACCTTGAATTTAGCTGAAGAAATATCTTCTTTTCTTGGATCCTTATGTGATATGGTTTGTAACTTTATAAGAGTGGAGGTAGAAATAGCTTTTTAAAATCAGTTAAATATGTCATTCATAAGCTTTTTGTAGAAATAGCTTTTTAAAATCAGTTAAATCTGTCATCCTGATGTGAAGAAATAGCTTTTTGTAGTGAATTTATTGGTGGAAGATTTTGTTGTATTCTTTAATTTTCAAGTATTTTGAACCTTCTGATGATGTCATTTTTTCTCAATTTCTGGTAGACTATAGTCCTCATAGTCTTCTTCATTCATCTTTTAGATTTGGGAAATAAAAAGTTGAAAGTGTTGATTTGTCCACTTGCTCTAGCCCCTATATTTGCCTATTACTACAATTTTGCTACTCTTTGTAGCTATTGATAAGGATTTGGTATTCTTTCATTTAAAATAATGTTGCATTTTGGTCATTTATGGATGATGTTTTAGCGCCTAAGCTTTCCAATCATTTATGATTTTTGCTCACTATTCTTTCAACATTTTTTCCTGGTGAAGTAGAATTTTAAAAACATGAGGTCGTTGGAAATATGTGCCAAATGGCTAACTGATGGTGATGTCAAAAATCAAAGACCTTTCATCTGTGATGGGCTTAAATTTAGCACAAAATTTTAGTCTTATAGGCAAATTCTTGCAAACGATTTGTGGTATGTTTGCAGGTCTGTACATTATTTGGGAAACATGGTTTCATACTTTTATGTTATGTTATTTTTCTTTAGGTATATACAATTCAAATAAAGTTATTGTTGTCTTCTAGCAGTTGTTAACATAAAAACATTTTAATATGTATTGTGATTAATATTTTGATCATTTATGGATGATGTTTTAGCGCCTAAGCTTTCCAATTATTTATGATTTTTGCTCGCTATTCTTTCAACATTTTTTCCTGGTGAAGCATAATTTTAAAAACATGATGATCCTTTTAGATAATCATGTCCTGTCCCTGATTACTTGTTTCAGGTTCCTCCTTCGACCAATCCTTGTCCTGGACGGAAGAGAAGAACACCTACAGAAGTGTCACAACAATCTTCACATTCACCTTCTCAAGAAGTGTCACAACTGCCCAATACTCCATGTACACAGACACCACTTTCGAGGAACTTCGCACAAACATCAGCGAACCAGTCCAAGGGAAGGCCTCCTGTTTACAAACCTGCACGCAAGTATGGTTTTGGGATAATGATTGATGAGGACACTGGTCGGAGTGTTTACAATGTGAGCTTTATTGTCCTTTTTTGTTCTTTTATTTTTTACAAAACCAGTACTCCTAATCTGTTTATGTTGTCGGTCTCTTGAGCTGTGCATGTTTTTATTTTTTTTGTAGCCTGGATTGAGTTCTGAACAGGTCATTGACGAAGGAAGACCAGCAGAGTTTATGTATGAAGCCACCCCTCAAACTAAATTTCCAATCCCAAATGAGAAAGAAATAAGAAGGTCTTCAACTGCGACATCGTCCTCCCAAGAAGGTTCCCGGAGGATTGCATTCTCACCTCCTACAGACTCACCATTGCCAGTGCAACCACCTGGATTGCTGTGGAAGGGCCAGCCAAGTATTACCAGCTCACAACTCCGAATACAAAGCCAACAGATTTTGGCAAGACGAAGAGCGCACATAGAACAGCAAAGCAATCAAATTATGACAAGGAGGATGGCTAGGTCTAGCAAGTAGACTTCTCTAGGATACTTATTTTTTGGGGTGATTTCTTTTGGGATATATGTGGAATCACCAAACTCTTATGTAACCTGCAAGCAAGAAACACTGAATTTTTTGTGTTTAGGCTTATGACCTCCCTCTCTTGCTATTTTGTATGCATGACACTTGTGGGATCCCAACTTTTTGCCTTTGTCGAATCAGGATCATATTGTATTTATGTACATGCTAACAACTTACAATCAGTGTATGTACTTGTCAGGTGTAAATGAAATAGAAAGTCTTTATGATTGTATTACTTATGTACTTGTAATCAGTGCTTATTCAATGGTTCTAATATATGCTATATCCTATTTGCAATGAGGTGGTTTATTGTTCTGGGTTGAGCTCGTTATATGCTATACATTTATTGTGTTTAGGTGCTTTATTTTTCAGGGCTGAGCTCCTCATATACTCTTTGCACTTAGGTGCTTCTATTGTTCACCAAAAGTATATTATATGCTATCCACTCAATGGTATTATTTCATTGCAAGATATATGTTAGACTCTTTGCAATTATGTTGATGCAAAAGTTTCAAAGTTCTACCTAATTAAAATCAACATACAGCAACATCACCAAAAGCAACATGACAGACCATTTTGTGTTTAGGCTAACAAATTGAACCAACCTATTCAAGCACCAAACTAAACCTTCATATAATGATGATATAGCCAAGTGATTAAATAAATGCTGTTTAACATGAAATAGATCCTAACAACTTGCATTATATAACTGATTCTACAAAGAGCTGCAAAATAGATAGCTAATGTTACAAAGTACCTATTTGACATTACATATAGCTATTACATCTTCAAATACACTACACACAACCAAACCCAGGTAACAAACAACAATGACATTGCTACTTTAAACTTCTTTTCCGCCTTCCTAAGTTCCCTATCATA
The DNA here is from genome assembly GCA_034222035.1 of Acacia crassicarpa. Lineage (NCBI taxonomy): Eukaryota > Viridiplantae > Streptophyta > Magnoliopsida > Fabales > Fabaceae > Acacia > Acacia crassicarpa. Next base: position 10,143,968 of record JAWXYG010000011.1, read on the forward strand.
TAGTTCATGTCTGCGCCTAAGTTTCCTCAGGTCGCTTTGTATGGAATCAACCTCTTCACCGAGTCTATGCCCATGCTCCACTCTTCGAAGCAAGCAATTTTCATCATATAACTTGTCAATGTCGTCTAAAAGCTCTTTAATCACAGTATTTGCCCTCTCATCAAATTTGTTATCATGCCAAGCGAAGAATCCACAGCCCCCATCCTGTATTCATATGTTATTAATGGATAAATTGTAATAAGAGACAAATAACATAATCCATATAATGACATTTTTTAACTTACAGGTAAATGTAAGCAATACTATTAATCAAATGTGAGTTAACTTTTTTTGTTTTGATGAGAGAGTCAAGGGCATAACATCCTTAACTAGGGGCACACATTTGGAGACAGTAGGAGCTAATTAATTAGTGGGAGTAAGAGACAAACATATGGGTGCAATTAATATAATATAATATTGTCGAGCGCTTAAAAACCACTGGCCCTCACAAGCACAACAGTGAAGCATGCATGTGATTGTTTGACTTGTATAATTAAACCGTGGACCATTCATGATTCATTTACTCGTATATATTTAATAACACGGCTACAAATGTCATTCCTGCAAATAGAATACACTACAGTCGGATGAGTGTTTTTAAGGAAATGAATTTCAAGGAGTAATAAAAAAAAAAAAACTAAACCCGAAATAATCATAAAGGGATAGAGGAGAAGTATATATGTAGGGTATAGGAATTTCGGCGGGGGTTCGGAAAAGGAAAGGGGATAAAGGAATAGAATAAAGGTGATGGAAATGGGAATGGAATGAGATTGAAAGCCTTCCCAATTGAAATTTCAATTATATATTTTTTTTAACATCATCGATTCAGCCACATAACATTTTCACTAAGCTTGCTTACCTGGTAGTAGTATGGGCAGCCGTAGAACCTCCGACCTGGGTTGCCGTCAGTCCACGCCGTCCATCTCGATGCCACCATTCTGTGATAACAGTACCTCATCGGAGGCTCATATTCGACCTCACGATTGGGTTGACGAAGAAGCACAACCCTCTGCCTGCATCTTGCCGCCGACGATGACGAAGATGTCGCCATTCAACCCCAGTTTGCAGATCGCCTTCTCCATTGGGTTTCCCTGAGTTCCTGGTTCTTTGTTGTCTCCTTCTCTGCCGGACGCTGTCGGGTCGATCGATTTGGGTGTTCCCTGTGTCAAAGTAGAAAGCTTTGGTTAGTTCACTCCCCTTTGCGATTTGGCTTTATTTCCTCGTTTTGTCCGTGACTAGAGCAAAAATTGGGGCTTCTTGACCTTTAAAAAAAAAAAAGAAACAAATAAAGCCATGTGGGCATTGACGTGGAAGACAAATCCAACGTGGTGGGGGGTTTAAACGGACGTTACATGGCTAATGACGGAATTGTGATGATTTGTCAAATTTTATTGTTTGTTGGCAATTTTGGACCTTTTAAAACTTATTTGGCAAAATCGCTCTTAGCCTAATAGTTGATTGGCGAAAACGCTCCTTCACCCTTGTTTTTAATTAAAAAGATATCTTGTAATCTCCTCTACCAGATCACACAATTGATTTTGTTTCTATTTTTCTTGCGTGGAACCACCGAGTTTGCCTAATTGCAAATCCTCTTAATTTCTTTTTTCTACTTCTTTCTAAATCAGCTAATATTTCCTACAAAATATAATAGGAAATAAGTAGATTTTATATCAAAATATCTTTTTATCCTATAATGACAGTAAAGTATATAAAAGATAATTAAATAGGTATATAATATTAATAAATCGAACTAATTATATAAAATATACACTTATTTAATCATAAAATATATACTTATCAACAATACTCATTCAGATAAGCACTATGTCAGACACAGTCTGTCCGTCCCATCCAGATTTATTGGAATATCTTACGGAAATTGCATTTATCCCTTAGTTATGATATTAGATTAAACTCCATTAGTTTACCATTTTCTTTTTTAAATTCTTCCGACTTGCACAATGAACTTGATGGAAGTGTTAACTTGTCAATTTAATGTGAATTTTAAAAATGATTATTTTTGGGCTCTATCAACCGACCATGGTTATCAGCATCCTACTGACACTGATAATTTCACAAGATGCTTGAATTTGCCCTCCATGATTAGCATTTTTACATTGATGTTTCTCAAACATTTTTTTTGCCATATGATAAGTGCCAACATTAGTTAAAGATTATTCGTTTGTTTTTTATGTTATAGATTTGTTATTAGCTAATTTAATTGTAGTCTCAACAGGTTTTGCTCAAATGAATAACCCTCATAAAAAAGGGGATGCAAAAATTGTTTTCAATCATAGAGGTATGTGTAATTTGATATTGAATAGAAAAATGGAAGGTAATTCTTATTCTTCTTTGGTCATTATGATCCCATTATATATAGTAAAATATAGAGTATTTTACAATATTTTGTATGTTTTTTATAGTTTATTTTTCGAACCAAAATGTACAACAACGGAACTATGTTTTTTTGGCCAAACGACAAATATGTTATTTAAAATAATTCAAATAGTAGCACATGATTTTACAGGACTTTCAATAAATGGGAGTGGGATTTTTTTTTTGTTATCATATGAGACTTTCTTGCTTCTCAGATTCATAATCTTCGAACATATATTTCATACTATATTTTAATATTAGTTTGCTGTCATATGTAACACATCTATTAATTAATATTGTAGCTTGTGCAAGGAATGTTTGATTTTTGAACAATAGATCGATTTAAAATCTTGAATTTAAATTTAACAACATAGTTTCAAGTGCTAGAGGAATTTTTAATAGTCAATTATAAGGAATATATATTTTAAAATATACAAATGATATATAACCCGATATAGTGTAGAATGCTAGCTAATTCCTGATTTGTTCCAGCAGTGGGGTCTGATTTTTTTCTTCTTTTAAAAAATTACATGGCTATATAGGAATAGAATCCCTTCAATTATTGAGTGTAAAATATTTCATATATTTTGGCCTGTTCTCTTCTTCATTATGGTGGAACATGCTAATCCCAAACCCGTTTTAACAATTATTGATATGATGATTTGAAAACTGTTCTAACATATTATATGATGCAAGCATGAATTGGACAGGACAAAAAGCATGGACAGATTGTCAATTATATGGCGTTTTTTCAGATGCATTTCTCATCTGTACCCCACTTGTAGTTTAACGAAAAGTACCTCTGAGTGTGAGCTTTTACAAGGCCTATATAAGTAGTTCCAAACATCCATGCTCCTCTTCTTTTTAACAAGCATAGCCTATTTAAAATAATAAGTATATGCACAAGCCAGCCTTTAATAATCATCAAAATGTTCGTTCACAGTGGCTGATTTTGTTCAATAATATGTTTGCTTCTATTTAACCCTGAATCATATAAGATTTAATGCCGGCATCAATTATTTCTATACTTTGGTTTAATTTTTGTAAAGGGAATGATTGATGAAGCTTAGAAGAATAACAAGTAAACAAAGCCTATGTGATGGAGTAATTTGTTTGATTCTATGCCTGATTGGAATGAGATTGAATTCTTAAAAAAATGCAAAAGCTCAATCACATTTGCACTATCAATGGAAGTCATTTGTTGAACGGCAAAATGTATACTTCTTCTCATATTTGTGGTTGATGCTATTTACTTCATCTACTTTTGTTCTTCTTTATGTTTATGTCTATAATGTATATGTTGAATAACTGTATGATGCTGCTGAATTTTTTATGTTGTTCATTTACCATCAGATCTGCTCCTAATTTTCCTTATGCTTTAGCCCACAATATTACTAAATTAATTCTACAAATATATTTTGCACCATTTTACTATTGCCCGATCTATAATTTCAGTTTAATGGGCTAATATATCTCATCAGGCGACGACTACAAAGAAGAGAGTGAGAGGACCAAAGTACTTCTCATCAGGCGACTTGTTATGAGCCCGGGAATGACAAAATCATGGGTTCAATAGATAAAAAGCCTGTGGAGACTAAATATCTCCAGGAATACGGGAAAGAGTGTGTGATAATTTTGCGGAAATCTTTTATCTCTCTCGTGTACTTCTTCTCTCTCCATTCTGTTACTCTTTTCTGACAAATGCTCTGTAATTCTGTTCCCTTCTGTGACACAATTGTATATTCGATTTAGTGATTGAAATATCCATATATCTATCTATATATATATATATATATATAAACAAAGCTTTTAGCGAATCTTCATTATGTTTCCTGTGTTTATTTCATAGCCATTACAAGACTGCGCAAAATACATTGCTATAGCTAACCTTCTAAATTTTGTTTTTTGTTTTTTGTTTTTTGTTTTTTTTCCTTGAAGCTCTCAATTTTGTTCAAGACAATGATTGAAGGAGATAAGCACAAATGTGAGTGGCAATGCTTACATAGTTTTGGAGTTGTTGGTTAGCAAGCAATGTCAATTTGTGTGGCTTCAAAGAGCAAAACCTCTTGTTGCCTAAGGTCTGCTTGCTGGTCTTTTGTTGATTTGTAGTCTGCCAAAGATTTTGTGTAGCAACTTGATGGTATAGGTTAATTAGTCTTCTGTTAGTTTTCATCTATAGGGGGGTAATTTATTTTACATGTCCTCATAAGAAACCCATATTTCAAATTTGGAGTTCATTCATTGATACCATTCTTTTTTTAACGGGAAAATGATTGTTTGATAATTTATTTTTATTGGACCATCTAATTTCTCTAAACTAATTATTTTTAGCATGTAGCAACCACGACATGTTACTATTTACTTAGAGACGTGACTAGCATTGGATAAGGTAAAATATTTTTCCATCCAATTGCAAAAATATTGGCTTCCCTCAAAATTATTGCTTCATTATGTGGAGATGAATGACTTAAAAAAAATTTTTTTTTTTTTTGGGTTTTTATTTTTGGGGGGGGGGGGGGGAGATAGGCAGGCAACAGACTTCACATGTTGTATTTTTTTTTTTTTTTCAATATCTTTTACTGCTGATAGACATTGAGTTAATTTATTTCATTATTTTGTTTTTATATAACTCCTATTTAAATGGTTTAGTTGAACGCGCGACGTGCCTTTTTCTGTCACTAACTACATTTATGCTCCAAATTTAAAAATCATTTACATTAGCCTTTATATTTAAAGGGTTCATGCATCGCACGGGTAATCAATCTAGTTTAATTTGGTAAATGTGTCATGTGTGTTTATCCTTTAATTTTACTCGGTTAACACAATTAACTTATATACAAGGGTTAATATAATGCTAGCAAAGTAAATCTACTGGGGTTAATAGTGCTAAAAGAATAAAATTAAAATATTTGAAAAAAGAAAAGAAAAAAAGAAGCACACAAACCCAATTAAAAGTTGAAAGAAACTGCAAGTAAAAATGATTTTCCCTTTTTTAACCTCATGCATGTCATATTTTCAAACTTTTTGGAATTGGGGTTTTTAATGTGTTTTGTAATTAACTTCATTTATTTAATCAAATTTGTTAAATAAATTTTACATTAAGAGTAAATTGAATAATTTATTTATGAAAGGGTCTTTTCTTTCCTCTCATTATATAATTTTCATTACTTAATTTTCTTCATATGCAAGTGCACATCAAATGCCTGTCGGTTTGGAAAAATTTAGTGAAAAATGGTTCGTGATGACCCATGGTCATTGTAAATTATGTAACATTTTCATTCTGGTATATAACTTTAAATTGCACTCTTGATACCAGGTCAAAACAAATTGCCCTCTTCTCGATACTAAATATAATATCTACTTGATGAGAGTTTTAATTTGGTCTTCTTCTTTTTTTGTCTTTAATATATAAAGTAAGTTACATTCTCTCTTGTCTCTCGTATACATTTTTACTTCCCATAATCAAAGTTGTCAAACTCATGAGTCTATACAAACTCGTAAGAATGATGTAAACTCGTATCGTAAACTCGAATCGGTAAACTCGTAAGAGTTTACTTTTATCATTAAACATATATTAAAAGTGTATAATTAAATAATTATAATATAAAAATAACGACAATTTAATTTAAATATATTTTAAATCCAAATAATTAAAATTAAATATATCAACATTCATAATTTATTATACCTAATAAAGAAATTTCTTTAAAATTCATATATAAAGTTGTTGAGGATGACAAAATTGAAAAAAATTAACATAATTTTGTAAGCTACAAACGTAAAAACGGTAAATTCGGTCTGTAAACTCGTGAGTTTATATGAGTTTACAGTTAACACGAGTTTCTTAGAGACTTGACTCGATTTAGTAAGGTAGAAACATAAAGACGGTAAAATCGGAGAGTCAACTCGCGAGTTTGACAACAATGCCCATAATACTCCTGTTAATTGAAGCATTTTTTATCCCTATCCATTACATTTTAATCAATTGTAGGTTGTTTTTTAAAAAGCTTCTTAAATTCTCAGCGTAATAGTGATTCATTTTGTCCCCTATAATCAACTACTAATTACCTTTTTTCTTTTGGGTTTTACTAGCTAGTTGACATTGATAGGAGATATTACTACTTTTAATACTTCTTTTCTTCTATTTATAAGGCACTTGCAATATGTTTCATACAGACTAATAAAAATCTTAAATTTTATTATTTAATTTTAAAACTTAACAAATTTCTAATTTTATGCCTATTTAATATAGATTACATCTCATGAAAATGAAGTCAACATAGTAATAAATAAAGAATAATATTATATATTAATGTGAGAAGATTATTGAATGACTTATAAATAGAACTAAAAAATTCCTTATTTTTTTACTCTATAAATATATCCAGCGGAATATATCAGAAAGAGCATAAACCCTAAAGCCTAAACTGTAAACCCCCTGAAAATAGAACCAAACAAACAATATAAACGAGCGAGCACTATTCCACCACCACCTTTTTATTGGAGGCTCGGTTACAACCACCATGTCAGAATACAATTAAGACGACTCCAAACCAAAGTTTCCTTCATCTATATTATATGTATGTCACTCTCTTTGATCACACATGCATTGACCTCTTCACTCTCTACCTTTGAGCTTGGACGAGCAAAAATGGATGGCAACGCATGGCTTCAAGTCATGCCATCTCTGTGTTACTGCTTTCTCATAGGCAAGCTTGTTCCTCCTTCTAGATCCTTCCTCAGGCTCTTGCTGCTATTGCATGTCGTCTCTTTCTTCCTTTATCTTCCTCTCAACCTTCATTCTTTTCATTTTATAGGCTTCTCCTCCTTCTTCATCACCTGGCTCGCAACTTCAAGCTCTTGCTCTTCGCCTTCAATAAAGGCCCTCTCTCTCACCTTTCTCTCTCTCCCCCACGCTTCATCGCTCTTGCTTCTTTTCCTATTGAATTCCGTGATCACAACAACAACAACCAGAAAGGCCAAAATCCTCCACTGAATTACGCCATTAAACCTTTGCTTCTTGTTGCGGTAATAAGATCTTGCGAGTACAAAGACCATTTCCACCCCAAGTTGGTACTAACTCTCTACACCGTTCAAATTTATTTGACCCTTGAGATCACTATGGCTGTGTTTGCAGCCATGGGTCGAACAGTGCATGGGGTTGAGCTGGAGCCACAATTCATCAAGCCTTATCTATCTTCGTCCCCGCAAGATTTTTGGAGAAGATGGAATTTAAATATGTAATGGCCGAAAACATTCTAAAGCTCCGGTCTACAATCCCGCTTACAGTATCTCGATAGGTGTCGTGGGCCGTAAATGGGCCTCCCTTCCGGCCGTGTTTGTGACATTCTAGATATCGGATTTTTTTTTTTTTGGGGGGGGGGGGGGGTGGGTTAAAATTCTTGATATCGGGTTTAATTCACAAGCTGATATTTTATTATCTAGGCCGATTGAGTCCCACATGGGAGATATCTCGTGGTTCTATAACCAGCGGGTGTTGGCTCAAGTGGAAGGGACTTAGACCGCTTAAGCAGAGGTCTCGAGTTCGAGTTTTTGTGGATGCAGAAAACTCCCCTAGAAAAGGTCCCCGTGTATACGCCTGAAAGAACCTCGATCCGGATTAGACAGGGCGAAATTTTGGTGAACCGGGTGCAATAGCAAAAAATCACGTGGTTCTATATCCTTCATGGACTCAGTGTGATGGCGTAGATCACTTTGAAGAAGTGGTTTTCCGGCACGGCCGTGCAGTTGCCTCGAGTGGTGTCGGGAACTTTGACTATTGGGGTTTGTGTTGGTTACAATGTTTTGGCTTTTTTGTTCCTCAGCTCCTCCGATGCAATTTGTTTGAGAGTACTTTGCAGTGATTGCGTCTCTTAAGAATGCTGCTTATTACTTCCCTTGCGCTTAGAATATCATACAACTTATCACTTATGTAATTTTTCTTTTGGGGTTTACTTTTCTCATGTTGCATGAGAGAAACAAGATTCCTACACACACATAAAATGGTGAGACCCCCATAGATATATAGTGCTAATAATATATATATGCGGGTCCTACCATTTTATGTGTGTGTGGCATGAGAAAATATTTCTCCTACAACATGAAAAATGTTTTTCCCTTTTCATTTTATCCATTTGCTTATGTTGTACTCTAAGTTGTTTTATTTTTAATATATCACTTTGTCTTCTATTTTTTTAAAAAAAAAAACATAGTAGGACTTATGCAATTTTTCCTTTTATCCATGTTGTACTCTAAGTTGTTTTATTTTTAACATATCATCTTGTATTTTATAAAAACAAACATCATAGAACTTGCTACATAGAATATTATATCAGCAAGTATGCAGTTGTGTTGAGAACAAACTGTATCGAGACCGGATCCAGAACCGGTCTAAAAAGCTATTTTTGTAGTAGTGAAATATGAGAAATTGGTTTTATATTTATGACCAAAATCAACTTCCTAATTAGGTCATAATCATACATTAAGTGTAGGAGACGTATTTGAAGTTGTTTTCTATAATAAGTATAGAATTAATTTTTAATTTTCATTAACTTCCCAATTATAGTTTTTTTCCCCAAAAAGATGCGGGTCAACTATTCCACCCCCTTCCACAACGTATTGAAAGCATGTAATATTCAGAATTTAAGTTTTATTTAAAAAAAAATTAAAGATTGCACTTTGAGCTATTTTCCCGCGAGCCTTAATTAGGCTATGGGAATTATCTCAGCTAAATTAGTTGAAGAACATACAGAAGCTGATATTTTCGAAGTGATCATTAATGTGATATCATATCATCCATGGTGAATTCCCCACACCACAAAAAAACGTCATCATCAATGGGCCTGTTTGGGTTGACGGTACGAGCGATGGCTTAAAAGCTATCTGACTTTAAAAAAAGCTCAGTAGGAAAAAAGCTCGGTAGAGTTAATGATTTGTGTTTGGATTGAGGGAGGTAAAAGTAGCGGGGCCCACATCAAAAAGCTGAGAGCATTTTGATAAAAGCTGGATTCTTGAGCTTTTTCCTTAATGGGCTTTTTGAGCGTTAGGAGCTTTAAGTCCAGTGAACTTAACGCCGAACCCAAACACACTACTATGAGCTTTTTCTCTAAAGTCCATTAACTCTATCGCAAACACTCCTAACACTCAATCCAAACAAGCCCAATATCTGTGTTCACAGATTCTAGGCAAACCATCATAAACGACATATTTAATATGGAAAACCAACAAAATCGTGTCATGAAATTGTTTGAAATTGCTAGAATGGGCCTCACTCGGGCCAGATAATAAAACATCAGCTCATGAACATAACCTGATAACAAAAGTGTAGCAAACATTTTACCAAAAAAAAAATGTAGCAAACACGGCCGAAAGTGAGGCCGACTTAGGGCCCATGATACCTATATATAGCCGCCCTATAAACGGGCTCATAGACCGTGGGCCTTAGAATTTTCGTGACCATTAAATTCCATCTTCGGCTCCAAAAATATTTTTTTTTTTGATAATAGAAGATGGCAACAGCCAGATTACATTTAGCAAAAAAAAAAAAAAAACAGCCAGATTACATTAACTAACGACTAAATACAAGGGGAAAAACTTCCCAAACTCTCCTGGGCAACCAAAGACCTCAGCATCCCAGGACAATCCATAGCAATTGTAGAATAATTCAGCCCCTCCTTTGCTAACACATCAGCAACACGGTTTGCCTCTCGGAAAACATGAACAACATGAACCTGCCAATCCCTTCTCAATATCTCCATAATCCTAAGTAGCAGAGTACTTGCACCAGCCACATTCTGATCAGCTACCAAATTAACAAGCTCCAATGCATCTGATTCTAATAAAAGCTTTTTAATCCCCAAATCCCAAGCAAGAGATAATCCTTCATACATAGCCCACTCCTCAGCCACAAATGCATCACAAACACCTATTTTTTTTCATAAAACCGCAGATCCAGACTCCCCCACAATCCCTTAACACCCCCCCACATCCAGCCAACGAGGACCTCAGTGCCACAGCCCCATCAACATTCATTTTATACCAGTCACTTGGCGGTTTCTTCCATACCCTTAGCACCGCGGGAGCTGGGCAAACCAAATCAGAACAGCCATCAGCAGAAAAATCAGCCGCCAATGCAAAGTACCTCCATCCGTGAAGAATATTCACTGCCGGATCAACAGGTTTGGTAAAATTTCTTTCAAAACAAGAGGAATTCCTCCACCCCCACAAAATATTGCAGCGAGGAAGACAGTTAAGGCTCATTGAACTATGGCTTCAGCTCAACCCCAACAAGTGTTTGACCCATGGCTGCGAATACAGCTAGAACGATCTCGAGGAACAAATACATGTGAACACTGTAGAGAGTTAATAACAACTTGGGGTGAAAATGGTCTTTATATTCATAAGATCTTATTATAGCCTCAAGAATGAGAGCTTTGATGGCATAATTCAGAGGCGATTTTTGGCTTTTGTTGTTGTTTTATGATCGTGGAATTTGATGGGAAGAGAAGAGAGAGAGGGGGACCTTCATTGAAAGCGAAGAGGAAGAGCTTAAAGTTAGCGAACCAGGTGATGAAGAAGGAGAAGAGACCTCCAATATCAACAAAGTGAAAGAGAAGATGGAGAGAGAGATGACAGGTAAGGAGGAAGGATCTAGAAGGAGGAATAAGTTTGCCTATGAAAAAGCAGTAAACACTACTACAGAAAGCTATTTTAATGTCTGTTTTTAAGCTCTTTCTATGCCCCTTCTCAGGGAGACGTCTATGTGAGCAACGTAGTAAAATCTTAGAATAATGTTCATTCCTTTTTTAAAAGTCTTGGAACAACGTTCATTCCTTTTTTAAAACAAATGCCGCATAATTTCTTTTTTTTAAAAAAAAACAAATTCTTCAGTCAGCGGTGAAGCTGCAAAGAAAAGAACATTGGAGATCTGCTCCTAAAAGGTTCAAAATTGAGATGGGTGAAAGGACGACTGGGAAGATGAAATGGTTCAGCGACCAGAAGGGTTTGGCTTCGAAACCCTTGACGATGGTGACAAAGACCCTTGACAAATCTGACTCCGATGGTTGTTCTAAGGCTATCGATGTCACCACTGGCGGAACTTATCAATGACAAGGGGGCCATGGCCCCCCTCCCCCAAAAAAAAAAAAATTCTTTAAAATTTTTTAATAGAACTTTTTCTTTTTCTTTTTTTTTTTGTTGGTGTAATAATACAACTTTAACCCCCAAAATAGTGATTTTTTTTCTCATACGTCTTCTTCTTCACGTCAGCTAATTATCTAATTCTTACTCCCCCCAAAAGAAAATATTGTTTAGAATTTTTTTACATTTTACCCTCTTTTTATATCTTTGGGCTTATAATTCAATCTTTGTTCCATGCGGGGTCTTGTATGACTTATGGTAATCTTATCATTTTTTTCTATATTTCATTCTAATTACCTGAAATTTGTAGCTTATCAATAAAATTTATTTTTATGGTATATCCCTTACTATGCTTTTATCCATTCTACATTACACTTGTACATGAAGTTAATTGACTTGATTTCATGAATATTTTTTTATTTCTTTTCATTTTTAATACATTTAAAATTTTCCTTTAAAAAAATTTTGAGGTCGCTGCCTCCTAATCCCCCACTACTATTTGGCCCCCCAAACTTTTTCTCCAAGTTCCGCCACCAGTGTCACAACCCCCGCTAAGACCAATGTTCAAGGGAACCAACATGGCAGAGGCGATCCTAGGGGGATAGATCTTAAAATTGAACACAAAGCTACACAGAGTCCAAGAGGGAGAAAAATTAAACAGATCTTGGTGCCATGGAGTACAAGAAGGAGGAAAAACAAAACTACAAAGCGAGAAATAGAAGAACGAAAAAACAAAAAGCATTAAACAAAAGGTAAACAAAGCGAGAAATAGGGAAACAAACCAAGCTACAAAGGTGGAGCTTTCAAGAACGGACGACCAAGAATGAAGAACGAAGAGCTCAGAAACCAACGAGAAGATCGGAACTGAAGATTGAAGCAAAGGCGGCACCTTTCACAGCGAAACGACGACGACGACTATGGCTTATGTGAACTCCTAAAACTTGGCGCCATGGATGGAGTAAGAGATTAAGAAAGAACTTGGAGGGAGAGGGACCAATGGAGGGTTTGATGACCGAATTTGGCATCTCATCGAGGCCACCAGTACAGGCACTGTCCCAGCCATCGCTGCCTCTGTCAGGAGAAGTCTGAAGGTTCCTACAACGTCTAGCTCCCACAACAATCCAAACTCATAACTGAGGAAGAAGAGGAAAATGTCCACTACAAGGCACTTTTAACGTCTATTTTTAGAACCTAAGGTGTTTTTAGGAGGTATTATATAGTGCCATTAAAAGTTTTAAAATAGATATTTGTTTTAAAGTAGTCGTTGTAAATCTACTTATAACAACTATTTTTCAAAACATAGTCATTGGGTCCGTTTGGGATTGCTGTAAGAGAAGTGGTTTTTGTTTCTGATGGACTTTTTTTAATAGACTTTTTTCTGGTAGACTTTTTTTTATGTGATTTGTGTTTGGGATAGTAGTGACAGAAGTGATTTTTGTTTCTAATGGATACTTATTTGGCATAGCTTTTAAAAAGTAGATGAGATGGAAAACGACAGAAAAGGGCATGTATCAAATTCATATATATATATATATATATATGATATATATGGTGTACAAAATGTGATAATTTGGGATAAAAATTAAAAACAAATATAAATTTGCAAAATAAAATAGTCACATTACCATTAAAAAATTTACAACACAATTATTAATGAGGATAAATAAACAGATAGGTCGGATAAATCCAAGAAGCATCGAAACATACAGGAAGCCACTGGACCTGGACACAAAAACTAAAGCAGATATGCCTTTTTCTTTTGGGGCAAAATGGTCTTTCAAAAAAATGGGAACTTCAATGGACTTTAATGAGATAATAAGCAATGGGAAAGTGACTTTAAAAAAAAACACTCCATTAACCTTTTAAGTCCATTAAAAATTTAGGCTTCCCAAACATTCTTTTTTTTAAAAATGGATTTATTATCCCATTTAATGGGATAATAAGTCCATTTAGGGTGTTCCCAAACAGGCTCATTATAAGTCATGCTTAAAACAACTGCTTTTTCATGACTTATAACGAATGCTTTTTCATGACTTACAACTACTATTTTTGAAAAACAGTCATTGTAAAGCCCCAGCTTTTTTATTTTTTATTTTTTAATGTCATTTGGAGAAGTAGAAATGGAGATGAAAGGAGAAGAAAAAGATCGTGCTCCGCAGTTTGGTGTAATCAAGGCGGTATATGCTCTAGAGTTAGGTGTTATCTTCTTTCTCTGTCTATATTCCAAACTAGCTACTCTCTCATGTGAACGTATTTGATTCCTCTCCCAAGTCCAACAATGGTAAATGCTTCTTTTTCAATACTTGCCAACGATTTTTATACCATGATAAATCCATTATTTAAAAAAAAAAATCAAATATGTGGTTCTAAGGCATGCAAAATTGATTGTTATCACAGTTGAAGATGGAGAAACAGTGGAAGAAACTCAGTGGTGGATTCGTTATTGATGTCGACTATTTTTGTTTGTTGGTGTAAATTTGTGAGATGTGTGGCACTTTGTGTTGTGTGGCTTATAGGTCGTGCACACAGACTCCACACAAGAAGGATCGTGCTTTTGGATATACCTCGTAAAAGCACTAGTTCTTGCTTATGGATGTATATTAGGCAGATTTTGTTTATGAAAGGTTTTGCAGCCTCATCTTCTCTATGGTGACGCCGATAGGGTCGAACAGAGGCGGGGACGATGAGTTCCACGGGCTTGAGCGTAGAAGATTTTCTTTGGCGAGTCGTCTTGGAGATCAGGCCCACGCGTAACGGGGGCACAATTCATATCACCGACAACACTTCCCAAAAAAGTTGAACGATTCTAGTTTTGTGGCAACTAACTCAAAATTGGGGTTGGAAGAAAGGATTGGGCTACGAACAACCAGAAACCCCAAATCAAAAGAAAAGTAGAAAGTGATCCACCAAGGAAGACGAAACAATCGAAAAAATAGCTAGAGGATTTGTTTCTAGAACTAAACTTGGCCATGGTAGAATGATTACTACAAAAATAAGAAGCCTCAGAAGATACCATTTTATATTCGAAGAAAACGAAGGAGTATTAAATGTACCATGTTTGACATCTCTTGAATCGTCGCATGATGAGAACTCCTCGCCATGTGCAAGACTAATTTCGATGGATCATAAATGAGCAGAGAGTTTTTCCATGGAGAAAAACACAACCTGCCTGAAGCTAAAACTACAATACAAAGTATAGGGGTTTTGGGGGAAGAAGAAAGCGAAGAAGGAGAAGCGAAGAAGGAAAATTACAACCTCATCGATGCTTTTCTCGTGGGACGATGGAGATTATGTGAAGCATGGAAAATGAGGTAGTAATTCGTGGCGTGAGATATGGGACCAATAAGATTTAATCCCTGACAACTCAAAATAAATAATAAATAAATAAATAAATAAGTTACAACGACTAGTTTTTCTAAATCAGTCGTTGTAAAAAAACCTTTAAAAAAAAAAAGGATATAGCGAGATCAGGGAGACTCAAACATGTGACCTTAAAAAAATCACCAAAGGATCTAGTCAACTGTACCAGGATACCAGACTTGTTGAAAGGTTCAACGACTATTTTATATAAAACAATCATTGTAACTCAAAATTAAAACCCAAAAAAAAAAAAAAAAAGCCACCCCCTATGTCAAGATTTCATGATTGTTGTTTGAAAACAATCATTGAATCTCACAAATATTTTTTTTTTTTAAATTTTTGGTATTAACTTTCAACTATGATTATTCATAGTAGTTGTTGAAAGTGGATTTTGACGACTATTCTTCTTGAAACAGCTGTTAATTGTTAAAACAAAATTTTAAAAATGTTACTACCTCCTTGTTTACATGGAGGATGAAGATGGTGAGTAAGAGAGAGGGAGTTGAACTTAAGATGTTTCTGTGTTTTTTTTTACCCTTTCGTTGTCTCAATTTAAAATTGGTATGCCAAAAGTAGGCTTTGGCATCCCCTACTTTTGGCATCCCTTGGGAGCCAATATCCTTGTTTTTTGTGTTCCTTTTCAAATTGGACACTTAAAATAGTGTTTTTGGCGTTCCAATTTTAAAAAGGGACACAAAAAATCAATTTTTGGCATCTTTTTTGAATAAATGGATGCTCGATATGTCAAAATTTCAATACATATTTATAAAAATGTCATTGTCTTTATTTTTTTATTTTCCTTTCTAAAAAATAGATGTTTCTTAAAGAAATAAAATCTATTTTTCATAGTAATGAAGACAGAGATACGAATACGATGACTTGAATCCACGCCTTCACGCAGTTCATAATCTCTCCCTCCATTTTTGGTCGTCCAAGCTAGGGTGCTATATATTGTGTGTGTGTATTTTTTTGATACACATATTAGATGTATATCTATATATGTCCATATAGGGATGATCGAAGAGGGTTGACCAATATGAGAGTGGCATTTGCTGAAAGAAACATGAATTGAAATCGTAATAGGAAAATATCTGAACAAATATCGAATGGAATCCTGAATCAATTATATATTGTGCGGTGCGTGGCAATTCCTTTATTCATTTATTTTAATTTCCTTGGTCGTCAGACACAAAACAATAGCACAATATTAAATAGAGGAAAGCATTTCACCAAAGAAAAACATGCTCAGGTGTGCCTCTTTTATATATATATATATATATATATATATATATATATATATATATATATATAATTGTTATGTGGTGACAGACTAACCCAACTCTTTCACTAAACCCAATTCTTGTTGGCAACACTAAACAACGTTTAAAAAGCCAAACCAGATATCAAACTGGAAAAGCCATTGGGTTTTGGTTTCAACTGGCTATACCGACGGATGACATGATAACTAGATAAAAGTTTAATAATAATAATAAAAAGCATAATATACATAGATAACAATATGGTAAGAAATAAATCTATATCCATAATAAGTCTTATTGTTAACGTCATATGTAATATTACAAACACTAGTACTAAAAAGGCTTTTATGACTAGATGAAAAACACATCGTAAGATCGAATCTGTAACCGGTCTTGATACAGGCGATCTTAAAAGTCTATCAATTTTAAGAATGGATGCGAGACCGGTCGTAAACAATTCTTTTTAGATCAGACTTTCAAAATATAATGTTTTAAAACTTGTATTATATAGACCTGATATATTTTTTGTTAGATCTTAAAACCCGACTTTTAAGACCGAACAAATAAATACGTCGGTCTTAAAAAATTGAATTTTTAAGACCGAGCATATTAAATCGTAGGTCTAAAAGGTCCAAATTTTAAGACCGGATATTTAACACACCCGACCAGTCTTAAAGGTCTGAATTTTTAGACCGGCTCTAAGATACAGCCGGTCTTAAAAGTCATCTTTGTTAGACCGTCGATGTTATACATCCAGTCTTAAAATTCAGACTTTTTAGACCTACTTTGTAATACGTCCAGTCTAAATTTTCTAGTATTTTTTCCTTCTTCCTAATCATGCACATCCACCACCCAATCCAACACCTAAAAGACAGTACTTTAAATTACAAGCTATGAACAATCCATTATGAATTACAAATTGAATTATTGGAAATAAATACAAATATTATTCATCATGAGTTATGTCCTCTTAATGAATATATTATGACAATACAGCACCTAAATAAATGTATACAATAAGATCAGTTATAAATACAATGAGTTACAAAGACAATATCTAAATGAACATACATGCCCAATTCATCATGTCTTTATCAGATTCTCATCTAACAACATAACATTCCTCTTTTATATAACATGCCCCTTTAGATCCAGTCACAAAAATAAAAACAAAAACCAAAGCTTCATAATTAATGACATTGTTTAAGAATATAGGAAGGAATATAGTTAAAACCTTAAAGTTTTCAAACAATTATGCATCGAAATATTACCTCATGAATTGTCTCTTTTATAAAGAGATATCCTCCTTTATCCCTCAATAATGATTATTTCTTATTTCGAGTTTATTATCCACTTCATTTTCTTCTTAAAAAAAGAGTACCCTCAGAAAAAAGAAGCACCTGTGTCCCACTTTGAACCTTGAGGACAAGGTTCTTTTCAATGGGGAGGGAAATGTTATGAGCCCACTAATGCAAGAGCAGTATTGACAAAATCACGGGTTCGATAGACAAAAGGCCTGTGGAGACTAACTCAAGTGAGAAAGGTCCAACAAGATGAAGCACTAGAATTAAGAAGAAGACCTAGAAGGTCCGAGAGTTGGAAGGCGCAAAAGGGATATAGATATCTCCAGGAATCCAAGAAAGAGTGTGTGATAGTTATGTTGGACATCTTTTCTCTCGTGTACTTCTTCTCTCTCCTTTCTGACAAATGCTACGTAATTCTGTTCCCTTCTATGACAAAATTGTATATTAGAGGGTGAAGGTGGATTTTTGTCAATATATTATTAGGAAAGGAGTATCCAGCATAAATATTAATTATTGGTACCTTAAATGCAAACAAACAATTAAAAAAGGTTAAAAAAACACAACTCTGTTAAATTTTTTTTAACAGACGTTTAGTTCATGGGAGCTTTCTGAGGTGGCAACGGAGCTGATGAACCTAATCCGGATTCAAACCTTGAAGAAGGAACAAAGTAAAAAAGAAAAAGAGAGTAAAAAACAAAATACTTGCTTTACACAACGTAGGTCGCTGGAATGGATATTAAATGAGAGTGGACGTTTGAATTAAACCCGTATCGATTGTTTCTCTGGTATCTTCAATCAAATCCCTATTTGAAGGCTTTCAGCGGAACTCTTCACATAGAGACCAGCAACCAGCGATCATGAAATGCACGACGTAGCTTGCCGGAGAAGGTGATGAAGGATCGAAAAATTCCAGATCTCTTTGAACGGCGTCGAATGTGCGATATCCAAAATTTCTAATCTACAACCCTAAAGGACTTGCATAACCACAAATTCCAAATCTAAAAGCTCGGCGACGTCAGATCTAAATTCCAGACCATACAAATTTGTTGAAATTAAAAGCTCGGTGATGTCTAATCTAAAAGCTCGGCAACGTCAGATCTGAATTCCAAAGTACAGACCATATACAAGTCAACGTCACGTCAGATCTGAATTCCAAAGTACAGACCATATACAAGTATAGCAGATCATTGTAACAGCCATAGATTTTAGCCAAACAAACTAAAATTGAAAAGAAATGAGTAAAATATGAAAAGAAGAAGGAAAAGAAGCAGACCTGGGTGTGCTCATCCGGAAAACCCACGATGAGTGAAGAAGGGAAGAGACAGAGCGAAGCACGAATCGAAGAGGCAGAGCGAAGCGACTTAGCTAGCCAGAGCGAAGAGACTGAGAGAGGAATCATGAATCGAGTCAGAGCGAAGAGATAGCGAAGAGACAGGAAAGTAACAACATTCCTCAGTTTTGGTTGAATTGCCGAGTGAATTATCCGTAATTCCTTTCATGGCTCGCACAAAGAATGATGAGGACGATGAAGAAAATGATGCCATATCCTCAGTTCTCTCACTATCCACTGACATGTTGAAAGTCACACAAACGTCCGTTTAAAATAATCTAACGGGGTTGTGTATTTTACCCCTTTTTAATTGTTTGTTTGCATTTAAGGTACCAATAATTAATATTTGTGCTGGGTGTTTTTTCCCTAATAGTATATTAGCAAAAATACAGCTTCACCCTATATTATATTGGATTTAGTGTTTGAAATATCCACACACATATATAAATAGAACTTTTAGCGAATCTTCATTATATTATTTTGTGTTTATTAGTATTCTGTTGGTTTTCATCTAGAGGGTCGGGGTAATTTGTTTCCAATGTCCTCCTAAGAAACCCATATTTCAAATTTGGAGTTCTTTCAATGATACCATTCTTTCTTTCTTTTTTGCAGGAAAATGATTGTATAATAATTTATTTTTAGAGTAAATACCCTATTTGATTCCTGAAAAAAAAACACAAACCCATTTTGGTCCCTCAAATAACAAAACCCCTTTTAAATCCCTGAAAAGGATGGATTTCCCAAAAAAAAAAAAAAAGGACTCCATTTTGGTCCCTCGAAAATTCCTAAAAATCCCTTTTTAGTCCATAAAAATGTCTCATTTTAGTTCCTAGAGACGAAAAAGGGGTCCGTGTTTTTTTTCCAGGGACCAAATAGAATATTTACTCTTATTTTTATTGGGCCATCTAATTTCTCTAAACTAATCATGTTTAGCAAGTAGCAACCACGACATGTTACTATTTACTTAGAGACGCGACTAGCATTGCATTAGGTAAAATATTTCCTCCGGTCCTAATTAAAAGAACACTTTTAAAGTGTAATTTACACTAAAAAAGTATTCTTATAATTAGGACAGAGGTAGTATTTTTCAATCCAGTTGCAAATATTGGCTTCCCTCAAAATTATTGCATTATTATATGGAGATGAATGAGTTCAAAAAGTTTTTTTTTTTTTGGGGGGGATAGGCAGGGAACAGTCTTCACATATTGCTGATAAACATTGAGTTATTTATTTCCAAGTTTAAAAATCATTTGCATTATCCTTTATAATTATAGGGTCCATGCATTTTACGGGGTAATCGGTCTAATTTAATTTAATATGGGTAAAGTTGGAGGGAAATTTTCAATTTAAAGCAAATCTAATCAATTAACTACAGTTTCTTGATTATGAGGCAATATATAGTTTGGAGGGAAAAAAATTAGGTGGGAAATAAAAAAGACTCATTAATTTAATCACTGTAAATACAGGTTGGTAGTTGTGTAATATCAACATCGAAGATTTATACGTACGTTCCATGACATCTAATTATATCTACTCTCCCACTCAAAAGAATAAGAAATTAGAGAACTTTTTTACGTAAATGTAAGACTTTACTCTTTATTTATTATTGTATTAACTTTTTTTTATAGGAGAAATATTTCTTCAGTCACTGAAAATAAGTTATCTCCAATGACTCCTAAAATTATGTTATTTTGAATTAATGAATGGTATTTCTATAATTTTAGGTGAATTAATGAAGGATACAAAATTACAAAAACACCCTTCATTAATCCAAAACGACGTAGTTTTGGGGGTTGCTGGAGATAACTCATCTTTATTCTCTAGTAACCAAAGTTATTAAAACTGGACCGGTCAGTGAACCGATCTAAGTATTGGGTTAAGGGTCAGTGGGTTAGACGGGGGTTAAACCAAAGTCAAATCGAAACTAAATCGGTGTTAAGGATCTATGATTTATTATATAATATTAATTAGGGTTTTTTCACAAATTAAAAAAAAAAAGAATACAAAAGGCACAACTTTTGAGAATTGAAAAGACATGAAGAAGAGGCGTGCAAGCTATCTACTCCTTCTGCTTTTCATTTAAGGGCATGTCCTTCTACTAGTGTCTCTTTTATCAATTAATCAGGAATAAGCCAGGAGCAAGAGGCAGAACGACGGGAAAAAAAAAAAAAAAAGGGAAGAAGGCCTGTAGTCACCGTTGAGTCATCCTCTTCCATCTGAACCAAAGAGGGAGACAGAGAACGTGAACAGGGACTGTTCATCGCCTTCATCGCACAGAACCAGGAGTCGAACACTCGAACAGGGAGCTGCGTTCATTCTCTCTCTCCATATCTCTCTCTCTCTCTGTGATCGTCTACAGGTTTAGGTGGATATTGTATTGTATTAGAAACAGGGAACTCCGACGGGTTTCTGCTGTTCTTGGGGGAAAAAAAAATTTACATTTTGAGTGATCATTTACATTTCAGAAAAATTTACATTTTGCTTGCGTCTAACTTGAGAAATTAATTTCCAACATTTAGCTTGAAAATTATTTTCCAGGAATTCAGTTTCAGGTCAATGAAAATCAAACCATGGGAAATGAAATTATCGTTCTCATTTCTAAAGTTCATTTTGAGTGAACCAAACAGGACCTTAGGCCATGCATGGAAAATCTTTTTGTTTTCATAACGTCATTCTTGACATCTCTATAGTTTTCTTTAATTTTTAATTTGGTAAATGTGTCATGTGTGTTTATCCTTTAATTTTACTTGGTTAATACAATTAACTTATATACAAGGGTTAATAATAATAGCAATGTTAATAGTGCTAAAAGAGTAAAATTAAAAGATTTGAAAAAGGAAAAAACACACAAACACACACACAAACCCAATTAGTTGAAAGAAACTGCAAGTAAAAATGATTTTCCCCTTTTTTAACCTCATGCATGTCAAATTTTCAAATTAAAAGATTTGAAAAAGTAAAAATGATTTCAAATTGCACTCTTGATACCAAGTCAAAACAAATTGCCCTCTTCTCGATACTAAATAAAATATCTACTTGAGAGTTTTAATTTGGTCTTTTTTTATTTTATTTTAATATATAAGGTAACTAATTACATTCTCTCTTGTCTAGTATAAATTTTCACTTTCCCATAATACTCCTATTAATTGAACCATTTTTTTGCCAGATTTATTGAAGCATTTTTTTAAAATCTCTATCCATTAAATTTTAATTATTCAATTGCATGGTTATTAGACTCAAACCGGACCGGTTCGAACAGGAAACCGACGAATCGGCCATGAGTCCAGTCCAGAAAACCATATAGACCAGAGTCGCAACCTAGTATTAAAAAAAAAAAAAAGAAAGAAAGAAAGAAGTGAAAGACGGAGTGGAAGAGGAACAAAAATCGACCCAGATTACGATCTAGGTTTTGTGCACGATTTAGGCCGGTTCTTTGCACTCTGTCTCGTCGCGATCTAGTTTGGCTGAGGGATTGGAGGTCCTCGTCAAAGATCAGAGTGTTCTGGTCGTTGTTCACTCTAGCTGATGATTCGATTTCTCTTATTTATCACTTCTTACTCTTTCTCGCTCTCCACTCTCTCGTTCTCTGGAAGAAAGGATGATGAATGAAGATGGATAATAAAGAATGGCTCGGCATCTGCACCCTACCTGACTCCCCAATGTCCCCCATTCTCACATATTTCTCCATTTATTATTTCTACGGAACTGCCATTTTTTATTTACTAAACACACAACATATCTGGTTAAGGTTCGTCGAACATAATAAACTATTGGTTTAGGAGCGTTTAACACAATTTATTATTAAGTGGACCGTCTATCACAATAAATTTTTAAAAAGGAGCGTCCAGCACAACAAATTTTTAAAAAGGAGCACCCAACAAACGTCGTTAGTAAAAAAATAACGTCTGTTATCTAAGGTGTGTCCAACATAACAAACTATAACTCCAAGAACGCCTAGCATAAAATTCTAAATTTTATTAAATTAAATAAATTTTTTCTCAATTGTCATTATTCAAAACTACTTATATACATATCTATAGACAAAAATTACTCATTCTTCAATTTTGTTAAAATTATAATTTGCTAAAATAAATAAAATTTTAATTAAAAATATAATTATATGATTTACATAAAACTCAAGGTGTTTTATAGTTTATTATATATGTTAAACAAAAAAAATGATTTATTTATTTTAAAAGAAATTTATGTGATTAAGAAATTCATTTCATGTTAATAAAATCTAAAAAAATATATTATATCCTTAAAGAAATGAAATGAATTTAATTTTTATTTTGATAAAAAAAGTTTAATGAATATTAACTTTGATACTTAATAATATAAATTTGGTAATTTAATGATATATTTGTTAATTAAATGATCTACTGATTATATGCATATGGGACTTGTTGAAAAAAAAACTTAAGAGGATTGAACAAGAACAATTTAATAATAGGTTAAAGAGTAATTATAATGGGCTAAGGAGCAATTTGGCCTACGAAAGTCTCATATCTATATAAGCAATACATCATTCAATTAACAAATATATCATCAAGTTGTCGGATTTATATTATTAAGTATCAACGTTGATATCCATTAAACTCTTTTTATAAAAATAAAAATTAAACTCATTTCATTTCATTCATGAAATAATGGATTTTTTAAATTTTATTAAGATTAAATGAATTTTTTAACTCACATAATTTCTTCTAAAATAAAAATAAATCATATAAATTTTTTATGTTTAACATATATAATAAACTATAAAATACTTTGAGTTTTATTTAAATCATATAATTATATTTTTAATTAAAACTTTTGTTTATTTTAGCAAATTATAATTTTGACAAAATTGAAGAATGAGTAATTTTTGTCCATAGATATGTATACAAGTAGTTTTGAATAATGACAATTGAGAAAAAATTATTTAATTGAGTAAAATTTAAAATTTTGTGCTGAGCTCTCTTAGAGTAATAGTTTGTTGTGTTGGACGCACCTTAGATAACGGACGTTAACTTTTTGCTAATGGCATTGTGCTGGGTGTTCCTATTTAAAAGTTTGTTGTGTTGGGCGCTCCTTTTTAAAAGTTTGTTATATTGAGCGGTTTATTTAATAATCAATTGTGTTTGACGCTCCTAAACCAATAATTTATTGTATTGGGGGACCTTTATCTTTTATTATTTCTACGGAACTGCCATTTTTTATTTACTAAACAAGCAACGTATCTGACATATTTTTTTTGTGTCAAATCACGCATACGCATTGACCTTTGAGTTTCTCTTCTCTTGTACTTTTTTAATATTTTATTAATTATTATCAATTTTAAATGGGTTAAGTACCAATTTTACCCCAAAAATATATGCCCAGGACCAATTTTACCCCAGAAGTTTTTTTTAGAGCAATGTTGCCCCGGAAGTATATAAACATAGTAATGTTGCCCTTGAGCTAACAGAGGTTAAGTTTGACCGTTTTTTTTTTACTAAGACTCCCACGTGGCACTCTGACGTGGTACTCAATGATGCAACCATAGCCACATCAGCTTATCCCCCCTCCCCCCTCTTATTCCATTCCATCTCATCGTCATCATCTTCCTCAAGCTGGAAACAAAAATCCAGAAACAAACCAAAAGAAAGACAAATAAATCCAGACTTGGTACTTTCAATCAACTGCATCCACTCTGATATAATGCCTCTAATGTTCTTTCTATTCAAAATGCCAAAGAAACAAAATAGAAACAAAATTTTTCAATATCTAGGAAGCTAGACATAAATCTGGGTAAAGGTTATGCATATAACCTGAATGAGAGAACAAGAAGTAGTTTTGTTTGAATCAATTCGAAAATGGATCTGTAAATCCACTCAAAAAATATAGATCTGTAAATACGTGCCAGGACGAGGCTAGATTTCAGCCAATACGTACTAAAGCTTTTTCCAAGTACACACTCATCCTTCATTTCTTCTTCTATTCAATGTTCTAATATTCAGATCAGCGAGACTGTGTGATGCCAAATCCCCAATCTCAACGTCAACGGGCCAGAGCTCCACCTTCATCGGCACGGCCTTCACCTCGGGATAGGGTTCCGCTCAGGCAATTATTTCGAGTGGCATCGGTGGCTGACGGTATTCAGTTTGGGTGGGCCTTACAGCTTTCTCTCCTGACGCCTTATGTGCAGCAGCTTGGAATTCCTCACACTTGGGCTAGAATGATAATCGTCAACGAGCCCACCGCTGCAGCCTTCACCTATCGTTTGGAAAAAAAATTTGGGATGCAGCGGCGGAGATCTTCATGGAAGGTAAGCGACTATGGCGGCATTCTTACCCCAACTGAGATTCAATATTTTCGCCTATGGTTTGATCACGATGAGGCAGAAGGAGGCTCGAGCATGAGAGGGGAGGGAGTGGGTGAAGGAGCGCCGGAAGGTTTAGGAGACAATGGTGTCGGGAGGGGGAATTTTTTCTGGGTTTGGTTCTTGATTTTTGATTCCTGCTTGAGGAGGACGATGGAATGGAAAAGATGGGGGGGGGGGGGGGGGGTGGGGGATAAGCTAACGTGGCAATGAGTTGGATTATTAAGTGCCACATCAGAGTGCCATGTGGAAGTCTTAGTCAAAGAAAACGGTCAAACTTAACCTCTGTTAACTCAAGGGCAATATTGCTACGTTTTTATATTTCCGGAATAACATTATTCCAAAAAAAACTTCCTGAGTAAAATTGGTCTTGGGCATATACTTCCGAGACAAAATTAGTACTTAACCCATTTTAAATCATTTCAGTAATAAATGTTACTACTTATTAATTAGTAGTATGAATCCCAAGGAAACTGAGTTGGGGAAGAAGCATTGATGACTTATTGAACCTTTGGGGTGATGGGTCTTGTCAATAAATTTGCTCAGTTCAGCGTTCTTATTTGCAATTTTAAACCTCCTTGCTGTTCGAAATTTGAACCTATTTTCTGCATTCTCTTTTTTTTTTAATCTTTTATAATTTTATATTTATAATCTTGATATTTTTATTTTCTCACCGGTTTGGCTCCAGTTTAGCCCCGGTTTGACTCCTATTTACCCCATTAACCCTTGACTTAGTATTCCGACCGATTTAATGACTGATCCGATTTTAATAACCTTGTTCAATTATAAGTTGTTTTGGAAAAAGCTTCTTAAATTCTCAGCATAATAGTGATTCATTTAGTCCCCCATCATCAATTACTTACCTTGTTTTTCCGGGTTTTACTAGTTGACATTGATAGGAGATATTATTACTTTTAATACTTATTTTTTCCTATTTATAAGTCACTTCTAATATAATTCACATAGATTAAGAAAAATCTTAAATTTCATTATTTATTTTTAAAATTTAACAAATTTCTAATTTTATGCCTACTTAATATAGATTATATGATTTATAAAAAAAAAATATAAATATATGTCTTTTTTTTTTTTTGCTCATGAAAATATAGTAAACGTAACGCAATAATAAATAAAGAGTGATATTGTATATTAATGTGAGAAGATTATTGACATGACGAAGAGATAGAACCAAAAATTTTCTTATCATTTTACCCTATAAATATGGCCAGAGGAATATGTCAAAAGAGTATAAACCCTAAACTCTAAAGTCTTAAAAACAGAACCAAACAATATGAACGGGCGTGCACTATTCCAACCACCATGTTTTTATTGGAGGCTCGGTTACAACCACCGTGATCAGAATACAATTAAGACGATTCCAATCCAATAATGTTTCCTTCATCTATATTATATGTCTTCGAGCAAAAAAAATCTATATTATATGTCACTCTCTTTAATCACACATGTATTGACCTCTTCACTCTCTACCTTTGAGCTTGGACGACCAAAAATGGAGGGCAACGCATGGCTTCAAGTCATGGCATCTCTGTGTTACTGCTTTATAATTGGCAAGCTTGTTCTCCCTTCTAGATCCTTCCTCAGACTCTTGCTGCTATTGCCTGTTGTCTGCTTCTTCCTCTATCTTCCTCTCAACCTTCATTCTCTTCATCTTATAGGCTTCTCCTCCTTCTTGATTGCTTGGCTCGCCAACTTCAAGCTCTTGCTCTTTGCCTTCAATAAAGGCCCTCTCTCTCACCTTTCTCTCTCTCCCCTACGCTTCATCGCTCTTGCTTCTTTTCCCATGGAATTCCGCGATCACAACAACAACCAGCAAAAAGGCCAAAAATCTCCACTGAATTACGCCATTAAACCTTTGCTTCTTATTGCGGTAATAAGATCTTATGAGTACAAAGACCATTTACACCCCAAGTTGGTACTAGCTCTCTACACGGTTCATATGTATTTGACTCTTGACATCAGTCTGGCTGTGTTCGCAGCCATGGGTCGAACACTGCTTGGGGTTGAGCTGGAGCCACAGTTCAACAAGCCCTATCTGTCTTCGTCCCCTCAAGATTTCTGGAGAAGATGGAATGTAATGGCCAAAAACATTCTAAAGCTCGCAGTCTACAATCCTGCTTACAGTATTTTGATAGGTGTCGTGGGCCGTAAATGGACCTCCCTTCCAGCCGTGTTTGTGACATTCTTGGTATCGGGTTTAATTCACGAGCTAATATTTTATTATCTAGGCCGATTGAGTCCCACGTGGGAGATCACGTGGTTCTTTATCCTTCATGGGCTCAGTGTGATGGCGGAGATCGGTTTTAAGAAGCAGCTTTCTGGTACAACCTTGCGGTTGCCTAGAGTGGTGTCGGGACCTTTGACTATTGGGTTTGTGTTGGTTACAATGTTTTGGTTGTTTTTTCCTCAGCTCCTCCGATGCAATTTGTTTGAGAGGGCGCTCCAGGAGTACGTTGCAGTGATTGCGTTTCTGAAGAATGCTACTTTTTACTTCCCTCATGCTTAGAACATCATAGAGCTTATGTAATTTTTCCTTTTATTCATTTGCTTATGTTGTACTCTAAGTTGTTTTATTTTTAGTATAGCACTTTGTCTTTTTTTTTTTAAAAAAAAAAAAAGAAACATAGTAGGACTTATGCAATTTTTTCCTTTTATCCATGTTGTACTCTAAGTTGTTTTATTTTTAACATATCATTTTGTATTTTATAAAAACAAAAATCATAGGACTTGCTACATACAATATTATATCATCAAGTATGCAGTTGTGCTGAGAACAAGGTGGTAACGCAGAGGTTGTAAGATGAATTCATCGCACAAAACTGATAAGAACTGCCATGACACAAGGGTAAATTAAACAGCTAATAACATGGTAGGAGTATTCATGTAACTAATGCTTCTCTCATGTTCTGGGCATTGTTATTTAATTTTATCTTTATATACTCCTGTGTCCCCTTATTTAATTAATTTGGGTAGATAAAAGAAGCTAAATAAATTACTTAATCATAGCATATGTTATGTATCATTATATTTTGTTTACTTAGCCATAACATACTTCTGCGAATCCACTCCTTCTACCGGTATCCACATGAACGGCCTCCAACACTGACGTCAAGGTGCTAGTGCCTTCAGTATTCTCGCGTCTCTCTTTTTTCTCTAGGGTTTCTTGCTGCTTTTCTAATATGTCTGACAAAATGTCCTGTAGATATTTCAAAACTCAATAGGCGTATTATATATTCAAAATTAATCCTTATTAATCTTGAAATTTAACTTTGAATTAAAATAATATATTAATTAAATCTATCAAATAGATATAATCTAATTTATTTATTTAATTCGAATTAAAATCCTTCTAATTTAATTTATCTCTATAAATTAAATCTGAGATATAATATCTATTTATTTAATTAAATCTGAGAAACTTTATCTCAATTTAAATTAAATCATATACATGATATCTTTATTCTAAAATTAAATCTAAGATACAATATCTCTATTTGTTTTAGATATTTAATTTATCAAATATATTAAATACAAAACAAATATTATATAATAACATTATAATCTCTATTAAAGAATATTATTATATTATTTTCGAATTTAATAATATATATATATATATATATATATATATATATCTTAGATTAATACAGTATTCATTAAATCTTAAACATATCTAAAATTCAATGAATCTGGACACTATTGTTTGTGTTTGCTATTCTTGTATGCAACCCTGCAGGCCCACATGAAATTGGCAGTGGGTCAATACTGTACTAGCCCACAAGTTGCAAGCGGCCTCTAGCAAGACATTGAGACTACCCAATTCATATGGGAATCGATGATACGATACATCCTATTGTACAACTATATCACGTCCCTTTTGTCACGCGATAATTTGGTCAAGGATAAGGCATGTATAATGTCAACTTCCTATTCTTAACCATTACTTTCTCGATTCTTCAATAGTTTAATAATTGAAATGGAAACTCCTTTCCATCGTAGTATGGTCATACATTTCTCAGAATCACTTATCGAGGGTCCAGTATTATCTCTCTACAAATATGAGGAACAAATTCCATCTTGACCATTCACATTCCTCTGCATCAAAACCACTAATCCCGATCTAAGCTTTTATCATCACCTGGTTAAATGTGACTTTTGACTAGGTCAAACATTAGCGACTCATCATGTAGGAATCCATAATGATCTCAGATTAAAAGGCACTGTGACGCGGTTATACATGAGAAAAGTTTATGACACTACTACAAAAATGGGTTTTTACTACCCTAAAGGATGTCCCTATTTAAAAAAGGGAAGCAACAAGTAAATGTAATGGCATTTTTGTAATTATATTTGGGTAATTTTATTTTTAGCGTCCCAAAAATAAAATTTGGGACTCCAATATTCAGGAAAAATATTTTTGGCGGGCAATTCTTGGGAGAGAAAATTTTTTGGAGTCCCAAAATTACAATTTGGGACTCCAAAAATCAGCCAAAAAAACATCTCACGGGCACTTTTGTGGGGGGAAAGTTTTT
Organism: Acacia crassicarpa; assembly: GCA_034222035.1. Lineage (NCBI taxonomy): Eukaryota > Viridiplantae > Streptophyta > Magnoliopsida > Fabales > Fabaceae > Acacia > Acacia crassicarpa. The sequence goes on from JAWXYG010000011.1 coordinate 10,173,667, forward strand.
TGGAGTCCCAAATTACAATTTGGGACTCAAAAAAACTATTTTCAGAGACCCAAATTGTATTTTGGGACTCCAAAAAACGCAACCAAGAGTCATAAAAAAATAATCACCCGCGTTAGCTCCTCTGATCCTCAAAAAATTCAGCCCTAGCATTGAGAGAACACGACCTCAGTACTCAGTCCAAAGACGCAAAATTTCTCTCGACACGCTAGTCTCTCGACCTCAGTACTCAGTCCTCGTCCCTCGATGACCTCAGTCGTTTTCTTCCTTGCTTGGATTTAAATCTCTTGGCTGGATTCGAAATTCGTTCGCGTCGACGTGTATGCTTTTTAGCATTTTATTACAACAATACGACCCATTCGTTTCCATTAGCAGGTACACGTTTATGCCTCCTAAACAATTTTCTGTTGGTGATTTGCTTGCTTGGTCCGTGCCTTTTTCTTCTTTGTTTGTTTCTCATTTTTGTACTCTTATTTTGGCTATCTCTGATTGATCATGCTGGGCTTCCTTTGCTAGATTTACTCCATATTTCTGTGAGTATAATTATATAGGCTTTACCTATCTTTTGAATTCATCCGTTTCAAAATATTTTGCCTCCGGGTATTAGTAGAAGGAATGAATTTGGATTTTGGCGGGTTGTAGGGATGAAATCAAATCCGTAGTGAACAGAGTTTTATAAAGAAGATGAATTTTCTGACGAATGTACGCAACTTCGACGAGTTGGTGATTCTTTTCCCGCGTTTTTGTGTTTTAAGGAAATAGTTGTTGGGCTCATAAAAGTTGTTCTTCTGCTGCTGATATATTCCTTGATAGTTATTTGGATATGACAAAGTGATATTTTATTCGTGGAACGAATTTGGGAGAGTCTGTTTGATAAAAGCTCTCTGTTTTTGCTTGCTTTCTGTTTATTTTACTTATATGGCTTCATGCCCTGTGGATTTTTCTGAAGAATACTGAATCACAAGGAGAAAGAATATACAAGCAGGGTTCTAGTTTTGGATGTTTTTTACGCCGCTGAAAGATGGCTTGGTTTTGGGCTGTTTTAGCCTCTCTCTCTTTTTGGTGTTACGTTGTTGGGGTGGGGGGGGGGGGGGATGGAGCCTGTTGAGAAAAGGCAATTATTATATTTTACAGCCATTCACTATAGACTTTCTAAAGCATATAAGCTTAAATTAAGTTGACAATTAAGTTGATCTATAGACATTCACTAAAAGTTGATATGATATGATAGACATTTAATGATTAAGGTAATATTTGTAAAAGTTGATCTATAGACATTCACTTTTAGTACCTTCTTCGATCTACCACTTGGGTTTTCTTGTTTGAGTTGATTGCATTTAATAGTAATATCTGAGCTCGATCGCAATTAACGTGCATGATACTCAACGTCTGTCTAGACTAAATTGATTTTTACAATATTGTGATTAGACCTACCACATATATAATTGATGTAACCGCACATGTTTGGACAGTAAATCAAACCATGGTTTATATTAAATATTGATGGTTAATTAGATCATGTGATTGAATTTAATTAACCACACTTACCTAAATTATGACTGCATGTGATTGGATCATAGTCTATCTCCTCCTTCTTCTTGCCAACTTAGTATAGCTCGTAACTTTTTATTGCCAACTACCATAGTCTATCTATATATTAGTATAAATCAAACTATATATAATGAATTAAATAAAATATGTAATCACCATTTTAATTGCTAACTATTGGAATAAATTGTTGTTGCAATGAATAAATTGATTAATTTGGATATTGTTGCAACAGGTAACAGTGTCCATTAGGACTGCAATTAATAAAACCAATTCGGTTGGTCTGTAGGAGGAGGAGAAACCAGTGTCTTGTAAACTTTGCTTTAAATTTAAATTGTAAATGTCTTGTAAACTTATGCTTCTACAGTTCTTTTCTACCCTAGACATTGTTGTTTCTGAACACATTTTATTTTCCCTATATTATCTTTGTTGTAAAGTATTAAAGTGTTTCCATCAATTTTGCTAACTTTTCTGACTGTCCCTTGTTTATCTTAACCACAGGCCATTACTGCATTGAAAAAGGGGGCCTGCTTGCTCAAGTATAGAAGAAGAGGGAAGCCTAAGTTTTAACAGATTTGTCTTTCCAATGTGAGTTTGGTGCTTCTTTTTTTTTTTTTTTTTGTGTGTGGACATACATCCTTTCATAAGTGCATCGCCATTTGTTTCTTAAAGTTATTTGTCTGTTATTGACTTGCTGCCAAAAAATTTACTAACTGATTTTGGTGTTGCTTTTAGAATGAATCTGCTTTGATATGGTTCTTAGGGAAAGAAGAGAAGCACCTTAAACTAAGTCATATTTCTATAATTATATCCGGACAACGTACGGTAAGTGTTTCAGAATAAGTGATAGAGAAATCATTCTTAGTTTTGCTTCTTTTGATTTTGCTGAAGGTAGTCATGCTTCAATTAAGATAATTAGTTATTTTATTACATGATTATTTTATGTATTTATTATTTCTGTGATTAATACAATTAGCATTATCAACACAAACCCTTGTATACTCAAATTTATTTAAAGGATGACTTACCTTTGTATCATCTGTTTTTCCATCGCCCTTAGCTCCAAAATCAAGGACATTGAAGGTGGAAGAACGATTCACATTGTAACCTTTTGGTGGTGAAACTAAAGGAGTGCCTTTCTTTGGCTTAGGAATTGAAGCAAAGGGTTGCACTCTCAAATTAGGTTAGTTGCTTTCCTTTTATTCACAAACATTTATATTTTCGTTATATGATACCTTCTGACTGAGTGAGAACAACACTAAAAAAATGATGGCTTCATGGTTTCCTTTTGTTATTGGTTTGATTCATTAAAGGGCAAGCCAAACGAAGACATAAAACACATTTTTAGCACGTAAGTATATTTTTGTCTAATTCATTGATTCTTGATTTAAATGAATTGTTTTAATGTCTGAAAAATTTCATTTTAATGATAGTGCAATCAAGACATATAAAATATTTTCTGGGAAAAAGGAGGGTCTAGCTAAAGAACCGAAGTGGTTTTATTCGAAAGTAAGTAGTTTCAATTCAAGTTACTTAATTGATATGCATGCCTTTATTTGTTTTAACAATTTTCTTTTGATTTATAGTGCCCTCGACAACCCGGGCACACTGAATGTGGATATTATGTTATCCTTTACATGTTCTACATCATTCAGAGTGGATGTACTATAGATTTTGAACGAGTACGTAATCGCTCCCTGATTCTCATATGATAATATTGTTGATGTTGTACTTAATTGAGTTGTTCATTAACTCATTCACATCTTTGATTTATTTTATACCTTGTTTTCTAATTGACAGTTTTTTAAAACTAAGGCAGCATACTCAGAGGAAGACATCGATCTCAGAGGAAGACATCGATATGGGTCGAGAGGCTTTGGCTGGATATCTTCTTTCACACGTAGATATGTGAAGTTTACTTTGAATATTTCTTGGTATCTGTACGTGTAGCTAGAGAGATCAACATTATATTTTGACACTTTGTAGTAGTTGTTGAAATGCGATTCATAATCGTTGTATATATGTAGTAGTATTAGTAGTTAATTACCTGATCATATGATGAGTAGCCTCATTGTTTAATCTTAATAGGTGGTATAGTCTTTTCCTTATTTTGTGGTTTATAAGATTCTAGTTTAATTGGAATCGTCTAAGGGCTGGGTTTCAAAGTAGGGTCAGTGATGAGAAGGCAGAGAAAGTGTTTTAAGTATGGTCTATAATGATCTGAACATTTTGGTAATGCATGTTCATGATGGCTATCTATTTGATGGGTGATGATTTGTTTAAATTTGCATGTAATATATTTTGGTAATGATCTGAATTCACCTCACTCCTTAATCTTATGGGTGCATGGTATAGTCTTTTTCTGCTTATTATGTGGTTTATAAGATTCTAGTTTAATTGGAATCGCCTAAGTGCTGTGGGTTTCATGCATAGGTTAATAACGATCTGAACATTTTGGTAATGTATGTTCATGGTTATCTGTTTGATTGTTTTTATAAGGTTTAATTTTTGGGTTGTGAAAAATTTTCAACAAGCTATTAAAAAAAAAAATTATTATGGCGTCCCAAATTAAATTTTGGGACTCCTTAATAATATTTTTGGAGTCCCAAAATATATCTTGAGACTCCTTAATTGACGCTTAATGTATTCATTTTGTACGTGATTTTTGGAGTCCCAAAATAGGTTTGGGACTCCTTAAATATCATTTAAGGAGTCCCAAAATAGGTTTGGGACTCCTTAAATATCATTTAAGGAGTCCCAAAATAGGTTTGGGACTCCAAAAATGTCATTTAAGGAGTCCTAAAATTATTTGGGACTCCAAAAATGAAAACTTTCTACATCCCTTCAATAGACATCACTTGAATAAGGGACATCTATTGGGCCTATTTTGGGACTCGAAAAGCGTTTTTTCTAGTAGTGTGACTAAATCTATGTAGCTTTCTCATAGTGGGTCGGTTCAACACCTTGTACACTTACAAGTGCCTATGACTTTGATTCATATCTCCATACCTCATCAAAGTCATACTGGTCTTATTTCATCTTCGTTCCCGCGTAGATAACCGACCAGGGACATTTAGGATAATCTATAACATATATCTAAGGATACAGTAATCACTATAAACATGCAAATGAAATGATAACTTAAAAAGAATACTTTAAATAACATAAATGTTTAAAATAAAATGACATGCCCCTAGTGCATAATTTCCGACAAATTTAACTTCAAAAATTCAAAAATTGACTGCCCAATCTGGAAACAGAGACGTACTAGTTTTCATAGTTCGACTTCAAAAATTCATATCTGGAGTTCTAGGCATCCAATTTAGGTAGTTCAAAAACCTATCAACTCCCTATGAAGTCAAGTTTCTGGAAAATTGGTTTCAACATTTTATCATATTCCAATCATTCACAAATTTCAAAAACATGAATACTGTTCAGATAAATTTCCAGAACTATGACTCATCTTTAGAAATTCATAACTCCTTTAATACTTATCCAAATTCAACCATTTACCTATCAAATGAAATCTCTATATGTCTACTACATATCTAAAAAATGTCACAATTTTTGGAGTTTCTTTACTTAGTCAAAAACACAACATCATGTTACTGCTCTAGAACCATACGGAAAATTTTCCAAATTCATAATTCAACTTCCGAAAATCATAACTGGAGTTATAAACCTCTGTTTGAAGTGATTAAATGCTCATTTTAAAGATTAAGAAGAGAACTATCTCCTCTGAAAATTTCGAAGAAAAACTGAATCTTTAACCCCTGCAAACAACCCGAAAATGACCCTCTATTTTCAGACTAAAATCCAATGGTAGGAAAAACAACTTGCATGCTCCTTTTATGGTTCAAACCTTCTTGAAATCAAACCCTAGGTGCATATAACAGACATGCGAGACTCAGGAACTTGTTTACAAATCTAGAGAAAATCAAATACCTTCTCAGATTTGACATGCATGCTCAAACATAGACATAACTAACTCTTTCTTTCTAAAACTATGAGTTTTAACATTCCAAACCCTCAAATCTTCAGCAAAATCCTAGAAAAACAATGGGAATTGATTTAAGGGACTCACCTAGATCAGAAATGTTTTTTCATGTAGGAATCGATGATCTGTTTTTCTTCTCCGATTTGATCTCAAATCCTCCCTCTATCTAGAGTTCGGTGTTTCTGTCTGGCCAAAGGGAATGGCTGAGGAAACTAAAATGAGTGAAGAAGTGAAGAATGAATTTGTGTGTGGGTGCTGTGGTTGCTGGCCAAGAATGAGGAGGTGGTGTGTGCGTCTTTGTGTTTGGTATGGGAGAGCAAGTTTACGGGAGAGAGGAGATGAAGACGCTGAAAAATAAATAAGGAGGGAAGATATATGTAGTGTGTGTATCCAGCTGTATACGTGTGTTGTATCTAGTGGGGAGAGGGAGCACGTGTGTGTATTTGTGTGTTGGTCTGTTTAAGGAACTACTACCTCCGGTCATAATTATAAGAGCTAGTTGACTTTCTTTGGAAAGATTAAGGAAGGTAAATAAGTTACTTAATCATTTCATATGTTAAATATTCTTAAATTATATATTAGTTTATTAGTCAAACTAATAAGTTTGAAGAAAAAAATAAAAATAAAAATACTTTAAGCTAATTTAGTTAGCTTCCTTAATCTCTCCAAAAAAGTCAACTAGCTCTTATAATTAGGACCGGAGGGAGTAGATGGGGGAGAGTTTGGGCCTGAGGGAGATTGGGCCGAGTGGAGCATGGGTAATATATTTAGACCTTGTGTGTATTGCTAACCAAGGAGAGAGAATACAAGGGGTGAAATGCATTGGGCTGAAGTTGTTATGGTTGAAGTGAGAAAGTTGGCCTAATGAATTGTGTAAAAAAATGAGGTGTGTGGTATTGGGCCATAATCTATCTTTTGCAAATATTCCTTCCTCAATTAATCTATTTTGGCCATAAATCATTATCTCCAAAATATTCAAATCAAAATTATTCCCTAACTATTTGTTCTAAATTTTCAGAAAAATATGCCTTAATTTCTAAATATTAACTTTATAATTTATCCAGGTTAAATTTTCCATATAATATTTCCATTTTAAATTTTCAATTTCCTAAATTAAAAATATAGGATGTCACAATTATGATAAATATAAATATTTTAAAGTAATTTATTTTGCTTCCTTAATCTCAAAAAAAAAAAAATCAATTGGGTCTTTTCACATGTGTCTTTAGGATCTAAAGAGACATGTCCTTGGTAAGTTTTAGTGTTATAACTTCTTACATAACTCTTCACATAAATTCTTTAATTTATAAGAAGATGACTTTACAAAAAAAAAGAAAAAAAAACACAAACACACACGCCCGCCCACACACGCATCTTTTCTTTTTAAAATATTCCAACAACTAATACCTTAAATAAATCTTATATTTAGGGAGTGCAATTCACAACGTAAATTATATGAAAATATTCATAATTGATAATGACTCTTAATTAATCATCTTCCTTTCTCTTAATTTTTTCCCCTTCATACCAACAGGGATTTTTCGGTATTTTTTTATTTAAAAAAAACAATTGCATAAGAAGTAAATTAAATGATAGAGAAAGAGAATACCCCTTTAATCAATGTAGATTTAGAGAGTTTGATCTACTAAGATTTCTTGTCCCTACCCCTTTGATTGTATAAGAGTTTGATTAAGTTTCTCCTTTAATTTGTCACACGTCCATTCCATACTGTCCCCATAGATTAAATTATGTAGTTTTCTATTATATTATATATACATACATACATACATATATATATATATATATATATATGATTTTATTGTATACTTTTTAAATTAGATGGAATGAATTTTTTTTTTTTTAAAAAAAAACAGATGCAATTATGATGGCGAAATTGTTTCTAGCTAAGATCTTTATGGAGATCAGTTTCCATATGATGTAATTAAGGTTGTCGAACTTATAAGTTTAAATAAACTCATGGCAATAATGTAAATCCGGATTGTAAACTTGTAAAAGTTTGCTTTTATTAATAAATCGTTGTTAAAATTATATTTAAAAATATAAAAATAAAAATAATTTAATTTAAATATGTTTTCAACATGTATAATGAGAACTTGCTGTATCGAGACCAGATTCAAAACCAGTCTAAAAAGTAATTTTTATAATAGTGAAATATGATAAATCGGTTTTACATTTATGACCAAAATCAACTTTCTAATTAGGTCATAGTCATACATTAAGTATAGGAGAAGTATTTGAAGTTGTTTTCTATAATAAGTATAGAATTAAATTTCTATTTTCATTTACTTCCCAACTATAGTTTTTTTTCCTCAAAAATATGCGGGCCAACTATTCCACTCCCCTTCCGCTACGTACAAGAGAAAAATTGAAAACATGTAATATTTAGAATTTAAGTTTTATCTAAAAAAAGAAAATTGAAGATTGCGCTTTGAGCTATTTTACCGTGAGTCTTAATTAGACTATGGGAATTATCTAGCTAAATTAGTTGAAGAACATACAGAAGCTGTGATATTTTCGAAGTGATAATTAATGTGATATCATATCATCCATGGTGACTTCCCCACACCACAAAAAAGTCATATTTATGTCTAACGGCTTTGATTCTGCTTGTACTCTTACGTCGTTAGTAGTTACTTTCTAATTCAAAAAGAGGAACAATAAAATGTCGTCTTTATTGCTAACAAAGGCAGTCATAGTTGGTAGGATATCCTGGGTTCGAACCAGAACGTGTGTATGGAAAATGTTTTATTGAGAGAGGGACAAAATCCACTTCAGTGATTCTTACGCTGTGGGAAGTTTAGTCTCTAGCTATCAGCTGGGGCTTAAAGTCAAAAAGTCATGATATGATGATATGAGTGGGAGAGAGCTAAAACTTACCCTTGATTCCAGCTTCCACACTGGGTTGGTGAATCTGAAACCTGAAACAATGTTACTGTTGACCTGGAAAGTGAAAACCAGCCTGTAATTAATGGCTACCTTCTTTCAAAGCAAACCACAAGCCCTTGGGATTTCCATTCTGTGGGATTAGTTGGAAGAAGAATAATTTCAGGTCTACCAGTTGATTTGATTGCAAGACTAGATTTTCACTTATGGGTCGAGAGTTTCTGAAGTATCCAGGGGGGGAAAAACATTGAAAACAAGAGGTCAAGAACTGTTTTTCAAGAGTTGTTTGAATCAAAACAAAGGAATCATTCTCTACATGGTTTGTTGAGTTGATTGCTTTCAGCCATTCACAAAATGAAGTAGTCATCATCAATATCTGTGTTCAGAGATTCTAGGCAAACCATCAGAAACGACATATTTAATATGGAAAACCAACAAATCGCGTCATGAATCTGTTTGAAATTGCCAGAAAACTATAAATATATAATTTTACACTTCATTTATTATTGTATTAATTTTTTATATGGTATTAAGTATATTAGATAATAGTATAATTAAAAATTTTAGAATTTATTGCCCTTGTATGTTTTCTTTCAAAACGCACAGATTAGGGTACTAATTAAATCTCTTTTAGCTGTCATGCTTGTATGTCCATTTCTCGTTGCCCTCATACATTTAATTATGTCTACTCCCCCTCATTCTAAATATCAATCTATTACTGGTCGAATAACATAGAGAAAAGAAATTTTTATCATATTTATAAGCAAAAAACATTTATATGAATGTATAATTTTACCCTTCATGTATTATAATTATATATAGGGAAAAATATTTCTCCGGTCACTAGAGATAAGTTATCTCCAGTGACTCCTTAAAACTACGTTATTTGAATTAATGAATGGTGTATTTATAATTTTAGGTGAATTAATAAAGAGTGCAAAATTACAGAAACACCCTTTATTAATCTAAAATGATGTAGTTTTAGGGGTTACTAGAGATAACTTATCTCCAATGACTGGAAAAATCATTTACCCTTATATATATATATAGACTTTGTTTTCATGTGATATGATATATATTAAATAAAAGTAAAATTGAAAAGTTGTTGAATTTTGAGATAGAGTTTAATGAAGTTTAAGTTTTTTTTTTTTTTTTGGGGGGGGGGGGGGTTTTATGAGTGAAACATGTTAGAAGTGACATGTAGCTCCAATCTCTGATATATTCTCTTTGATCCTATTTATAAGGAACAGCTTCCAAAATCACGTGATTTAATATGTTAGTTAAAAACAATAAATGTGTAATTTTTATACCTTTATTTTCAATTATACCCTTATTTAGAAAGAATATGCATGAGAAATAATGTGTGCAAATTTATTGCAAAAAGATAACTAGTGATATTTATTTAATGGGGGTAAAAAAAACTAGTTTAAAAATTCAGACAAAGGTAATTTATTCCTTATATTAAGAATCACCCATATGATAGAGAATGTTTCTTATAAAAATAACCAAAGAGAGAAAGAGGTAGTTGGAGGGTTTATTTGATATTAAATGCAAGACCCTAATCCACCTTTTCCTCATATTTATCAATTTTTTTTCAAATTACTCCTATTAACTGCACATATTAAAAGAGTATACATTAAAGGATAATTTCAATGCAATTGATTTGACAGGATATTTTAAGAAAATCTATCCACATTTTTAACAAATAACTAATTTAACAAATTTTTAACATAAATTAATTAAATAGATCTTATAAAAAACCAAAGGTCATGTAACTTTCGTGATAGACCCGGCCTTTTTTATAAGTTACATCTTATATTTATCTAAAAAATTATTTCATTTTTTTCATTTTTACTCATAATTAATTACACGTCCGCTCTTATATCTTTCTTTTAATTCATTCTCTCTCATATTTTTTCGCACTAATTGTCAGTTTGTCACACTCTCACTCTATTCATAAAAATAAAATTTTTGTTCCAACTCCACCCATATCTAAGAGCATATAGAAACATTGTAAGCATGTCTGTAAGTTTTTTTGAATCTAGAAGCATGTTCTATCTCTAGCAATGTTGTCAAAATCGAGTTTCTACATAAACATAAAAGGGGTGGTAAAAACGTGAATCATAGAAACGACACGATTTATATTTTATAATGCTGTCAAAGTTCAAAATTATATGTATATGTATGTATATGTATATGTATGTATGTATGTATAAGGTCAAAGTTCAAAAACAAATATGTGTGTGTGTGTCCCTGCATGGGGGAAAAAAGCATAAATCACTATTCAAAATTCAATGAATAACTTCAATTTAAAAGATAAAAATCATATAACTATATAAAATATACGTCCAAATACATGAAAAGAATAAAGTTTGGGGGTGATTTCTTTGCATAGAATTATCAACTTTTCATGGATCCTATATATTTTTCTATCTTTCTTTTATTTAACTTTATTCTGTAATTCATTTTTTAAAATGCCAGCAAAGATTTGTAGTAAAAAGGGTATACAAGGGAAAAGATAAATAAGAAAAAAAATGCCAAAATATAAACTCTCTGGCCTATATGGTTTTTTTAAAAAAATTCTTCTTTCTTTTATTTAAATTTAATTTATCTATGTACTTAGCTTCTTAAAAACCATATGAGAACAAATCTATACTAAAAATGAGATAATAAACTCGATGAAAAGGAAAGTAAGAAGTAGCAATAGATTATTTTGGTTTAAGTAGATTAAAGATTATACATATAGATGATTGTAAGAATTAAACAAAGAAAAAATATAAGAAGGCTTCATAATATTTTTATTTGTTATTTTTTTTTCCCAGAAAGTGGAAATGGGTCTTTTTCCTATTCTAGATCATGTAGAAAGGAAAGGAATTGAAGTATATCTTCAAGACGTGTTCATTAGATTCATCCTTTGTTGGCCAAAGAAAAAAAAAACTTTTCATCCTTTTTTTAAGTAAAAACAGTAGAAACTGTAAGAACTTACGTTTCTATTGTTTTTACGTGTTTGCGCAGCATTTTTACCAGTTTCTACTCAAGACAGTTTCTACTTGCGTTTCAACACATATAACTCTAGTAAAAACGTAACAAACATACGTTTTTACACTAGTTTTTGACAACAACAGTCCCTGGTCATCTTTGGGACATAAGTCGTCTAAACTTTTTCTTATATAAAAAAAAATAGCACGTAGAAAATATTATATTAAACCTCAAATCTTCTATATATAATTACAAAAATGTTATCTCTTTATTTTTTTACTTCCCTTTTTAAAAAATGAATAGTTTTTAAGGAAATAAAATCTATATTTTGTAATAGTGTACGTAAGGGGGAAAATATATTGAAGACCTTGAAATTTAGAAAATTAAAAAATAATGAATGTTTTGGTAATCAGAACTATTCTTTCAAAAAATATATATATACATTTTCCGTACTCTAACTTAAGAAATTAATTTCCAATATTTTGCTTGAAAATTATTTTCCAGGAATTCCGTTTCATGTCAATCAAAATCAAACCATGGGAAATGAAATTATCATTTTCATTTCTAAAGTTCATTTTGAGTGAACCAAACAGGACCTTTGGCCGTGCATGGAAAATTATTTTGTTTTCGCCTTTTCGGAAAGTCATTCTTTGAGACACCTAGCTATAGCTTCTTTTTTTAAAAAAATTTGGTAACTGTGTCATGTGTGTTTGTCCTTTAATTTTACTCGGTTAACATAATTAACTTATATACAAAGTCTACAGAGGTTAATAGTGCTAAAAGAGTAAAATTAAAAGATTTGATAAAGAAAAAAACGCATACGAACCCACTGAAAGAAACTGCAAGTAAAAATGATGTTTCCTTTTTTAACCTCATGCATGGCACATTTTCAAACTTTTTGGGAATTGGAGCTTTCAATGTGTTTTATAACTAACTTCCCTTATTTAATTTAATTAGTTAAATAAACCTACATTAATAGTACATTTAATCGTTTGTTTATTAAAGATCTTTTCTTTCATTCCTCTCATTATTTAATTTTCTTCGTATGTAAGCAAGGTTCTCAAACTTACGAGTTTAAACAAACTCGTGACAGTGACGTAAACTCGTATCGTGAACTTGAATCGTAAACTCATAAAAGTTTACTTTTATTATTAGATAGGTATTACTAGTGTATAATTAAATAATTAAAATATACAACTGAAAATAATTTGATTTAAATATATTTTAAATCCAAATAAGTGAAATTAAATCCATCAACATTCATCATTTATCATATTTAATAAAGAAATTTCTATAAAATTTCTATATAAAGTCACTAAGTATGATCAAATCCAAAAAGTTAACACGAGTTTAAAAGTAAGTAACATAGTTTTGTAAGTTAAAAACGCAAAAACGATAAACTCGGTATATAAACTCATGAGTTTAACCGAGTTTACAACTTACACGAGTTTACCACTGACTTGGTTCATTTTTATAAGCTATAAGCGTAAAAACAGTAAACAAACAGTAAACTCGGAGAGTTAACTCGCGAGTTTGATTACAATGTATGCAAGTGCCCATCAAATCCCTAGTCAATTTGGAAAAATTTAGTAAAAGATGGTTAGTCATGAACCATTGTCATTATAAAATATGTAACATTTTCATACCGCTATAACTTTAAATTGCACTCTTGATACCAGGTCAAAACAAATTTTACTCTTCTCGATACTAAATATGATATCTACTTGAGAGTTATGATTTGGTCTTTTTTTTTTTTTTCTTTAATATATATAACATAAGGTCATTTACATGCTCTCGTCACTCGTATAGATTTTTATTTCCCATAATACTCCTATTAATTTAAGCATTTTTTTCGCAAAATTTATTGAAGCATTTTTTCATCTCTATCAATTACATTTTAATCATTCAATTGAAGGTTGTTTTTTAAAAAAGTTTATTAAAGTTTCTACTTAATAGTGATTAATTTAGTCACCCATAATCAATTACTTACCTTTTTTGGGTTTTACTAGTTGATATTGAGAGGAGATATTACTACTTTTAATACTTTTTTACTCATATTTATAAGTCACTTCTAACATGATTCACATAAACTAAAAAAAACCTTAAAATTCATTATTTATTTTTTAAAATTCAACAATTTTATAATTTTATGCCTATGTAATATAGATTATATCTCATGAAAATAAAGTTAACACAATAATAAATAAAAAATAATATCAAATGTCACACCCCTTCGGTATACCGACATTCGCAAGAGTAAATATGCACAGCTTAAAGGATAAACTAGTTCCAGCATAGTAATACTGATATTGAAGTCTGGTACATAACCAAAATTCATAAAAAGGTTCGAACAGAATTTAACAAGTACATAATATTTCAAACACAATGAGGGAAAATAAATCAGATCTCTGCTCCATCAAGCACCGTCAGTTATCCATATCCACCGCCTTATCACGTGAGCCACGACCGCTGTTAGGTTTCCGTCCTGAACTTTGGGGATTGTCTGGGATTCAAGTGAATCCCAGTAGTAACGTTAATCACTCACATAAGATGCATGCACAGTACATGGTAGACAACCAGTTGCAATAAATATAATTCACAATAATTTCAAACACAAAATTCAAATATGCAGTTCAACAATATTCAAGAACCTACCGGTTCATACGCACAGTACTGGATAATTCAAATACTCAAATGGGCTTTCACCCTTCTGCATAAAAATTCACTTATCGGAGTACCACCCCCGGCCTCAACCGTGATGGCATCCAGGGTTACCCCACATTCAAGGGCACTACCTCCCAGCTTATACCGGCGATAAGGTTAGAAATTCACAATTCAAATATCACAATGGTACGTACATGCATATAAAGGCACACAGAGTATGTGAGAGAAAAGTTACTACCTCAACTCCAATTAGCTAAAAGAAATTCACTGGTACTCGAACCACTTGACAGTCAACTCCTAAAATAGTATCATCATAAATATTAATCTTCACTATAATCCATTTCTTCCAAAATATCCAAAAGGGTTCTTTTCATCATTTAGAATCCTTGTAATCCTTAAATGATAAATCACCCATTTAAAATTATTATTGTAGCAATTTTCGGATTAATTCCCTTTTCTGTCCAGAATTTTCATTAATCTTTGAAAATTCATAACTAATTGTACAAAACTCGAAATGATGTGCTTCCAAAACCTAAATGTCCTTTGGTGAGTCTATTTTCACCGAAAAATATTCTCAACAGCCAAAAACGTCCACATCATTCCCAGTTTAAATAAACAACTTCGCTGACCAGCATGAACTTCCAGTATTTTAGGCCAGATTGTAAAATCCATAATTCCTTGTATAGAGCTCTAAAAATTACATATTATATATCAAAATAAAGCTCTAGATGTCTACTTCAAATCTGGAAAATTTCATAATTTTTAGACATCATTAACTTGGTCGAAATCTGTGAACAAGTTGTCTGCCTTCCAAAAGAATAAAACTGGCAGCTTTGGTAATTTGTATAATTTACTCCTTTTAATTCTAAAAATCATTTCCAATCATATTCTTACTCCATTTTTCGTGGTAAACTCCTTGGTAATCTTAAAATCATCAAAAACCTTTTGATTTTACCACTTCTTAATTAACCCAAAATAATATATAAGAAGTGATAAACAATGTCTTGAAACCAACTTCATGAAATGACTTAAGACGAGTTAAAACCTTTACTTACTTGTCTTACTCCTTGGGACTTCAGCTACTTCTTCTTCCTTATTGTCTCTTAAGTCGCCCGAACTCACTCCCACAATATTCTAAAGTCTCTCACACACGAAGCTCTCTCACACTCTCGGCCTTTTGCTGTGTTCCTATTTTGTAAAGATGGAACTGATAACAAATAATATGGGTAGGCACTCAATTGTATATATTTAGCGTCATTGCTCCCGTGAATGAATAGAAAATCACTCGTGATAAACACGCATTTGTCCGGATGGAGAAAAATGAGAAATGATTGTATTGTCGCTTTGCAATTATCTTTCATTCACGGAGTAAAGAATAATGGAAAGTTAGTGAGAGTTGTTTCTTTAATTGAGAAAAAAAAGTGACACCCATTTATTTGTGTCTTGCGGAAGTGAAATAAAGGGAAATAGAAGACAAGTTGATTAATCCGTAAGTGGAGGAAGCAGATTAATGGAGTAGGTGCTTGGATATATTAAAATAATATATGTGGAAGAGGGAAATGGAAAGAAGAGTGTGGTAGTGTGTGTGTGTGTCGGCATTGAGACAAATAGAGGGACAAAGAAAAAAAAACATGTGGTCCCAACTCATGGAAATAAGAGATGGATGTTACAATTCTCCCCCTGTAAAAAAAATTTCGTCCCCGAAATTTGCTTCATCCCTTGTGTACCGAGCCATAAACTCTGGATAATGGTTCTTCATGTCTTCTTCCGTTTCCCAGGTTGCTTCTTCAGGAGATAATCCCTTCCAGACCACCTTCACCATCCGAATACTTTTATTTCTGAGCCGCTTCTGAAGTCGATCAATGATTCGCTCAGGTTCAACCGCATATGTATGGTTATCTTGTACATCAACATCTTCATACTCGACAACATGTTCAGGGTCTGGTATGTACTTCTTCAACTGTGATACATGAAAAACATTATGAAGTCTACTCAGATTTGGGGGTAATGCTATTTGGTATGCCACTGATCCAAATTTTGCCAAGATCTGAAATGGGCCAATGTAACGAGGACTTAGTTTTTTCCTCTTGATCGCTCTTCCAATTCCAGTTACTGGTGATACCTTCAGGAACACATGATCTCCAACTTCAAATTCTAGAGGTCTTCTCCGTTTGTCAGCATAACTTTTCTGTCGACTTTGTGCTGCTAGGAGCCTCTTTCTTATAAGCTTGATATGTTCTGATGTTTTATCCACATAATCTGTTCCATGCAATTTTCTCTCAGACAATTCTGTCCAACACAAGGGTGATTGACACTTCCTTCCATACAGTGCTTCATACGGAGCCATTTGAATGCTTGCATGATAGCTGTTGTTGTAAGCAAATTCAGCCAGTGGAAGGTTACGGTCCCAATTACCCTTAAATTCCAACGCACATGCCCTTAACATGTCTTCCAGCGTCTGTATAGTTCTTTCCGACTGTCCATCTGTCTGAGGATGATAAGCCGTACTATATCTCACTTTTGTACCCATTGCTTTTTGTAAAGCTTTCCAAAATCGAGAAGTAAAACGAGGATCTCTATCGGAGATAATAATCTTTGGTACACCATGAAGTCTTACTATCTCTTTTACATAAATTTCTGCCAACTTTGCAGGAGAATAGTTGACACCAATGGGAAGAAAATGTGCCGACTTGGTGAGACGATCAACAATTACCCAGATCGCATCATGATTCCTGATCCTGGGCAATCCCACTACTAGATCCATCGTAACGCTTTCCCATTTCCATTCAGGAATCTCCAAACTTTGAAGAAGTCCTGGTGGTCGCTTGTGTTCAATTTTAACCTTTTGACAAGTAAGACAACGGGTTACGTATTTAGTCACGTCACTCTTCAGTCCTGGCCACCAAAATTCAGACTTCAAATTATGGTACATCTTGACCACCCCTGGATGAAGAGTATACTTGCTTTTGTGCGCCTCATCCAATATCTTTAGTCTCAACTCAGGTTTCGGTGGTACATAAATACGCTTCCTGAATCTGATTAGTCCACTTGGAGAAAGATCAAAATCCTGAGCTTCTCCACGTGAGATCTTTTCTCGAATGGAGCTTGCTAGTTCGTCTTGCCTTTGAGCTTCTACAATTTCTGCTCGTAGATCACTTTCCCCTTGACTAACACTAAGGTTAGCAAGTATCACTTCTTTGCGCCTTCTCGAGTTTAAAATTACCTGATTTAACAAATTCAAATCTCGAAAATTTCCTAGCAAATTCCGTTCTTGAACCATCATATATGCTACCTGCACTGCCTTTCTACTCAGAGCATCTGCAACAACATTAGCTTTTCCTGGATGATATTTGATTTCCAAGTTGAAATCTTTCAACAACTCCATCCATCTACGCTGTCTCATATTCAATTCTTTCTGATCAAAAAGATACTTGAGACTTTTGTGGTCGCAGTATAATTCAACATTAGTACCGTACAGATAATGCCGCCATATCTTCAAAGCAAACACAATTGCTGCAAGTTCCAAGTCATGAGTGGGATAATTCAATTCATGAGGTTTCAGCTGTCGAGAGGCATACGCCACCACTCTGCCCTGCTGCATCAGGACACATCCCAATCCTTGCTTACTAGCATCGCTATAAACCACATAGGTTTTACCGGGATCTGGGATAATCAAAACTGGTGCGGACGTCAATCTCTCTTTCAGCTGCTTAAAGCTTTCTTCACAACGCTCATCCCACACGAATGACTGGTTCTTTTTTGTAAGCTTTGTCAATGGCAAGGCAATTCGGGAAAAATTCAATATAAATCGTCGGTAATAACCAGCAAGACCCAGAAAACTGCGTACTTCAGTCACAGTCTCTGGCCTCTTCCAATTCAGTACTGCTTCCACTTTACTAGGATCTACAGAGACCCCTTCTTGTGAGATGACATGGCCAAGAAATCTAACTTCTTGAAGCCAAAACTCACACTTGCTCAACTTAGCGTAAAGTCGCTTGTTTTTCAAAATATTCAACACGATCCTCAGATGATTCTCATGCTCTTTGCTGCTCTTTGAGTAGATTAGGATGTCGTCGATAAAGACTACCACAAACTGATCTAAGTATTGACGGAAGATTCGGTTCATGTAGTCCATAAACACGGCAGGTGCATTGGTCAAACCGAACGGCATTACTAAAAATTCATAATGTCCGTATCTGGTTCTAAAAGCTGTCTTTGGAACATCTTCAGCTTTTACTCGTAGTTGATGATAACCCGAACGCAAATCGATTTTCGAAAATACGCTAGAACCAGCTAACTGATCAAGCAAATCATCTATTCTGGGGAGAGGATACTTATTCTTGACAGTCACCTTGTTTAATTCTCGATAATCGATACACAATCTGAGGCTCCCGTCTTTCTTCTTTACAAATAACACTGGAGCTCCCCATGGAGAAACACTGGGTCGTATAAACCCTTTCTCTAGTAATTCTTCAATTTGTTTCTTCAGCTCCGCCATCTCGTTAGGTGCCATTCGATATGGTGCTTTAGATATTGGTCCAGCTCCAGGCATAATTTCGATGCCGAATTCTACTTCTCTTTCCGGAGGTAATCCACTAATGTCTTCCGGAAATACCTCAGGAAATTCATTCACAACTGGAATATTTTCAAGTGCAGTCCCAGTTTCTGTTTGTACTGAGAAAAACACAACATACCCTTGGCAACCCTTTCTCAAACACTTCTCAGCTTCATCTACTGAGAGGAAATTCATATTTACATCTTTACTAATATCTCTCTGCGGATTTGGATATACAATCCTTTTATTTCCGCAGTCTAACAGCACATTATTTGCTGTCAACCAATTTAAACCAAGTATAACATCTATACGATGAAGTGGCAAACATATCAAATCTACCACAGAATCATGGCCGTCCACATTTACAATGCAATTCAAACAGACATCAGCAGTCAAAGATTTAACACCAAGTGGTGTCGTCACAACAAGATCATAAGGCAGTTTGTGGATAACCAATCTTAGCCGACTAACACAATCGTATGATATAAAAGAATGACTAGCACCCGTATCAAACAATGTTTGTAACGTATTTCCATGAAGAAGAATGGTACCTTGAATCATCTCCGGAGACTTTCTAGCCTCCTCATGCGTCATAGCAAATATTCTTCCCAAATTCTGTGGCCTCCTCTCGGTGGCACGCTGTGGGCAATCCGAGCTATAGTGACCCGTCTTGCGACAATTATAACAAATGATCTGCCCGCTACAATTCCTGCCTTGATGGAATTTACCGCATTGAGGACATGGTCTAGGCTCTGCTGGCTTTTGATTGATACGTTCGCTAGACTGAACAGGTTTCTTATTACTTCCTTGGAATTTGGTCCCTGCCCCTTTTCTTTTCTGGGAAGAATTCCTTCGGCTGGACTCGCCTTGATTCGTAGTAACCTCAGGCAGCTGCAAATCCCTTAGATTCCTCTCAACCATCCTGCATTCCTCAATTGCAAGACTAAATTTTTGGAATTTACGGGAGACCAGCTCTTTTCTCAGTTCATATTTTAATCCCCTAATCAACCTTCCCGACTTCCACTTCTCGTCATTACTGATTTTCAGGGTTGAAGAGTA
The DNA here is from genome assembly GCA_034222035.1 of Acacia crassicarpa. Lineage (NCBI taxonomy): Eukaryota > Viridiplantae > Streptophyta > Magnoliopsida > Fabales > Fabaceae > Acacia > Acacia crassicarpa. The sequence continues at coordinate 10,193,370 of JAWXYG010000011.1, forward strand.
ACGAGCTAGTCGGTTGAAACGACTCAGATATTCATTAAAGGACTCTTCTTTACCCTGCTGTATAGCCAGAAATTCTAACTCCTTCTCGTCCCTGGTGGATTCAGGAAAATACTCTGCATCAAAGTTATCTTTGAAGGTTTCCCAAGTGATGGGGATATTCTGAGCCCGCAGAATTAATTCCGTGTTCTTCCACCATCGATCAGCATCACCTTCCAATTTGTAGATTGCCAATTCAACTTTCCTTTCTGTAGGGCACCGCATTACTCGAAAAATCTTCTCCAATCTCAGCACCCAATTCTCAGCTACCTGGGGATCAAAACTCCCGCGAAAAACTGGTGGTTGATGCTTGCAAAATTTGGTAATCCAATACTGTTCATCCTCTACGTCAAGTTGCATCCTGTCAGCTACAGGTTCATTCTGTTGAATCTCAGGTTGAGTGGATCTTTCCCCTTCCGCAGTTGCAGCTCGCTGTCCACCCTCGTTCTGCCTAGCCTTTACTTCACGTATTTCCTCCTGTAGTTTACTTATCATCTCCATCATTTGTCGCACATAGTGAAGAGGATCTTGTTCTGGTATATTCTCCTCTTGTGCCCGCTCTTGTTCATGTGATTGTTCTCGCTCCTGTTCTTGTTCATTTGGCCGCTCTTGAGCCTGCACTTGCTTACGTGGTCTGCCTCTACCACGACCTCTGCCTCTGCCTCTGCTACTGCTACCTCCTCGAACATTCACCATAATGTCTTTTCACTATTCAAGTGCATATTCTTGTAAATATCAATTTAACTCAAAATCCTCAAATAATGACATACACATGCCATTCTATATATACCACTACACACTTCTATCTATCCAAGACTTTATCAGTATACTATCCTGACATTGCCGGAACTAAGGCTCTGATACCACGAATGTCACACCCCTTCGGTATACCGACATTCGCAAGAGTAAATATGCACAGCTTAAAGGATAAACTAGTTCCAGCATAGTAATACTGATATTGAAGTCTGGTACATAACCAAAATTCATAAAAAGGTTCGAACAGAATTTAACAAGTACATAATATTTCAAACACAATGAGGGAAAATAAATCAGATCTCTGCTCCATCAAGCACCGTCAGTTATCCATATCCACCGCCTTATCACGTAAGCCACGACCGCTGTTAGGTTTCCGTCCTGAACTTTGGGGATTGTCTGGGATTCAAGTGAATCCCAGTAGTAACGTTAATCACTCACATAAGATGCATGCACAGTACATGGTAGACAACCAGTTGCAATAAATATAATTCACAATAATTTCAAACACAAAATTCAAATATGCAGTTCAACAATATTCAAGAACCTACCGGTTCATACGCACAGTACTGGATAATTCAAATACTCAAATGGGCTTTCACCCTTCTGCATAAAAATTCACTTATCGGAGTACCACCCCCGGCCTCAACCGTGATGGCATCCAGGGTTACCCCACATTCAAGGGCACTACCTCCCAGCTTATACCGGCGATAAGGTTAGAAATTCACAATTCAAATATCACAATGGTACGTACATGCATATAAAGGCACACAGAGTATGTGAGAGAAAAGTTACTACCTCAACTCCAATTAGCTAAAAGAAATTCACTGGTACTCGAACCACTTGACAGTCAACTCCTAAAATAGTATCATCATAAATATTAATCTTCACTATAATCCATTTCTTCCAAAATATCCAAAAGGGTTCTTTTCATCATTTAGAATCCTTGTAATCCTTAAATGATAAATCACCCATTTAAAATTATTATTGTAGCAATTTTCGGATTAATTCCCTTTTCTGTCCAGAATTTTCATTAATCTTTGAAAATTCATAACTAATTGTACAAAACTCGAAATGATGTGCTTCCAAAACCTAAATGTCCTTTGGTGAGTCTATTTTCACCGAAAAATATTCTCAACAGCCAAAAACGTCCACATCATTCCCAGTTTAAATAAACAACTTCGCTGACCAGCATGAACTTCCAGTATTTTAGGCCAGATTGTAAAATCCATAATTCCTTGTATAGAGCTCTAAAAATTACATATTATATATCAAAATAAAGCTCTAGATGTCTACTTCAAATCTGGAAAATTTCATAATTTTTAGACATCATTAACTTGGTCGAAATCTGTGAACAAGTTGTCTGCCTTCCAAAAGAATAAAACTGGCAGCTTTGGTAATTTGTATAATTTACTCCTTTTAATTCTAAAAATCATTTCCAATCATATTCTTACTCCATTTTTCGTGGTAAACTCCTTGGTAATCTTAAAATCATCAAAAACCTTTTGATTTTACCACTTCTTAATTAACCCAAAATAATATATAAGAAGTGATAAACAATGTCTTGAAACCAACTTCATGAAATGACTTAAGACGAGTTAAAACCTTTACTTACTTGTCTTACTCCTTGGGACTTCAGCTACTTCTTCTTCCTTATTGTCTCTTAAGTCGCCCGAACTCACTCCCACAATATTCTAAAGTCTCTCACACACGAAGCTCTCTCACACTCTCGGCCTTTTGCTGTGTTCCTATTTTGTAAAGATGGAACTGATAACAAATAATATGGGTAGGCACTCAATTGTATATATTTAGCGTCATTGCTCCCGTGAATGAATAGAAAATCACTCGTGATAAACACGCATTTGTCCGGATGGAGAAAAATGAGAAATGATTGTATTGTCGCTTTGCAATTATCTTTCATTCACGGAGTAAAGAATAATGGAAAGTTAGTGAGAGTTGTTTCTTTAATTGAGAAAAAAAAGTGACACCCATTTATTTGTGTCTTGCGGAAGTGAAATAAAGGGAAATAGAAGACAAGTTGATTAATCCGTAAGTGGAGGAAGCAGATTAATGGAGTAGGTGCTTGGATATATTAAAATAATATATGTGGAAGAGGGAAATGGAAAGAAGAGTGTGGTAGTGTGTGTGTGTGTCGGCATTGAGACAAATAGAGGGACAAAGAAAAAAAAACATGTGGTCCCAACTCATGGAAATAAGAGATGGATGTTACATCATACATTAACGTGAGAAGATTAGTGACAGGATTCATAAATAGAACAAAAAAATTCCTTATCTTTCTACCCTATAAATAAAGCCAAAGGAATATACCAGAAGGGGTATAAACCCTAAACCCCAAAAATAGAACCAGAGAAGTATAGCATAAGGAGTATAAACGTGCAGCACTATTACAATTATCTTTTTATTGGATGCTCGTTTATCTAATAATACATAACATACCCTATTGTTAAGTAATTCATTTATCTTAGTCTTTATAATAACAACTAGTTCTTATATTAAAAAATGGAGGTAATATCATTTATAAGTTATAACTGTTTGCATGTATTCATGTACATATGTTTTTGAACTAGACAAGCGTAAGAATGGGAACAAGTTCAAGTAGTAGTAGTCCGTGGAAGCTGTGCACTGTTACGCAAGTACGTGACAAATACTAACGATGATACCGATCTTCGTAAAGCAAGGAACCACTCTGGACGGACACATGGGAAGCTTCGAAATTCCTTCGGCGAGTCTTAACGCATTCGTGACCATCTCCATGCTCACCTGCCTTGTTCTCTACGATCGTTTCGTGGTCCAATCCAAAGTTTCCTTCATCTATATTATATGTCACTCTCTTTGGTCACACATGCAGTGACCTCTTCACTCTACGTTTGAGCTCGGACGACAAAAAATGGAGGGCAACGCATGGCTTCAAGTCATGGCATCTCTGTGTTACTGCTTTCTCATAGGCAAGCTTGTTCCTCCTTCTAGATCCTTCCTCAGACTCTTGCTGCTATTGCCTATCGTCTGTTTCTTCCTCTATCTTCCTCTCAACCTTCATTCTCTTCATCTTACAGGCATCTTCTCCTTCTTCATCGCCTGGCTCGCCAACTTCAAGCTCTTGCTCTTCGCCTTCAATAAAGGCCCTCTCTCTCACCCTTTTCTCTCTCTCCCACGCTTCATCGCTCTTGCTTCTCTTCCCATCGAATTCCGCGATCACAACAACAACAACCAGAAAGGCCAAAAATCTCCACTGAATTACGCCATTAAACCTCTGCTTCTTGTTGCGATAGTAAGATCTTATGAGTACAAAGACCATTTCCACCCCAAGTTGGTACTAACTCTCTACAGTGCTCAGATATATTTGCCCCTTGAGATCATTCTGGCTGTATTCGCAGGCATGGGTCGGACACTGCTTGGGGTTGAGTTGGAGCCACAATTCAACAAGCCTTATCTGTCTTCGTCCCCGCAAGATTTCTGGAGAAGATGGAATGTAATGGCCAAAAACATTCTAAAGCTCGCTGTCTACAATCCCATACACAGTATCTCAATAGGTGTTGTGGGTCGTAAATGGGCCTCCCTTCCGGCCGTGTTTGTGACATTCTTGGTATCGGGTTTAATTCACGAGCTGATATTTTATTATCTGGGCCGATTGAGTCCCACATGGGAGATCACGTGGTTCTTTATCCTTCACGGGCTCACTGTGATGTTGGAGATTGCTTTGAAGAAGCAGTTTTCCGGCACGGCCGTGCGGTTGCCTAGAGTGGTGTTAGGACCCTTGACTATTGGGTTTGTGTTGGTTACAATGTTTTGGCTATTTTTACCTCAACTCCTCCGATGCAATTTGTTTGAGAGGACGCTTCAGGAGTACGACGCAGTGATTGCATTTCTCAAGAATACTACTTGTTACTTCCCTTACGCTTAGAACATCATAGAACTTATGTAATTTTTCCTTTTATCCATTTGCTTATGCTGTACTCTAAGTTGTTTTATTTTTAATATACTCCCTTCTGTCCTAATTATAAGAGATAATTGACTTTTTTGATAAATTAAGGAAACTAATTAAATTACTTTAAAGCATTTTTATTTTTATTTTTTTTCCTCAAAACTGATTAGTTTGACTACTAAACTAATATATAATTTAAAGATACACAACATATATATGAAATGATTAAGTAACTTATTTAGCTTCATTAATCTCTCCAAAAAAAATTAACTAGATCTTATAATTAGAACCGGATCGGAGGTAGTATCATTTTATCTCTTATATTTTTTTTTATTTTTAAAAAAGGAACATCATAGGACTTATATAACTTTTCCTTTTATCCATGTTGTACTCTAAGTTGTTTCATTTTTAATATATCATTTTGTATTTTATAAAAAACAACATCACAGGACTTGCTACATGCAATATTATTATTTCAGAAAGTATGCAGTTGTGCTAAGAACAAAGAAACTAATATAAAATCTAAAGATACACAATATAAATTTATTTAGTTTTTTTAATTTCTTAAAAAAAACTAACTATGTCTTATAATTAGGACCGGAGGTAGTATTGTTTTATCTTTTATTAAAAAAAATTAAAAAAAAATAAAAAGGGAACATCGTAGGACTTATATAATTTTTCCTTTTATCCTTGTTGTACTCTAAGTTGTTTTATTTTTAATATATCATTTTGTATTTTATAAAAAAACAACATCGTAGGACTTGTTACATGCAATATTATTTCAGAAAGTATGCTATGCAGTTGTGCTGAGAACAAGGTGGTGACGCAGAGGTTATAAGATGAATTCATCGCAGAAAACTGATAAGAACTGCCATGACATGGTAGGAGTATTCATGTAACTCCTTCTCTCATGTTCTGGGCATTGTTATTTAATTTTATCTTGATATATACTCCTCTGCCCCCTTATTTATTTAATTTGGGTTGATAGGGGTCTAAATAAATTATATAATGATAACAACATGTTGTGTATTATTAAATTATATATCAGTTTAAAAATTAGACAAATTAATTTAGAGGAAAACAATAAATATAAAGATTTTAAAGTATTTATTTTGCTTCTTTATTCTCTACAAGAAAGTCAATTGAGTTTTTCACATGTGTCTTTAAGAACTAAAGAGACATGATATTGGTAAGTTTTAGTGTTATAACTTTTTACACAACTCTTCGCATAAATTCTTTAATTTATAAGAATATGATTTTATGGGGAAAAAAACACACACACATCTATTCATTTTTAAAATATTCTAAAAACTAAAACCTCCAAGATTAACAGAGTGAAGAAGATAGAGGAATAGAGAGATGACAGATAAGAAAAGAAAGAGTCTGAGCAAGGATCTAGAAGGGGGAATAAGCTTGCCTATGAGAAAGCAGTAAGACAGAGATACAATGACTTGAAGCCCTGCCTTGACGTAGTTCATAATCTCTCCCTTCATTCTTGGTCGTCCAAGCTCAAAGGAAGAGCTAGAATGAAGGAAGGAATTGTGCTATATATTATATGGTTAATACCACAAATAAAGTTTTTAATGAAATAATATGGTTAATATCATCTTTGGTCCTTTAAATGTATCTTCATTTGGGTTTTGGTCCATTGAGTTTCTAACCATTGATTTGAGTCTCCACAGTAGAGCTGGAAAATTGGGTCGAACCGGCCCTTTCAAACCCTAGCCCTTTAAAGGCCGGGCTTATAAATTGGAGCTTTTAAATGAAGTTGACTCTGCAAAGCCGGCCTATTAGGCCCTTTAAAATATATATATATATATATATATATTTGTTTATGCAATTGCGGTAAAATATAAGTCTAGTTAATTAAAACAAATTTTAAACTATACAATACTCTCATGATTAATTAAAAAACAAAACTATGATTAATAAAAAAACGTATCTGTCCATCTGCACTCCTCCTATATTGGACAAAAGCTTCCCAATCATTTGCCTCCATGCCGTCTGAGACGTTCTCTATCAGATACTGCAGAGGCATAGTCCCATCTCCATTCTTCTTATCGTAGAGACGACCCCTCCGGCTCTTCCATGCTTCTCCCATTTTCATCTTTATATACCTCTTTGCCTCGGCTCACAGTTTAAACTTTTTCTACATCATAAAATAATTAGTAGTTAAGTAATAATTATTTAAGAAATAAATAACTAGATTAACCACAATTTATACAACTTAAAACTATTAACATATAAAATTTAATTACACAACATAACTTACCTGCACAACGTCCCTAAACGCCTTATCCTTGTTGCCATCCGGGACTTTTTTCCAATTTTGGTAATAGATCGGGAACCATACCCAATTCCCTCCAAGCTGTGACAGGAATTGGTTCAACAGGTGACCACCGCTACCGATCGACTGGCCCATGTCCATGTTGCAGGCGACTATCACGCTATAGACGTTGTCCTCATGACTAAGCGTGGGAACATCCAGCGTCCTCCTGCTGACGTTTCCATGTGGATCTGCACAATTATAACAAAATTGTTGTATTGTATTTAGATAAACAATCATTATACCTTCGACATCCACCGTAAATCCGGTGGAACGAGAAGACGACGGTCGGGGGTTCCCTTGGTCCCGCTTGTTCTACTGGTCGAGAAACTGCTCCGCTTCCGCTATGGGAATCTCAATCCAGATCTCCTCATCATTTTCGTCATTGAAGATGTCGTCTAGCGATAGACTTGCGCCTCGTTCTCCACATACGGTCTCTAGGGTCTCTGGGTGTGGGATTGAGTCATTTGCAAAGAGTTCGTCAAACTCATTCCCAATCTAAGGGGCTGAAGGGGGATATTTAGAGGTCCACGCCCTCTCCTACCTCTACTACTACCACCACCCCTGAGAGGCCTTCTTGGGGGTTCCACTACTTTCTCTTTTCCAGAAACCATGATGGTGAAAGGTAAAAATTTGAAATTGAGAGGTGAATAATAACTAAAAAAGCGCGCGTGAATTTCAAAAGTGAAAAGTAAAGTATAAAAACTGCTGCAATTTGTAGCGGTTATCCCAAAAACTGTCACAAAAATAATGAATTATGTAACGGTTACATCAAAACCGCCACCTCCACCGTGACGAATGTGCCTCGTTCTTCGTGGAAATTTGTAGTGGTTACATAACCGCTACAAAAAACATGACTTTTGAAATTCTGTAACGGTTTTGAGAAAAACAGCCACATAAACCGCGACAATTGTACCTCATTCTTCATGAACATTTGTAGCGGTTACTAAACCGCTACAAAATCAATAACCTTTGATACTTTGTAAAGGTTTTAAAGGAACCGCTACCAATTTAATATTTTTTTAAAAGAAAATCCAAACTAATTAGTTTAGATTTTTTCTTTATTACAATAAAAATATTTCCAATTATTTTCTTTAATTTCCCTAAAAGAGCTAGGGTTAATAATAACAAGTTCATTGAAAATTGGATTCAGTATAGCCACCGATCTCCCTAGAAAAACTCGTTGACTCATTTTGATCAAAGATATTTCCCAGAGAGAATGGTGGCTATATTGGACCCAATCTTCGATGATATGTTGGACAATCTTCAGAAGAGGAGACGTCTTCAAGTGAATGGAATAACTAAATATGGATTTTCATTAAAAGAACATTCTCGGCTCTACATCTCTTATCTCATCTCCCGACAACATAGCAGAGAATGTTCGTTTATTGATAATCTTGACTTAGAATATTTTTGAATATTTCTAGTTGTTGTACGGATGCCTATTTATAGAATAAATGTTGTAGCGGTTACAGCCTAAACCGCTACAAATTGTAACATCTAGACGCGGTCAGGGTGTCGGTTTCTTCTCACCGTGAGAAAACTGTGTCATTTCGAATACATATTGTAGCGGTTACAATTAAAACCGTTACAAATCTTAACATTTAGACGCGGCTAAGGTGTCGATGAATTTTTGTAGGGGTTATTTCAACAAAACTGCTACTAAATAACCGCAACAAACTTCATGCCAAAACGCACCAAGGCTGGTGCCATATTTTTGGCGGTTTGGTTTTGTGTAACCGCTACAAAAATCGAAGCAAAATGATCACCATTTGGCGCCAATGTTTTCGTTACTAATTTGTGGCGATTTAGGTTAAAACCGTGACAAATTCGCGCCAAAATGTTCATTTGTAACGGTTTCCGCTAACCGCTACAAATTAACCGCGGCAAATGACCGCTTTTTTTGTAGTGTATATTTTTTTTTATTTCATTAACTTGACTTGACCATTTAATTAATTTTCTAATTTATATGTATTTTGTATTTGTTATAGAGTTATTTATCCATTTAATTACAAAAACATAATAATTATACTTTAATTTTATGATTTGGTTTAATATTTGTTAAAAAAAAGATTATAGATGTATTCTTGATATGAGAAAAGATATTCTTGATATTTTTACCTATGAAGCAGAGCCTACTACTCGAAGTGAAGCACAATCAAATGTATTTGAAATTGGTGATAGCAATGAGAAGATGAAAATGATAGTTATCATACTCATATTACTTGGTGATAAGCTTGTTATACTTTGTGTGAGTTACTTTTGGGCATTTACTCTTGATAATGAATTGGTAACTGTGTTTGTTTATTGTATTAAGTGTGTTGTGTAGATATTAATGTTGACAATATTTATTTGATAAATTAAAACTTTAATTATTGTAATTTACTAATTATATTTCTTTTGAAAAAAAATGAAGGAAAAATAGTTAAAATTTTAATAACTTCCAAGCCCTATAGGACCGGCCCTAGTCCTGGTACTTTTGAGCCGAGCTTTGAAAAATTGATGTTTTTATTACCCTTGACCCTTCAAAGACAAGCCCTAATTCCCAACTCTATCCTGTGGGGCAAAATAATCAAGGCTTCTTTTGAGTTATATAGAAACCAATATTCTGAACAAAATAAAACTTAAGGGAGTAAAACTATGACTTTGAAACTTAAAAGATTAAACTAAAATGAAAATAAATTAGAGGGATGAAAATTATATTAACCCAAAATAATACATCAATTCTTTTTGTTTTTTTATAGATTCGGTCGGCCTTGGTTTGATGCTTTGGTCATGAATATAGAGTTAACGTTCCATCGTTCATATATTTTCTTGATGTGGGTCCAACAAACTACTGGAAAAATAATGAAACTTGCCCTCGATTTTATAGTATTAAAAAATTATTTAAATTTAAAAAAATAGCTATCACTTTCAAAAGATTATAAAATGAATGAGCTGAACAAGCCATTGATCCCATGTGTATTTATTAACTTATTTATTTATCATAAAAAACTCATGTAGGATGGTGTAGAGGAAATTAAAAAAATCTTCCAAAGTCGAAGTCTAGAAATTTGATCTGAGAATGAAATATATAGAAAAATTACAGTAAAAGTCATAGGTCTTGTTTGGTTGGCTGGAATTTCAAGTCAGGAAAAGTGAAAAAAAGTTAGAACTTGGAAGCCTCATTTTCCTTCAAAAATTGATCTTCGTCGCCATAGATTTCTTCTCTCCTCCTCCTTTCACTTTCCTATTCTTAGACCATTGAAGAAAAATAGTCATAGGTCTTGTTTCAGGTTTTGATGAAGGCAGCTCTTCCAAAAATATTTTCTCTCACTTACCGATATTCAAATTTGAGATCTCAAGTTTAAGTGGTCAAAGTCCTTTCTATTAGAACTAATGATGCCTTTAATTCTTGTAAGATATACTCCCTCCGGTTCTAATTATAAGACAATATTTGAATATTGGTTTTGGTCCTAATTATAAGACAACTTTTTAGTTTTTGGCAAACTCTTCCTAAAATACCCCTATTTTATTCTCTCAAATGTGTTTAGTTTTTTGTGAGTATATGTATGTGGATTGCAACACACGCACGCACCCACATGTGTGTGTCTATAAACATATATATGTGTGTGTCTGTGTTTGTGAATATATGTATGTATATATATGTGTATGTACATATACATGTATATATGTGTTTGTGTGTGATAATATATATGTATGTAGATATATATGTGTGTGTACATATATATATACATATATATATATATGTGTGTGTGTGTGTGTTTACATGTATGTATGTATGTAAATAGATCTATATGTATACATATATATATATATATACACACACACATATATTTAACAAGACCATTATTTCAATTAGAAAGTATATGGAAAGGAAAATTAGTTGGAGAGATATGTGGCGGGGTTATTGATTCACTTTTACTTATGTCATTTTAAATTTATATAAAGGCATTTTAGGAAAATGAGTAAAATTAACTAATTTAACTCCTCTCTTTAATCTCCCCAAAATTAAATATGTCTTATAATTAGAATTAGAGGGAGTAAAATTTTATATGGAAATAGTGGGGCATCTAGAATAATATTGTGACTTGTGAGATGATGCATGCAAATTTCTCTATTTATTTATATAATTGTAATAATGCTCCCATCTATAATATATAAGGGAGTGCAATTCAAAACTTAAATTATATGATAATATTAATAAATGATAATGACTCTTACTTAACCATCTTCCTTTCTCTTTATTTTTTTCCGTTCAAACCGACTGGGATTTGGTCACACCTTTAATTAATCAATGTAAATTTGGATAGTTTGATGTAACACCGATACTGAAGATTTCTGGTCCCCATTGCGGAACTAGATAACTATTTGTGAAAACAAATAAAATTGAATTAAGTTGGTTCTTTATAATAAATTAATGTTGATTTTCCTTACAATGTCATCTTTAATAATGTGTATTAAAAATAATTCTTGATGAAAATCCTCTTTAATATATGCCATTAATAGAAATACTTAATGACAAACAATATAAATTTAGAGATAAAATAGATTAAGGTCTTATATTTAGTTACTAAAATAAACTTAGCTTCTTGTCTAGCTTTTAATTATATTTATAAGCACATTTCCGGAAACAAAACTCTTCTTATACATATTTACATACCTCGTACAAATATATATATATATATATATTTTAATGTTTCAATTGCTATTCTAAAAAGGCATTATGAAAACTTAATAGCATTCTTGACAAACGCAATCACAGCAGCGTACTCCTGGATCACCCTCTCATATCCACCGCATCGAAGAAGCGGAGGTAAAAACAACCTAAACGCTGTAACTAAGACAAACCCAACAGTCAAAGGTCCTGACACCACTCGGGGTAACCGCACTGCCGTGCCGGAAAGCAGCTTCTTCAAACCGATCTCCGCGACCAAGCATAGCCCATGTAGGATAAAGAAGCACGTGATCTCCCACGTGGGCCGCACTCGGCCCAAATAATAAAAAATTAGCTCATGAATCAAACCTGATACCAAGAATGTAGCAAACACCGCCGGAAGCGAGGCCCATTTACGGCCCATTATCCGTATACATATACTGCGAGTGGGATCGTAGACCGTGGGCCTCAGAACTTTTGTGGCCATTAGATTCCATCTTCGCCCCCAGAAATCTTGCAGCGAGGAAGACAGATAAGGCTCATTGAACTGTGGCTCCAGCTCAATCCCAACCAGTGTTCGACTCATGGCTGCGAACACGGCGAAAATGATCTCAAGGGTCAAATATATGTGAACGGTGTAGAGAGCTAATACCAAGTTGGGGTGAAAATGGTCTTTATACTCATAAGATCTTAGTATTGCAGCAAAAATGAGAACTTTAATGGCGTAATTCAGAGGAGATTTATGGTCTTTCTGGTTGTTATCATCATCATCGTGGGATTTGATGGGAAGAGAAGCGAGAGCGATGAAACGAGGAAGAGAGAGAGAGGGAAGAGAGAGAGGGCCTTTATTGAAGGCGAAGAGGAAGAGCTTGAAGTTAGCAAGCCAGGCGATGAAGAAGGCGAAAGTGCCTCCAAGATGAAGAGAATGAAGGTTGAGAGGAAGAGAGAGGAAGAGAAAGAAGACAGGTAATACGAGGAAGAGTCTGAAGAAGGATCTAGAAGGAGGAAGAAGCTTGCCTGTGAGAAAGCAGTAACACAGAGATGTAATGACTTGAAGCCATGCCATGACGTAGTTCATAATCTCATTCTCCATTTTTTGTTGTTGAAGCTCAAACACACAGAATTATTGAAGACGTCACTGTTTGAGATCCAAGAGAGTGGCGTATGGATGAGGGAAGCTTGGATCGGAATCGTGCTATGATAAAAATTTGACTTGGCGTTTGTATTATTATAATGTGGACCTTCGACCAAAAAAAAAAAACCCCATTTTCACTATTTATTTTTTATATTTTTTTATAGAAAGAGAATATATTGTTCAATGCTTCATCATTGTTTTTACTCTATTTATAAGTCTATTTTAACTAAAAGTTTTAGCTTTTATTATAAATAGAATTTTAGAGTAATAGATGTGTTCTTTACCATTGTGCCCATATTAATTACAATAAATAAAGAAAATTTATTCCTATTGATTCTTAGAGTTGGAACCAATAAAAAATAATAATAAAAAATTGAAAATTTAGCCAATAATTAATGAGTCAATTAAATCTCCTTTGTATATGAGAATTAGTTAAGTTAAATTTATAGATATATAATCTACTAAAATACAATATATGTTATGATTAAATAAATTATTTATGTCATTTAATGAGGACTCTGATATTAAAAATTGAGGGAGTATTCCGATAAAAAAAATATACAGCTAATTTCAAAAAAAAAAAGAAAGAAAGAAAGAAATACAGCTATTGGCCATCGTGCAATTTCGTACATATTTGGGTGCAACCGTGCAACCATCGCCATTCAAAAGCTAGTTGTAACAACTTTCTCTGTATTAATGTTGGCTGCAACCATAGCCATTCAAAAGATAGTTGGGTAGTATAGTGGTATGATGTGGTCTATCTAGTTTTTATATGAGGGTTTGACCTTTGTCTGAAACCATTAGGTCCCCAACAAAAAAAAAAAGATAGTTGGAATTTTGATTCTATTTATAAATTCATTTTAACTAAAAAATTTGATCTTATTTTTAAATCCAGTTTCATATAATAAATAAGATTGTGACAATTTTACTCATATTAATTGTACCTATGAAAATAAAAAGCGAAGAAATAGTTTTAAAATACTCAATCATAAATGAGGGAAAAATTGAAAATTTACCCTATAATCATTGAGTTAACTACCTTTTTTTTGATATGTGAGATTTGGTCAAAATAAACTTATAAATAGGACAAGAATAGCACTCTTTATTCAAAATATAAGTAATTTCAAAAAAAAAATACTTAGTCCATAATATAAGTCACTTAGAAAATAATTAATAATGTTTATTTATCAATTTACCCATAAAATTAATGTTTGGCTGTAGCTTTTTGTATTTTTCTTTCTCCTTCAAAACTTTTTTTTTTTGGTCAACATTCTCCTTCAAAACCAAATCAATCAATATATCAATATATACTATCAATAGTAGTGCCAGCTTTATTCTGAGTGGTCCAGGCGTACTACCCAATTCATATTTTTTTCATTTCTCATTGATCAACTTATTTCCTTCTTATTATTAGGGGTGTGAATAGATCAGGCTCCAATCAAACAACTTACAACTTTATCTATTTAAGGCCTGGTCTGGCTTGGCTTGTGCTAAGACCTACATGTCTAAATAGATCAAACCTATTTTGTTAAGACCTCACTTGTTTACACATTAAAATATAATTACATTTATATCTTATAAGTAACATAATATTTAGGGAAAATGCCACAAAAATACCATTTGAATTTGTAAAATCCCCAGAAGCCTCCCGAATTTGTAAAAGGACATAGAGGTACCAAGGACCTATGAGGGATATACAAATTCGAGTGAAATTACCCTTTTACCCTTAGTTTTAAATTAAAAATAAATAAATACCCTCACCGCCGCCCGCCGGTGACCACCAGCCGACCGACGACCGGCGACAATTCTCGAGACTCCAATAGATGTTGTTGATCAAGGGGCAAGCAACATAGAGACTTCAATGATAACTATAATAACATATATAGATTAAAATAAGGTTAGCTAACATAATACTTCGTAATTTAACAAACTGAATATACCTTAAATAGAAAAAAAAAATTTACTTGTGTGTCAACAATTGGTGCCAGATAACACAAAAGCTAAGTCTCTCCAATTATATACCCCACATAGCTTACCCTCTCTTTCATCCTATTCTCATTCCTTGCCATATGCTCAGGACAAAAGAATCCATAGGATGTGTTTGTCTCCACTTAGGCACACATTTTGTGGAAGCAGCTATCATAGAATTAAAATGAGAAATGACTTAGTGAATATAGAATTCTGAAAATCATTGCATTAATTAAAGTTAGAAATAAAAAAATAAACTCACTTAATTGCGAATACAACACGTCCCATGTCTGTCTCCTCCAAAAACAAGAACTCACTAATATCTTTACTATCAAGCGCATAGTTATATGAGTGTTGTCTACCCCCAATCCTAGAACGAATATACAAGTCAACCTTCTTAATTTTTGTGTGGATATTTTGGAGTCATGCCAACGAAGTAAACCTTTCGATTTGTTCTTTATTTGTGTGGATATTTTGGAGTCGTGCCAACAAGGGAAACCTTTCTACTTGTTCTTTATCCTAACAATACATTGACAAAAAATATACTTCCCAATTTTAAATAACGATAAAATTAGAAAATTGTTGAATTTATTGTCCTTGCATGTTTCCTAATTCCTACAGATTAGGGTTCTCTTTTTAGCTGTCATGCCCATACGTCCATTCCACGTTGCCCTTACACGTTTAATTTATGTCCCCCCCCCCCCCCCCCCCCCCCCGCGGGGGGATTTCCCCGAATTGATAGGATAAAATAGAGAAAAGGAATTTTCTTATCCTATTTATAAGGAAGATATAATTTTTTTTTATATGATTATATAATTTTACCCTTCATTTATTATATACATATTGCTTTTATTTTCATAACTAATTTAACAAATTTTTTAATATATCCAAATTAATTATATAGATCTTATAAAAAACCAAAGGTGATGTATTTCTTGTGATAGAGCCTGCCTTTTTTATAAGTTACATCTTACATTTGGCTGAAAATTTGTTTCATTTTTCCTATGTCTTTTTTTGATACAGTTATTAGGGGAAAGGGAGGCAGAGCTCGAACCCTGGACAAGGAGGAATATCAACTCTAAGGCTGGCCCTAATGTCATCGTGCTACCAGACGCTTGGCTCATTTTTCCTATCTCTATCCATAATTAATTACACTTTCACTCTTATATCTTTCTTTTAATTCTTTATCTCTCATCTTCTTTTCTTTTTTTTTTATACTCATTGTCAGTTTGTCACTCACTCACCGTATTCATAAAAATGAAATTTTTTTTCCAACTCTACCCATATTATTTTTCCAGGAATTCAATTTCTCATGTCAATCAAAATCAAGCAATGGGAAATGAAATTATCATTTCATTTCTTAAGTTTCTTTTGAGTGAACCAAACAGGACCTTAGGCCATGCATGAAAAATCTTTTTGTTTTCAGAAAATCATTCTTGAAATACCTATAGCTTTCTTCAATTTTTAATTTGGTAACTGTGTCATGTGTGTTTATCCTTTAATTTTACTCAATTAACAATGCTAAGAGTAAAATTAAAATATTTGATAAAGAAAAAAACACAAACGAACCCAATTAAAAACTGAAAGAAAATGCAAGGGAAAATGATTTTCCCTTTTTTAAGCTTTTTGTGAATTGGGGTTTTCAATGTGTTCTGTAATTTAGTGAACATGAAAGTCTCTTGAAAAAGGAGGTTGTGGATTCTAACCGCAAGCCGTTAGAAATTACCCTTGTAAGTAATTTCTTAAAAAAAAAAATCAATCTCGTTTCTTAAAATAAAATCTCAAGTTTTCATATATATAAAGTTGATATTTTTAACATAAAAAAATCATATGATAATGTTTTTTTGTGTCTAAAACCCTAGTCAGAAGAATGACGAATAAAAATATAACATATGATTATAGCAAACTAGAATAACGCCCTGAGTATGTTAGCACCAAAGTTAAAAAATGAAATATACTCGTATCTTTTATGACTTTTTAAAAATATGTTTTATAATTTAAAAATAATCATTTTTTCATTTAGTAGCTCTTTGTAATTATCCTTATGTTAATATTTGATAGAGGGGGTTGTGGATTGTAACGGCCCCTCCCTTATTATGTTTTACCTTTATTACATAGATTTTATTTTTATTTTAAAAACATAAATTTAAGTCCAAACCATTAATTTCGTGATGAATTTTTATTTTTAATTAAAATGTATATTAAAATAAATTTTATTTACTAATTTACCATTTGTTATTACTAATTCCCTATTTTTGGCTAAATTGTTTAATTAATTTAAGATTTTTTATTTTATTTGTTATTAATTTATTTTTTACTTTTCAAATATTTATCTGTTAAATTTTTTTCATATTGAGATAAAGACCTAATTAATTTAATTAATGTAGTCATAGAAAACTTAATTAAAAAATTATTAATTCTTTTAATATATGCATGCTTTAGCAAGAGTTTTATAAATGTTTGCGCAAAAACTGTATTTTAAAAACTAAAATTTAAAATTAATATAAGTTATATAATATCTCAAATTTACGTTATTTATAAAAGGGTTAGGATATTGTTACTACCATTTTTTGTTACTACCACTTTTCTACCGTTAGATTGAAATCTCATCTACTTTTATAATTTCTCTCTCCTAGTAATATTCTCATCTAACGGTGGAAAAGTGGTAATAACATTGGTAGTAATAAAAAACGGTAGTAACAATATTCTATCCCTTTATAAAATATGATAAATAAAAATATGCTTTCTAATTTGGTTTCAATCATGGTGTCATGGGAGGGGGAAAAAAAAAAGAATATGTTTATCATGTGAAAAAAGGGATAGGATATTGTTACTACCATTTTTTGTTACTATCACTTTTCCACCATTAGATCAGGATCTCATCTACCTTTATAATTTCTCTCTCCTATTAAAATCCTGATCTAACGGTGGAAAAGTGGTAGTAACATTGGTAGTAACAAAAAATGGTAGTAACAATATCTTATTCCGTGAAAGAATACTAAATAAATAAGTTTTTAAGTATGATAGAAATTTTTTTGACCAAAAAAAAGTGTGATAGAAATTTAAAAATGTAAAATTTTATAATATAATTAAAATTAATAATTTTTATAATAAATTGGAAAAATTGAACATATAAGTATTAGAATTATTTTTAATTTTTATAAGAAGTATTTTAGAAAAATATTAATGTGTATTCATTTGTTAAAAGAGGGATATTTTGGTCAAATAAAATTTTTAATAGTCAAACTTAATGGTCAATTACTAGTTGTATGGATGAAAAATAGAATTTTCAATATATAAGGGAGGTTTCTATAATATGTATTTTAATTTTAAAATAAATTTATATACGTTTTATAAAATAGAGGAGATGTTTATATAAATAAAGTAAAATAGAGAGGGAATCAATATATTTTACCCGATCTAATAATAAGTCTTCAGCGATCCATGGTGAACCTGCCGTCCTGCCGACTATGAAAAAGCCATCTTTATTCTTAATTTCCAAATATTTTTCTTAATTTTTAAGAAATGTTCTGCGTCTCAATAAATGACAAAAAAGTCACAACTCACAATAATTGATAACTTACAATAAAGTGGGAATAGATTATAGATTCCGTGAAAGAAACTGATTTTTCAAAGCTTTGGAAATAAGATCTGTCTCTCCTTTCTTATGGAGCCAATTTTTCAAGTTTAAAACTTCATAGTGCTTAAATTGCATATAACTTTATTGTTAAATTTACCCATTTACCCTATTGTGAAAATTTCCTTAACTCCGTCCATAGATTCAAAGGTAGACTCCAGTTTATTCTTTTTTCTTTTTTTTTGATAATAAATTAGTTTTGACGTAACCAAGAATTTAAGATTTGTTACTCAAATGCTCAAAACCTTCTGATTTTTTTTTTTTTCCAATTATTCATTTTGTGGGATCTTAAATTCAAAGTTTGACCGACGTAGGTGAACAGGGTACCCCAAGGCCCAAGTTATGTGGGAAAAACTAAAAAGAATGTACACACTACACACAAAACTCAAAACAAAACTCAATTGAGAAGCTATGTGCCAAATTGATTTCACCTTTCCCTCAAAATCCTCTCATCAATGTTAAGATTACAGGTCTCAGACAGGATTACAGATACATAAAAAGCACAACATAATCTGGTAGACACTGAAACATTAATTAATTAAACAAGCGTAAATATCACGTAATTAAGGAAGGAACAGACCCTTCACATGTCTAAAGCCAGTCCTTCCTGATATCAAATGTGTAGTTGATCTCCAAGTAGCATTTGTTGTCATCATCAATAAACTGCACATTCCGCAAAAGAAAACAAAAAGTTCCTCAGAAATTTGAATTTCAAACATAATTGGGTTTCTTCCAACACATGAAATAGATATGTTGTTGAGAACATTTATTGGTACATTGATTGATACAGAAGAGTACGCATTAAAAAAATCTAGGTTCCTTTGCTTAGTTTCCCAGATAGAGTCACCATCAATAAGGAGCCAAAGCAAAGAGCTCAAGTTTGGAACTTGTGAAGTAATAGTAATTGTCATTTGCTTGCATTTCTTGTTCTCAAGGAAGGTGCAAAGAGTAAATAGAGAGAAACTCGACACGAAAGTAACTGTGTGAGTATCGATCATCCACTCTGGTGAAATTACTTTACTACCTAAAAGGTTTTTGTAAAGTGGAACCAAACATGCCCTTAAGATATCAAAAGCAACGAATTTTATGTACTACCTCTCTATAGGGCACTTCTAGACCAAAATATAACTAAGTTACTTGTAAGACAATTAACATTTCTTTTCCAATTTTTTCCTTGTAATTAATGCTGATTCTCATTTGCCCACTCATTAAATTTTTCACACATTTTCCAATAAGGGTTAAGGGGGAAAATTTTCAATTTAAGACATGAGTTACCCGTCACTTCTTGTTTCTTGTGAATTAGTTAAAGTGCCATCTATTATAGACAACCGGTATACTTCCTTCCAGAGATCATGTTGGCTATAATTAAAAGTGATTACCTTACTTCTAGCTGAATAGCTTCCTCTCACAAACATCCCAGAAGGTGTTGTCTCTCCGGGCATTTCATGGGTGTAAGGTTCTGCCTGGGGACTGAAGGTTCCTATCATCTCCTTAGTGCTGTCAACTGTAACAAGTTTCAATAATGAGAAATCTAATCATAAGTTTATAATCATTAATATATATATTACTGTCCTTCATTTATTGTTCTCCTGTGTAACAGGCTTCTTTCATTTTTAGGTTTTTTACAGTTCACCGTCCACTGTAGCTAGTACACATGGCAAGGGTAATATGCTAGTTATAGAAACTTGACATGTTCATCCATTTATTCATGGCTGACACAGTTTCACTACTTTTCATGATATGAGAGAGAGAGAGAGAGAGAACTTGCCCTTGAGACCGGCCTTCCACACTGTGTTGGTGTATCTGAGACCTGAAACAATGTTATTGTTGACCTGGAAAGTGAAAACCAGCCTGTAATGGCTACCTTCTTTCAAAGTGAACCATAAGCCCTTGGGATTTCCATTCTCAGGGATGGGAAGAACAATATCAGGTCTACCAGTGGATTTGATTGCAAGACTCAGGATTTTCACTTCTGGGTGAAGAGTTTCTGAAGTATCCAGAAAACATTGAAAACAGAGGTCAAGAACTGTTTTAAGAGTAGTTTGAAATAATAAAAAAAGGAATCAATCTCTACATGGTTTATTGAGTAAATTGCTTGCTGCCATTCACAAAATGAAGCAGTTATCATCAACCTCCTGTGTTCAAAACTTCTAGGCAAACCATCAGACACAGCAGATTTAATATGGAAAAATAAAAATATCCTGTACTGAATCTGTTTGAAATTGCCAGAAAATTATAGACATATTTCAAAGTTGAACGGCAACGTACTGAAATATAAAGAGGTCTCAATAGGAAAACTGAGTTTTGTCTTAAGACTACATGTAAATCACTTGAAAAAAATCCACTTATAACTAATTTTGCAGCCATCTATCAAGACACTTATGCTAACATGGTTCATAGCAGTATATCAAAAAGAACAGAGACAAAACAAGATTACTCAGAAGCGCCAATCAAACTTTAAGAGGAAGCAATTTGGTTATTTCCAATTACCACCAACAGAAGTTATGTCCACACTTCCAAGAAGCTGTTCCTTCCACCTCCTTAAGCTCTCATCATCCTGAAACCTCAAGCAGCAAACAAGCAATACATAAATGAGAACCTTAAGAATACATAGAATTCATCAAATCACATTAAAAAAAAATAAAGAAAAAGAAAAAAAACATAAGACCCTACCTTATCTTTTTCAAGCTGTTCTTTCAATGTACACTGGGGCCCTAATTCGATTTGGCTCTCCTCCTCTTCGTCTTCATCCTCAGTCAAAGTAACAGAGCTTTCATTTCTGTGTATACCTATAGCCACCCTTGCTTCGTCGCCACTTTCATCATTCATCGCCGTTTTAGCCGTGTTGGGCGTTTCTGGAACCTCATTGCCTTGTTCATCGAAACCCATGTTCTCAAAATTCGAAGCAATCGCACCCAATGGCCAAAAGAAAGACGTCAAAATCGAAGGCCCATCAAAAGTGGGGAAGAAACCCTCCGAATGGGTATGGAAGAGGAGGCTTCAGAGTCACACTGAATATAAAAAGAGAACAGAAGAAAAAAGACTAGGCGAAAAAGCTAGGGAACCCAAAGAGAAACCAGAAACCCCCACTTGGTGGAATCTTCGTCGCCAAAGAGTATAACGAAGAAAGACAAGACCTTGAGGCGAAAAGAAACAAATGGAGTCAAAGAATCAAAGAAAAAGGTGAAAGGAATAGAATAGAAAAATGGGATAGCTCGCTCAGGTTCACGTAGATGACTTGCAGAGAAGAAAAGACGCCTAGAATGCGAAAAAGCAGGAGATAGAGAGAGAAGAGCTGGGGATATTTTTGGGAATGGGAAGTGTGAAGAGAAATTGGTGAGGCGAAATTCAGACAAGTTCAATTGAGAAATATAACGATTAGCGAGGAGGAGGAGGAGATCGCGAGTCATGAGGGTCAATCCCCGAGCACTAGCTTCCACCAAGTCCTAGCTTCGGCCTTCGAGGCAAGTTTTCTCATAATTTAATTCATTATCTTAATCTTCGGGAGATGTAAAAAACAAAAACAAAAAATAAGTCCTAAGGAACAAGATGAAGTATTATTATGTTGTATAAAAAAAAAAAGTATTATTGTGTTATTGAATCAGAGATTCAAGCCATCATGTTCGGACTCAAGATCAGTCACCAGATGGGGTTACAGAAAATTTTTCTCTACTTTGACTCCTTAATGCGATTAACATTCTTATGTGAGACTGTCCCACAGACCATCCGCTAAGAAATATTATCAGGGAGACGAGAGACCTGCTCTTCAATGATTGGTATGTGGAACTTCACCATACGTCAAGGGACAACATTCCATGCGCGGACCACATGGCCAAGGAAGGACATAGTGCTATTGTTGAAAATGGGGTGGTTATGACCCCAACAGTTCCACAGGGTTGCCTTCGTTGGGTATTGAGGGACCAGTGGTCCAGTCACAGTTAGTTATTTTGGTGTATTGTTGTATTAAGATATAGATTTTCATAATCTAAACCTTCAATCTTATTCAAGCTTTGGCTTGCCTCTTTTATCCAAAAAAAAAAAAAACTATTATTATGATGAGAAGCATTACACTTTTTTTTGGGGTTTTTTTACCAATATACTGTAAAATGAAAAAAAAAATACCAGATTGCTTCGTGTCAGAAAATTTTTTCCAAAGTACTACGGTCAAAGGCGTCCTCGTTCGCGCGCCACTGAGTTCGTAAAATTCTGCGCGCCATGTGGACGTGGCGCGAGGTTCTGCACGCCACCTCTAAAGGTGGCGTGCCTATCTGCACGCCACATTCAACGTGGCGTGCTCAAATGCACGCCACGGTGCTGACGTGGCTGTGGCGTGCTCCTAAGCACGCCACAGCTGGCCACGGTCAGGAATCCTGCTGGATTCCTGACCGGTCAGGAATCCAGCAGGATTCCTGACCAAGCACCCCCCTCCCCCCAATGTTTTCCCGCGGACCCCGCCCCCCTCCCCTCTCCTCTCTTCTTCCTTCCCAACCCCACCACCCCCATTCTATTCCAGTGCGTTCATTTTTTTTTTTTCAGAGCTCAGCACCCCACTCCCTTCCTCTTACCCGAGTCCCCACCCCCTTCCTCTTTGTTTTTTGTTCGGTCCCCACCCCCTTCCTCTTTGTTTTTTTGCCCCTCACCCCCATTCCGTTATCTTTTTTTTTTACCGGTCCCCACCCCCATTCTCCGGCATCTTTCCTCTCCGGCGTCTTCTCCGGCGTCTTGTCTCTTCCTTTCTCTTGCCATTATCTATTACCTCACTTCCTCTTCCTTTCTTTTTCCCCCACCAAACATACACACACTTCTCTTCCCTTTTCCATTATCCTCCATTCATCAACAAATTTCCTTCGTTCAATTTTTCCGAATCCTAAAAACTCTCCCGGTGAAATTCTGAGGGAAACAAAAAAAAAAAAAGGAGAATCACTAGAAGGAGGAGGAGGCAACCAATCATCTCTTCAACCCTACACAAGTAACATCTATCTGATTTAAGTTTTAATTGTATTTATTTCCTATATATATTGTTTCTTAATATGATTTAACTTTTAATTGTATACATTTATTTATGATAGTTGCTGAACGAATAAATGTATAACGGTAGGATGGAAGTACATACAAATTACTAATAAGTAAAAATAATTAAAAAAATAAATATTTATCGTAATTATTGCTATAGGTAATTAGAATATTTAAAGTTTGTTTTTTTGGGACCTTGAAGGTATATTGTTTAATCAAAAAATTATTTTTTCAATTATAAAGTACGGACATTTTTTTGCCAACTCAAATTATAAAAATAATGAAATTGCTTATTGTCAAATGAAAAAAATAATTATATTTAAATATTACTGTGAGCTTAAGAGATTTATAGTTTTTAGCATTCATTATCATTTATGACATTTATAAATTGAAGAATTCATGGTCATTTATTTTCAACACTTCTAGTCATAACTATAATTTAATTAGATTTTCTGGCCTGAATAATTGTGATTTTATGTTTTTTTACAAGGGAATAATTTTGAAATTGAAACTTTGGTACTAAGTATTTTTTGGATGTAATTATTTTAATTGATTTTATACTATATTAGAAAATAAATACATAAAAGAGACAGTGTCTTAAAAAGCATACAAATGCTTATTTTAGTTACTTTCAAACAAACACTTACAATAACACGTGTTAAGATGATTTTTATCTAGAATCTTTTAAAATACTTACAACAGAGTTTCAAAACATGTATATTTTTTTTTCAACAAATATCAGTAATTTCCAATAATTACTAAATATTAAATCTATGTTTGGAAAAAGATACTGTGAAAAATATTTTATATTATTATTTATAGTACCCTAACATAGATAATGTAAGTTTAAATAGGAAAAAAATTGTAAAATAATTAATTCAGTAATTAATGATTTACTGAATAATGAAAACTGACCTAATCATGATGTGTTGTTGTAAATTTGTTGTAGGCAAATGGATGACCAATGCGGTCGCATTATTGAGCCTGGCCCCAAAGAGTGGGGAGTTCTTAATGAAGAGGTGCAGCAGTCACACCGATCCCAAGTTGTGTGGAACACAAGAGATTGTCATTGTTTGAGGGTGAGGCGAGCTACATACAGGTCTGTGGGAGATATGGAGGACCCAAATCTCATCCCTATGGAGTTGCAGCAACACCTTATGCGTTCAGGTTTCTGGCACGTGTCTCGCATGAAGAGACTCCCGGTATGTCTTAAGATATTTTCTATAATTAATTATACGAATTTAGTTCTTTGAACATGATATTAATAATATAAAACCCATACATTTTCTAATTTACTCAGTACATGGGTGCAGATTGACAAACAGCTTATTTCTGCGTTGGTTGAGAGGTGGAGGCCTGAGACTCATACCTTCCATATGCCGGTTGGTGAGATGACTATTACTCTACAGGATGTAGAGGCCATTTTAGGTTTGTCCACTGAGGGTCGAGTAGTTTCCGGTCGGACGCACGCCACCTGGACTGCAGTTATTCAACAGTACATGGGTCGGAGTCCACTCCCAACTCATATCATTGGCGGAAACATCAGGTTGTCCTGGTTTGAAACTCATTGGGCCCACTGGGACGAGCACTCTGCTACTATTGAGGGTCAACTCTGCTACACACGTGCTTACCTGATGCGCCTATTCGGTGGATTTTTGCTGTGTGATAAGTCCGGTGCAGAGGTCCCTTGCCGATATATAAATTTAGTGGATGGTGACCTTGCGGAGGCTGCTACATACAGTTGGGGGTCTGCTGTACTGGCTATACTGTTTCGCGAGCTATGTCAGGCCACGTCGGCTTCAGCTAAAGACATTGGTGGTTGTTTGATATTATTGCAGATATGGGCATGGTCCAGATTTCCTGCCATATCACCTCCCATTCCACTGCCCATTGACCATGGTGATCATTACGGACTCAGGTATGAAAGAAGTTTGATATAATTGACTATTTTGATCTGCTTGGAGTTCACTAATGTTATGGAGTTACATATTACAGGTTCAATAAAGTCAACGTGCGGTTATTGCGACGGGATCTAAAAACATATCGGGTGGAGCTTGACCAGATGGGTCGAGACAATGTATGTATGATAAATTTGATATTAAAGAAATATAAAAGTAAACTAATTCGCATTTGTTTACATGTATAGGTGATTTGGGAACCGTATACGGCTGCCGGCTATGAGTTTTTTGGGGCAGATGTTCATATGCATGACTTGTGGAGGGCGGTCACACCCATTATTGCTTTCCACGTCGTCGAGATGCACCAGCCCGATCGCTGCATGCGACAATTTGGCATGCAGCAACACATCCCCAACCCAGCACCACAGCTTCATGGGGCCCACGATCTTACCTTACGCGGAAAGATGACGGAGGATTGGGAGCTGAAGATGGATCCATTTATTCAGTTGTGGAACACGCGACAGGAGCGTATTGAGACAACAGATCCATCGACGGGTCCGATTTCCCCGAACTCCGAGTACATGACGTGGTATTTTACCCACACCAGACGGTACATGACGAGGCAGGTCGCCCAGATTGGCCACGTGGTACGTATTAGTCTTCATATTGTTTTCTCTCCTAATACGTCCATTTACTATCCGTAACTTAGATTAAATGAGCTTATTTATACAACTGGATAAATGCAGGTAGATGGTGTAGAGTGGATATGGTGGATGATTTCTCCACAGTTTAGTGCCCAATACAACTATAGGGAGGTGCAGAAGGTCTGTGACCAGTTACTCATGTCACTACAAGAGTTTAACCGAGTTGCTGAGCCTGGGCCGAGCGCACCGATTGGGCTATTAGTAAGTTTACCAGATCCTGCTCTACCGATCCCGCCACATGCGAGGGAGGGACGTGGACTGGGCATGAGACGACCGCGGCATCAAGTGCAGCCATATCAGATACCCCCGGTTGGTCCACGGGGTGGAGGTATATATAGACCTCCTATATGGCCAGATATGACCTATACTGCGGTCCCGTGGTACCCAGAGGGGATGCCACCACCAGTCAATCCTCAGGTACATGCACCAATCCCGACGTACCCACAGCCAGAGACAATGTACGCTCCGGAGACACAGGTCCCGGCATCATATCAGTGGTCTTCTAATCCTTCCCAGACTGTCTTTCCTTCGGTGCCCCCTTACCAGCCTGGACAGGGTTTTTGTGCATCTCAGCCTGCATATGGTGTTCCTGGCCTTCCCTCGTTCAGTTTGTTTCAGTCAGCACAGGGTGGATTTGCTGCCTTCCGTTCGTCCAACGTGGACAGGGTTGTACTGAGGCCGGATCTAGCAGTGGTGCATACCAGACAGGAGAGCACACGGGCGACGACGGACATGACCAGTCTGATGACTTTTTACGTGCAGCAGTAGATGGTTTCAATTATGATCGCTGTAACATCCCGTCTTTTAATATGCGATTTTCAAAAGAGATTATCAGAGTTTTGAATAATTTAAACAGAGTGGCATCGGAAAAAAAGTTTTCATTTTAAACAAAACGTGTATCTGATATTTAACCAACATTGGTGTGTTGATACTAATACAGTCATCCAAATATTCAAGTACTCAAAGTACATAAGAAAACAGCAACAGATAAACAATCCTCCGTCCGAGTCCTTATACAGCCTGCTTACCCTTGTCAGCAACCCTGTCTCCGCCAGAACCTGAGGCTATGGTAAGAGCTGAGGTTCAATTCCCATTGAACCTCAGGTAACAGTTAACCTCATGCTTATGTAACAATTTTATATATAATAGATATTCATGATAGTTACAGCATAATCACATTTCAACAGCACAACCACCTCATATTTTAATCCAGTCTGCACTACCCAGTGCCACGGTGTACATCCGTGTCCTCAGCGCTAGGAAAACTCAACGGCATTATCATGACTATAACCCGTATATAGCTTAATGTGTATGCACAATTTTATAAAAACAGAATCTCAGACTATCCATCACATAAAAATTTACAATAAGCATCAGAGTTAAGGTTACAGTACGCGTCCGTACCTTCGTTGATGATGTTTTGGTACGTTTGACTAAAACGGTACTTCTAACGGAAAACAGCGGTACAAGTTCACAGATACCCTATAGGAACAATATCACATTTATCAGTGGCCATCAACTTTGCAATACTTGTGGAATTCTACGTTGAAGATTTACTATTCATATGAATAGTATTCACTATTCATGTGAATAGTCCCAGTAAAAATATTTTTACCGTGACGGTAAATAATTTTTACTGTTTGGTAAATAGTATTTACTGTACTGGTAAATAACATTACTGCCCAAGAATAATTCTTTTCTGATGTGACAGATCAGACTAAACTGCAGCCACAGAGCATACTCAGAAAAACTCTATCTGGCATTTCTACTATAATTACCAAAAGAAATTACCAGAGACCAAAGAACTTACCCTTGAAGTTCTTACTCCTTCTCTCCAGCTCCGAGAATTTTACTCTAAATTCTCACTCTAAACTCTAAGAATTCTCTCTCTTCTATTAAACTCGACCGTTGTGATCTGAGTTTGGTGTGAAGAAAATGAAGAAGTGAGGCCTCTATTTATAGTTGGAAAATGGGTCTTTAAGTGTAATTTTCGTCTCTGGGTCGTTTTACGTAATTTTCCTAAAAACTAAAAAAAAGAAACCCGTGACCAGCCGCCCGTGAACAATTTTATAAAAATTAATAATATTTTAATATATATTATTTATTTAAATAATAAATTATTATTGAGTGGGTCCCGCTGACAAAATTTTCAAACTCACGAGAGTTTCTGTCGGGAGAGGAGAAAATTTTGTCAGTGGGTCCCACACCTTTAAATATTATATTATTTTTTACTAATAAAGTTCCCTATTCGGTGTTCTGATCGCGTGATCTTTTGCAAATTCTCAAAAATCCAGAAGCACAGCCTTGAAGCTCTATTCTTCCTCTTTAGAAATATCTGGGTCAACTGAATTTTTGACCTCATTCAGGATATTTCGTAATCTGTCAAAGATTTTAAGTCGGACACTGCCGGAAACAGAAATTACTTCGGGTGACACCAACTTCGAGACAAAAATTCACTGATTCATAATATGCCCTTACCCAAGAAACCTAGTTCACGGTTTACAAGATATAATTTTATTTCTATTATTTCCCAAAATATAAGATATTACATTTCTCCCCCCGTTAAATAAAATTTCGCCCTCGAAATTTACTCCATACTAACTAAACATTGAGCCATGAACTCCGGATATCTTTCCCTCATATCTCCCTCTGTTTCCCAAGTCGCCTCATTAGGAGATAAACCCTTCCAGACCACTTTCACAACAGGAATATTTCTGTGTCGAAGCCGTTTCTCCTGGTAATCGAGAATTCGCTCCGGCTCGACCTCAAAAGTGTTATCATGTCGTACCTCGACATCCTCATACTGAATAACATGGTCATGGTCAGGTTGGTATTTCTTTAGTTGAGAAACATGGAAAACATCATGGAGTTTACTCAAATTCGGGGGTAAGGCTAACTGGTATGCGACCGGTCCACGTTTTGCCAAGATCTCGAATGGCCCAATGTAACGAGGACTTAGCTTTCGCCGTTTAAGAGTTCTACCAACACCGGTTACCGGGGATATCTTGAGAAACACATGGTCTCCAACCTCGAATTCTAGTGGTCTTCTCCTCTTATCAGCGTAACTCTTCTGTCTGCTTTGTGCTGTCAGGAGTCTCTGTTTGATCAATGCAATTTGCTTGGAGGTCTTATCAACTAAATCTGTCCCGATGAATTCTCGCTCCGACAATTCTGTCCAGCATATAGGTGATCGACACTTCCGCCCGTACAATGCCTCAAACGGAGCCATCTGTATGCTCGAATGGTAACTATTGTTGTAAGCGAATTCGACCAGCGGTAAATGTTCATCCCAATGGCCTTTGAAATCCAATACACACGCTCTAAGCATATCTTCTAGCGTTTGTATTGTCCTTTCAGATTGACCATCGGTCTGCGGGTGATAAGCTGTACTAGGTCTTAGCTTAGTTCCCATCTCTGCATGCAAAGCCTCCCAGAATCGGGATGTAAATCGCGGGTCCCGATCAGAAACGATGCTCTTAGGTACACCATGAAGTCTTACGATCTCTTTGATATAAATCCTCGCCAATTGTTCTGGTGAGTAATTAATACTAATGGGGAGAAAGTGTGCTGACTTAGTCAATCGGTCAACAATTACCCAAATCGCGTCGTGATGTCTAATCTTGGGTAAACCTACCACTAAATCCATGGTGATATTCTCCCATTTCCACTCCGGAATTTCCAGTCCTTGAAGAAGACCAGGGGGTCGTTGGTGTTCAGTTTTAACTTTCTGACAGGTTAAGCATCTACCCACGTACTCGGTTACGTCTTTCTTCAGCCTGGGCCACCAAAACTCGGATTTCAGGTTCTGGTACATCTTCACCATTCCTGGATGTAGAGTGTATCTGCTCTTATGAGCCTCATCTAGTATCTTCTGTCGCAATTCACCATCCTTCGGAATGTAGATCCGCTTCTTGTATCTGACCAAACCACTAGGTGATAGGTCAAGGTCTTGAGTTTCACCTTGTGAGATCTTTTCTCGCGCTGCAATAGCCCATTCGTCGTGTCGTTGTGCTTCCTCAACTGTATCTCTTAGATCGTATTCCCCTTGACTAACAAGGAGACTTGCAAGATACACGTCATCGGGCGCGTAGTGTCTCATGCAAATCTGATTGGACAGGTTCAGGTCTCTGAAATCTTCAAGTAGTCTCCGCTCTTGAATCATCATGTATGCTGCGTGCACCGTCTTTCTACTAAGCGCATCTGCTACGACATTTGCTTTTCCGGGATGATACTTGATCTCCAGATCGTAATCTTTTAGTAAGTCCATCCAGCGACGTTGTCTCATGTTGAGCTCTTTTTGATCAAACAGGTATTTCAGGCTCTTGTGGTCGCAGTATAACTCTACGACTGCACCATAGAGGTAGTGCCTCCATATCTTTAAGGCGAATACAATAGCCGCAAGTTCTAAGTCGTGAGTAGGGTAGTTCAACTCGTGAGGTTTCAACTGGCGAGAAGCATATGCCACAACTCTGCCCTGCTGCATGAGAACACACCCTAATCCTTGCCCACTAGCATCACTATAGACAATGTACGTTTCGTCTGGATCTGGAATTATTAATACTGGAGCTGTAGTCAACTTCTCCCTCAAAGTTTGAAAACTCGCCTCACAATCATCGTCCCATATGAATGGTTGTTTCTTCCTTGTGAGCTTCGTTAATGGTAAGGCAATACGTGAGAAATTTTGTATGAATCTGCGGTAATATCCCGCTAATCCCAGGAAACTACGTATCTCTGCCACCGTTTCCGGCCTCTTCCAGTTCAGAACCGCTTCCACTTTACTAGGATCAACAGCTACACCATCGCGAGATACGACATGACCCAGAAATTTTACCTCTGGTAGCCAGAATTCACACTTGCTTAATTTAGCAAAAAGTTGTTTGTCTCGGAGTATTCCCAACACGAGTCGCAGATGTTCTTCGTGTTCTTCCCTGCTTTTAGAATAGATTAGGATGTCATCGATAAACACCACTACAAACTTGTCTAGGTGTAGACGAAAGATTCTATTCATGTAATCCATGAATACGGCAGGCGCATTTGTCAATCCGAAAGGCATCACAAGGAATTCGTAATGCCCGTATCTGGTTCTAAAGGCTGTTTTTGGAACATCACTGGTTTTCACTCGCAGCTGGTGGTATCCTGAGCGCAAGTCAATTTTAGAGAATACACAGGAACCAGATAGTTGATCGAGTAGATCGTCAATGCGAGGAAGTGGGTACTTGTTTTTGATAGTCACCTTGTTTAACTCGCGGTAATCGATACAAAGTCGTAAACTTCCATCTTTCTTCTTTACAAACAGTACTGGGGCTCCCCATGGCGACACACTAGGTCGAATAAATCCTTTCTCCAGTAGCTCCTCAAGCTGTTTCTTCAATTCCAGCATCTCGTTTGGTGCCATACGATATGGTGCTTTTGATATTGGTCCAGTGCCTGGCATCAAGTCGATGGCGAATTCAACCTCTCTCTCAGGGGGTAACTTGGTGAGATCTTTGGGAAACACATCAGGGAATTCATTCACAATGGGAATGTCTTTGAGTGATGGTTCGTCGTCTATCTTAATTGAGAAGAACACCATATACGCTTGGCAACCTTGCTTCATGCATTTTTCTGCTTCTGCACTAGATAGGAAATTCAGACTCACATTGATCTTGCTCTGGTCGTGTGGTGGTGAGAATCGTATTTCTTTATTACCACAATCAATGACCGCGTTGTTTGCCGTTAGCCAATCAAGACCAAGAATGACATCAATGCCATGAAGCGGTAATCGGATAAGATCTATGTTAGATTCTCGACCGTTCACACTCGCAATGCAATTAAGACATGCATCAGACGCTAAAGATTTCGCGCCAAGTGGGGTAGCTACTATCAAATCATATGGTAGTCTATAGGCTTGCATTCCTAGTCGTTTTGCACAATCGAAAGAAATAAACGAGTGACTAGCACCCGAATCATACAATGCCTGTAGTAGATTTCCATTAAGAGAAATAGTACCTTTGATCATCTCAGGAGATTTCTTGGCTTCCTCATTAGTCAGAGCAAAAACTCGTCCTGCGTTCTGCGGTCTCGCCTCCAAAGCTTTTTGAGGACAGTTTAAGCTAATATGCCCCGGTTTCTGACACCTGAAGCACACTGGCTTTCCCTCACAGTTAGCTCCCGGATGGAACCTTCTGCATTGCGGACAGGCTTGGGATGTCTGCATTCTTGGAAAGTTTTGCTGTCTCGGTTGAAATGGCCTCTTATTCCCTTGTTGGGAATTATTCCAAGGTGCCTTCCTCTTCTGTGCTGGGTTGCTGCGATTGAAACCGCTACGGTTGGGGCCGTTACTGTTAAAGTCTCTGGTCTTGCGAAGCTCCTTCAAGTTTCGTTCGATGAGTCGGCAGGCTTCTACAGCTTGATTTAGTTCCAGAAATTTGTGCGATACCAACCTTTCCCTTATCTCATACTTTAGTCCATACACAAGTACATTTGCAATGCTGCTCTCGTCATTATCTCGCCTCAAAAGTGATGAGTACCGAGATAAGTTGGTGAAACGAGCGAAGTAATCATCGAAAGATTCTTCCCGACCCTGACGGATGTGCAGGAACTCTGTCTCCTTCATCATCTGTACTGAGGGTGGAAAGTACTGCTCGTTAAACTTTTCTTGGAACGTTTCCCATGTGACGGGACAGTTTCGGCTTCGGAGGGTTGCCGCGGTGTTTCGCCACCAACGATCGGCGTCTCCTGCTAGCTTGTAAATTGCCAATTGAGCCTTCCTGTTATCCGGACATTCTAAGACCTCAAAGATCTTTTCAAGATGCAATAGCCAATCCTCAGCTGAATCAAGTTTTCCTCGGAATACTGGTGGCTTGTGTTTGCAGAATTGTGTCACCCAGTATTGTGTATCCTTAGCTTCTCTGACAGGTTGATGTTGTTCCACCAGTACTCTCTCCTGTCGAGGAGATGACTGAGATCGTTCTGGTCTCTCAAATGCGTTGCTGCGCTCGTCTTCTTGTTCATCGTAATTTTCTCCTCCCTCTCGTTGTTGTTGCTGTTGCTCTCCGTCAGCCTGTTGTTCTTCATCCCCTTGTCCTCCCTGCCTGTTGGCGAGAAGCGCATCGATGAGAGCTCTCTGTTCTTGTATTATTCTCCTCATTTCTTGAAGTTCATCTTGTACTGGTGGTGGAGGTTCATGTTGTTCGAGTTCAGGGTTTGGTACTACTCGCAGTTGCCTACCCCTACCTCTGCCTCGGCCTCTGCCTCGACCTCGGCCTCGGCCTCTAGGAGTTCCGGCGCCTCCCAAAGTTGCCATATTCTAAATTCCAAAGGTTAATAGATATAAACACTAGAAAACAAAAAGATTACACATAACATAAGATCACAAATTTCATATAAATCACACCAAAGCGTATATAGTACACCCCTTTTATTCATTAATGGTGATTACACAAACTACTATTATACTTAGTCCTACTGTTACAAAACTATTGCTACTACTACTTCCATGGTTCATTGAACTGTTGTAGGGTTGTCTTTGTCTTTCTACAACAACACCAGGGTCATATCAGTACTTATACTTTTTTTTTTTTTTGAAATATTTTTTTTTAAAGAAAACCATGGCTTAGAGCCTAACTTAGTTAATCAACCGATTGGCCAGGTAGGCGTCTATCATGGGAGCCTCACCGTGCTAGGGTGACTGATTGGCTGATCCACATAGACTCGGCCCTACCTTCGGCACCAATGGTTTGTTGTAACTAAGTCGGGTTCATGCCAAATAAAATACTTTTGAAGGCTAGAACTTAACTCTGCTACTTAAACAACCTTACAAGACTGTTTAAAGTAACCTAGTTAACTTCGTGCCAGGATGCAAGCTCTGATACCAAAATGTCTCCGTGGTGCCCATACACCGTGGCAACATAACGTACCTCAGCCGCTAGTTTTACGCACCGCCTCACGGCTCAGGGTACGCCCATACGTCCCAGTGCAACCAGACTCCCTGGCCATGTCGGGGTAAGAGCCAATGCTTCGCCACAGATCACACTGTGAGAACCCCCGATCATGGTTACCTTTAACTAGCTCTGATACCAAAATGTAACATCCCGTCTTTTAATATGCGATTTTCAAAAGAGATTATCAGAGTTTTGAATAATTTAAACAGAGTGGCATCGGAAAAAAAGTTTTCATTTTAAACAAAACGTGTATCTGATATTTAACCAACATTGGTGTGTTGATACTAATACAGTCATCCAAATATTCAAGTACTCAAAGTACATAAGAAAACAGCAACAGATAAACAATCCTCCGTCCGAGTCCTTATACAGCCTGCTTACCCTTGTCAGCAACCCTATCTCCGCCAGAACCTGAGGCTATGGTAAGAGCTGAGGTTCAATTCCCATTGAACCTCAGGTAACAGTTAACCTCATGCTTATGTAACAAGTTTATATATAATAGATATTCATGATAGTTACAGCATAATCACATTTCAACAGCACAACCACCTCATATTTTAATCCAGTCTGCACTACCCAGTGCCACGGTGTACATCCGTGTCCTCAGCGCTAGGAAAACTCAACGGCATTATCATGACTATAACCCGTATATAGCTTAATGTGTATGCACAATTTTATAAAAACAGAATCTCAGACTATCCATCACATAAAAATTTACAATAAGCATCAGAGTTAAGGTTACAGTACGCGTCCGTACCTTCGTTGATGATGTTTTGGTACGTTTGACTAAAACGGTACTTCTAACGGAAAACAGCGGTACAAGTTCACAGATACCCTATAGGAACAATATCACATTTATCAGTGGCCATCAACTTTGCAATACTTGTGGAATTCTACGTTGAAGATTTACTATTCATATGAATAGTATTCACTATTCATGTGAATAGTCCCAGTAAAAATATTTTTACCGTGACGGTAAATAATTTTTACTGTTTGGTAAATAGTATTTACTGTACTGGTAAATAACATTACTGCCCAAGAATAATTCTTTTCTGATGTGACAGATCAGACTAAACTGCAGCCACAGAGCATACTCAGAAAAACTCTATCTGGCATTTCTACTATAATTACCAAAAGAAATTACCAGAGACCAAAGAACTTACCCTTGAAGTTCTTACTCCTTCTCTCCAGCTCCGAGAATTTTACTCTAAATTCTCACTCTAAACTCTAAGAATTCTCTCTCTTCTATTAAACTCGACCGTTGTGATCTGAGTTTGGTGTGAAGAAAATGAAGAAGTGAGGCCTCTATTTATAGTTGGAAAATGGGTCTTTAAGTGTAATTTTCGTCTCTGGGTCGTTTTACGTAATTTTCCTAAAAACTAAAAAAAAGAAACCCGTGACCAGCCGCCCGTGAACAATTTTATAAAAATTAATAATATTTTAATATATATTATTTATTTAAATAATAAATTATTATTGAGTGGGTCCCGCTGACAAAATTTTCAAACTCACGAGAGTTTCTGTCGGGAGAGGAGAAAATTTTGTCAGTGGGTCCCACACCTTTAAATATTATATTATTTTTTACTAATAAAGTTCCCTATTCGGTGTTCTGATCGCGTGATCTTTTGCAAATTCTCAAAAATCCAGAAGCACAGCCTTGAAGCTCTATTCTTCCTCTTTAGAAATATCTGGGTCAACTGAATTTTTGACCTCATTCAGGATATTTCGTAATCTGTCAAAGATTTTAAGTCGGACACTGCCGGAAACAGAAATTACTTCGGGTGACACCAACTTCGAGACAAAAATTCACTGATTCATAATATGCCCTTACCCAAGAAACCTAGTTCACGGTTTACAAGATATAATTTTATTTCTATTATTTCCCAAAATATAAGATATTACAATCGCCCACCTGATGTCATCCGTAGGAACCCTCAGCGGGGTGCGCGTTTGAGGCCATGGCCTGAATTTACTCCTCCATGATGGTGTTCATTGTTATGTATTATGTCGTATTTGCATGGATTTGTACTGTACTATGTCATATGTACTTGGATTACTGAATTATGTAATATTTACCTGGATTACTGTATTATGGCATACTTGAATGGATTACTATTATATTAGGTCATATTCCCTAACTATGTTATATTACCTAAGATACAAGCAGATGATGTTCGTGAACCTCACTGAGAAAAATCTAATTGAAAACGATGTACACAACAGAAACACATAATTGTAGTATACATTAAAAAATATATATATATGACAACATAAAGGTTAATTAGCATGACGTGTGGTAGGACATGAGCGCCTATTATGTCCGAATTGTTTACATATCCTACATCTAATTCGACTGGAGCTAGGTTGGACCTCCTCCTCATCCATTTCATTACGAATGCGTGTAGATTTAGGGCGACCCTTACCACGCAATTTTAAGACGTCGGGGACAATCTTTGGTACGGAGAAGGACGGTATTCCTTGTTCGCTACCGATCGGCTGAAATGGTGTAGAGTAAATATGCATAATATTGTAGGTGGAGAATACTGGATCCACGTACTGGTACACATCATGGGATACCGCCGCACATGCAGCAAATACATGTCTACAAGGGAATTTGAATGCCTGAAACTTGCCACACTGGCATTTCCCCTGGGTTAAGTTCACCGAGTATGTATCCTCATGATCGTCAACTTCAAACGTTGTACTTGCCACATCAAACTCCCGAACACGCATCGATGTAGCACGCTCTGCATTCTTTGCCATTGCCTCTCCAATAACACTCGTAAAATACTTTCCTTCCATGGCATCATTTTGTGCTTTCTGACCCCTTTTTACCCAATAACGAACAAGCCGACTGTAGGTGCATTTCACTAACGCAGCTATAGGCATGTTCCTCGCCCCTCTAAAAACCTTATTGATTGATTCAGACAAATTGGTTGTCATGTGACCGTATCTTCGTCCATCTTCGTCATAACTCCTACACCATTTCTCTTTTGGAATTCTTTCAAGCCATGCTGCCGCTTCACGGCCGTAACTGCAGAATTCGACGTACAAAGCATCGAAGGTTATTTTGTTTGGTTCGTATCCTGTAAAAAAGACATAAGTACACAGCATTATAAGGTGTGTGGAATCAAAATAATGAACGTCATGGCACATCAGTTGGAGTATATTACCTAATCTCATTAACCTTTTCTTCAACTCCTTGTCCTTGAAGCGAGCATTAAAATTGCTCGCAACGTGACGAATGCAAAATACATGGTACGCGTTAGGAGGCTGCCAACCAATCATCTCATTGTCGACAGCTGATATTATGCTCGTATGACGATCAGAAATAAGACATAGACCAGTCTTGTTTGTAACATGCATTCGTATGAAATACAAAAAATACTCCCATGCTTCCTTGGTTTCACCTTCCACAATTGCAAATGCTATCGGAAGGATCTCATTGTTTCCATCTTGGGCGGTTGCAATCAATAACGTC
The DNA here is from genome assembly GCA_034222035.1 of Acacia crassicarpa. Taxonomy (NCBI): domain Eukaryota; kingdom Viridiplantae; phylum Streptophyta; class Magnoliopsida; order Fabales; family Fabaceae; genus Acacia; species Acacia crassicarpa. Next base: position 10,230,843 of record JAWXYG010000011.1, read on the forward strand.
CCCTTATACTTACCGTATAGGTGCGTACCGTCCACCTGTATGACTGGTTTGCACCATTGAAACGCCTCCCGACATTGACTAAATGTCCAAAACGTACGTTGAAAAACACGAATCCCATCAACAACCTGTCGATCAACAGTATATGGTCCATGTTGAATATGATAAACAGATCCCGGGGAAAATTTCAACATGTGCTCGAACCACATCGGCAGGAACGCATATGACTCATCCCAATCACCGTAAATCTTAGCAATTGCCTTTTGTTTTGCCTTCCATGCCTTCCCATAAGAAACATTATAACCATAGGTTCTAGTTTCCCTTTCTTGTATCAGGGCCACAGGGACAGAAGGTGTTTGCTTGACCATGTCTGCAAGACGATTCGCCAAAATTACACATTAGGAATGTTATCTATGTTCGATGACACACACAAATAAATTCACAATAACGACTAGGTATTGTGTATCATACCTAATATGGTGTCAGAAATAAAATCCGAATCAAGTTGTTTGTGATCCTGGGAGAGAACCTGGCTCACACAACTACGATTTCCAACCCATTTAGTTACCACCCAAGTGTTGCCATGTTTTGGTTTAATTGCTCTTACTCTCCAATCACAACCTTGTACATGATTCCGACATCTCATTATGTACAGGACTGTACTACTCTCAACTACTTGAGCTTCATGATGTTCCTTCATGCAATAATGTTTTATTGCGGCTTGGACATCATTCTTGGTCGCAAACTCTTGTTTGGGATATAGTGGATCTCCTCTTGCCCACGGACGTCGGCCCAAGCCTTCTACATCCAGTATATCCTCATGCGGGTAATCTTCATGAACAGCCTCATAATGCGGAATGTCGTTCCAAAACGGTGTAACATCTGTACATTCCCACATAATACAGTTTATGCAAAAACATGGTAACTAATGAAAAATAATTTAAAGTAATAATACAACTTCGTAACCAGCCTAATGATAACATACCAGTCTGTTGTGACAAGGGATTATGATGATCTTCGTCGTCTGTATCACTATCATTCTGATCAGGGTTACTAGACAATAATGTGTCTTCATCTTCTTCCTCTTCCTCTTCCTCATTTTCAGGTTCTTCATCTAGCATATAGTCATTTTCCTCTCCATGCACAACGGTTGATTGTGTTGGTACACCCTCCTCCTCTAACGTCTCAATATCCACATACAACTCAGCAAATTGCCTCCCTGAGCTTTCCTTGAATGTTTGGAAAAAAACATCTACATCCTCATCATCGGATATCTCAAAACCCACATAGTGGTCTCCATAAGGCACCCTACCCGTTACCTTTGATATTGCCTGATTTTGTTGCAGCTTTAACTTTTGATGGATCTTTTGATATAATTCTTCTGCGGACATGCCTTGAATGATATACATTGCTTTTTTTTCACCTTCAAAGCTCAATCCGTCTGCAACAATATTTTTAGAACCATTATAATATATAAATGAACGAAGTTGGTTCATTTTCCACAAAAAAAAGAAATGAAGAGACAGAGTAAGGGAGATGAACAATAGAGGGAGTTCTGCAGATAAGGGAATGCGTGAATGATAAGAAGGAGTGAATGACGGAATGTGGTAGGCAAAGAAGAAGGAGTCGTGAGGGAGAGATAAATAGGAAAATAAAGCAGGCTGGGGGTTCACGGGTGGGGGTCACGGGTGTTTGAAGGGAGGGGGCAGTGTCGGCTGGAGGGGCAGTGTGGACAGGGGGGGCAGTGTGGACAGGGGACAGGGTTGCAGGGATGGGTGGGTGTGGCGTGCCTGGTAGCACGCCACAAGTTGGGCACGCCACCATTGGTGGCGTGCATTGGAGCACGCCACGTTGGTGGCGTGTATTGGAGCACGCCACCAATGGCGTGCATTGAAGCACGCCACCAATGTGGCGTGTACTTAGGCACGCCACCTTTAGGTGGCGTGCAAAACCCCGCGCCACGTCCACGTGGCGCGTAGAATTTCACGAATTCAGTGGCGCGCGGTCAGAGACGCCTTTGACTGTAGTACTTTGAAAAAAACTTTCTGACACGAAGCAATCTGGTTTTTTTTTTCCATTTTACAGTATATTGGTAAAAGACCCCTTTTTTTTGTAAGTAATAGCAGTAGACTCAGATATTTTGATTCATTACATTGTTCCTTTATTTATTTTGATATTTTATTAATGTTTAAGAATTCAACACTAAAATTTTTTTAACTTAAAAGCATTATCTATCTACTTAATAGATATTAGCTTTAGCATGTAGACTCAATATTAGAGAGCTTTAAAAAATTAAAATTGTTCAAACAGATTTTTCCCCCCAATTCTTACAAGTATAAAGGAAAGGACGGACAAAGAAAACATGATGAGTGAAATCTCGTTGCCATCAGATTTTGGTTCCGAGGGATGAAGAGTGCATGCATGAGGATGATAATACTGTGTCAAAGGATGGGAGGAATACTGTTCCAACTAGTCGCAGACCTAGGAATTTTAGTGATAAAGGCGAAAAAAATACTATATCATAAATAAAATTATTTAAAATACAATACAGACTTAATATACAAAAAAAATATGAAAGAAATATATCACAGAAATTAAGATCATTTCACTTGACTCTTACTTTACATGTTTTTATATTGTTAAACTCATCTATAATTGAATACGTGTTTAAATTCAAAATAGTTTCTTTTTTCAATGTATATAATCAAAGAATCATCAAGGAATTGATCTTTCATTCTATTTTAAAGCATGTTCTTGATTATCTTTATAGCAGAGAAAGATCTTTCAATAGTTGATGTAGAAACTGGAAGAATAAGTATAAGTCTAATCACTCTGTCAATAAAAGGGTAAATAATGGACTTTCCAGTTCTTGTTAACCCTTGACATAATTCAGATACAATTGATAAATTAATCAAATCTAAATGTTTAGGAATATCAAGCTCAAAATGTTGTAACTCCATCTTCAAATGCAATTTTTCATGTTCTATAAAATCTCTATAATAAAATTTATCAATAAGTTTGCAAATATCATCACTATTAAATGGTTTGTACATGTTTCTTAGATCTAAAGTCATGCTCAAAGCAAGTAATTCAACAGTATTATTATTGAACCTGCTATTTAATTCTTATAATTGGTAATCAATTGTAGCACAAAAGTATTTACCTTATAAAATTTTTCAGTAGAAAAATCACCCTTTTCATTTCAAGTACAACCTCTTCTTCCAATATATTTTGCATTCATATCTTATATGTCAAGTTGGAAACGAACATTTATTAATTTTTGACCATTTTAATGACTTAACTTTCATTCATTAATCCATTAATCCGTGAGAAATAGTAGTTAGCGCCTTTTAGACCAGATCAGAGGAAGTAATCTGTTCCTTTCACAGAGGCTCACAACAACACAATCAGGTGTGGTCTGGTAATCAATTCCGTGTATGCATGGTCATGGATATCACATGCCGCAGTCAACATCAAGTCTCTTTTGTTATCACAAGCATGGGAAGTGGGATGATTTGGAAGTCCTTCCTTCCTCCAAGAATACGATTATTGCTATGGAAAATTGTCAGAGGTATTTTACCATCTTCTCAATTTCTCATAGTTCAGCTAGCATATTACATCTACAGAGTTATGTCCTTGCTTTCTGTGCTTCAGATGATGAATCTTTAGATCACTTGGTTTGGTTGCAATTTGAACATGAGAATGTATGATTCACCTTCAAGGTCATCATCAATATCAATTCACTAATGTCTAATTCTAGAGGTTAATATAAAATCTTCTTCATATATTCTGGTTAAAATGTCAACGACAAAATCATTACAGTAAAGACCAGTACTTTAGTGCGCACTTGCACAGAAACACACAACACGTGCAGGAGAAAGATTCAGTCAAGGTCTCGTGGCTTTCTGTGAATATCAGGAACTAAATGTATGCTAACATTAAGATATATCTCTTCATCCCCTATATTTATATTTATAAGCAACTTTCAATATTTTTCAAACGGATTATGAAAAACCTTAAATCTTATTATTTGTGTCATAAAATTCAATAATTTTACAACCCTATTCCTATTTAATATACATAATACTAAATAAAAACAAAATCAATACAATAATAAGTAGAGAGTTAAATACATAAATTGTACATTCACCCTAAAACTTTAATGAAATATCTTATAAATAGGACCCCAAAAAAACTTCTCTTTCTACTCTATAAATAGGATTTGAGGAATAATATGACTTAATAAAAAAATTTTAAAAGATAGCAGTATGGAGATTTAAATCACAAAATTATTAAATTTTAAGATACAATGTAACTACAATTTTATCTTTCATCATTTATAAATAGGACTAGAGGATATGGTCTTATTTATAAGATTATTCTAATATGTTTAAGAAAAAATTTAAATCTAATTAACGTTGTCTAAAAATTTAACTTTAATCTATTTCATACATAGTGCCTGTTTAGATTAGTAGGGTAGAATCATAAAGAAGTCGAAGAAAATAATAGTTTACCCCATAATAAATTAGATAATAGAGATAATTGTACATTCATATACTCCTTCCACTCTATAATATAGGGTGTTTCTAGGAGAATAGTTTAGTTCAAAATATAAGTTATTTCTAAAATAATTAATTCTCATTTTCTAGTTTTGTTCCTATAATTTAATGTTCATTTCTAATTTTACCCACTTATTAAACTTTCAAACACATTTCCAAATCGATAAAAGTGAAAAAAAAAAAAAGACATTTAATAAGTTAACTGTTATTTCTTCTTCTTTTCTATGAACTAGTTAAAGTGCTCAAATATGGACCACTAATTTTATAAGATAACTTATACCAAGGTACGTGTTGTCCAGACTTTAAAAAAACAAAAACAAAAAAAAACTGTTGGGTATGAATTATGATTCTTCTAGAAAGGCCACCACCAAAATTGAAGTAATCGGTGGAAGGAGAAAGAAACAAAAAATGAGAATGGAAGTGGGAATATCTATAAATAAAAAGAAAGTTACTCAACTAATAAATAATATGCTTTGGTTCTAGTATAGGGACCCGTGTGATTGTAGAAGACATGTGGATCCAATTGGGGTGAAGATTGATTCTAGTTGAAACAACTTGTAATATGAGGTGGTTTGCTTTGCAAAAGAAAGAAAGTTGAAAAAAAAAACTCAAGTGGTTAGAGGAATAAAAGACGAAAAATAATTGAGAGAATGTCATGTGGGAGGACAACGTGCCTTAGGCTGTGATCCATATGCCCATTTCATATATTCTTGGGAAAATCTCTTTTAACATCTTAAGGAACCAAGAAAATAACAACAAAAAAAAAAGAGAAAATTCTGATGTAAAAAAGTTCCAATAAATTGTTAAAACCTATAGATAAAGTTATTAATGTCCTATTTAAGGAATTTGTCAATGTGACTTTTTTTACATCATAATTTTCTTTAGAACTTTTTTGACTTTTTTTTGGTCCCTTAAGACCTTAAAGGGATTATCCCTATATTCTTCTTTTGGTATCATAACATCACACCACGTCCCCATTAAACAATATTCGTTATGATATTAATACAATATCTCTAACATCAAAAGATCTCTTTAAAAATGGCACTATATTTAAATTATCATTAACTCTCTATTTTTTGTTTGGCCAGACAAATTATCATAAATCCTCCTTTAAATAAAATGGTTATAGTCAACCGAAAAATGCAGATCCTCTTTTATTGGGCAAATTGGCGCCTTGTATTGTTTTTGCCAGACAACATCTTATAAGTGTTTAGAGCTAACAACAATATGTGCAAATATTTGATGAGTCATCAACGAGAACAACTTTAATTTTTATGAGCTCTTGTAATATTGTCTCCCAGTACTGGCGAAGGGGTCGGACACTCTCACCAAAGGGAGGGGGTTTGATCCTGGAGTTGGTCAAGGCGCTGGGGGAGGCATCCTAGCTCCTGGGTGCCTAGGTTAACGCCTGAGGGTAATAGACGGTTCGCCCTACCCAACATCGGTATCACCTAGGAGGAAGGGAGATTTCGCCCTGCCCTTGGATTGTGGGTGAACCCAACCCCTTTTCTAAAAATTTTATATAAAATATATATATATATATATATATATATATATATATATATATATATATATATATTGTCTCCCAGTAAAGATTACAGGGGTTAATATCATTATTATTAGTCCTTACAATTAGATTAAATTTTGATTTTGGTTTTTATAGTTTCATAAAGATTTGGTTTAACTTTGACCTAGTTAATATACTTTTTAATGAGTTTTGATTTTGGTTTCTATATACTTAAATTTAGACCAAAACCTTATAAAACTATATGAATCAAAATCAACAATCCGATTATACTACAAGAACAGACAATGATATTAACCCATATTAGAGACAAAAGAAGGGGTTTGTTTCCAAACATGTTGATTCAGGATCTGCCATAATGGTCTTGTATACCTATTTTTAGTGCCAGGAATTATGAGTAACTTCCAAAGGCGTTTGGAACAGGACAACGTTGGCGGCAGCAATCAGATTTCCACAAAGTAAAAAAACAAAATTATAAGCCAATCAACAAATGTGGTGTTAAGGGTTGACTAACATGGGCATTTTCTTCTGACCAGTAACACGAAAAAAGACAATAATGGAAAGGAAAAACAAGAAAGTCAAATAAAAAAGCATGCAAAATTGTCAACTTTCAAGACAGCTAAGGCACATTTAGTAGCATTTAGAGTTCCCTGTGTGGCCCGTTGCTGGACCGTGACAGCCACATCGCATAAAGGCACCTATTTGTCAAAATTTATAATACCATACAGCTCATATGATTGTGATATGGAGAACCAAATAAAAGCATTTGAATTTTGAATGACACACCCAATTACCCTCATGAAGCTATTTATTTCCCAATAACTATGCCCACCAGACTCAAAACGTTATTTTTTGTCTTATGATTGATTACCTGTGCTTACTGGGCCGCCTCAATTACATTTCAGTTCAGGTTTTCATGTTTTTGGAGTATATCATAGATAGGCATATCATTGGACTTTATCAAGCTTTGTGTGAAACTGTGACCTTACAATACAATCAAAAACCTGTTCATCAAATTGGGAAGCCCAAGATCTACCGAAACTCTACTTCATAGCCAACCATGAAACTTCAATCCAATACCATGAAAATTGGGATTTCAAGTATCAAGCATGTCCTAAACCCTAAATGCTAGCTTATGAAGATAGTTACATGAACAAAATTTATCTCTTACCAAGATGGGGAGAAAATACAGCTGAGCTGAAACAACATTTGCTGCAGTTAGATTTGCTTATAGAAAGGAGTAATCTCAACCCTGTGACAAACTTTACTTTTCAGTCTCTACCCCATTTCCTTACAACATTCTCTTTAGCTGAAAGGCTTTGATAATCTTCCTTCTTCAAAATGCCATCAAAGTTGCTCTGATTACCACGGTTAGTAATTTTTGATGTTATGAAACTGAGCCCATTTCTTGTTCCTCGCAGTGCATAGAGCAGTGGATTTAAGATGACAGCTAGGAGCAGCTCACCTTTTGCAACTATGAGATACTGAAAAAGCAGATAGAAAAGACTTTTCAATTTTCATTCCATATTCTAGTTATGGCTGCTAAGATATAAGAATTGAAAGGGGAACAACGAAACCTCTTACAATGAGTATGATGCCTAGCACAGTAAGACTAACTTGTTTTGCTTCTTGCCAGAAGTTTTCATCATTAGACCAGCCAAACCATCCACCCCTCCCAAACCAACCTCCTCCACCAGCATCTCCTCCACCCCCAAGCTCCTCTCGCCTTTTTATTTCTTTGTTCCACTTCTCAAATTCATTTTTCTTCCCACTAAGAGCACCTTCTAATGCTTTTCTAGCTTCTTCCTGCAGCAAAAAGTACCAAGAATAATACAAATTCATTTACCAACAAACCTTTTTTTGCTACTAAGTTACCAACATAAAGTATTATGCGTATTTGACAGCGATTGGCAACCATTTTAATTCATTTTCATTCACTACTTCAGTGTTGCTTTGATACAAAACAGGAATAGACAGTTACATTTATTTACATAAACCATTATAAAAATATCATCATTAAATTTTAGCAATTGGAGAACACGATGTCAATTGGGCTGTGGATAGTAATGGCAACACATACAGTGAAAACATTTTTTTCAGAATCAACTTCAAATATATGGACAGAGCTTTAAGATTTTGAGTCCAAAGAGAGCGGTTGTCTTTCGCCTTCACAAACAAGACAGCACTATGCAATATTATATGCTTATCATGAAAATTTCGCTTTCATAATGAAGAAGCTAGCACACCTCAAATTAAGCTAATAAGTGAACACAGCCAGCTTATCAACTAAAGCCTTAAACATGAAGAAAGAAGAAATGTAAGTCAGCACTGCATTTGGAATTTATCACAAAACATAATGCTGAGTGACAGAGAATATCACAAGTTTTACAGAAAATCAGAGGCAAGGGTTACAGCTACCCCATAATTTAGCCACAAACAAATTCCTTAGTAATGGATACAATATTAAGCCCATGAACAAACTAATCACATGACATAACATAGCATACTAATGAACTGAAGTATGGCATTTCAGATTTCTTGGTTCCAAGAAAAAATTTGTCAGATTGAGATATCGGATCTATTACTTCATGTGAATTGCCCAAGACAGGATGCTGAGTGTGTATATAACTTTCAATTCAAGTAATTCTATCTAAATACTCGGGAGTTGGGACCAACAAAACCAAAGGGATGTCTGTCTGACTATGTTTAAAACTTCATTCAAAGGAAAACAAAAGTCAGTTTGACCTATCCCTTAGGTAGTTCTAGGTTGAGAAAGGAATGAAAACAAGCTAAGCAAAAAATTCTTTTAATTTGGTCAGAAAAGAAGGCTAAAACCCAGAAGACACTACATTGCAGTTGAGGATGAAGACCATAATACATCCTTGTACACTGATATCCTGATATCCCAAACACACAAACAGTTATACAAGAAGTTCAAAAGTCTTATACTTCAGTTTTGGACACAAACATTTACTAATTGATCAGTAACACAACGAGAAGCTCGTGATTCAGAGAACATGTTCTTCTATAGAACAAAACCCAGAGGTTCACTTTGGCCACAACGAGGCATTAGTGCAGACTATCATCCCAAAAAACAAATGGCACAAAAAGCAATTGATAAGGCTTATGGATTTACAGATATTGCTAGACCCCAAACAAAGCATCTTTCAAGCCGTTCAGAAATTCGTAATGCTAAATTCGTTTCACCAGCCAAACACCCCCCTCTGGCACACAAAAATGGGGGGATAATCTAGAATGGAGTTCCTTGATGATAATCACAATTAATAAGCATCCTCACAGAGGAATTTCTGGTGGGTAGGACACCGTATACTGGAATTCATCACTTGTATGACTCAAATGAGAAAATAGATGGGCAATTACCTCTCTCTTGTTGTCGGAGAAGAGGCAAACGAATCTGTCATTGCATTGGAGCTTGCGCTGCAGAGAACTCCAGCTTTGGGAAGTAGAACGAGAAGATTCAGAAGAAAGCAAGAACGATTTGGTTGTAGTTGGGAGAGGCGTGCTTAGGTTGAGAAGCTGAGCCATTGTTTTCTCTCACAACTCACTCCCCGCCCGACCGCCCTGGACTGGCTACTAGTACTAGCAGTGTTTCTCTTCGGAGAACCGAAATCTCTTCTATCCGGTCCAACAGTTTTTTTGCATAATAGCTTTTAAAACCACGAGTTATCCAAACGCCTCTTGTCTTAATTATAAGACTTAGTTGATTTTTTTTTAAAAGATTAAGAAAACTAAATGAGTTTTATAATTATTTCATACGTTGTGTATTTTTAAATTATATATTAGTTTATTAGTTAAACTAATTAGTTTGAAGGAAAAAAAATAAAAATACTCTAAAATAATTTAATTAGCTTCCTTAATCTCTCCAAAAAAATTAACTAGGTCTTATAATTAGAATCGGAGGGAGTATTATCGAAAAAAATTCATTATTTTAAATTTTAATCCCAAAAAATCAATATTTACAACTCTATTTATTTCTTAACGTAAAAGCTACTCAATTAACTTATGTTAATCAACAAATCAAATAAGTTGCTCTAATATAAGACCTATTTATTGAATTTGATTAGATTAAAACAGTTAATTAATTTAATTAATATGAATTTGATCATTGTTGCAAAAATATCAATAAAGATAAGTTATGAAAATACTGTTACATATAGGAAATAAGTCATACATTTATGATCAAGATTAATTCCTCAATAGGATTATATCTTAAGGACGGAAGGAAGTAGTTAAATATAAAAGATGTAATTTGATATGATCTCCTTAGAATATTAGTGTATAACAGTAAATTATAAATTGAATAAATTAGTTTTAAAAAAATGATAAATATGAAAGGTAAATTAGATTAAGATATTTTACATTTTAGAAAAAAGACCATACTTACCTTAAGTTTTTTCCATCCATTATATCAAGTTTTCTAACTAGAAATAAGCATGTGTCCTATTTTTCTTATATGAGTTTTATAATTAAATGATGATTCAAAAATAGGACATATAATCATACGTAATTAGAGAACTTGATAAAATGGATATAAAGAAATTGACTTAACTATTCCTGTTGAAATTATCCAACATTCAAATCAAATCTTGTATTGAGTATCGAGGCAGCATGATATATTACCCAAAACAAAAAAATGTAAATTATACATGTTAGATTATAATAGTGGTAAATAAATAGGAGTGATTCAGTGGGTGAGGTTTTGAGAGATTAGCTTTTGTTTATGCTATATTGCCATGTCAATAGGCTATTTAAATCAGATTTAAATATTTATACCAAATATATAATCTGAATATATTTATGAAAAATGTGGAAAATTCGTGTATAATAATCAATTGATTATGTGTGGGGTATGTGACAATTGGACCTATGAGAAGCTACAAATTAAATTAGTGGCTAGCTCTTGTGAGTTAATTTGAAGACGAGTTTGAAGGAGGGGATTCTCAAGAGAAAGAAGACGGCAGTGATGGCTAAGAGAGCAATGAGAATGGCAAGGATCTTTCTGGACTTGTTCTTTGATTCCCACGCCATGAATGAATCTATGCCCTCTCTCAATCCTTTAATGCTTGCAATTATTTTCTGCATCACAAAAACAAGATCACTATTCTATCCAACATTTCAATCTTCTTTCCATGTTTAATTTTGGGTTTGGGGTAATTTTACCAGGAGTTGTAAAAAGATAACAATTTTACTATAACCGTTAACCCAATTAACTTTAATTTTAGTTGACCAAATATGTTGAGATGATAATTCATAAATCATCTACGTTATTTTTGTTAAGGTGTAAATTTGTTCCATAGGTCCATGTGTCATCTACTTCCTATTTTTTCAAAAGCATATTTTCAACTTTCGGGCAAATTTGTCATATCAATATGTTTGGTCAACTAATGGTCAAATTAACTGAAATAACAGACAGGGCAAACTTGCTCTATTTTTGACACTTTCAGGGCAAAATTGATCTTTGTTAACAACTTTCTGAGCAAAATAACCTCTTAACCCTTTTATTTTAGATTATGCTCCTCTCCCTTCATAAATATAATAATTAGTAGCGGGAATTGTTTTGCTTATAAATGCAAAACTTCACTTCGCTTCATTTTCTAAATTTACCATTTTTCCCCCCTTAAAATCTTGTTATTGATTGCACATATTAAATGAACATAAGAAAGTATTATGGATAGAAACATATCAGGCTTTAACTAAATTAGGCATGAGCCTGTAATAAAAGCCTAAAGCCTAAGCTAGAGTCTAGGTCTGCATACAAACTTTTTTTTAGGCTTAGGCCTAAACTTTCAAAAGGCTTGGTCAGGCTTGAAACACTTTTACAGGTTTACTTATAATGTAGGCTTTTAAATAGGCTTAAAAATTAGGGCTTAAAGACATATGTTCTAAAGTCCAAAAATGTGATTAAAATAAAATTTAATTCTTATAATTTAATAAATCTAAATTAAAATTAATTGAAAAAACTATTATTTGAGTTTTGAATTATAAAGAACCAACTCACCATGATAATTTAATAATTTTATTTTTAAATTAAAATAAAAATGATAAAAAAAAATATAACATAGACACATATAATATAAATGAAATTATATTTTAAAATATGTAATAGATCAAGCCTTCATAAAATAGGCCAAGCATATTTATATTTTTAGGCCTCTAAACAGTCCTTAGCCTGACTTTTTTGTCAGACAAGTCAAGTCTTAACCAAGTCAGACTGTAGGCCACTTTGATAGGGACTTGATCTATTTCCACCCCAAAAAAATACCAACTCAATCAAGAAGGGTATTTTATTTTAGCTTATTAACTTTGTCTGGAAATAAAATATTTTTCTAGTTTTTCTCATATAATTAAGAGAATAGAAAAACACTATATTATTATATCTCAAGCATTCTCTTAATAAATTATACTTTGATTAATATCTCAACAACATTTACTAGTGACTCATATCATACACCAATTTTTCTTTTACACCCCCCCCCCCCCGGGGGTTTTGAATTATTTCTCTTATAGAGTACCTCAAAACTTCAATGATGGGAAAATGCAAATTTATCACTTCAAGTTAAAGCGTTGAAATAAATAATTAATGTGTGCATTTTTGTTTTCAACATCTCTAAAATAAACATACGTACCAGTCTGAAGGGTAAGAGGTGCAGCAATGGCTCTATGAACGTGTCGGTGTTCCTGAATTGGAAGGGGCAAAATGGTGTTATCAACTACACTATACAATAACATAAAACAAATTAATTAAAAAATTAAATGCAACAATATTTATCACGTCTTAAAAACGGAAAATAAGAAAGCACCTGATCATGGCTTTTCCCTTGTAGCTGTGGCTGATAGAGAAGCTGAAACCCTTGCCTAGGGAAACTTGCATTTTTTCCGATTCTGTATCAACAAAAATACTTTTAAAAAAAAACAGTGGAAGTATTAAGAATTTTTTTCACAAACAAGTATTAAGTGTTTTTATATCAAGTGATTTATTAATAAAATATTGGAAAGCCAACGTTCCAATGGAACCTATTTATATAGAAAATCACAGCAAAAATTTGATGTTAAAACAAGGTTAGGGGCCAATGGTCTTAGTGAAAAGAGTTTGGACATTTAAATACAAAGTCTCAAGTTTAAATTCAAGTGAATGTAAGGGCCGTTTAGTTTAAAGAAAATTGGGGGAAGGAAATCAAAAAATTAGCATTTTCCGTCTAGTGTGGCTATTTGGTTCACATTTTTACAAGACAAACGTTTTCCGGCGGTCAATCATTTTCTCTTAAACATTGGAAAGTCATTTTCACAAGAACGTCAACAACCCATTGGAGACAACGACGCAGTGGATGGGAAACTTTGACGAAGGAGGGAGGAAAAGAAGTGAGAGACGAGGAGGAGGAGTCGAAGGAGTGGGAGAGGATGAAGGTAGTGGTACAAAGAGTGAGAATGAAGAAAAATGAGAAGAAGGTGAAGGAGACGAGATGGCAGAAGGTAAAATTGTCATTAAGTTCATTTTCCTAAAATTGTCTCAAGTTCATTTTCTTATCTCATTTTCTTCTAACCAAATAAAAAATTTCCTATCGAGTCATTTTCTTTTCTAGTGTAAACCAAACATCTTTATAGTAAAATATTTTCCATTTCTTTCCATTATTTTCTTTTCCATTACATTTCTTTCAAATCCTTTCTTTGAACCAACCAGGCCTTCGAAAGTGTCACTCTCAATTAAACCCAACAATACTTAAATTTAATGGTCATATAAAAACAAAGGCAAGGGAAGAGAGGTAGTTAGGTACCAAATTTCCACTGGACGCCAATATGGAGGCCATCATGCAAAGTGTCTTTGAAAACAAATTCAACGTTGTTTCCAAACACTTCAATCAGATACAAGAAAACTCCCCACCAGTACCAATATTGCTGCAACATTAATACACTGTCCCATTAAATAAAATAAAATAAAAAATCATAACTTAATTCTTACAAGTTTAATTAATTAGTTCGGTTGCTAATTAAGCTAGCAAATAACATAATAATGCAGATCATAATTAATTAAATAGATATATTAATACCTTTCTTCGTTGGAGGGCCTGCAAGAAGGAAAGGAAACATGATCCAAATGGCCATGGATGTTTTGCAAGAATCTCAGATAACTTTCTGTGAGCCATTGCAGAGAAGAACTGTAAGAGAGGATCACTATTATTATCCTTTGCTTCATCTCCTTCGGATTCTGGTTCTGGGTTTTTATTATCAAAGGCATGTCTTCTCTGGGAATATAAATAACAGAAATTCCTATCAACTGATGAGAGGTGACATGAAGATGATGATGATGATGCAGAAGAAGAAGAATTATTGGGATACACAGAAAGATGAAGGTTTCTTGATCTCCTGGGTCTTAGTTTTCTGGGCAGACTAATAATGGTATTAGAAGAAGAATTGGGAGAGAAGAGTTGGGAAAAGAGGGCTATTCTATACGATTTCAGTCGGGCAATATTATTGAAAGGTGAGGAAGCCATTGAAGATAGGTATATAGTTTCAATGACAAAACAAACGCTATTTGAATTCTATATATTATATCTCCGCATATACGGTCCTCAAAGCTAAGTATCTTTTGATCAAGTCATGTACGAATACTATTGCAATTGCTCAAGAATATAGTTTTATTCGCCACTGAAAACTGGGTAAACAAGAAAATTAAAGTGAGGAAGATCATGAGAGCTAACTGAGAGAGATCAAGTGACCCCACGTATATGGAGTTCAACACAATCCATCTTTAGGTTCTCTCTATTAATATTTACAAGTGATCTTTTATAATTTGCACTTGAGTTATACATCATTTGCCAGTAAATATAAGAGAAATAAGTTACTTAATTATATCATATATTTTGTATCCTTAAATTATATATTAGTCTATAAGTTAGAAAACATAATTTAGAAAAAAAATTTGGAAAAAAATACTTTAAAATAATTTAATTAGCTTTCTTAATCTCTCTAAAAAAAAAATCAATTCTATCTTATATTTAAGACCGGAAAAAGTGTATATATATATATGTCAATTCCCTTTTTTTTTAAAAAAAACCTAACCCGTTCTATATAATATTGAGAAGGGAAAATGACACCAAGTCTCAATTAAGAAAAATAATATATAAAAATGTTATAACTTATTAATCATAGCTTTCTCATTTATAGATGACTATTGCTTCATCTGTCATTTACAAGTTATGAGACTTTTTTTATAATTTTTCCGGTTCTAAATAAAACAAAGTTTATAATACAAAACTTTGTCATATATTTAGAATAAGAGGTAGTATTAGTTTTCTTCATTAGGACCTTGAGTCATCTTCCTTATTGAAAACTTATGGTTTTAAAAAATAATTGATTTAAAAAAGAAACCCAAAATATTTAAAAATAATAAAATGAATGGATTGATTTTTGTTGGAAAAAAGAGAGAGAGAGAGAGAATGAATTGATTTTATGAACCCAACAAAACTCACTTCGTTTGGACTTGATTTTGGTCTTATACCCCTTATCATCTTTTTCCCTCTTTTTCTTTTTTGTACCGCTGGATTAAAATCTCAACAGTTCAGATTTATCATATGATAAAAATATTATTATAAAGGAAAAGGAGAGAAAAGGATGGTAAAAAATGCTGATAAATCTAAATCATTGAGATCTTAATCCAACGACTAAAAAAAAAGGAAGAAAAAAGATGGTAAGGGAGACAAAGTCAAATCCATCTGTTTTGGGGGACAGCTTCTCTCGGGTCCGGC
Source organism: Acacia crassicarpa (assembly GCA_034222035.1). Taxonomy (NCBI): domain Eukaryota; kingdom Viridiplantae; phylum Streptophyta; class Magnoliopsida; order Fabales; family Fabaceae; genus Acacia; species Acacia crassicarpa. Next base: position 10,246,688 of record JAWXYG010000011.1, read on the forward strand.
TTCCATCCACTGCGCTAAATATCCTCTTCCATCCTCTGCGGAGAAACGACGCCGCTTCCTGTTAAAATGCAAAACCTGACTCGGTTTGGGGTTAAAATGGGACCTGGACAAATTAATATATGTGACACCATTTCACTTCGACAGATTTTTCCCTCCAACAGCACAAGTCGACATACTTTTGTTTGGCGCTTTCTGTTCTTTGGCGCCTTCCATTCTAACAGCGCGGGAAAGCTGATCAGATATGCAGAAAATTATTTCAACAGGAATTCTAATGAGAAGTGATTGTGGGCATTGATTGGTAAGAATTCTAACTGGGGACCATCTACTGATTCAGTTCTGAAACGTGGAAAAATATCCATTTTCTTATATATAATATGTGCTCTGTTCATGAATGTGTGTGATTGAAAAATACTTGCATTTTTAAAGCCACATGAAGATCATTAGCTAATTCCTCCCATAATCCCAACAGAGCCCTTGCCATTCCCCTTATTTTTTATCCTTTAGCTAAGTTCAGATTAATCTGGAACAAACAATGTAACCTTGAGAGTTTGAATCTACACATACAAGTCATGTAGACAAAGTCAGCCTCATCAAAATTTCAGTAGCAATTAAAGCATAACTTCCAAGCTTTCTGTGCAATAAGTTATGGCATGGTAAGAGCCAAGAATTAAACCTGCAAGGCAGTATCAACATCACGAATTGCAACATTTGGTTTCTTGTACTTGATAAAGACACTAGCTGAAAGCAAGAAACTTAATTTAAGTTTCTAAATTCCAAGAAATGATGTGGACGGCAGTAAGATAAACCGCATTTACTAATAGCTTCTTGGTTCTAGAAGATAAATTATTAGAGTACCTCTGGTAGCATAGAGGGAATGGGGATTCAAGACAATGGCTTCTATTAGTTTATCTCTAAAACACAAACTGGGGAAAAATGAAGATAAAGCTTTTACATAGAGGGAATATATGTGTTGCCAATTCCTGCAAAAATTGATTCATCTCATGTTTCTTCAACTTGCTTAGCTAACCTAAGTTATTTTTGTCTTGCACAGGCTGAAATGCCTGCAGATAATAGATATCCTGCTTGCTTTGCTGCACATTTAGCTTCTTTCTATGAACGTGCTGGAAAAGTAAAATGCCTTGGAGGCCCTGAACGTGCTGGTAGCGTCACAATTGTTGGTGCTGTTTCTCCACCAGGAGGAGATTTCTTAGATCTTGTGACATCTGCAACCCTTAGCATAGTTTAGGTAAAATAATACACTTTCAACTGTACTTATCAAAATGGAGTAATAACTAATTGGGAAGCAAGATTGACAAACCTATTTCTGCAGATTTTTATGCTGATTCCCGTGAATTCTACTATCCAATTTGGGCAATTAGTGACTATTTTGCAGATTTTTATGCTATAAATTCTTCCTTAACCCATTCAATTTATTGAGTTGATTTTTGCTATTTGACAGGTTTTTCTGGGGTTTGGACAAAAAGCTTGCCCAACAGAAGCTTTTTCCAAGAAGCTTATGTCATGGCTATAAATTTGACTCCTACACTTGATCTTGAATTTGACAATATAACAGAATCATGGGAATTTTGGAGGGCATATGGTAGAAGAATTGGTTTTGGTGTTAGAAAGCAGAAGTTCAACAAGAGTAAAAAGGATTCATCAATATATGCATATTTTCTATATGTTTGTAATAAGGAAGGGGTGAGAAAACCAAATAGACAAGAAGTGCAAATTAGGAAGTCTAGAGATGAGACAAGAACAAGTTGTGAAGCTAGAATGAAAGTTAAGCTAGTAGATGGAAAATACAGAGTAAGTGAAGTTTTTCTAGATCATAATCATCCTCTTCAGCCTCCTAAAACAGTTCATTTGCTTGCATCACATAGAGGGCTAATACAAGCTCAACGTTTTGAATTAGAAAATGCTGAAAAAGCTGGGATTAATCAAAAATCAGCATTCAATTTGCAAAGCCAATATGCAGGAGGTCGAGACAATTTGAGATATACAAGAGTTGATGTGAAAAATTATCTTAATGCAAGAAGGCAACGTGCTATGAAATATGGTGAAGCTGGATGTATATTTCATTATTTTGAACAACAATTGGCAGAAAATCCATCCTTTTTTCATTCTCACCAGATGGACTCAGATGAGCAAGTGACGAATGTGTTCTGGGCCGATGCACGCATGTTAGTTGACTACGCTTGCTTTGGAGAAGTCATTTCACTTGATACTACGTATTGCACAAATAATAATCATAGACCTCTTGCAATTTTCTCAGGCTTCAACCATTATAAAGGAGGGGTGATTTTTGGAGTGGCATTATTATATAATGAGACCATTGAGACATTCAAATGGCTCTTTAATACTTTTTTGCAAGCACACAAGAATGTAAGGCCAGTAACAATCTTTACTGACCAAGATGCTGCTATGGCACGAGCATTACAAGAAGTTATGCCACATGTAAAACATGCCTTGTGCATATGGCATATTTCAAGGAATGCAATGAAGCACCTTCCCAATTCAATGGTTAGAGATTTCAACCATTGCATGTATCATTGTTGGGATGAAACAGAGTTTGAAGCAGCTTGGCAAGCATTATTATCAAAACAAGATGTAGTAGAAAACTCATGGTTGATGTACATGTACGAAATAAAAGAGAAATGGGCAGCATGTTATTTGAAGAATTCAAGGACACTTGGTATGAGAAGCACACAAATTAGTGAAAGTGTCAATGCCTCTGTCAAAAGTTGCACCAATGTTAAATTGGATATCAATCGATTCTTCCAACAATTTGAAAAAGTTCTAGAGGATAAGCGCTATAACGAATTGAAAAGAGATTTTGAGGCACGTGACAAGTTGCCAAGGTTGTTATTGCAGAGTTCATGTATGCTTCGCCAACTTTTTGATATCTATACTCGACCTATCTTTGATTTGTTCCAATATGAATATGATTTACGTGATGCTACATGTATAAAAGAGAGAAAAGAGAGAAAGAAAAATGAAAGTGAAGAGGAAGGTGCAATTGTGTTCGATTATGTTATCACCATGCATGATAAGAAAAGGGAGTATAGTTTGACATTTGATCCTTCAATGGAGACAATTACTTGTAGCTGCAAAAAATTTGAACGAGTGGGCATATTATGTTGTCATGCATTGAGAGTATTGAATGAACGTGATGTCAAATTACTACCCCAAAAATATATTATGAAGAGGTGGACAAGAGAAGCACGATGTGGTGTAGTGTATGATATTAAAGGAAAAGAAATTGAAGTTGACCCTAAATTACAAAGATCAAATCGATACAGACAATTATGCCCATTGCTTGTCAAATTAGCAAGTGACGCATCAGAAAGTCCAGAGGCATTCTCTCTTGTCCATGAGTCCGTGTTGGAACTTAGTAAGAAAGTAACTGAACTTCATATAAAACACCTATCAGATGACAGTAATGGTGATGAAGATGGTGTGGGGAATCATCATGGTGGTAATAGTTGTGGCACAGTTGTTGGTTTCAAGAAAAGATATGGTAGAAAGATAAGTAAACGAATAAAGAGCTGTGTTGAAATTGGTTCAAAAAGACGAAGAACAAAATCCTCTAAAAAACCTCTTCAAGTTTCACAACCTTTGAGAACTTCACAGGTATACTAATGATATTAATGTAATGTTTAAATATGCATATTAGTTGGTTATGGTTTCTTTCTAAATTTAGAAATGGTGCAGCATAATCAATTCAAGGATCAGGCTCATCAACTCAAACAGATCACAATAATATGATGTTGGACAACTCACAACCGAGTGAAATGACTTATATTGATTTGTTAATGGTATGTCATATCATGTTTGACAACATAATCAATAAATTTGTTCATTTAGGACATGTATATCTTGAGTCATTCTTTTTATTTTTTCATTGTAGGCGCCACTTGAATGTGACATCATATCGCTTGAAGCACTAGATTTTAGCCAAGCATATAATGCAGGTAACCATAAAGTATCATGATAGTGAGAGAAAACAATTTAGTCTCTTTTATTGAAATTTGAATTTTTTACATAACGATGTCTCATCTCAAGACAGAGTTGACAAATACAACTTTACATAATGATACAAATACAGGTTCAATGATTGACAATGATCTCACTCCTACTACTACATGAAGTCTCCAGGTCATCTTCTTTTGTGTAGCTCTTTTGTACAGCTCATTGCTTCTTCTGGGCTGCTGTCATTTTTGGTCAAGCAAGCTCATTATATTGTTCTCTTGTGTTGGTGTCCATTTTGATCATAGAAGCTCATTGTTTGTAGCACCATCATATTCATTTGAGTAGACTCTATATTTTTTGGTTGAGCTTGGTTATCCTTCATGTAAGCTGTTATGAAACATGATGTACTGCCATGCTCAATATATATTTGATAATGAAAGTGGAAGGTGCATATAGATAGAAAAGAAAGAACTTACTTTGCAATGAAAGTGGATGGTGCATATAGATAGAAAAGAAAGAACTTACTTTGCAATGAATTTATAAAATTGAATCACCAAATCTAGGTCATTCTCATATATAGAACATGATTAATGTGTTTTCCTAAGATATTGTAAAACTAGATTTCAAATAAAATCAAGTTGCTGACAGGAAAAGTGTCAAATCAACAAAACAACTCTGTTCAGCAATAAGACAACTCCGCAAATGAACATGAAAAGGAAATCGCCAAACAACAATAAAACAACTCTGTTCAGAAAAATTAAGTCCAACATCCTGTGTAAAAAGACAGAAAGTTTACAAAATCATCAAAATTGCAATAATATTTACAATTCACGATTTAGGCTTCTATACCAACTTCTGTCAGTTGTATATTGACAACGCAATTCCCTATTGCAAGGGCAAATTTATGCCAGTTAAAAACATTCAAAGAAAAAAATATAGAAAACTGCAATATCATGTTGGAAACAAACTTAATTCAACCCATAGATATAATGGAACCAATATGAATGTCCCAATAGCTCCACTTCCTTTGGATAAGAAGAATATATCAAAAGTGCGAGGAGACACTGACTTAGCATATCAACATTTAGTTTGAGGCTAAAAAATGTTGGTAAGAAAAACTGCAATATCATGTTGGTAAGCTCTCTCAGCATCCACCTGTGATGAAGAGGGACAAAAAAGTAAAGAAAGAAAACACTTCAAAGGGAGGGGGAAGGGGTATCAACATTTAGTTTGAGGCTCAAAAATCACAAACCCCATTGCTAAAAAAATCGAGCAACAAAGAAGCAAGAACCTAATCAAGCAAACTTTAGATGATCTGTACTTAATGTCACATAAACATAATCAGAACCATATTTCACTGTCAAGGACGTGGATTTAATCAAAGCCTTTCACCCATAACTCAAGAATTCGAGTCCTATCATGTCAAAGAATTTAATTTCCACCTATCACTTGAAGTAGCCATACCTTTGGATAAAAAAATCTGCACGGGTAATGATTTCTATTTTATCCTCAAACCCTCACTGATAGATGGAACATTTGACAATGAATCCATCACATTTTATTTGTAGCGAAAAGTATCAGGACCCCTAAATCAGGTTGGACAAAACAGATAGAAGTATAATGGGAAATTACATATATTGGACAAAACAAGTCAATCCACAATTCACCGTAAATTTTCTTTCATGAGCAGCAATATTCATATCTTCCAGATTTGTAAAGCTAGAATCCATTTATCTACTTAAAATATGATTCAAAAGGAAATTACCTATGAAGTTCAGTAATTAACAACAGTTAGGCACATAAATTGAAACATAAAGAGAAGAATTGAACCTCTGTTTTTATCGCAAACATTTGAGGAGCTACCAGGAATATATGAAGGTAGTTGTGCAAACTTGTTTGCAGACTTGAGGTCCCAAATTTCAACCTACAAAGCAAGCAGAATTAACAAGTTCCAAGGACCCCATAATTTTTCTAACTAAAATACATCAACAAAAATAAAAACTGGTAAACATAAATCAGATGCCCACCAACCTCGGAAGACTGCTCCCTGATAAAGCCACTTATTGTTCAGGACATGCTTCATCTGAAAGCAACGACGTTTTATCAATCAATAGATTCCAAATTCTAACACTCATAGTGCGATTTTGACCAAAGACAAATGAAAAACATAAAACAAATCACCAAAGAGAACAAGGAAGTACCTCAAGATTCGAGAACGGATAAATTGTAAGGATGAGAATCGTTTGGTATGAATTTGGGAAGGAGCGTTGGGAACGAACGCTAAGCTCAGAATGGTAATGCTGAAAAGTTTAGGGGGGGCCGGCGGCTAGGGTTCCGCCTTTGCTCGGAATCATCTTTATGGTTATTCTCCGGCCGCACATGAAGCTTTGATTGGATATGCACGACGCCGTTGTCGCTGCAGTTAGGAAATTCGCTCTCGAAATCAAGGTAGAGGATGGGAAGAGAATACTTGAAACCACAGTGTCGTGTCACGTGTGGTGTAGTTGGTCGGGGCTACATTTTAACAGGAAACGGCGTCGTTTTCTCCGCAGAGGATGGAAGAGGATATTTAGCGCAGTGGATGGAAGCCGAACCCGCTTCTCTCCACTACTTTTCCACTCCACTATGGTCCGGTGCCTCTTTTTTCTTTTTTCTCTCTTCCCAACCTCCCTTCTCCAATGACAATAAGCCATGGCTTTTGCAACTCCCTCAATTCACTTAAACCGTTCATTCATTCTGCACAAACACAATTTTTTTTCTTCTATGATTTTAAGAAAATTGATTTTAGGGAAAATTAGGAAAATTTTCCTTGTTTGATTTTTTTTTTTTGGGTGGCGATAACTTAAATCAAAGTATTATTATTTTATTTGGAAAAGTTTTGCAGTGTATCAGTTCTATGGTTTCGTTTTGTTCAAACAGTTCTATGGTTTCGTTTTGACCAAAAAAATGTTAAAATAGTTCCACGTAAAATTCGGATATCACACAAGTCCCAAATAACTCATTTTGGGCTGTACCAGATTCTTTTTGTTCGGCATTCCACAATCCACACCGGGTCGAGTTCGCCGTCGGCCGCCGTCCACAGTTGCCCGCACTGCGTGAGGTAATTAATGACGAGAGATCTGAAGAGCAGGTCTCTAGAGTCCATAGGTTCTCATAAAGGCGCCAATAGATGACTCATGACTCCCATTTTTAATACTCCATCCGATCCTAATTATAAGAGCTAGTTGACTTTTTTGGAGAGATTAAGGAAGTTAATTAAATTACTTTAAAATATTTTTATTTTTATTTTATTCTTCAAACTTATTAGTTTGACTAATAAATTAATAATAATCTAAGAATATTTAACATATAAGATGATTTTTTTTGCCCAAAACATATAAGATGATTAAGTAACTTATTTAGCTTCCTTAATCTTTCCAAAGAAAGTCAACTAGCTCTTATAATTAGGAGCGGAGATAGTAATAGATTTAAGATATGACTGCCATTTTTAATTATAGATTTAAGATATATTTTAATTTATTTGGAGAGTCATCATGATAATTAATATGAGATTTAGATCAGATATTAATTGATATGTATCGGGAGATTTTAGTTTAAATAATATAGTTTAAACTAAAATAGAAATAGCTTAGGATAATTGGCTATGATATTATCACTACTAATTTTATGTCACTAATAATTCATTATTATTTTTTCACTGTTAGATCAGAATCTCAATAGGAGAAAGAAATGATAAAGGTAGATGATATTCTAATCTAACGATCAAGAAATAGTAGTGAAGTGATATAAAATTAGCAATGACAATATCTTATCCTAAGATAATAATAATGAGAAAAAGATATTAAAAATATCGATTTTATGACCCTACAAAACACAGTCTCGTCTTGGGGTTCGTAGCAGATTCTGTTTTTGTTCGGCATTCCACAATCCACATCGGGTTGAGCTCGCCGTCGGACGCCGTTCACAGTTGCCAGCCCTGTGTGGGATTTCTCCGTCTAGTATTGAATAAGGTACTAAATTTGTCTTCTCCCAAATTTTGGTGATATTGATTTGTTCAATCTGGCTTTGACTCTAGATTTGGATTTGTTTCCCGCCTCGTTTGTTCACTCTTAACCCTGAGTCGGTCGCCGTCGCATCGTTTATTGTCTTGTTTTGATTTTTTATTTTATTTTAATTAATTGGAAGATCGGAAATTGCAAGAGTGTTATCAACTTATCAGGATCATTCTTCAGTGGCTTGGAGGAGTTGCCTGGATCAATTTGCTTACTAGGGCATCTTCGTTAAAAAAATTAAAAGGGTATGATATGTGCTGTATATATCAAAGAGATGCCCCCACTGATTGTAATAAAGGCCTGCCTTGTGCCTATGCTCCCGTAGGTGCTTATTGCGGCGTCATTAGCTTTATATGGGAGGGAAAGGTGGCCCTCTAGTCTAATAGTCATTATCTAATTAAAATGGTGATTGGATTTGGAGTATCTGTATCATGAGATAGAGTGGGAGAATGATTCCTGGGAATTGTAAAAGGGCAGTTAAGGGAGGGAATAGACTTCTTCTTCAGCAGAAACCATCTCTTTTTGTTGTTACTGTTTAATATTTATTTTGTTATTTTTCAATAGGGACTGTGCAATTTGAGGGTTTAAGCCTTTAAGGTTACCAGGCTGATCTCTTCGATAAATGATTTTAGGTGGTTGTGATAATGTCAGTGGCTTTAAATTTTGTTGTGTTGGATGGATGTGTGGAAGCACTCTCTCAAATTTTGAGGGGTTATTGCTATCTAATCTTGGATCTCTTATTGCCTTACCTGCATATCATGTCTATCATATAACTCTTTTGATGCCCAGCTAATTGTTCCAGCTTTTGAATATTCCTTTGGTGATACTGATTTACTGAAGAGGATAATAGATTTGTTTGGTTTGTATTGTAATCGGTGTGTACATTATATCAAAATTGCTCATTTGAATGGGCACTTTGCTAGGTTTTGGACATGTGAGATCAATGACCTATTTTTAGTTCAGAGCTCTAGGTTCTTATTATATGAAGTTTCTAGTTCCCATTACTTTTACAGATACTTAGTAGTAGAACGGATTTGGTTCAGAGATGTTAGATTCTTGGATTTGGTAGTGTGTAATTACCCTTGGTTGAGAAATTTGAGTTCAAATTTTGCGACTTATGTTCTGAATTCTGAATTCTAAATTCATTAGTTATTTTGAGAGTAGATATCAAGCGCCCCTTGATGAGGTGGATCCTTGGTTGTAAAGTGGTGCTGAAAAGTATTTTCATGGTTTTTACTTGTTGCTGCCAAGCTTGGGAAAACTGTAATTCAAGGCTATCTTCAAAGTATTTTGAGGGGGGAAAAGTTATGCTAACTTGTGAATTTACTGTTTTTCCAAATTTCATGAAATTAATTACTGTATTTTTTTTCCTGCATGGAGCCATAGGTTGCTCATATCTGTCTGGTACATCACATACTTATTTTCTTGCCGTTGTTAGGACTATGGCGGAAGATCTTGTGTTAGACACTGCTATTAGAGATTGGGTACTGATCCCTCTCTCAGTGGTCATGGTCCTTATTGGTGTTCTCCGCTATTTCGTTGCAAAGCTTATGCGCTCTTCTCAAACCCCAGATGCTAAAATGGTGAAAGAAGGGTATTTTTAATTCCTTATCCAATAGTTCATTATATCTGTAGGGATTTTCTGAGTTTGATGAGGTTGGTTTTGTACTGATGATAATCCAGACAAGTCATTCTTAGAGCTCGGAATTTACGTGCTGCTGCTAATTTTATACCTACAAAGGCTTTTCGGGCACGCAAGATTTATTTCTGCAATGAGGTTTGTTTGTCTCTCCTGTATGTTCTTTTCTCAAAAATTTTGTTTGTGTTTCTTATTTGGATTTATTGAAGAGTTAAATTTTTTGTTGTTCTTATGGGTGACGTCTTATTCAGTATTTTTGGGTTAATTCAGTTGTTGCATGAAGCTCGTGAGGTTTCTTGTCTTGAGCTTATGTACTTGTATTCAGAACTGGCTTTGGCTGGATTATATACTCAGTTGTGGAATAAATTTCAATTTGTCATTTTTGATTTCATGAGAACTTATGAGAAGTTAATATAAGTCTATTATGAGTTACATAAAGTCTTAACACAATCAAGTTAAAAGGTGAACTAAGATTGTGATTATCTTTCATGAAGGAAAATGGTCTCTTGTTTGTTCCCAAGGGCCAAGCCCAGAATCCACAAGCGCAGATGTTCTCTGATCCCAACATGGCCATGGATATGATGAAGAAAAATCTTTCAATGATCATACCTCAGGTATTGAAATCTATACCTTCATCATATTAAGTGTAGAATCGTAGATCATACTCACTTTTTACTGTAGTTTTAATCTATGATGCTAAGATTTTATTGTTAATTAATGATATGCTATCCCTTTGTATTACAGACTCTTACTTTTGCTTGGGTTAACTTTTTCTTTTCTGGATTCGTAGCAGGTATTTTTATTAAATTCCTTCTCCTTTGCTCCTGGATGATTGTTGTGGTTTTTTAAATTTATGAACTATGAGCTCATATTTTTCATGGCATTGCATATCAAGATGTCCGCAAGCCATTTCTGTTAATAATTATAAAGCTAGCCTTTACTCTTTTAGTTCTATAGTAAGGCTTAAATACTATTTTTTCTGACATTTTATAGTGCCATACCCTAAACCTGGCCTTTGGTTCTGCATTTCCTAATTTTAATGCCTACTTGTGTTAATGTTCAAAAGGTCTTGTAGTGTTATCTCTCTATAAGTGATTGAACGGATCAATTTATTTCCTGCAGCCAAGATTCCCTTCCCATTGACTCAGAGGTTTAGGTCAATGTTGCAGAATGGGATTGACTTAAGTACCGTGGATGTTAGCTATGTCAGTAGTCGCTCCTGGTAATCCTCATTTATACGGGATTTATTTTTCCTCCATGATTCTATAACTGTTACGCTCCAACCTTGTTTACTTGTCATTTTTTTGGCGTTTCAGGTACTTCTTGAATCTGTTTGGGCTAAGAGGGTTCTTTAGTCTCATCTTGGGTGAAGAAAATGGTATGTGATTAATTCAAAACTGTTGCAAACAAGAACACGCACACTTTTAATTAGATCCTCAATACCATAAATTTCTATTGTTTCTCTGTATTCAGCATTTTGCCATTTCTTTTTATCAAGTTCGGGGTTTGAATAAACACTTACTAGAGGTTATATGATCTTCTGGTTGCAGCTGTAGATGATACTCAACGTATGATGCAGATGGGTGGATTTGGTATGGATCCTTCAAAGGTACAATATTAAGTGTTTACTGTTGTATTTTCACGTGGAATCTTGAAGATGATTTCTGTTTTCTTGAAGCTGTGAATTATAGAGAATATAATATTTGGGATCATATGGTTATGTTCATTTTTGCCTTCCAGGGTCTCAGTGCTGAGAAAGACAATCTTGACATAACACAGCATGATTGGGCTTTACCCAATTTTGAGCAGCGTGCTGAAACTGTATTGAAGAAATTGGTCAGCTGAACATAGGGAGGCATAGATCATCTTTAATTGTAGCTATCTTCCTGTGAAACTATAGCTGAACAAGTTGAGATCGTAGATTTCACTTTCAAGCTGAAACTTGATATTATTTTTAACTAATGACCGGAAAACAAGTTCAAAATCTTGTAGAAACGATAACAGGAATTTTCTTCTTGCTTTCTACTTCTAGGTTGGTGACGAGAGATAAGTTATAACTCTGGTCTGTTTCCTTGCAAAGTTTTGTCTGATATATTATCGTTGGATGATAGCCCAAAAGCTGAAATTATAAGCTTTGGAATAGCTTTAGAGGACTCAATTAAACTAGTAAGTAGGTAAATGCCATGATTACTAATGAGTTTGGTTCTCTGAAGTATGAGAATAAAAAGAAAATTGCTCTCGTGAGTGGTGATCTGCAGAAATGTCAGCGTTGCGCTTCTTTCTTTGCGATATTTCCTCCTCTATTTCTCGTATCTTTTTAAGGTTAATGACATAAAAACGTTGGACTTTTCTGAGAGTTTAAGCTCTTCAAGCAATTTCCATTAAAATCTCTGAACATGCATCAAGTAATTTTACTTATCTTGACGTGTGTAAAGATATTGCGAGACGAAGTACGATTAGATTGGGTGGTTTATAAGAAAATTTTACTTTTTACCATTGTGTTGAAATCTGGACGGGACCGATTGAAGGGAACCAGAACCAGTGAACCAATCTGGTTCGGTATTTTGAAAAGAAAAAATTGGTTTTTTAAAGATTTTCTTCAAAATCTCATATTAATTACCTGAAATCTTTAATTTTTCACTGATTTAGCCTTAGGTTACCTCTATTTTAACCCATTGACCTTTGACCTAGTATCTTAGTCGGTTTAGTGGCTAGTCCAGATTTCAGAACCTTTTTTTTTTTATAGTGACAAGTAGGAACTGGAAAGTAGTCGAAAGAATAGTGATGTAAATAGGGAAGATGGAGTATGAATTTTACCTATTTCTCTCAATCTTCATTTGAAAAGCACTTTGATCATATACACTTGAGGGGAAAAAAATTAGCATTCATGATTAGGAACCTTTTAAAAGGAAAAGAACATCCTCGTTGGTTGTCGGGGCTGGAGCTTCGCTATGTCAGAAAAAAGATCTCCATTGTGCAATTCTGAGTTGTGCATCAAAAGATTCTCGTTCTCCTAATTTTTTTAAAGGAAACAAAATAACGAGTACATACCCCCAAATTCTTTTTTTATTGATTCAAAAAAAAATAGACGAGTTTGAGTCTTTAACAGACTTATAATTTGAAGCAAGCATTAAAACTCAGAAGACTTGCCCATACAAGATCTTCACCTCAATAGTACTACCTTCATCCTTCATACAGTTAGTAAATTTTTTTGAGAAATTAAAGAAACTATATAAATTTCTTATTTATATCATTTGTTGTGTATCATATAGTATATATCAGTTTATAAGTCAAAATAATTAGTTTGAAGAAAAATGATAATTATAAATAGTTTAATGTAACTGGAAACTTATAGTATAAGGCAAGTATTAAGGTGCTTGAGGCATTCATGGCTTCAAACTCACAACTTTCTCTTACCAAGGGTGAGCTACATGTCATAAAGTTACAAGATCATGAACAACTCAAAGTCAATCGTAATATTTCTACCAACTGATATGTACTACCTCTTTCAATTCTTTATATAAGAGTTAGATAATTAATTGGTAAATTTTAAGGAAATTAATTTAATTATTTATAACAATTGTGTGTTGATTTCTCTAAAATATCATATATTTTTTTTTAATTGATGAAAACCCCTTACTAGATGCAATCAATATAGATAATTTAGGAAAAATTATAAATTAGGGAGGTAAAATGAATTGAGAGATGATGTTTAGGATCTGATACATTCATAACACTGAAGGTAGTATTATCAAATGGTGGAGATTGAATTGAGGCAGTTAAAACTTAAAACAAAAAAACGCTTGAAATATGGAGGGGGCCCGGTGGGGGGGACCCACAGGCTAAATTAAGAATGAGGTAGGGGCCCATAGTGTTGCCCATAATGGACACAAGCAATAGGGAAGGGCAATGGGACAACAGTGATAAAAGGGAAAGTTCCAAAAAGATGCATCAAATTGAGAAGAGGGAAGGCAAAGACATGTCTCCTAAAAGCAGAGTACCAGAAGTCCAGAGCCATCCCTCTCTCTGCTTTTATGGTTCAATTTCAATTGTGTCATTCCCTTCCTTCTGGTTCCCCTCTCAACTCAACAATCCCTTCACAAATATAATTTCTTACAACATAATCAATTATATTATATAAAAAAATTAATATAGGCTCACACAAGAGAGTATACATGCATGACAACCTTCACGGAAAGGGATCATCTCCTCTACAAGAGCCAGTAAAACGGGCTTAACTCATAATCTATGGGTTTGAACAGAGTTAAGGTTGGAGATTTCTCAATCGACAAAAGTGTGGGCCACTTTGGCCTACACTATTTGGCTTGCAAGTTGGTGTGGGCCAGCCCGTGGGGTGGTGGTCTCACATTCACACCTTTGTACCTCCTAATCCCAAAAAGGAAAAATCTCAGTATCATTTCTCCTTTAAACCAAATTATTATATCTTAATTACTTGAGTATGATTTGATGTTTTTTGTTTGTAAACTTTAACAAATGCGATAACTTTTCTCTTAAATTGTGGATTATGTTTTTGAATTTTTATGTGGAATAGTTTATACTAGAAAAGCAAATTTGATGACTTATATATATATATATATATATATATATATATATATATATATATATATATCTTGAACTTTTGATGATCTTAAGAAAATAAGAATTTTTTATTGGGGGAAAAAAAAAAAAACAGGCTCGCTAGCTGGCTGCCAACCCACAATTGCAAGATTAGGGTCGGTGTTTTTCCGACCCGCACTATCTAGCCTACAGGTTAGTATGGGCTAGCTCACAACCCATGGGATGGCCTGCATTCCCAGCTTTACCTTTACCCTTTCCTTCCTTTTCCCCTCCATTTCCCTCATTTACTCTTTATCACCCATTGGATCAAAGATTCAATGGTCCGTATTTGACATTCTATGAAAATATATATTATTATAATTGTTATTTCAGATAAAAATAAATTTAAATTGCTAAAGTTCCATTGAAACTGTTGCCAAGAAGAAATAGAAAAATTTAGTTCATAATAATATAGTAAATTGTTCAGATTAAGTTTTACCGGCTTAAATTTATTTATCTATTTTTATCTAAAATTATAATAATTTTTATTTTCATAAAATGTTAAATCTAGAAAGGATTATATTTTTGATCCAGGAGTGACAGAGTAGAAGAGGGTAATGGAGGGGAAAAGAAGCAAAAAGGTTGGAGAGGATCCTTTCCCAACTTTCACAACTATAGTTCCCTTCACAATTCACATCCTCTCTTTTTTTTAAAATTGATGCAACTGCCTAATATATACAACACCATCATTCTTTCTTGAACTTTAATTCTTTAATTTTATTTATAAAATATAAAATATACTACTCTTGTCATTTATTTCTTGAACACGACACCATCATTCTTTCTTGAACCTTAACTCTAATGTTATAATTTTGCTCCTAATAAATGTAATGAAAAATGAGTTAATGCATGTTGAAAAGAGAAAAAGATAAGAGAGATAGTTGAGAATACCATTTATAAATAAGGGACATAAAATTTTAAAAATAAAATGCATCAATTTAGAACATATTTAATGAATTAACTACCTTTCCTTAATATATGAGAATTTAAAAAAAAAAACTAGACATATAAAAATAACCAAAGTGATAAGAAGTAATTCAAATCAGGGCATGTCTCTTCGTATACATTTAATTCAACTATGTTCGTTTCATATGCAAAAATTGTGAATCAAACTCTCAATTAATTGCTAAAACAAATAAAGTCTCTGCTTCTTACACTAGCATGAGTTTATATACGAATGCATGTAATTATTAGTATAGATAATTTAAGTTGAAATTGATGCAACTGCCTTTTGTTATCCATACAGCATCATCATCATTCTTTCTTCTTGGACCTGAATTCTTTAAATTTATTACTATGTTCATGCAAATCTAGTTACGTCTTTAATTTGAATTTGTCTTCTATAGATTGCTTCATTAAACCATTTTTTCAAAAAAGTTTACATCAGCTACATAGTAAGGTTATTGAATCCTGACTAGCCGTCAAAATAGTGAGTCAGATTGAAGTTAAACTAGAATTAACCCAAGCTGGTCAGACCAATGAGGAAGTGAAGATTTAAAGGTTATCAATATGAAATTCGGAATAAAATAAAACAAATAAAATTATTTTGAAAAAAATAAAAAAATACTGAATTGGTCAAACCAGTCAGACTTCCGCCTCAAACCAGCTAGTCCGGTTTTAATAACTATGCTTTAAACACTATTCAAACCACTATTATTTTTCTTGAATTTCTCGTTCAATTAAATACAAGCTAAAAGATATTATTTTCTATCAATAATATCTTAACGCCAACTCACCATTGAAATAGCTTGTCCAATTTTCCTTTTGTTATTAATTTTGGATTATGTGCTGTGATGGTGTCCTCTCAAACGTTTATCTCAACCGGATTCAAATCTTAATTCGTCAAAAATACTTACACTCTGTGTGTTTGATTAATGTGAAATAGTACACAGTTTGAGTTTTTTTCTTCATATAATCAAAGTAAACACACGAGGACACAAACATGCATGTTAACACCAAGTTTAAGTTCAAGATCTTCTTGATTGTGTTTGCGTTGGAACAACTAGCCGTTGATGTTAGATGGTGCAAGTTGATGGAAGAAAAAGAGAGAAGTGAGGTGGCATGTGCGTGTTGCCACGATGGAGATGTGACAGGCCATCCTAATCTTACGTGTTTTCGCCCTAGCTCTAACAAGCATGTATCTATCCTTTTGCTTTCCCTTTATTATTATTTTTTTTACATATATAATAAAAGTTTAGGTGGGGGTAAATACCAGTACCCTATAAGAGTCTGGGGTATGTCTCCAGGCTCAAAGAGCGCTTACAGAGGTACTTACAGATTGTCCACCAATAAAGCCCTCACATCGACCAGTACGTATTAAACCTCCTCCCTTTTAAGGTAAAGACCAACGCTTTAGCCAACTGCGCCTTTCCTCTTTCGCGGTTATTATTTATCTATTTCAATCAATTGAAGTGTATAAATATTCATGCGCCCCCAAAAATATATTCAAAATTAAATATTCACACACAATGAAATGATGAATACAGAGAATCTCCGCCAAACCCAACAATTCACGGGTCCCACATGGCCTGCCAAATTATTGGTCCACTTCATCAATTTCTAATCATTTTCTTTCTCAAATCTCAGACAACACATCTTGATCTCCTTAACAATATCACAGCTAAAATAGACTTATAAATAGAATAAAATTGGTATATAAACATATCAGTATTCATTTAAGGGTCAAGGTTGTAGGAATCTAATCAGAAACGCGGAAGCGTATCGAACCACGTGATGTAGGAAAAGATTAAACCGTTCATCGTTTTGATTACCTGGATATTGAAGAGTGATCTGAAAGATTCTCCGCGAACAATTCTTGTCTACGAACAGTCCTCGCTCTGTGATTGATCTTCCAGACTATCTCTCGAGGGGGATGAGGTGGTTGTGTGGGCAACCGTTCAGATGATGAACGTCTGCCTCTAGGTTTTTGTTTCTGATGAGAGCCTCCTGACTATTTGTGCGGCCGTCTATTTTCAAGCAGGTTAAAGTGGGTTTATATAATGCTCCACCCAAGACCTAACCCTAATCCACATGGGCCTTAGAGTTCTTGGGCTTAAGTGACTAAAGAGCACATTAACCCAACAATCTCCCACTTGCTCTTTAAGACACAAACTTGAGTTCGCAAACCCAAGACCATGTAGCTCATAAGCCATCGTCATCTGATAATATACCTCATCCCTTGTCTCAAGCTAGCATGGGGACCTATGTAACACCCCAACTTTTCTAAAGCATTTTCGAAATTATTTGATCAGAGTTCAAAATAATTTAACCAGAGTTGAGCAACGAAATGATTTTAAATACAAAGTAACTGATATTCAACCACTGTAGTGTACTGGTTTGCTGATACAAAGAGTTCGAAAGACTATACATATCTACAGGACTTTCTCCAGCTAGTCCTTCTGCCTGCTGCTTACCCTTGTTTCTGTTCACTCCGAAAATCCTGAAGCTACAGTAAGAGCTGAGGTTCAATACCCATTGAACCTCAGGTAACGGTTAACCTCATGCTTATGTATCAAATATGTATGACAGATATTCATGTCAAAACAACAATAATCACATACATTATTCTCATATTCACATAATAACATAACACAGCCACTGCAATATGCATGTTATTATAGTCTGCACTATTCACCAGTGCCACGGTGTACATCCGTGTCCTCAGCGCTAGGAAAACATAACGGCGTTATCAAGACTATAACCCGTATCAAGTAGTATGTGTATGATCAATTTTCAAAAACAGAATTTCAGACTATCTATCACATATATGCATACCATAAGCATCAGAGTTAAGGTTACAATACGCGTCCGTACCTTCCTTCCACGTGAATAGTAAATTACTATTCATGTATACGGCACTATTCATGTATACGGCACTATTCACGTATACGGCACTATTCACGTATCCCCAAACTTCCTTTGAATCTGACTCCGGAATCCTCGGATATCCTATAATATCATTTTTATCAGTGACCATTAATTTTCAGCATTTGCGGAAACTATGTTGGATATTCACTATTCATGTGAATAGTACCAGTAAAAATATTTTTACCGTGCCGGTAAATATTTTTTACTGTGCCAGTAAATAATATTTACTGTCCAAGGATAATTCTTTTCTGATGTGACAGATCAGACTAAGCTGCAGCCACAGAGCATACTCAGAAAAACTCTATCTGGCATTTCTACTATAATTACCAAAAGAAACTACCAAATATTAAGACTAGAGACCAAAGAACTTACCCTTGAAGTTCCTGCTCATTCTCTCCAGCTTCAAGAACTTTACTCTAAACTCTCTCTCTAACTCTAAGAATTCTCACTCTTCTCTTAAACTCAACTGTTGTTCTCTGAGTTTGGTGTGAAGAAAATGAAGAAATGAAGCCTCTATTTATAGTGAAAAAGCATGACACTATTCTTACTTTATCAGGTCAGATTTTGGCCGTTGGATCTTGACTTTAAACATGGCTTCATCTCAACCGCCCAATCCATTTGCTTACGTCATCGATGACGTCATCAAGATGCTTACGTCATCGATGACGTCATCATGACGATGACACTTTCTTACTCTTTTGCATTTATCCTATAAAGATTCCCTGATCGGTGTTCTAATCGCGTTATATTAGAAATTCTCAAGAATCCGGAAGCACAGCCTTGAAGTTCTATTTTTCCTCTTCAGAAATATCTGGGTCAACTAAATTTTTGATCCTATTTAGGGTATTCCGTAACCTGCCGAAGATTTTAAGTCGGACACTGACAGTTACAGAAATTACTTCGGGTGACACCATCTTCTAGACAAAAATTCACTGATTCATAATATGTGCAGTTGTTTACTACTTAGTTCAAGGATTTTGAGTTATGATTTATTTCCTACAGGTTCCACTATCTATCCTGCTTCAAAATATCGGTTCAACCTATCTCAAATAATCATTCCGCCGATTACGGAAATGACTTCGGAGATAACCCACTCTGAGATAAAAATTCACTTATTTATAATATACCCTTACTTTAAAAACCTAATTCACGGTTTATTAGAAATAATTTTATTTCTATTGTTTTCCCAAAGTATAAGATATTATATTATAATAATATTATTATTGAGTGGGTCCCGCGCGCAAAATTTTTCAAACTTCACGAGCTTCTGTCGGCAGGGGAGAAATAATTTGACGTGGGTCCCGCATGAATAGTAAATACGTATTTTCAAATAGTAAATACGTATCTATGAATAGTAAATACCGTATTTTTAAATAGTAAATACGTATTTGTAAATAGTAAATACTTTTCATATTTCTCAAAATATCGATTAAATACCGTATTTATAAAAAGTGAATACGTATTTGTGAATAGTGAATACTATTCATGTACGTATTTGTGAATAGTAAACACTATTCATGTCCAATAAAATACTGATTCTAAATTCATTTTCAAAAATAGGGTCTAATAGTCCTCCGAAAATAGGCTAATTTTCTAGTCTTTAGGTCCAAAATTCAGGATGTTACAATTCTCCCCCCGTTCAATAAATTTCGTCCTCGAAATTTGACAATATAAAATCAAAAGGTTATCTAGACCTCTAGTCTATTCCTTCCTTATGCAAACTTAAATAGCATACATCCTACTATTCAATGCTCCATTAAACTGGGAACATTTCACAAATGCTCCATTTCACTTTCTATAATTCAACCTCTTCCTTTGTACTAGCATGCCAACTAGTGATCCAGGAAAAATTCTATTTTCTGGGTTTGTCTATCACTCCAATTCTCTTAATTCTGGTACCAAGTATCATCATAGATACTATTCTCATCATCATTTCAAATCTTCGGATTCTCTCCGGTTCATCTAATATTATTAGAAAGTCACCCTTCCCAAGATTACTATCACCTTAGCACGCTTACGCTTCAAAATCCTATTTTCAAATGTCAATTCCGACATCTTGAGTCAGTTGCACATCTAAGACAGATTTCTTAGATAAATGTGCGTATAAACGTCCAAACTTATTTTCTTGAAAACACAGCTAGCAATAAATGCCATAGCGATTTCTGTCTGCAAAGGTCTAGGAAACTGCGACCCCTAACGGTGGCTAGGGTACACTAGGGTGCGGTGCCATAAAATTTTCCGCATAACAACAAAGTCTGCACTATTCTGAGCCAACGACAGATGAGAATCCGATGCTGCTTAACAAAATCTAGACGTTGCTAGCCCAGCTATAAATCGAGTAAAGAAAGAGCAAATGTTTCATGTTCTCTCAAACTTCACAAAATATTCATTTCCTCTCCGATCGTAATCTTCACTATAACCTTCCACATTATCCTTAAACATGGCCGGTTCAAGTAACTCTATTCCAGTCTCCGATTCATTCAACCCTTTCTTTCTTGAAGCCTTACTTCATGACTATCAGACTAACATGTTGTCTGATTTGTCAAACAATGCATCATACCCTTATTCTTCTTTATTTCCCCAAAATCCCGTAAGTATGAACGTTCATCCATCTGCCTCAACGATTAACATTCCTACTCCTCCTCCAAGGATACAAGATTCTATTTTTACAACTACTAACAGAAAGGAATCTGAAGCAGGTCCATCAAGGCGACCTGTCCAAAGGTGTCGTAATGTGGCAGAACTTATGGAGTCTACGGTACCTTCTCAACCAAGGAATCCTGCTTCTACCTTGACTGAGACTACTAATCCATTTTCATGTGGTTGCTGCCATGTTCTACGAGAGATTATTCATACCAATGGACTTCAATACCATAAACTTGAAGTTCATGGGAGGATTGGTATGATATGCCACGCTGTCTTTCACCAGGACGTACAAGGAGGTTCTTTCAGTCCTCAAGTATTTGACTTTGGTAAGAAGAATTTAGATGATGTCAAACATTTTCTAGAAAATTATTGTTTGAATCAAAAATCTTTAGGGTATGTCCTGGTGTCGGATCCCATATCAGCCTACTATGAGGCTCTCTGTGTTGGTTTGGAATGGACTAAAAATCAAAATGAACTCCCTAATAGTTCATTTCCAACCAATACAGAAAATATATCCAATAAAGGAAAAGAGCTCATGGTTGTAAATAATAATCCTTCAGTCCCCATACCTAGTAATCCATACCGATCAAGAGCTGAACAAAATATTAGAGCTGCATCAATGTCAATAGATGATCTTAGAGACTTCTTCCATTTACCTCAACAAGAAGCGGCTCAACAAGTTCGTCTATGCAAAAATGTTCTAATGAAAATATGCCATAGGGGAGGAATAAAGCATTGGCCGTATGTAAAAATTCGAAGCACTATGAAGCAAATAGCTAGATTGAGAAAAACAATGTCTTCTGATGGTCCTCTCTCAAGTGCAGCCGCTCAGGAAGAAATTAATAGACTTAAACTTGAGATAGTCGAAGCTTGCGGTGGGATTGTACCAACTGTTGTTCTTGATGCTTGAATTAATATAGTCTACTCTTCTTAGCCTTCTTGCTAATGTTTGTAATCTCTTATTCTAGGATTCATAAGGATTTTCGAGTTTTCCTGCCAAACTCAGCTTTATCTTATTAAATTCAAACTTAAGCCAGTTATTCTGTATAATCAAGACTATGTCCGCATTCTGTTATGGTATTGTCATCTGTTACTCATAAAAATTAGCTAGGTAAGTGTAAATCTAGCGAAAATCTCTTCATACTTTTTACAACGGCAACAAAATGAATAACCATCAAATAGGGGCTTAGTCTTTCAATCACTTTCCTAGACACCAATAAAAATATTCATCCCCTAGAAAGTAATTTGGGCCTACAGAATCCAATATTCAATAAATTTTCTTGTCTCATTTTCAAATTTTCAAACATGAAAAATTTTCCGTGGTTTCAGTACATTTCACAATCTGCACTATACCACAAAGTAATAGTGCTATAACATTTTTAAATTTAATCGCTGCCATCACAAATTCGTGAAAACATTTTTCACTGCCGGATCATTTTCAAAAACTTTTATTACCGGCACATATCTTTGAGGGAGCTAATTTATTTCACAAAATTTTACAATTGAGAGTACACACCATTATTTTAACCATTTGGTACAGTGAGCGCCTTCTCCCAATCCCCAAATCCAGTTTTAACAGTATTATCAACAATGTGGGAGAACCTCCGCCCCTTTCTCAGGAGACCCAGTGTTCACACTGGCACATAAAGTAGCAACCCTACCTAGCGGAACTCAGTCCAGTCATAGACAGTCAGGTTGTACTAAACAAAACATATGCCCTCGGCAAAGTGTTATGGATTGGGTGCGTTCACTGTTGGTGCGATTTCCATTTTCTCAAACAAAATCCCTCCAAAAACTTTTTGTTCAAAGAGAACATTTATCAAAGGCCAGCGATTTCAAACGTTTTAAAACATCTGGCAGACCCAGCAAACTGTGTACATCTACAACAGCTTCTGTCCTTCCAGTTTTGTACTGACTTTACCACAACATAGTTGAAAACTCAGTTTCAAACTCTGGGTTCTAACAAAACCGTTTGTACAAGACAACATCATAACCATCACTGTGGTCTCAAATTCTGTTGAAAAATATTTCATTTGAAAACTCGATTTCACAAATTTGAAAGTAAACTCCGAAAATTTCAAAATAGCAGGTGCATTGGTAAGTTCAAAAATTCAATTTTTTTTTAAAACCTTACTTAGGAATCAGACAACTAACATTAGAAGGTCATTACTAACTACATACATCCGGACCTCTGTTCTTGACTACTCAAACCATATGTATAATGTTTAGTTTGTTCTACTTAACTCATCTGGCTATTCCAAACTTTGCCCGTTATCCTCGGGTTTTACAAGCTTTTTGGGACACTTCTCGTATTTGTTGTCTAACAATATGTACTATATAGCATTGGAGTAAACCATGGTGATATACTAGATTACTTAAACCTTCACTCTGGGGAACCTATTCGATGTGAGACTCATTATAATTTACTTACCTTGAGAACTGATGCACTGGTAACTCTACTTTATGGTTCATTGTCACGGCGGCCCCACTCTACGGTTCGTCGTCACGGTGGCTCTGCTCTACGGCACATTACTCGGCGCTTCACTCAGTCTTCGCAGACCAGTCAGCTTTTCCGGTTAGCATCCTCTGTAGGTAAGCCTCCTTGATCAGAACTCCCCGTAGGTATCCTTCTCCGATTAAACTTTCCATAAGTAGCGCCAGTGATCGTCTTTGAATCATTATAATGAGAACTCAAATCTTAACAGGTTCCTATCCTTTAGTAGTTTCATAAACCGTTGTTTCTATGTCTGCCATCTTATCTAGGGTCATACTATTTGTGGACTTTCACTTTCTATTTAGCTCCAAGCATAATTCTTAACTCAATTTTCCCTATCGGGTAGCCACTTACTTTAAAGGGAATTTATTAGCCACTAACATCTCTATGATTCTTGGTCCCACCTTGAGACCATAACCTGGTGGCTACTGAGGTTTCCAACTTTCGTATGGTTCTGTTAAGGAACTATCTCTTAGGTATTTGGAACCTAGGCAAAACTCACTCATATTTTCTAAGGGTTCCCACTCTCACAGGGGTCATAGTTCTGAGATTTCTCTCGCCTAAGCAATATTAACTTCATAATGTCTATTGATTCTTGGTACTAATATTGGTATGCTTACTACTGGGTACCTACAACTCTCATAGGCACTAGTATGACATAACTGTCTCCCCAGAATTACTGGGTACTTTCCCTCTTCTGTCAATTGATCACCATCGTCAAAGACTTAATCAAAAGATCTTCGTCCCCGGAGCCACGCCCCTTTGCACGCATGGTGTCTGGCCTCTACAAGGTAGGGATTTTCTTCTCAGGGTACCTTAACAAGTTATTATTTTGACAAGGACATTAAATCGATAGGTTACTATCCAAGGAAAACCTAAACAGTAGGTTATTATTTACCGGAAAACTTAAGTCATACCAACTTCTCTGTACTACTTCCCTTGAAACTCTGGGCAGGGATTTAACTTAGACTCCAATTCCCATATCAAAAGTCTTAAAGTTCAACAATAGAAACCATATTCTATGTCATCCTTTCTATATCAGGGTTTTAATCTCTTAACCCTTTTCCTTAGGGTGTACGTCCTTTTTGTATCACAACACCAGTATTATATCAGTACTTGTACTTGTTTTTCGAAATACTTTTAAAACCATGGCTTAGAGCCTAACTTAGTTAGTCAAACCGATTGGCCAGGTAGGCGTCTATCATGGGAGCCTCACCGTGCTAGGGTGACTGATTGGCTGATCCACATAGACTCGGCCCTACCTTCGGCACCAATGGTTTACTGTAACTGAGTCGGGTTCATACCAGATAAAACACTTTTGAAAGCTTAGAACCTAACTCCGCTACTCAGACAATCCGACTAGGCAGGTGTATTTGTGGAAGGCTCGACGAATTCAAGGAAACTGATTGCCAACCACAAAACCCCTTTCTAGATATCGGACTGTTTGGAGTAACTTAGTTAACTCCGTGCCAGGATGTCTGCTCTGATACCAAAATGTAACACCCCAACTTTTCTAAAGCATTTTCGAAATTATTTGATCAGAGTTCAAAATAATTTAACCAGAGTTGAGCAACGAAATGATTTTAAATACAAAGTAACTGATATTCAACCACTGTAGTGTACTGGTTTGCTGATACAAAGAGTTCGAAAGACTATACATATCTACAGGACTTTCTCCAGCTAGTCCTTCTGCCTGCTGCTTACCCTTGTTTCTGTTCACTCCGAAAATCCTGAAGCTACAGTAAGAGCTGAGGTTCAATACCCATTGAACCTCAGGTAACGGTTAACCTCATGCTTATGTATCAAATATGTATGACAGATATTCATGTCAAAACAACAATAATCACATACATTATTCTCATATTCACATAATAACATAACACAGCCACTGCAATATGCATGTTATTATAGTCTGCACTATTCACCAGTGCCACGGTGTACATCCGTGTCCTCAGCGCTAGGAAAACATAACGGCGTTATCAAGACTATAACCCGTATCAAGTAGTATGTGTATGATCAATTTTCAAAAACAGAATTTCAGACTATCTATCACATATAAGCATACCATAAGCATCAGAGTTAAGGTTACAATACGCGTCCGTACCTTCCTTCCACGTGAATAGTAAATTACTATTCATGTATACGGCACTATTCATGTATACGGCACTATTCACGTATACGGCACTATTCACGTATCCCCAAACTTCCTTTGAATCTGACTCCGGAATCCTCGGATATCCTATAATATCATTTTTATCAGTGACCATTAATTTTCAGCATTTGCGGAAACTATGTTGGATATTCACTATTCATGTGAATAGTACCAGTAAAAATATTTTTACCGTGCCGGTAAATATTTTTTACTGTGCCAGTAAATAATATTTACTGTCCAAGGATAATTCTTTTCTGATGTGACAGATCAGACTAAGCTGCAGCCACAGAGCATACTCAGAAAAACTCTATCTGGCATTTCTACTATAATTACCAAAAGAAACTACCAAATATTAAGACTAGAGACCAAAGAACTTACCCTTGAAGTTCCTGCTCATTCTCTCCAGCTTCAAGAACTTTACTCTAAACTCTCTCTCTAACTCTAAGAATTCTCACTCTTCTCTTAAACTCAACTGTTGTTCTCTGAGTTTGGTGTGAAGAAAATGAAGAAATGAAGCCTCTATTTATAGTGAAAAAGCATGACACTATTCTTACTTTATCAGGTCAGATTTTGGCCGTTGGATCTTGACTTTAAACATGGCTTCATCTCAACCGCCCAATCCATTTGCTTACGTCATCGATGACGTCATCAAGATGCTTACGTCATCGATGACGTCATCATGACGATGACACTTTCTTACTCTTTTGCATTTATCCTATAAAGATTCCCTGATCGGTGTTCTAATCGCGTTATATTAGAAATTCTCAAGAATCCGGAAGCACAGCCTTGAAGTTCTATTTTTCCTCTTCAGAAATATCTGGGTCAACTAAATTTTTGATCCTATTTAGGGTATTCCGTAACCTGCCGAAGATTTTAAGTCGGACACTGACAGTTACAGAAATTACTTCGGGTGACACCATCTTCTAGACAAAAATTCACTGATTCATAATATGTGCAGTTGTTTACTACTTAGTTCAAGGATTTTGAGTTATGATTTATTTCCTACAGGTTCCACTATCTATCCTGCTTCAAAATATCGGTTCAACCTATCTCAAATAATCATTCCGCCGATTACGGAAATGACTTCGGAGATAACCCATTCTGAGATAAAAATTCACTTATTTATAATATACCCTTACTTTAAAAACCTAATTCACGGTTTATTAGAAATAATTTTATTTCTATTGTTTTCCCAAAGTATAAGATATTATATTATAATAATATTATTATTGAGTGGGTCCCGCGCGCAAAATTTTTCAAACTTCACGAGCTTCTGTCGGCAGGGGAGAAATAATTTGACGTGGGTCCCGCATGAATAGTAAATACGTATTTTCAAATAGTAAATACGTATCTATGAATAGTAAATACCGTATTTTTAAATAGTAAATACGTATTTGTAAATAGTAAATACTTTTCATATTTCTCAAAATATCGATTAAATACCGTATTTATAAAAAGTGAATACGTATTTGTGAATAGTGAATACTATTCATGTACGTATTTGTGAATAGTAAACACTATTCATGTCCAATAAAATACTGATTCTAAATTCATTTTCAAAAATAGGGTCTAATAGTCCTCCGAAAATAGGCTAATTTTCTAGTCTTTAGGTCCAAAATTCAGGATGTTACAACCTACCATTTGTCATTCATCAAGGCTCATGATAATCTACAGAAGATTATCTAGTTCGGTGCTACTCCACTAAAAGCCCGAACGTGATCTCCAAGAATAGTGACACTTATAACAGAGATATGCATTACCCCTTTATAGAATGTCTATAATTGATTGACTATTTTTCTGTAACCCAATCAATTATTTATTCCCTTGACTTTGACAGTTTCTCTAATGGATTGCATGCACTGGCCAGTGTCTTCAATATCCAGGTACCGAAACATATCAAGGGGACATTTCCTATAAATTTCATGTTGTTTATCTCATAAACACCGATAGCCAAATAGTCTCAATCCCAAAATACCGAGTTGTTGGTCGTCATATAGATCAGACCTCACCCGTTGGTAAATCAAAGAATGAAAAAACTAATTGACTACCTGTTTAAAATAAACTTAGGATTAAGAGCAATTACATAACTATAGTTATCTGGAGATTTGATTCCTGATGACAGAAAAAACAACCTTAATCAAATCTCTCCTTGATCCATTCAATGTAAGCATTAACTCACACCAATGTTTTATAATGATTCGGACAAAACCATTTCATAAAACATTGCAGCCTAAATAAAGTGCCCAACTTAATTTAATAGCTGTGAACCAATTCATCAATTGTGAGAACCTATGACCATGTCCTCTATGAACGTATTCATATGATCATATACTCCACAATTGATCCGGACCTTCTAGTTTTAAATAGTGTGCGAAATAAATGAAAAAAAACACTCCATTTATTAATATTCAGAAAAGAAATGCAATGTCATAATGTCTTGCTTAAAAGCACAAAATAACAAAGTGAAATAACAACTGCCTAAAGCTGTAGCAAATCTGGAATCCTCCTAAGACCCATAGATGAAACATGCCTCTCGAACACACGCTCAGGCAAACTCTTAGTAAAAGGGTCAGCGAGATTCTCGTCTGATGCTATCTTTGCCACCACTGTATCTCCTCTTTTAATTATTTCTCGGATCAAGTGGTACTTCCTCTCTATGTGTTTTTGTCTCTTGTGACACCTTGGTTCCTTGCACTGTGCTACTGCCCCACTGTTGTCACAGTAAAGTGTGATAGGACAATCAACACCTGGCATCACCTGAAGGTCTGTCAGGAACTTCTTTAACCATGCAGCTTCCTTTGCAGCCTCAGAAGCAGCTACATACTCAGCCTCATTGGCAGAGTCAGCGACACATGATTGTTTTACACTTCTCCAACAAATGGCACCGCCATTAAGGGTGTACACATATCCCGAGGTGGACTTTCTTGAGTCAATATCTCCTTGGAAATCTGAGTCCGTATAACCAATGGTTTCAAGACTCCCACTTGAGTAGACCAACATATAATCTCTCGTTCTCCGTAGGTACTTGAGTATATGTTTAACCGCTACCCAGTGTTTCTCTCCAGGGTTCGATTGGTACCGGCTTACTACTCCCACTGCATAGCAGATATCTGGTCTAGTACATAGCATAGCATACATGAGACTACCTACTGCTGAAGCATAAGGTATCCTACTCATGCGTTCTCTCTGCTCAGGAGTTTGAGGAGATTGCTTCTCAGAGAGATGAATCCCATGCCTGAAGGGTATAATTCCCCTCTTTGAATAATCCATGCTAAACCTGACAAGTATTTTGTCAATGTATTGAGCCTGGGATAATGCCAAAACCCTGTTCTTCCGGTCTCGCAGGAGTTTAATACCAAGAACATAATTGGCTTCCCCCAGGTCCTTCATATCAAAATGTTTGCTCAGCCAGGTTTTTATGCCCAACAATACCTCTGTATCATTTCCGATAAGGAGTATATCGTCCACATAAAGTACCAGAAAAGATACCGCATTACCTTGGATTCTTTTATACACACATGGTTCATCAGGAGTTTTCTCAAAACCATAAGACTCAATGGCTTGATCAAATCTGATGTTCCACGACCTGGACGCTTGCTTAAGTCCATAAATGAACCTTTGCAACTTGCATACCATTTCTTCTTGCCCTTTGGCTATAAACCCTTTTGGTTGCTGCATATAGATTTCCTCTTCCAAATTTCCATTTAGAAAAGCAGTTTTGACATCCATCTGCCAAATCTCATAATCAAGATTGGCTGCAACAGCTAAGAGAATCCGGATGGACTTGAGCATGGCAACCGGCGAAAAGGTTTCATCATAATCCACTCCTTCTCTTTGGGAGTACCCTTTCGCCACCAATCTAGCTTTGAAGGTTTCAACCTTCCCGTCTGATCCTCTCTTTCTCTTGTAAATCCACTTACACCCAATGGGTCTTACCCCTTTAGGTGAATCTACAAGAGACCAAACTGAGTTGGAATACATAGATTCCATTTCACGATTCATAGCCTTGTGCCATTCCTGAGCATCAACATCTCCTAGTGCTTCGTCATAACTCGTGGGATCACCATCTTCTGCGATGATGTCATCCTGATTTGACTCACCCAGCAAGAGATATCTTGCAGGTTTACGAATCAATCTCCCACTACGACTTTGTCGCATTTGATGTCGTGCATCTACAGGGGGGTCCACATTTTGTGGGTTAACAATTTCTAGATGAGGACCTTCATTAGGTATATTAACCAATTCATGATTTTGTTCTTCATTTAGTTCAACATCATGCTGAACTTCTGGTTCTGTCTCATGTTGAACTTCTGGTTCTGTCTCTGGTTCCTGTGTATGTTCAGGTACATTTTCCCCTCTTTGAACAACCACAGGAACAAAAGCTGGAACCCCTTGAGGTTGTGGTGAAACTTGATCTAAGACTAGTTCATCAAGAATAACCTTACTTCTTGGCTTATAGTTTGTCATATAGTCCTCCTCCAAGAAAGTCGCGTGAGTGCTCACTATGACCTTCTTTTCTTTTGGACTATAAAACAACCAACCTCTGGTTCCTTTAGGATAGCCCACAAACATGCATACTTCAGTACGCGAGTCCATCTTGTCTGGTTTCTGTTTCAAGACATGTGCCGGAGCACCCCAAATCCGAATGTGATTCATGGTGGGCTTAGACCCTTTCCACAATTCTATTGGTGTCGTTGAAACTGACTTCGACGGAGCTAAGTTCAATAGATACATAGCTGTTTCTAAGGCATATCCCCAGAATGAATCAGAAAGTGATGAATAACTGAGCATAGATCTTGTCATTTCTAAAAGGGTTCTATTTCTCCTTTCAGCAACTCCATTCTGCTGGGGTGTCCCTGGAGAAGATAATTGTGAAACTATCCCCTCTTTGGTCAAGTAAGACCTGAACTCTCCAAATAGGTATTCACCCCCTCGATCAGATCGAAGAGTCTTAATTTGAACACCTAGATGCTTTTCTGCCTCAGCCTTAAACTCTTGGAATTTTCCAAAAGCTTCAAACTTGTGACGCATCAAGTATACATGTCCAAATCTAAAGTAATCATCAGTAAATGTGATGAAATATTGATACCCGCCTCTGGCTTGGACATTTATTGGTCCACATACATCAGTATGTACCAATTCCAGCTGAAGTGTGGCACGTTTTCCCTTGGCCTTGAAAGATCTCTTGGTCATATTACCCTCTAAACAGGATTCACACATTGGTATTGGTTCAAAGTTCAGGGATTTTAAAATCCCACTTTTGACCAAACCTTGGATCCTGTTAGAGTTAATATGACCCAATCTCAAATGCCAAAGATAAGTTTCATTGGAAACTTTTCTTTTCTTTGACAAATTGATATGCTCAACATTTTTTAATTCAACATGATTAACTTCACAGGGAACAGGACTAAGGAAATAAAGACCATTAAACTTTACACCAGAACAAATAAAAGAAGATGAACTTCTTATTGAAACTGAGGAATTAAACTGAACTGTCAAACCACGTTTATCTAAACAACTAACAGAAATTAAATTCCTCTTAAAGTCTGGAATATATAAACAGTCTTCTAAAACCAAAGTTCTGTAATTATTAAAAGATAAAACAACTTGTCCCACTGCTAGTGCAGACACAAGCTGCCCTGTTCCAAGCTTCAAATCTCGTTGTCCTCTGCTCACAGGCAAGCTATGTTTGAACCACTGCAAAGAGTAACAAACATGGTTAGTGGCTCCTGAATCAACGATCCATTTATCATCGTGATTCTCCACTAAACAAGCCTCAATCACATTTAAATTACCCATACCTGGTTTATTCATTTTTGGGCAATCTTTCTTCCAATGCCCCTTTTGTCCGCACTTGAAGCACTTGCCTTTTGGCTGCTTCATTGCAACTGATTTGGCAACTGGAGTACCTGATTTCTTCTTTTTCTTGTTCTTGTTCTTTCCCTTGGGTTTCCCCTTAGGTTTCACAGAACTTTCACTAAATAATGCACTTCCTTGCTTGACTAGAGTCTGTTCAGCACTCTCAAGCTCATGCATTAGTTGAGTGAGGTCAAGATTCATCTTGTTCATATTGTAATTCATCTTGAATTGGTTGAAGTATTCAGGTAGTGATTGTAAGAGAAGGTCAACTTTTACTTCTTGTTCAAACTTGATACCATGGTCATCAGCCTTCTTGAAGTTTGCTATCATTGTTAGACAATGATCCCGCACACTTCCTCCAGACATTACTGTCTTGGTGACTGCACTCAGCGCATTTTGCCTAGCAGAACTGCTAGGTGTAGCAAACATGGCATCCAGAGTCTGGAGCATGGTTGCTCCACTCTGAATTATGTTCATTTGCTCCTAAAGGTGACTGGCGAGACTGGCCAAAATGTAGCAGCGAACTGACACATTTGCCTTCTCCCATCTATCCTTTTCTTGCTGAAAACGAGTCCGAATAGCATCAGACGCATCCGCAGCAGGCAGCGCTGGCATAGGGGTAGTAAGAACAAAGTTGAGCTTTTCATATTGAAGAACAATATCTAAATTGGTTCTCCATTGTTTGTAATTTGTACCATCCATAGGTTTTTGGCTCAAGATTGTAGCTAAAGGATTGAAGGAAGACATTTTTCTGAAAAAAAACACACTAATTTCAAACTTTAAAAATTAACAACAAACGGAAAAATTGCTAGTAGATTCTAATAACTACTATTCGTTCATTGTTTAACAATCCATCAGTTATCTTTACAAGACTTACGATGGGCAAGATTCTTGTAAAACTAATATTGTTAATTTGGGCCTTTAGTTCCATTGCCAGAGCCTCGATGGGAGGGTTAACAATTTTACCAAAGTTGAATGTATTTAACCATTGTTTACTTTCAAAAAATTATCTTTAGTATCTAGGTGTTGCCGACGATGGGCCGTACAAAACTTTACTAAAATTTTGAAAATATTGAGGTTTAATCTAGCGAAATCCGATCATCGTTATCCGATGGGGCTTCAGCGACAACCATTTCACTAATAAACCCACAATGGAGCTCGTAGGTTTTAAAAATTAATTTAAAACCTTCACCCATTCAATATTTTAAATTTAGAATTTTCAATTTCCAAGAATTTGTTCAATTTAGAGTGAATTATTAGGTATCTAAAATCTAGTTATGACCATTCTAAATAACCCTCAAACTACTCTAAAAGGTACAATTCTCTTAGGAAATTACCTGGATTATTCGTCTAGATCTTAATTCTACAATTATTATTCTAGATTTTAATTTAAAATCATAATAATTGATAATTAATGTCTAGATTTTAATTCCACAATTAATTAATCCAATTATTATTCTAGATTTCAAAATCATAATAAATGATAATTAATGTAGTGGACAATTCAAAAATTCTCGCATAATAACTATCATACTAGTCGAAAAACATAATAGTTATCATGCATTTATGACATGTGATTATGCAACAGTATGACATCTTCCTATTCTATATGGCATGTTATTTCAAAATCACGCTAATTGCACATATAATTCATACAATTAAAGGCATTAAATTAATTTAAACAAATAACTTTAATCCATGGCTTCCTAAAAAAAAAAATTTACAACTTTGGAATTTCTCTTTTGTCCATCCATAGGATTTATCTGAAGCCCCTTTAGAGTATCTTTGAGCCCAAAAACCCAAAAACCCAATCCTTGGCTAGAAACCCTAGGACACAAAAGAGGAACCCTAGCCTTCGCCTCTGCCACGCGAGCATCCGAAGTCATCTCAGCACGAAACTCCAGGGGAAGGACCGCCACGGGGAGATGATCAAACGGCCGCCAGAACGTCCCCAATCTGAAGCCCCACGCGCCCCCACGCGCCGCCACAAGTGGCTGCGCGTGGCCGTCACGAGCCTGCAAATAACAGGCGCGTGTGGGCGCGTGGCTGAGTTTCTGGGGAGGTTCTGACCGCCACGTTGTTCATCTTTCCGTCCTCTTTCCATCCATATATGGTTTGTCGAAATCCGAGGTCCAGAGGTCCACGAAAGGTGTCGTACAGTGTTGATCGCTCATATTCTTTGCGTTTCTTGATCTCCAACTTTTACAAGAATTCAAAAAATACATAGAAATTCGAAAAGAAATAATAAAAGAGCAAGGAGGAAACCTAATCATATGGAATTAGCCTCCTTGTTACAATTCAAGAAATACACGATATAAACTATCCATGGATTAAAGTGCTTGTATGATTTATAAACAATTAACCACCAAGAAATCGATAACAAATATAGAAAAAGATGCCATCTTTTCCAAAATTAATTTTCGAAAAACAATCACGTGAAATTTCAAAACTCGGTTCTTTTCCTCATCGCTACGGGCTCTGATGCCAATTGTAGGAATCTAATCAGAAACGCGGAAGCGTATCGAACCACGTGATGTAGGAAAAGATTAAACCGTTCATCGTTTTGATTACCTGGATATTGAAGAGTGATCTGAAAGATTCTCCGCGAACAATTCTTGTCTACGATTAGTCCTCGCTCTGTGATTGATCTTCCAGACTATCTCTCGAGGGGGATGAGGTGGTTGTGTGGGCAACCGTTCAGATGATGAACGTCTGCCTCTAGGTTTTTGTTTCTGATGAGAGCCTCCTGACTATTTGTGCGGCCGTCTATTTTCAAGCAGGTTAAAGTGGGTTTATATAATGCTCCACCCAAGACCTAACCCTAATCCACATGGGCCTTAGAGTTCTTGGGCTTAAGTGACTAAAGAGCACATTAACCCAACAAAGGTTGCATTTTGGTAATGAAGTTTGTACGTATGAACGAACTATGGGGATCCAGTTTTTTTTTTTGCTTGTTTGGAAGGCTGTGTTGGGCTGAAAAAGCACGGTAGAAAGGGAAAAAATATGGTGAGACTAAAATGAAGTGTTTTTGTTGACATATTTTTAAATAGACTTTTAGACTAGAAGCTATTTTTAAAAAGAAGCCACTAAGACTTGTTTTTTACAGTGCAAATGGATTTTTACCACCGTCAATCAAAACATAAATCACATTTACAATATAACTTTTATTCTATTTTAAGTTTATAAAAGTCATATTTGAAAAAAGTCATTTCTGACACTATTAATTTAAACAGGCAATTATCAATAAGACTAAAGTCACCATATAGTCATAAAAATAAACTAACGTTGATAATTAATACTACTTCCGGTCCTATTTATAGGAGCAAGTTTGTAGTATAATTTGCATTACAAGTTTGGTCCTATAATTAGGACTGAAAGGAGTATATCTAATGGTAAATTGTTCCTTTTCTTTAACACTTTTAGAGCAATCTTAATGCAACAATTTCTAGATGATCATGATTCTTACACACAAACTTACTAGGCATAATTAGATAACGGAACTTTCATTTAATATATATTTAAATACAAGTTAGTAGATCACGTCAAAAATAAATAAATGGCACTACTTAATACTTATGAACAAGATCATGCCAGCCACCTGTATAAAATGTTGAAAAAGAATCCACCATCATGGTCACAGGTATAGACAAATGCTATAATTACCCTCAAAAGGATTGCTCAAAATCCTTCACCACTAAAAATCCCAGATCAAGGACAGAAAATCTTACAGACTAATGTTAGTGAAGATTATTGGGGTGCAATACTTCTTGAAGAAGTAAACGGAGTACGAGACTACTGTAGACATGCAAGTGGACAATTTGAGAAACTCATTAAAGTGTTTACATTTTATATTAATATTGATTTACACTCATTATCTCTTAATTCGAATTACATTAGTTTGTCATAACAAACCTAGCTATATATAAAAGCAACATAAAATATATAAATATATTAAATCACATAGTTCACAAACTATGAACAATGTGTGGTTCATCTCATACACACACACAGAGTTTATTTTACGGGTTAAAATGTATTTTTGTTCTGATGATAGCTGTGAGTATTTTAGGAAAATTATTAAGCAATATAATATATATATATAATGGGTTTAATGTTTTTACTTTTACTGCAGAAACATTTTTTTTGCCACACTCACATAAAAGTTAGTGGGTCTCAATAATATTTTTTCTCTCTTTTCTTTACAATGGGACCTACTCACTTTTATGTGAGTGTGATAGAAAAAATATTTCTGCAGTAAAAGCAGAAACATTAAACCCATATATAATATTTTTTAAATAGGTGTAGTGGTGTCCTCTTTTAACCATTAATGATAGTCAATCAGGTCATCGATGGCTGCTAAGAAAATGGCAACATTATATCAATTTTAAAAGATTATGTGTTACTATATATATATATATTCTTTTTTTATGTAGACTATATATATTATTCTACGTAAATGTTCACATAACTTCTCCAATAATACTTTTAAGGTAATATGCACTTAAAACTGTTAATTCTAATTGTTCCTCAACACCTCAAAAACAAAAAAGAAAAAGAAAAACCACCGTATGAGGGCTGGTCTTTATTTAAATTTGACAATACTTGAGGATAACACTATAGTATCAATTCATAGATAGCTGTATAAACTTTGTAATTTATTTCACTGAATATATACGAATACGATCATTCATCATGAATAGCAATTATAAATAATTAAGATTACATAAATACTAATTATAATAATTAATCTGTTTGTACAATATTAATCTTCGTGGTTGCCACTGTGCTCGACAAAATCATACAAGCTTGTCACCGTAATGGAACGCACATTTATTATGCTCACTATCTATTTATGTGATATTGTAATTTTATAATCTTTCTTTTAATTTTTGATTACCTCGATGGCTAAGAAATTTACATCAATATTTTTTTTATTCCACAAGCAATATATATACTCCTTTCGATCTTAAATATATAACCTAATTACGAAATTGATATTGGTTCTAAATATAATATATCTTTTCAACTTTTATCCATTTTTCTCTAAAATAACCTTTTCGATATTCTTTTGTCAATAATCAAGTAATAGAAAAAGTGCAAAAAAATAAAGAAAGATGTTTCAGGTGCTTTAATATAAATATATTATAGTAACTAACTTAAATAACAACTTTAATCTATTTAATTTGTTAATTAAATCTTATATTAAAGATCAAAAGGAAGGAGTAATCATTTAACTTGCAGAATTATGCTCTTCTCATTTTAGCCCTAGAGTTTTTAACCTGATATTTCAAATGGAAAAATAATTTTTAGAATAAAAACCATGATTTCGTTGAAAAATATCCAAACATTCTAATGCATACCAAAATCATTATCAACCAAAAACAAAACACCCACCCCCACAAACATGCGTAAGTGTCAAAATCAATTATAAATCTAAAATTACGGTTATCTTGAAAGTTACCAAACAGTCTTTATACATGTTAGAAAGAACCCAAAATTATGATTACCTTAAGCTACACTTATCATCTATATACTTGTTAATTTCATTTAAGAGGATATATAGAATTAGGCAAGTGATGAAAATAATAGGACACCAAACAAAACCTATAATCAATAATAATAAAAAAGAAGCAGTCATAATATTTATGGGTGGAGGCGTCGTCCCATAGCTTTAGTCAGTATGACAAAGACGTTTGACAGACAATGAGTTTGTTTGAATTGGCGTTAGAAAAATACTTTCATGATAGAATACATCCCATAAACTTATCTCGTATATCGTAAATCACATCGCGAAATAGACATGTAATTTTGGCTAGAAATAGAACCCACACACATGTCTCTAAGACATTCCATATGATGAAAGAAAATTAAAATTAAAGGATTATTGTGAATTAATTAGAGATCAAGATTGAGACGAAACTCGTTAAATTAGAATGAGTGCATAGTGGGAAACTCACTAAAACGAAGAAAGAATATTAAGAGCGAAAGCAATTGATGAAGAAATCTGATGGACTCTTTTTCCATTTTGTGACATTTAAGAACCAACAAACACACACCACCTTCTTCATTCGCTTATGTCCAACCTTTGATTATTCATTTTATTATTATTATTATCATCATCTTCTTTCTTTATAAAGATTAGTCTTATCTTTCAGATCCACCTCTAGTTTCGCGTCGTCGCTACACAATAATAGATATCATTAAATACTTGAATATACATGAGAAGATTGCTCTCGATTCCACCAATGGCTATTAGCAAACAAAATGTGAGTTTAAATCTCAATTGATGAAGTCAATACGATATGATATATAAAAGAAAAGTTTAATCGGCCCACTAATAATATGTAACGTATTTTATGAATAAAAAACTTATTTTGGTATAATAACTTCTTCCATTTGGAGTTTAAAATACAACTGAAATTTGATCGTTACAATTGAGTTAAATCTATAAGAACTGAATTACAACTAGGTTAAAATTATATGTACTAAAAGATTAATTTTATGTAATCAATGCTCCTTCTAATCTTTAATATAAGACGTAATTGATAAGTTGAACTTACTCATAAATATAAGATATATATACTCCCTCCGGTCCTAATTATTTGACATAATTGACTTTGTTTAGAGAGATTAAGAAAGCTAAATAAGTTACTTAATCGTTTTATTTATTGTGTATCTTTAGATTATATATATATTAGTTTATTAGTCAAACTAATTACTTTGAAGGAAAAAATAAAAATAAAAATACTCTAAAATAATGTAATTAGCTTCCTTAATTTTTCCAAAAAAGTCAACTTTGTCTTATAATCAGGACCGGAAGAAATACCATATTTATCATTCTTTTTCTAAGTTACCCCTATTAACGCTACAATAATTAGGTAAGAGGGAGATTAAGAAAATTGAGGAACATGTTTGGATTTTTTAAAAGTGTGTTATATTAACTAACTTAATTAACTACTTTAATCTAATCAAATGAAGTAAATCGATCTTACATTGAGAAATGGAGTATAATGTCCTACACTAGATCATCCTCACATATAATTTAAAAGTGTCAGATATATATAGATGACTTAATGTTCAGAACTACCCATAAATGTTTTGCCATGTGCATCTAATATCATAAAAGCTTTTATGAGTGCAACAATACACATGAATACTTCTTCTTCTTTTCTTTTTTTTTTTTTTATACATCATGGTAGAGGAGGGGATAGGGTTTGAACTCTGGACATGGAGGAGGGAGGCCAGTTAATACTGGCTCTTATGCCACTACGCTACTAAAGCGCTGGCAATACACATGAATTTCTATTAAATCTTGTATTGTTGACCGATTAAGGAAGAGAAAAGTCTAAGACTTAATGGAAATGATATTTTTGCTCTATTTAGAAATGTTCATATGAGCTACTGCCCCGTGAAATTAGAACTTTACAATGTCATGGACATATATAATTCTTTATAGGTAGATTTGCACAATAGTTTTATATATAGTAATATTGTCCTAAAAAATTTTATTATTTGAATGTTATAATGGAAGTTTCAAAACATAGCAATATTGTCCATTTTTATTAAAAAATTAATAGTCAACATTAATATTTTGATAGTCAACATTAGTTTTCTAATGGAATATGGTAACATTACTACGTTTGAAACTTCTAGAGCAATATTGAGACAAGAAAAAATTTCCAGAGTAATATTGCTACTGGGCCTATATTTCCAAAGCGGCTTTGCTACTTAACCCAATATATACCAATACATATATATATATATATATATATATATATATCTCATTAAATTGAAAAGAGAATACACATCATGCATGATTCAAAGTACAAAACTAGAAAAACATGCATGTGGTGGGAGGCATTGAAACACTGCGTATATGTGTGACAGAATTATTTAGCAGGACTCACTAATTTTAAAATTTTAAAAGATTAAAATTATATCTTAAAACAGAAAATTAGGAGATCCAATAATTCAAGTTAAATATTTCAAATTAAACCATACTAATAAATCATTAATTCAATTTGTTACACAATTCTTTTTCTTGACTAAGATTTTGAGTTTGAGTCTTATATTTAAGAAAAAAGATATTACTGAAATAGTTTTACTCACAGATATGTATGATTAGAATCAGGAAAAAAAAATGAAATATATTAAACCGGATTTTCTGATTTATTCTCGGTTTAATTAGAAATTTTTTAGATGAACATAAATAGAGAGTTTGGTGGGTTGTGAATCTCAAAGAAAAAAGGGGAATCTGCGCATGGGGGATAGGATCTGACGTGGAAGATCGAGGGTCCAGTGTCACGAGAATCAGACGTGGAAAGCATGCCCATGTGGGGCCATGTGAATGTTTTTCCAAAGGTGGCGGTGGTCTCTCCTTTTGGTGGGCCCCCATACCGCCCCCCTTTGAACGGTAATGATCGCCCTTGCTGTCTCACGAGGGCCCACCACCACCGGCCTGGTGGGGCCCCCTTCCTTGTCGCCTTGCCCTTTGCCTCTACCCCCGTATTTTCAAAACCCACTCCCTCACCAACCTTAAAATAGGCTAACAACGCCATTGCTCATGGATTTGGATTTAGTGTTAAGCATTGTGTTTAACTCGCCCAATTTATCAGATATGGGTCGTGTAGATCCATTTTTTGAACGGTTTAGATTTAAGTTTTTTTAAATGATATTTTTTTAAAAAAAATCATTTAATGAAAGAATAGTAGTCAAGGGATTATTTTTATTTTAAATTTTATACACAATAAAATAATTTTCATTAAAAAATATTGACTTTTAAAAACTTAGATTTCGTCCGTCTTGATCAGATCTAACAGTCTAGATCTGATAAGTTAGGAGAGTTAAATACAATGCTTAGTACTTAAACCAATTCCCATTACCCACTCCCACTGAAAATTACCATCATTTTTCACCCCATAACAATAGGCAATAATAGCCTTTAACTTTACGCGCCCATAATGACTTAAATACACCCTAAAGCTATTCACATTATTGCTTAGATGAGGGGTGTGTGTGTAAACAAAGAAATCTCGTACAGATTTGAATTAGTTCAAAGGAAGTGTAATGACATAAACAAAGGTCCAATTGACATTTTCAGGTGCCTAGCTGGCTGGCTTATAAGTATATATGGTATAGCCTAAATCCAACAACATGCATGAACCCATCATCATCAATCACATTACCTGCTCATGTTGCCTCCAAAACACAATGTGATCCCCACTCATGACTCATCCCATCAAAGATATCACTCATTTCAGTATCTCCCTTATCCCCACTCTAATTGCTTCTCTCTTTTTTTTACCAAAGATTTAATCTTTTTTATATATTATTGCATCAACCTTAAACAAATAGATTCACTTGTTTACGGTATGGAATGGACCATTTATAGTATACTCCGAACTGTGTAAGATATAAGATCTTCAAGAAAAGACTCAATTATATGGCCAAACAGGGCTATGATGCACTGGCTGATACTGATGTGATTCTTGTTCCATTTGTCTCTGGGGGATGCCTAGATATGTTTTTTAGAGACCCGATTACCTATTTTAGTTAGTTTATTTTGCTAATTTGATGTATTAAGGACTGGATTTCAGGATCTAGTCCTTCTCTCATCATTCCAAGCTTTATAGCTTGCCTGTATTTTCCAAAAAAGAAAGAAAGAAAAGACTCAATTACAAGGAAATCCCAACAATAAGTTATGTGATTGTTATTTAATTCTTACCATGAAACTTGTCATTACATACTCTTCAGTTATTATTAGAATTTCTCAGAAATTAAATCTCATTATTAAGACGTCATAGCCATTAAGTAGTTTTACATCTTAATCTAAATCAAAGGGTTAAAAAAACAGTAGCATTAGTTGGTAGAATATGAAGTGAGAATGTAAACCCATAATATTTCGATATCGTACCACTGGACATGACGCTTGACGCCGATGTCTTTTTATTAGTGTCAGAGATGTGAGGTGTCTGCTTGAAAAAGATTATTCCAAGTGGCACATTTCTCTCTCTTCCTTCTCTCTCTTAGTTGTTCTTCAATTATATGCCTCATTCCAAAACCCCTCTATATAAACCCTCTCCCACTTTGATCATATCACTCACAACATTTCTCTCTGCCTTCTTCACTCACACACCGCCCACAAACTTTCTTCTCCTTTCTCTGCTCTTCAGTTATCACTTTCAAAATGGCCACTGTTGAGGTAATAATATATAACTCCAACACACTGTTCATTTTCTCTTCTTTTAATTTGTTCTACACTGCGTTACAGTCTAGTCCTCGATCGATCTATATCCATGCAGATTAATTATAAGTATGGTGGAAATGAAAACTTACTGCACAAGATCTGTGTTGTTTTCACTTTTTTTCCACTTGGTTTATATTTTTTGTTCATTATGTTATTTCCACCGATCAACAAGATCGCGCGACTCGTATAAAAATTTAATCTTTTCTGAT
Source organism: Acacia crassicarpa (assembly GCA_034222035.1). Taxonomy (NCBI): domain Eukaryota; kingdom Viridiplantae; phylum Streptophyta; class Magnoliopsida; order Fabales; family Fabaceae; genus Acacia; species Acacia crassicarpa. The sequence goes on from JAWXYG010000011.1 coordinate 10,288,441, forward strand.
CAGCCATCTGCAAATTACTACTCTCAGTGCGTCCTGATGAGATGATCGATCACAATATAAACAGATCTCCAATCTATACATATTGCTACGTGTGTTCACTAATCAACTTTACAGACACACTCTCACACATCTTCTTCCTGTCTATGTCATCAAGAACTAAAGCAGTTTATATTTATGCACGGTATGAAACAACGATTCATCTTTATTATATATAGCCCGATCACCAGCTTTATGCGATTTGGAGTGATCAAATCCATCACTAAGTCGATCTCATAGCTTTCTTGATCTTATATATATATATATATAGGAGGCTTTCCCAGGTAACTTTTTACAGTTAACATTTTTATCGGCATGGATCGAACTTCAAAACATCAGATTCGCCTCAAATAGTTTGTGCGAGAGTGAACTATTATGGACGATCTGTATCGATATTCTTTTCGCTCTTAGTTTCATAAGTACAAGTAGCATATATCCCCAGTGATGAATAGATCATCGATCAATCTATTACTTCAACGCTTTTTTCCCTTTTCTTGATATGTGAACAACTCATATATTTATGTGTTAAACTTCAATAATCTAATTAACGAGGATTGGCTAAAGGATCAACGCGATCTTGAAGTTATAAGAACAACCTTTTTGCGAGCTAAATTTTCATCGGACTCGTGAAAAAAAAAAAAAAAAAGATGTGTCAGAATACTCTGTGAAACAAAGATGGATGTTATTGCAGGTTGTCCAGGTTCCACAAGTGACAGAGAATGAACCGACCAACGAGGTGGTAACCAATAAGGCGGAGGAGACAACCCCAGAAAAAGAACAAGCTCCGGCAGCCACCGAGGTTGCGGTCTCAGAACCAGAGAAGACAGAACAACCAAAGGACGAGGTAATCACAGAAGCACCCAAAGAAGCCGAACAAAAAACAGACGAATCTGCAGAAACCAAGGTCCCAGTTGAAGTTGAGACCAAGGAAGTTACACCAGAAGAAGTAAAGAAGGAGGAAGAAAAGCCATCAGAGGCTGCACAAGAAGAAGCCAAGACTGAGCAAACAGAGGAAGTGAAGAAGGAAGAAGAAGCAGAAAAAGCAGAGGAAGTTAAGGAAGAAGCTCCTAAAACAGAAGAAGCAACAAAGGAAGAAGTGAAGGAAGAAGCTACTGAGGAGAAGAAAGAAGAAGTGAAGGAGGAGGAAGCCAAAGAAGTCCCTGTTGAGAAGACTGAAGCTTGAGCTTTGAACTTCGTTGTTGTTGGCATCTCATCTCAGGTCTCACTTTGTTTTTTTGCATGTCAAAGTTGAAAAACCTTCCTGTTTTGTTGTTTTTATAATTACTATTAAGGTGGTGGTGAAGGGTACGTATGGTATGTATTTTAGATTTATTAAAAAAAATGGAGGAATAGTATGCCTACCTGTAAGCACATGGCTCCACATCAGCAGGTATCTACATATATGGGTTTTGTATTCAAGTGAGGTGGCTACCACTACTGCTACTAGAGTTTGTGGATGATGATATGGTGTGTTTTTATGTAGCTTTGAATAAATATTTTTATTTTTGTTCATTGTCAATCCTTCTTTTTCTTCTTTGATTAGCTGCTCTTTTTTGTCAGCTGGAAAGTCATTGTATCAACTTTATAATGTCCTGAAAAAGGCTACTAAATAATAGTGAGGCCAACAACATTGATTGGAAATTGAAGAATTTTACATGATTATATGTACCACCTTGGTTCCAATAAATTCTAAAGGTCAATCAGCTATTTTTTTTTAAATGATTTTAAAAAAAATACTATTTCGAATTTTGAAATCTTATTAACAAATAAGAACAACAAAGTAATTTACCGGTCGTTTTATTGAGAAATCATATATTAAAGATTTTAAACTTTATATCGTATTTTATTGAGATTTTTTCTAGCTTTTTCAAAATCATAAATGTCAAGAGATGATAACAAATTCACTTGGGAAAATCTATTTCAGGGCCTAAATTAGCACAAAATTATCAAAAAAGGCCTAAAAAAAAGTCACATGTCAACAAAGGCCCAGGACCCTTTCTGATATTATTTCATAAAACGTTAGTTGTTAACGTGTATTGATATAGTTGTTAGCGGGTACTGATTTAGTTGTTAGGATATTGTTGTTAATGCTACTAATTTATTTGTTAATGATCTATTGATATTATTGTTAACGTTTATGAAATAATACTAAAAAAATTTTTAGGATCTTTTTTAACATGTAACTTTTTTTTAGATTTTTTTAATATTTTTTTTTATTAATTTGGGCCATGAGTTAGATTCTCCAAATTCACTTTCTCATATGATGTACGTGGGAAGAAAAAAAGAGAGAGTGGAATTTTGAGGCTCATCTGACAAGTGAGACCCATCACAACCTTAGACAGTTCATCACACACAATATCTTGCTCTATGCGATGAACACGTGTTCTCCGATCACATTGGTTATAATTAATTTATTTAGTTGCTTTAATTTATTCTGATTTGTGAGTAATTCATATTTAAAGGAGTATTTAGCTTTTAAAAACAGTTGTACAAGCACTTTATTGGTGTGCTCATAATGAGTCAAAATGTCCCCCATTTCATTGATAGGATATTTGCTTTTTGAACATGCTAATTACAATGTTTTGCTCTCCCAACTTATTAAATTTGGATTGTCCGTATATGATTTTGGATAGTTTATATTTAAATTTTTCTAAAATGATGATTTTTTTAAATAAAAAACCATTTTTTTAAAAAAGAATAGTAGTTAAAAAATTATTTTTATTTTAGATTTTATACCCATCAAAATATTTTGTTAAAAATAATAATAAAATTTTAAAAACTCATATCTAAATTGTTTAAATTAGATATTACGATCAGAATATAATGAGTTGGAAGAGCTATACGTAGTTCTTAGTGTTGATGAGGTATAAAACCGGCAAGTTCAGTGCTGTGGGCAAGAGGTAGTAAGTCCCAGAAGGCTCGGATTGTCCATTGGATTTAAGTATCTTCTCATCAATGTATGAATTTCCTGGTAACCGTTCAGTATAATAATTTTTAGTTTATCAGACTTTCTGGGTTTCCAATCAGTTAGATAGGATAGATCAAAGTTCCAATGACTTTGTTGATGTCTGTGTCTGGACTTCTTTAAAGACACAACACAGTTATGAGGATCCCGATACATCCACCCTCCTACTTGGTATCAGAGCCAAACTCCTGTAAGCATATTATTATATATGTACTTGGTGGTATACATTTTATGCAAATTGTTTAGACATAGTTCAACTTTTTTGCAATTTTTGTTTTATATAATTTAATGCCCGAAAATTATTATTCCAGTCTCAATTATTTTAAAATGCAAAAGAAATTAATACATTGAAATCAAATATAAACACTGCTGAAAATTGCATGTATATTAGTATATTAGTGAGTTATGGGTTTCAAAATATAATACGATATTACATAAAACAATTTTCTGAGGTTTGTTCACTCCCTCCCAAAGCACTCAAAAAAGTTTTTTAAAAAAAAGAAAAGAAATAAATGAACAAAAGCATCTTATTATTCAAAAGAACTTTCTTTTTCAGTTGAATTTACATTATTTTGATCCATAAATTTAAGGGCATTACGCTTATTACATATTTCTCACCTTTATTACTTGTTTTAGTATAATTTTATTCAGTGTGACACTTTAATTTTCTCACTTTTTACTCACCTGGATCCCTTAAAATTATGTTGGTTGTCTTTGAACCCCACAGTTTAAAAGACTCAATTGACAGCAACTTCTTTTTCTGTTTGATGAAAATTGAAGCAGACTTATCTTCTTTTTTAAAATTAAAGAGCTAGGTACTGATAATATCAGATTACAATCGGAATCAAAATCACAAATTTTTAATAGTTACAAAGGCATACTTTAACAGCTTGAGTTATAGGCTTGAAGCTTGATCAAATCTTAACCTGCTACTTATAGGGGAGTATTATTACCACTGACATTACACTTCAAAGCCTTGAATAAAATTGCAACTTTTTAGCATCAAGAAAGCTCATATGACACTAGATCACAAGGTTATTGGCTTGTGCTTTTGTTTTGTTTTATCCCCTTTCATTTTTTTCTGCTTTCTGTTCGTTTAATACATAAGTAAGCTTTGGAATTTGTCCCTTTATTCTTTCTTTGTTTGAATTAGCTTTTGGATAATAATTTTTACAATATACGAAGTAAGTATGTGAGATGAGTTTTGTCTCAGCTCAAGAAAAATAGCTTCTGAAACCACGGTTTTGAAGTTATCAAACAAACACTCATTGATCTTTCATAATTTTATGCTGTTTTTTAAAATACGTTTGGAAGTTTCAGTTGCTTCGTTTTGAGAGGAAAAAAGAGGTCTTTCACATCTTTTAAAGGGAAAGAATAAAACATACATTCTTAATCTTAAATCTTAATTAAATGTCATTTCAACATTTTTCTCCTATTAGATTAGATTGAGACTGGGAGGGAGGAACCCGTTTATATAATTCAGAAACGCAAGGGGACAAAAGAAAGAAATTTAAAGTGTAGGGTATGAGTGATGCTCCTCCATTAACGGCTTAGAAGGCCAGACCAAATCTATTACCCAGTGACTTTAAACATCTTTAATGATTTGATCTTCGACCAAAACAATTCAACAACACTTACTATTAACCTAAAATAACAAAAATATCCTCCCTTTCGATCTAATTCTCAAGCAAACCCTCCCCCCTGTTCCTGTTGCTACTAACGTCGGCCATGTTAATGTCTCCTTCAATAAATTTCTTCTTCATCTTTTTAAATAGAATGGCTTATGTACATTTCAACACATACATACATTGAAAGAGCTAGCCTCACAATCGTGTAATCTTTTGATCCAAGGAAAAGGCATTAAAACTTGTTTACATGTAGGATCATAAACTTGATTGATATAAGGACCTCATTGGTAAGCAATCTAAAAACACCTCTGTAAGTGTTCTTTAAACCTGAAGACATGCCCTAGTCCTGATAAAGTACCAGTGTCTACTCCAACATAAACTTTCTAGTATCCCAAATAAAACCTGATAAGATCATTGAATCATTTTCATTCGTCTCGCATTTAAAGAAGCGAACAGATAAGCAGATCTCTGACTTGCCCGTCAACCTGTTTATCCATACAAAGGTAAGCTACCCTTGAGAACAACGGAGGCACTTTATGCAAATATTTGTCCTTATGCAACCAATTTATTTCTAATTTATATTCTCTTCCCTGCCATCATTTTCATATCTTCTCGTATTGTCAAGGTCAGAGAGTCATGGTCATATCAAAAAAAAAAGGTCAACACTCATTTTTTCTTTAAATCCCCCCCCCCCCCCCAAATGCACGTTCTAAATATTTATTCCAAAATAATGGAATACATGTTCGGAGTATTTTTATCACATATATCAAAGTCTCTATAAGAATTACTAGTTTACAACAAACAACATCGCTCCCAAGGAGCAAAGAGTTATGTCATTATTTTTGAGCTCCATGCAAAAATTGCATATAATCCAACGCAGTTGTAGTGTATTGGGGAGGTGACAATTATATGGCAACATCATGCATGCTTCAATAGATGAAATTCAAAATGAGATCCAATGACCAAGCAGCTTGAGTGAAGTTGAACCCCGGCTTCCTTATTATGAAAACTTGGAACTCAGTACCGTCATTTCACATGGACGCAAAGGGTGATTATTACAGCTATAGCTTTGTCAAAGTTTCACCACAACTCAGACATTTGTTTGCAAGAAAACGGAAAAAATTTACAACGATTATGATAGATACATTGGAGAGATGTGTCTGTATTTCTGTGGTGGTCAGCAGTTTTTGGATTACATCAGAGTCTGTAGAACATCATAAAACTTCAATCTTCACTCCTGGAAAAAACAGAGACTTGTAAAATTTAAGGCAATGCAAACAAAATAAGAATCTTAAGAAGAGTACTTACCGACCTGTTGCCAATCGATTTAACTCTTTCCCGATTAGCAACCAATTCTAATTTCAAAGCATAACTCAAGAAGCTACCTATTGAAAGGGCAAAGAAATATCAGCTCCGCCGTTTGTTCCACTGTTGGCCTACAGTACCAGTTTAAATCCCTCGGACAGGAAGGCCTCCCTATGAAATGTCAAGCCACAATTAAGCAAAGCAAGTCAGTAATTATTACAGATGGATGTGGAAAGTCGAAGAATCAAATTGGCCCCACTAATATGGACTGCAAGCAGATTTCTATTTAGAATTCAGATGGGGATTATAATACATTGACTCCAAGTCAACGTAAGTCATCCCAAGACCAAGACAAAAAAGTAAGTTCTGACAGTTGCAATTTCTTTTCCTTTTCCAATAACTCATGTTATTCTATTTTGTACATTGACTTGCTCAGGTCTAGGTCAAGGTCAACTTGCTTATATTACTCACACTAAATACAAGTACATATAAGTTTATGAATGGAATCAATAATTAGTGGCCACTAACAGAGAGTTATACGCGGACTTCAAATTACATAAATTTCATTTCAAATTAGATAAATTTCACTTGATACCTTTCTTTTTTTGCCTCCAACTCTTGCTGATGTTTATCAATTTTACTTTCTAGGGCTGGTGGGACAAGGCTTCCCACACAAATTGTTCCATCAATCAACGAGGGCATTCTAGGGATTTGGATAAAACTTGTTGCTTTGTTTTTCAAGTCAAACCAATAGAGCTTCTTATGGTCCAGTTCCAAAAAAACCTTGTTTCCATCTCTTGAGTATGCTAAGGGCTTCACAGATTTTAAAGATCCCAACTCAGGTGATTGATTCAATATGAACAAGTTACACCAGGTCTCTCTGTGTCCATATTCTTTCATCACCCAAAAATCCACTCGCGTGTGTTGGTAATTTGCAAGCATACACAGGGATTGTCCCAATAGAGCCACTTTCATCTGAAAATTATTCTCATTTCCCAGTTCTTCAGGCAGAGGCACCTCCTTAAAATTTTCATGTTTCAGATCAAACGCAATAATCAGATCGGGCGAATCAAGCTCAAGCTTCCGCGTGACAACCCAGTGAAGAGCCCCACCAACAAAAACACCCATCGTTCGCGCACATAGGGCGTAAGGCATACGCTGAATGGATTTCCAAGAATTTGTTCTCAGGCTATAAATCTTGACTAGAGATTCGAAAGAACGAGTGTGTAAGTCAACAAAACATGAAATCCTAAGCAATTTATAATCATCCGAAAAGGAATCATACCCAAACCCATAACCTCTAGCAGCAAACAAGCTCGTATCAGATTCAGGTCGTCGCTCCACGGGAAGCAAGGCGATAATCTTGTGCTGGTGAGTAGACAGGTTCCATAAAGCGATATCCTCAGCAACGTTGCAGATGCAGATCAATCCATGGCAAGAACCTAAGACCTTGAGGGGGTTACCGTAACACATGAGAGGATGGACGACCTCGACCGCTGTATCGAGCGTATCAAAATCGACGACATGAAGATCCGAATCGTGCCTGAATATAAGGAGGTTATTGGAGTTGGTTTCAAGTGAATTGCGGAGATGGAAGGAGATAAAGTGGGAGCTGTCAATTAGGGAACGCCATAACTTGCAGGTACAGCGGAAGCGGAGGACGGACTTGACGGGAAGACGAGAGAGAACAACGAAGATGAGTTCCAGCGGAAGATCCGTCATGGATGGATTGAGGAGGAGGAGGCAGACGACGGCAGCAGAACTGCATCTAAGAGAGACTACAGTTGGAGAACAATTCGAAAATTAGGGCTTCGAGTTCTTTCTGGGACAATGGGCAATCTCAAATGTCGAAGTGTGAAAGTAATAAATGGGATTATTTTTGGGAAAATTTATTTAGGGCCCTTCTTACAGAAAAAAAAAATTTCTTAAAAAGACCTCAAGATTCTGAAAATCCCAAAAAAGGTTAGAGATTTTCAGAATATACGTGAGTTATTAATAAGCCTAATATGATTATTAATGGGTAGGTCATTAACAACTAAATCAGCCCTATTAACAACAATTTGCTAACAACTAAATCAGTCTCGTTAACAACTATATCAATACGCCGTTAACAATTATACTAGTATTAGCTCTGTTAACAACTCGTATAGATTCTTAAAATCCCAAAAAAGATCAGGCCTTTTTTGGAATTCTTATAATTTTGAGGCCTTTTTTAGAATTTTTTTTTTAATAAAAAGAACCCTTATATAAAATTTCCCCTTATTTTTTTGGTCACTGATCTTCATTGGTAGCTTTAAGTTACCGGCTCTTTTAATTGTGGCGCAGATACTGACTTTTATATCGTGAAAAAAGCTAGAAAAGCGGGTCCCCATTCCATGTTTTTTTTAATATGTTTGTTAGGAGCTTTCTCTCCTAACAAATATTTTAAAAAATATTGATGATATTTATTTTATTTTATTTTTATATACTTTAATTATTTAGATTAAATTATATGTTATATGTTGAAATATTTTTTTACACTCAGTCTCTCAAATTAATTAATTTTGAAGTCTGTATTTAAATATATTTTCGTGTAGTACTTAAAAATTAATTAATTTAAGATATTAAGTGAAAAAAATATTTTAAGATGAAAAATTTAATTTAAATAAATAAAATATATAAAAAAAATGATATCAATATTTTTTTCTGTGTTTTTTAAGAAGAGGAGCACTTAAATAGCAGATAAAGAAAAACATGTATTAAGGGTTCTAAAAGGGCAAGGTGGAGTGAGTCAGACGCTAACGCATTTTGGTGGATGGGACCATATGTGGCTACCAATTACCTCTCCTTGTTTTCAAAGAAAAAGGACAATTTTCATTAAAAATTGAACCTAACGATTGGGGAAAAAAAAACAATTTAAAAAATATCGCTCTAACTTTAAAAATTTAGAAAAGTCTATTAACATTGTAAATGACAAAAAGTGCGAGATGGGAATCTGGTGTTCCTTGTTTTTGTGAAAAGACCAAAATGACCTTAAGAGTTATTTACACAAAAGAAATAGAAAATGGGGGCTTGAAAACTCCGACTTGTCCTAAGACCTGTTTGGTACACGGATTTGGTAGAAAGGGAAATGAAGATTAGTAAGTTCCTTTGTTACCTATGTTTTTTGTGTCAAATCTTCCAATGAACTCAAGTTCTGGACTCAACCAATCTTTCCTTATATATGGGGAAAAAATCCCACGAAATTGGTGGAATTTCAAGTTCCCATGTGAAGCGTGACATTTTAAGACATATTTACCCCTTATAAAATAGTTTTTTATAATATAAGAAAATAGGATTAAATTCAAATTTATGCGATAAGTTCAAACTTATGTAATAAATTCAAACTTATGCGACAAATCTAAACTTGGCAGATTTTTTTTTTTTCGAAAAATTCGAACTTGACGGGATAATATTTTAAACAAATTCGAACTTGATAAGAGGATTTTTTAAAAAATATATTTAAGAAAAAATTATCTTTTTCCTTTTCATTTTGAATTAATTACTTTTGAAGGTGAAATAGCTATTTCCTAATTCTTTACCAATTACTACCCCTTCATTTTCTTCTTACCAAATAACTCATCTTCTCTCGTCACTCAAAATATTCCCTTCTATTGTTTTTCCTTCTCTAAGTTCATTTCCCTCCTTAAATCTTCCTCATACCAAAAGGGCCCTAACTCTCTCACCTCGGCACCCCCAACCCACCCCAAAATTCACTTTATGAGCAACCATGGGTGCAATCTGTTAATTCTGATTAGTTTTGATGATGTCTTATATAGATGTCATTATCTAAAGCAAAAAGCTTACATACTACATTTATGTTCCACTTTGACTAATTCTTATATTTCATGTAGATATGTGAAGTTTAAAAAATGAAGAATGATCAAGAGAGGAGTTTGAAGAATGAAGAACTTGTCAAATATCATGAGAATATCAATATTCAAGTCTCCGCGATCAAATGGAAGTTGGAACGGTTCAATTCGGAGTTAAAATAAGCTTCCTGGAGTCATTTGTGCGAAAGGTACTGTTCATGCAAGTAATTCTCGAGAATCAGACTTCAAATTCTCGAGGATCCCATATTCAAGCATCCATTCTCGAGTACAACCATCAATTCTCGAGTACAAACATGTTCTTCAGCATACTCTGTTCTGCTCTGTTTCTGGCGACCTTCAGTAATTCAACGATATCTCTCAAACCAAGAATCAGATTGACATGAAACCAGCGGAAAATGAAACTAGACATCCAACACGTATTGGTGACAAAAATTCATGTCCAAAGGAGTTCAGATGAATTATTGATGAATTTTAAGAGTTGATACAAAGATCAACGTCACAGTCAGGAACAGCCTTTGGTATTTTGAGCATATCTCACAAAAGAAAAATCGGATTGAGATGAAACCAGTGCCATTTGAAACTAGACTCAAATACCTTTCCAAAAACATCAAGATCACAAAAAACTAAGATCAATTGAAGGATTTATGATGTTTTGAAGTTGACATTTTGTTCTGATTGTTGCAGAAAACGCTAATAAAGACAATCTTCATTCTTCTGATGTTAACGGATGTAATTCAACCAATTTGGAGTTGATTCCTCTTGCATGGAAAGAAGGTTTTGAAGAGCTTGAGTATTTGAATCAGAAGTAACTCATTTGCACCTCTATGTGAAACTGATTCTCGAATATGGTTCAGTGATTCTCGAGTATGGTTCAATGACTCTCGAGAATGCGTAATCCACAACGTCAAATGCTTTCTCCCATCTGAGCAATTCTCGAGAATGGATCAAGGATTCTCGAGAATGGTATGTGATAGAGTACAGATTGAGTCCCTCTCTTTCGGTAGTAGGCTGCTTCGTAACCCGTCAAGAGTTGGTTGTGCTTAGCATTTTGGTTTGATTCAGTTGAGGATGAATTTAACTAGAGGGAAATTCCATCATGTGATCAAGGCCAAGAAAGACTAAGGTTGAATGGTATCCATCGCAAGCTTCTCTAAATAATTCTTCTTCGCCTACATCAATTCTCATATGAATTCTGGAGAATAAGAAAGGGATTCTCGAGAATGCCTCTCAAGAATAGACAGACGCTTCTCTAATGTGGTTCTCGAGAATGCGTAAGTTGATTCTCGAGAATGCGCGGTAAAGTTTGATGATCTTGTTATTCTCCCTTCGCTGATTCTCGAGAATATCAACATGATTCTTGAGAATGATCATATCAATTTGTTCTCTGATCATAGGATTCTTGAGTATGAATGAACTGATTCTTGAGAATGGTTAAACGCATCTGTGAGAAGTTCTGCAGATTCTCAAGTATGAAGGAACTATTTAAGAAGTATACTCGATCAGCTAACACAAATCCTCTCTACAACATTATATGAATCTTTTGATTACTCAATTAATTCTTCTCCTACATCACTCAATCTTATTACTAATCATATTCTTGAGTGAGTTGCAGATTATTAACTTGAGTTAAACAATATATAACCAATTCATGGATCAGAAGCATTTCACAGAACAGGTGATACTCGAGTATTAAGATTGGATACTCAAGTATGTTGAAGAGCAAAGCATCTAGTATATCTGAAGCACTTGGATACTCTAGTATTGAAGAATGGCTTCTGGAGTATTGACGAGGAGTTGCATTTACAAAAGGATTCTAGTTTAAGGAATTCTCGAGAATGACTCAAGCAATTCTCGAGAATATGTTCCTCTCATTTTCATCATCTTCCAGTATCACTGATCATCTGCTCAAAATCAACTGGGTCATTTTCTATTATGTGTTAATCATACTCAAACTCATTTATATCATATTTAATCATCTTTTTGATTGAGTTTCAGTTAATCTGAGTGTTTGAACGAAAGGCAATCCGACGTGGCAAACACATTAAATGCTCGTTCAGAAAAGCAGAGCCACAATCAGAATTAAAGTATGAAGTAGACGAAATTATTCTTTTGAGGATTACTTAATCCAGCTATCACTCTAAGCCACTCTCTGCACAAGCACAGTCGACGGTGAACGCATTTATGAAGCAACGGTCGATTAACTTCAACGGAAATCATTTGTGCCTAACGGAAATACGAAGAGACACAACGGCTAGTTTACAAAGCTTCTCAACGGTCATTAAGGACGATCAACTATAAAAGGAGAAGGATTCAAATAGACAAAGTGAGATACGAGCTTGCACTGTCGAAATGCTGATATTCTGAATCCAACACTTGTCTCATACACTCTCTGTTTCTCAATGTCTACATAGTCTACTTTAAAGAGTGAGGTGATCGATTATGTACTTCAGTGATTATCATTCATCTACTCTGAGAGAGAGAGAGTCTTATCAATCATTTTACAATTCGTTCAGATCTCAAGATAGAGGTATCTTGAGTGTGGGTGTATCAATTACAACTTGTAAGGGGGAGTGGAGTCTGAGTGAGTGAATCATCCTTCGTTTACAGAGTGTGTAATTGTATCCCTGTAAGGGAGAGTATCTCGGTAAGACAAGGATCTCTTGTGCCCAGTCAAACAAGGAGATAGTGGATTGAAATCTCAGGAGGAACCTGGGGACTGGACATAGGTCATCGTGGATTGGGCCAAATTAGTATAAATCACTGTTTGCATACTCTCTTCCCTCATCTCTTATATTTCCAGCATATATGTTTGAATGACTGAATATCGCTTTATAAATTATTACTGTCATACAAACTGCTTTCAATAAGTTTCAAAAAGATTTTCAAGTTTCGAAAGTTTTATCGAACACCCAATTCACCCCCTCTCTTGGGTGATAGCCAGATCTAACACAATCCGAAAGGAAGCTTGCATAGTGCCTGAAGGAGAGTCACAGTGTGTAACACCCCCAATTTCTAACAGTTATAATAACAAAAATTTAAATAATTTTTATAAATAAACTAATGTATTTCGAAATAACCATCCTGGGGAGTGTTACCGCCGCACTTATACTGGGACAAGCGCAAGGCTACTTATTACATTAAAATAAATTAAAACTTAAATAAAGAAGTCTCATCTAAAGCATAAAATAAAAAAAAGAAACTAACTAGAGCTTTTTATTATTCTTCCTCACTTCTCACTGCTAGCCCCAGCGGCCCCAGCTTTGAGACCTGTTTTAATGAAAATCTGCTCCCCCGAAGGATCGTCGCAGCCCATAGACTCACACACATCAGCAAACGCTGGTAATCCTAATAAACAAAAATAATACAAAAATAACAATAAAATATTCTCATGTTATAAAAAAAAACTTTATATATTTATATAATCGAAAATATTTGTTTCATATTCACTGTCATTCATTAATTTTTATTAAATTTTATTTGGACCCGGAAACCTGCCAGTCCATTTAATTTAGTGGGAAGAGAACCATGGTAGACCCGGAAACTTGCCAGTCTACCCTGTGACCCGGAAACCTGCCAGTCACAATCAATTGGTCATAAACATAATAATCGTATCTTCCTAATGTGTACACCTCTTCCCAAAGTTGCTACTAGTGTCCCGGAAACCTGCCAGACACCACTTTGGGAAGAACGGATTCTATCTTTTCACATCGGTGGCATAAAGCCCAAAATTTTTGTGTTCATCACCTTGGGAGGTACCATCCCAAAGCTATCCTCCCACTGTTAATTTGTTTTAAACATACACAAACAACCTCCTAATTTATCTCTATTATTTAATTATCTTATATACATATTTTTATTTTATTATTTTAATTAAATATAAATATAAAGGTATTCTAACCTAAAATCTGTTCATGACTTATCCTATTACGTAGGAGGTATTATATTAGGAAAAAGAAAAATCCAATAGTAAAAACTATAACAGGGACAGTACATGCATCCTAATCAAATAAAAAAAAACACCCAATGCGAACACATAAAGAATGAAACAACGCCCGCAAACCGAAAAGAACAGAACACATAAGGGAAATATATCTGTTTGCAATTCATAAAGAATAGAAGAACTACGTACAGGGGAAATATGTGTGATTGCAATTCATAAGGAATAAAGAAACACGTACAGGATGTTTTCAAAAAAACGCACGCAACCCAAAAACTTTAATCAATTCGCAAGGACAAGATAAAGAAGCACAGGCATGTGTGTGTGTGTGTGTGTGTGTGTGTGTGTGTGTGTGTCCCGCACGCAGATCGAGTAGAGAAATCTTCAATTATTCAAATTGAAACTTATGACTATGGACTTATGAGAATTAGGATTACCTGGTCCCCGTGTTTGCTATCCTCCTAGAAGAACAAGAGTTTAGCCGCAGAGAAAAGTATCGGTTGTTTTCTAGGTTTAAGCGGCCAAACTTAGTACTTATAATTAAATTTAGGGTTTTGGCTATGGGCTGGACCTTTTTAATTATTAGATATATTTGAATCCGATAAAGAATTCAAAAAGATTTAAAATTATGATCTGATATAACTAATCCTAGAATCTTGGATCTAATTTTAACTGATCTAATAATATTATTATTACCCCAGGGATAATACAACATTATTATTATATTTTTTTTTGTATTATTTTAATCTATCGCTATCATTTCTATTCCTATTATTATTATTATTATCATTAAAATCCAGGGTATTACAGTTATAATATCTTTTATCCTGTATTTAATTAAAAGATAGGTAAGTACATAAAGATAATTAAATAAGTACAAGATATTAATACATATAATCCAATATATCTTAGAATATATACTTATTTAATTATAAAATATATACTTATCTCAGAAACAATTCAACGCTATTAATTTAACTTTTTTTTTTTCTATATCATTATTTTAGGGTTAAGGGTCTTAAATGCCATGGAAGTTTTCACTCTGAAGCGCTGGTAAGAAGGAAGTTTTTTTTGGCTCTTATTTGCCCTGGAAGTATCAAAATCATAGCAAAAATGCCCCTACCGTGACGAAGTTGCCACGTGGAGCGTTAACTAAACAATTGGCATCAGACGGAAGGCCACGTAGGATTGAAATTCAACATTTGGAAGTCAATACTCTCTGAACCATTCTACCAAAAAAAAAAACTCTCTGAACCCTCTTCTCCCATGATGAAAAACAAGGAAGACAATGAGATATAGCAAAATTAACTGAGAATGGAAACAGACAGTCAACGCAAACACCAACTGAGCACAGTCGACGAAGGAGACAGAGTGGCAGAAGGAAAATGACCAGACCAGATTTCTTAAGAATTTCTTACAGATTCTTGTATCAGAATGTGTGCAGCAGCGAGAGTGGACCACTCCAAACGAGAAGCCATGGCTATCGAAGAAGAAGAAAAACAGACGAGCTCCGATCAAAGCCAATCTGGCAAGCGAATATCTTGGTAGCAGCAACAATCAATATGAATCAATCGAACTGGTAAGGACATCGATCTGAGCAAAATTTTTGAGGATTGTGTTCCTAACTACTGTCGGAAGTTGCGATGCAAAAGAACCTTGACAGCAGCATCAACACTGGCAACGACAAGCTGGAAATCAAGATCCAAGATGCTCCACTGCGACGCGACGTTACCTAAGGCACGAACGGGATTGATCGGAAGGAAAAAAATAAAGATCCGGATTGAGAGATTGACCGAAAGAAAAAATCAAGATCTGGATTGAGAGATTGACCAGAAGAAAAAATCAAGATCTGGATTGAGATTCTTATGAACGATGAAGATTTAAGTCTGAGGCGTGAAAACACACTCAACAGGCCATCTGATCCCGTGATTTGATCAGTGAAGCACCCGCGATTTGATCGGTGAAGCAAGAAAGATCGATTTATCCCCCTAAAAGTTCCTCCGTCGGTATGCCCTAATTTATGTGGCTCTAATACATGTGAGAGAAGGAGATAATGTGTCAACCAAATGTTGAATTCCAATCCTACGTGGCCTTCCGTCTGATGCCAACTTTTCAGTTAACGCTCCACGTGGCAACTCCGTCACGGTAGGGGCATTTTTGCTACGATTTTGATACTTCCAAGGTAAATAAGAGCAAAAAAAAACTTCCTTCTTACCAGCGCTCCAAAGTGAAAACTTCCATGGCATTTAAGACCCTTAACCCATTATTTTATTCTGCTGTTATTATTATTATTACCATTATTTTCTATTATTAATCATTGTTATTCTGTTGGTATTATCTTAATCTATTATTATCCGTACTATTTCTATTATTTCTCAGGGATATTACACAGTGAGTGAGTATACAACATCGTTTGGTTTAAAGGGAGGAGATGAGAAGGGAGAAATGATATTAACTAAATTGTCATTAATGAGAAGAATATTCCTTTTTGTTACGAGTGTATTTTTATAATATTATGTTTTGTGGACAAATTCAATTTAACTCAAGTCAAAAAGGTTTGACTCAAGTGAGTAACCCAAGTCAACTGTTTTTTACACGAGTTAAGTTCTTACAGAGTTATTTACTCATTCTTAATTTATGTTTTCAAACAAATTTTTATAGAAGATAAAACTCATGACTCAAGTGTTGGAAGAGCAACTCGAGTCAGTTAGTGATTAACTCAAGTTGGCTTTTTTGCTTCTGTAAATCATCGTGTTCGTAAAGTTAAAATCATTTATCGTGATTTCATATCTTCTTATCATCACTCATTACTATTCCTAACTATCTTTAATCAGTATATTAATGAGTTTCAGATGACTATGATTAACACACAAATCCGAAAAAGCATTGAATATGTCAAAAGCATTAAATGCTATTGCAGAAAACAAGAGGCAAACTTGGCAAGCATTCTCTGAACAATCAGAAAGCATTCCTACTATTCTCATTCCACATTAAATGTTGTATTACAACTGGCAAAAGAAATGAAGGAATAACAAGCAGTAGAATAACGAAGATTATGATGAGAATCGAAGTGTGTGAGTAACGAATGAGTTCAACGGTTTAATGACTATATTTATTACTCACAACGGATTCATTGAAGCTTATCAACGGTCATAAAATCCAACCACCAAATATAAGGAGAAGCATTTAATACGATTCAATCACCGAAACATCTTACGCTCAAACGAATTTATTGCATCTACTATTTCATTCATTACTGTGTAATATCTTTAAATATCTATGCTTCAGTGATTCTAAATCTGCTCTATAAGAGGGTTATTTTCTGATCAATATTTATAAAAGAAACTCAAGGTAGAGGGACCTTGAAAGTGAGTGTATTGATTACAACTTATAAGGGAAAATAAATCCTACAGAGAGAATAACTTGAAAGTTACAGAATGTGTAATCAATCAAAAGTGTTAGTGAAAAACCCAAACTCTCTAGGGACTAGACAAAGGTCAAGAGTTTAGACCGAACCAATATAAATCTCTTGTGTCTATTGTTTTCATTGCTCTGTCACTTTAGTTATCTGGGTAAATTACAAAAAGTTTTTAAATCACCTAATTCACCCCTCTCTTAGGTGATATTCCATCTTCCAGTTTGCCCTAGGTTCGAAGGTCGTCATCAACACTTTCCTTTGTGGCTGATGATTGCTCTAATTGTTCACTGATGCACTAAAAATCCACAATTGATTATTGTGTGAGATCGTTTCTGGTTTAATCGACTGGAATTCAAACTATAATGAGTAATTACTAATTATTCTTCCTAACAAAATACTACTCCTCTGATCTTTAATATAGGGTTTGGGGTTTGGGGTTTAGAGTTTAGGGTTTAGAGATTAAGGAAGATAAATAAGTTAGCTAATCAAAACATATATAGAGTATTATTTGATTATATATCAGTTCATAAGTTATATAAATTAATTTAGTATAAAAAAAGATAATATTAATACTTTAAAGTAATTTCTTTAACTTCATTAATCTTTTAAAAAAAGTCAATCATGTCTTATATTAAAATCGGAGGAATATCAAAATAGATAATCCATATGGTCATTTCTATAAATAACTTTTTCTTGATTGCGCAAAACGAATAGGAGGTTAAGATTAATTAAAAACAATAAAGGTGTCAAAAATATCATGTCTTTTCCTAATATGCCCCTATTGGCCTATTTCTAAAAAGAGCATATGAGAGATAATGGATAATAAATGATTGAGTGATTGAGAATTAGTGTTTCATTAGCATAAAGTTATGTATTTAATATAGTTAAGGACTTGCCCCAAGAGAGAGAAAGTTGATTATAAATAGGACTAGAGGAGTAAATGATAAAATATTCCTACCTACAATCCCACTAATCACTAAACTAATAGTTGTCAACACCAAAAAAATAATTAACTTCAACTAGTCTTGTTGTCTACAAGTTATGCTTTTTTTAAAAAAAAAAAAATGTTAGAAACTTTTTCAAGGGTTAAAGAGCGAAAATACACCAAGCTTTCCCTAGGAGCACCCAGCACTAAGAGCTTTTTTCTAGAGCAAAAGTACACATGTGGTTACGTTTTGGGAGCAAAAATACTAGGGGCGGTTAGTTGACGGTTAACTTGGATGGAATACTGACGTGGCGCTGATTTGGACACTGACGTGGAACAAAAAATTCAAAAAACTAGAAAAAAATATTCAAAAAATTAGCGAAAATTTTTTTAAAAAAAATCAAAAAATTAAAATAATTAGAAGAAAATTAGGAAAAAATTTAAAATAAGTATAACAAATAAAATAATTAGAATTTTAAAAAAAAAATAAAAAAAAGGAAAAAATATATTTAAAAAAAAAAGGAAAATTTCAAAAATTTCAAATAATTAGAAAAAATTAAAATACCCCCCCAGTAGGCCCCATCACCGGCCACCCTACCACCGGCAGTGGCGGTCGGTTGTCTGTCAGTGGCCGCTACCCGACGACGGCGATTGGATAATTTTTTCTGATTATTATTTTTTTCTAATTTTTTGAATTTTTTCCTTTTTTTATTTTTATTTTTTTTTCTAATTATTTTAATTTTTTGAATTTTTTTCCTAATTTTTTAAATACTTTTATAATTATTTTATTTTTTGAAATTTTTTTAAAAATTTTTTCTAATTATTTGAAATTTTTTTCTAGTTTTTTTAAAAAAATTTATTCCACGTCAGCATCCAAATTAACTTGTCAGTCCAAATCAGCACCACGTCAGCGTTCCATCCAAGTTGATGGTCAACTAACTGCCCGTGGTATTTTTCTCCCAAAACATAATCACGTGTGTACTTTTGCCCCAAAAAAAAGCGCGTGGTACTGAGCACTCCTGGGAAATAAGCTCATGTGTATTTTTACTCCTTAACCCCTTCTTCAAAAAGCACCTAGAGAAAGGAGGACCCCGGGTCCCCAGTCCTAGCCCCTAGTCCCCCGCCCCCTAAATTCTTTTTTTAAAAAAATTATATATATTAGGTCTAGCACAGAACAAGATGAGTTTGATTAAATCCGTCACCAACGCCGCGACTTTATGAACAAGTTTTCAATTCTAAACAAAAAAAGAAATCTAATTTAATCATGCCTTTATTTGCCACCTTGTTAATAAATTTTATCTTAGAGATTACACATTACATTTGAAGATAGAATTAAAACATTTTAAGCATGACATTCCTAAATATCCAGATTTAATTAATATATTAACTATATCTAAATTATGTCAAGGGCTAGTAAGAACTGGAAAGTTCATTATTTACCCCTTTTATTGATATACTAATTAGACTTGTATTCACTTTTCCAATTTCTACAGCAGCTACTAAAAAATCTTTTTATACTATGAAGATAATCAAGAACAAGCTTCAAACTAAAATGGAAGATCAACTTATTGATGAATTTTTAATTACATACATTGAAAAATAAATTGTTTTGAATTATAGAATGAATTCAATTATATATGAGTTTAATAATATGAAAACACGTAAAGTAAGAGTTAAGTAAAATTATCTTAATTTCTGTAGTAAATTTCTTTCAATTTATTATATATTAGGTCTGTATTATATTTTAAATAATTTTATTTATAATATAGTGTTTTTTATTTTCGCTCCTTGTTACTAAAATTCTTGAGTCCGCGACTACAACTAGAGGCAAACCTAGGTCACTATTATATTAAAAACAAAAAACTTACATTAATGATGTGGATGTTTATATATATATATATATATAAAAGGTTAGATGGGGGTAGACACCGGTTTCCCACTAAGACCAGGGCATGCTTTTAAGCTCAAAAAGTTATTTATAGATCGCTTACCAATAAAGCTCTCACGTCAATCAGTGTCGAACCTCTTCCCTTTCGTAGTGAAAGTTTACATCTTAACAAACTGTGTCAATCCGGTTTTTATTTTTTATTTTTTTGGTGGATAAGAATCCTCATAGGACCGGCACTACTAGTAGTGCAGTGGTATTGGGAGTAGTCTCCCCACCCCCTTATACTGGGTTCGATCCCCCCATCCCCTATCGCCTATGTATAAAAAAAAAAAAAAAAAAGAATCCTCATAGGCTTAATGATGTGGATGTGATTCACGGGAAAAACTGATCCACTGGGCCCAAGCTATCCATTTTTTGTGGTGGGCGCATGGCAAAAGGACATCACGTGACTGGCGTGGCATGGAAAGAGCCGAAGAACATCTCGAAATTTCCAAAAGGTATTTTAAAGTGTCTGCTCTCAACTTTTAATACGACACCCGATTAATTTTTTTAGTTAAAAAGAAACTAAATTAATTATTTAATTATAAATTAATCATTATATTATATATTAATTTATAAGTAAAAAAAATTGATAAATATAAATATTTTAAAATAATTTATTTAGGGGTTAATACAATCTTTAATCCTTCAAATTTGATTTCATTCTAATTTTGATCTCTCAAGTTTCAAATTAAAAGATTTCCGTTCTTCAAGTTTCATTTTGTTTAAGACATCATATTCTATCGATAAATAAAAACATAAACCATTTTAATCCGTGACCAAAACCTCTTATTTGAATCTTGAGGGATTAAAATTAAAATAAAGATAAACTTAAAAGACTAATATTATATTAATCCTTTATTTAATTTACTCAATCTTTTTAAAAAAAAAATAACTGAATTTTATATCAAGTCCTAGAGGTAACAATCCGTAAGAAAATTTCTTAAGATATTATATTGTAAGACCATTTACAGTATATATATATATATATATATCATTTTTTACTATTTAATCAACAAGTATACAAGATATGAAACGAAGATGAGAAGAAAATTTAAAATAGATTAATTCTTTCATCCAAAATGTAAGAAATAAACCGCTGATTTATTTATAAATATTAAGAAAACTGGATATTTAAAAGTAATTTAAAATGCTCTTTTTAATTATTTACATTGAAATTATCTAATTAATGAGAACCTAACCTCCCTTAACATGTGCCGAACATGGTTCAATGAGAACAAATTGCAAAATTCACAGGGACAAAGTGAACCAAAATCGTACATTTATGATAGAAATTAAATATTTAATTATTTTTTAATTTAAAATAAGAGGGAATATAATTTTCGTAATTGATGAGAATATTAATATTTGAGATTTTGTGCCTGTATTCTTTCAAGTACATGTGAGCAGAACGAAAAGGTCGAAAAGATGAACCAGGCCGGTAAGATCCATGTGAAGGTTGTTCCATAAGGAAGCAAAATCCACGTGAAGTTGATTCAGAACCAAACGAAAAAGAAAAGAAAAACAGAGACCTGTCCAATTCTACAAGGTGAAAACAGAATCAACATTGCCTCAGCCGATGGATTCCACAATACATTGCGTCTAACCAAACATGTTATCTTTGGGGAAGTCTCTTTTCCCTTCCAAACGGTGGAATGTACAATTTTGCCCACCAATCAAAGCATAACTTATCGGAATCTTCAAAGGGGTCTCCTTTATTCCAAAACCCAAAAGTTTTATTCAGAAAAATTTGATGAAAAGTCTCTTGTTTGAATATGTTTTGTATAAGAACAACAGATGTCTAGTCTTACTGGACTAGTATGTTAATATTGAATCAGATAACTCACTGAAGACTTTCATCAGAAGGGGTGGTGTGTGCACAGTGATAACAGACTTAGGGTTTACCTCTATAAATGAGAGTTTACATTTAGGGTAAGAATTTGGACTTGTGAGCCTGTGTGCCTCCAAACCTATGTGTTGTACCGCCATATTTAGGTCAAAATCTTCAATTAATATCCTCTCTCTTTTTTATTTTTTGGTTGCTCATCCGGTATCTAGAGTTTCGCCCTGACTAATCCGAATCCAACCCAGGTCACACGCCTGGCTATGGTGGGTGAGTCTCCCAGCAGGGTTTTTCTGCATTCACAAAGCTCGAACTCAAGACCTTGCTTAAGCGACACAAACTGCTTACTACTTGTGTCAACCCCCCGTTGGTGATTAATATCCTCTTTGATTATAGGACTAATATCTTCCTTGATTGTAGATGGATTTTGATACAGATTGCCCCTTATTAGGCCTTACATTAAGTGGGTCTCACACGGGTCTGTAACAGAATATATATATATATATATATATATATATATATATATATATATATATATATATATTATTTTTTTGGGATAAGGGGCAAAAATACACATGTAATTTGCCCCAAGGAGCGCCTAGCATCACGTAATTTTAACTGGACCAAAAATACACATGTAATTTGCTTTTGGGAACGCCCAGCACCACGACCGTTAGTCAACCGTTAGTTTGGATGGAAATGAACAGTAACTCGGGTGAAATTACACTTTTGTCCCTAGTTTTAGGTGAAATTACACTTTTGCCCTTAGTTTTAAATATTAATTACACTTTTGCCCCTAGTTTTAAATATTAAAAAAAATTAAAATATCCCACCGCCGGCGGAAATATTTTAATTTTTTTAAATATTTAAAACTAGGGGCAAAAGTATAATTAATATTTAAAACTAAGAACAAAAGTGTAATTTCACCTAAAACTAGGGGCAAAAATGTAATTTCACCTTAGTTATTGTTCATTTTCATCCAAACTAACGGTTGACTAACGGCCGTGGTGCTGGGCGCTTCCAAAAGCAAATTACATGTGTATTTTTGGTCCAGTTGAAATTATATGGTGCTGGGCGCTCTTTGGGACAAATTATATGTGTATTTTTGCCCCTTATCCCTATTTTTTTTCAAAAGAATCTAATATGTTTTTCATACACAGAAAACATAAGTGCTTCGCAGAATTTTCATACATAGAAAATATCAGTTATTAAATTAACGTCTTATATTGTCAACAAAATTTTAAAATACTCTGTATTAACTTTTCACC
This sequence comes from Acacia crassicarpa, assembly GCA_034222035.1. Taxonomy (NCBI): domain Eukaryota; kingdom Viridiplantae; phylum Streptophyta; class Magnoliopsida; order Fabales; family Fabaceae; genus Acacia; species Acacia crassicarpa. The sequence continues at coordinate 10,311,544 of JAWXYG010000011.1, forward strand.
AATATTCTCTTTTATTTATTTATTTTATTTGTGTTTAAGCTTTTTAAGGAAAATCTCATATAAAAATAGTTGAATTACTTAAATTCTAATTTTAGTTATTAAATTTAACAAATTATTAATAAGGTTATGTGATATAATTAGAGATTTAGAATTTAGATCAAATTACCTTTATATCTCTTAGTTATTAAAAACAAAACAAAATTGGAGACAGAATAATAGTATTTACGCATTACATAAAAACCCTAACAACAGGAAATTCATTTGAGGCCTAGACATTGTCAGAAAATCGACAAAAAAGGCTACGGTAAGTTGGTTCTGATGTTAAATCTCCATTTCTTAATCTCTTTTAGTTGATCAATGACCCTGTATTCTTATTGAAGGCTATGAGCTACTTCATCTTAATGAGGTACCTAAGGATTGTACGTTAACTAGTCCTTGCAGAATTAAGATTGGTTACCACCCCTTTTAATGCAATTGAGCATCCTAATGAAACTAAAAGAATAGGATTTAGCTTCAGTTCAGGCCTTTTAATGATACTATATACTAGTTTAGGTTTAATTCTAGCAAAAATATAGAGGATGAGGTTGAATACTTGCCAATTCCAACACTTAGGGTATGTTTGGTTTGAGGGAGGAGGAGAGAAAAATAAAAGGAGGAGAGAGGAAAACTTGTGGGCCTCACTACACTTAATTCTGAAATTTTTTCCCCTCCTCTCTTTTTTTTTCTCCCCTCCTCCCTCAAACCAAACATACCCTTACACATTGTGATCCTCACCCAATTACAGATTGAGATTTCTTCTCGTGCTTTTTCTCCTTCATGAGCAAGCTATGAAGGTTAATATCCATAGGTAATTTTTTTACCCTCTTCATTTATTCATCACAATGTTTTTCTGCGTTGTCCAAGTTGTGATTTCTAGTAAAAGTATGAGGAGGATTTGAATAGACAAAACATGACAATCCAGTTCTTTGCATAGATCCATGTGAAGGTTGTTCCATAAGGAAGCAAAATCCACGTGAAGTTGATTCGGAAACAAGGGAAAAAAAGAAAAACAGAGAGAGATTAAAATAGTTCAAAACCCTGTCCATTTCTACAAGGCGAAAACAGAATCAACATTGCCCAAGCTGATGGATTCTACAATTCATTGCCTCTAACCAAACATGTTATCTTGGGAAGTCTCTTTTCCCTTCCAAACGGTGGAATGTACAATTTTGCCCACCAATCAAAGCATAACTTATCTGAATCTTTAAAGGGGTCTCTCCTTTATTTTAAAGCCCAAAAGTTTTATTCAGAAAATTTTGATGAAAATTCTTTTGTTTGGAAAATTTATTTGTCAAAAGAATCTAATATGTTTTTCATACACAGAAAATATCAGTTATCGAATTCATGTATTTATTGCCATTAACATCTTAAAATAGTAACTTTTCACCAATATTCTCTTTTATTTATTTATTATTTTATTTGTGTTTGGGCTTTACTTTTTACATTAACTTCGTGTGTTTTTTTCATCCGAATGGAACAAGTCTTGGGCCATGCTGGATGGTACCCACACTCATTCTGGACCCTCGTTAATCTACCACACTGACCAATGTTGGGTCCACTCAAGCCCTATAAGAAGCCCAATTCAGCAAGCCCAGATTAGAAGCTTCAACTGGCTAGACCAACGTTCTATCCAGAAACTATAAAAGTTTTTGGGCCAACCAACAAAAAAACATTCAAGAATGCAAAACTCCACATTTGATCCTTTTAACTTTACCAGTCTCCTCGTGGCTTTGTGGATCATTTGTCATGAATGATTCAAGAGGTTCCGGGTTCGAAACTTGGTAACATAAACATACATACAACTTTAGACAATACCTCCCTCTATCCACCAACATTTATTAGGAGCAAGTGGAAGGACCTTGCTCACCCTTAACCATGTTTTCAATTCGAAGCGTGAGAATGGAGAAAATAATGTTGGGAACTCTTCCCCCGAAACCGTAGGCCCGACTTGAAACGAATCTAAATTAATCGAAACCGAAGGTCCAGCAAACCGGATTGGGCAGCCCAAAAAGAAAAACACACTCCTTTGTCAGGTATGCCTTAAAACATAAGTTATTGCTCGATTGTGCCAAGTTTTATGTAAGTTTTTTTTTTCCCTGCAATAAAAATATAAGTTATTGCTCGATTGTGCCAAGTTATATATTTTTATCTAATATGTTTTATTAATTATGGATTATGCAGATGTCGCCGAAAGAAACATCATAATAATTAACTTAATTGCATCTGTGTCAACGTCAGAACTTATAAGGACCACTCAAATATTTGAATAAGGGTCCTAAACAATCTTTTAAAAAGTTGCGTATGTGATGTAATTTATATTAAAAGACATATGTCGCCTGTTAACAATATTTGAGGACCGCCCTCGTAGTAAAATTATAAAATATATAAAGAAGTGGAAACCGCTTAAGAAATTAAATTTTATGTGGTCGTGTTTTTTAAGGATATATATGAACCAGGGCTTCTGACTAATCATATGCACACACTCATTCTTATCACAAATCACCGAAGATGGGACCAGATCCAAGTCCATTCAAATTTGATTTTGGATTATATTTTTTTATATGTAAATTATGAAATATATGGGGAAAGTATTGACAACCATAAAATACGAAATAGTTTTCTTCATCTTTAATTTTGTTCCCTTCTACCAATATGGAAAATGGAAAATGATTGAATGCCGCCACTTGTACGCATAGAGTCCACATGTTATGCTCATCTTTTATAAACTCATTAAATAATGAGAAGTTGACATGTGGGCAACTGATGAAATGTCTCGTGATTTTTTCTTTGGTCAAAGGAGATTCTATTAAATACAACTTCAAAGTCGAGCCATTACAAAGATAAGAAACCAAACGACAACCAGAAAATCGAATAAAAAAGGTACACTAAAGGAAACCAAATACAACAGAAAAAGAAAAAGAGTAGAGAGGAAAAAAACATGGCAACTAAAGAAAAGGAAAACAAATAAATTAGTCACCATCAGAATAAGGACTGGAACGCAAAAGATTATCACCACCCGCACTAGTTTTATGATTGTAGCAACAAAAAGAAGAAATCATAATAACATGAATAACAGAGGAGGAACCAATTGAATGAGAAATGGAAAATCTTCGAGGAATAAACTCTCCTTTGAACATATTATTGCTATTTTGAGTTCGAACATATTATTGCTATTTTGAGTTCATCTAGATTTGGGAAGAGAAGGTCTTTTGTTTTTTCTGTGAAGAGAAGGTTTTCTTGGAGTAAAGAGACTACCATTGACCCTGTAAAACGACGATGAAAATAGATTGGATTAATACAAGTGGTTGGTGAAGGGGTAGCTGGAGGATGAAATAGAATACTATAAGCATCACAAAGCCTCGCCCTTGTTAGAATTAGAGTTAGCAGATTATCTGAAGCCTATCATATGGGCGACAGATAGGGGTGAAAAAAAGCCAAGCGGCCTGGTCTGTTTGAAGCCTAGTCAAGCCTGGCCTGTTAGGCTAAGAGGCCAGACGAAGGCCTATTTTTCTTAACAGACCAAGCCTAGGCCTTCTAATAAGCCGTTTAAATCTATAAGGCCGACCTATTAGAATGGTAAAATTGAAAATTTGTAATTACTCTCTCTACCCTTCTTTAAGATTATGTAGTTCGGCCTGTTTTCAGCCTCTTTAAAGTAGGCGTGTTTTTGACTTGTTTAAAATATGCCTGTTTTGGGATGAGGCTTGTGGCTTGTTAGCCTACTTAAAAAGTAAAAAAAAAGGGGGGGGGGACCTTTTTAATAAGCCTGTGGCCTAGCCTGGCTTATATACAGGCTAGGCTTAGGCTGAAAAAGGGTCCTGTAATAGATCACAGGGCAGATTCAAGCTACTTTGTAACTAAACAAGTCTTGCATTTTAAGGGTGAAACCTGACATGTTTCCACCCCTAACGGCGAATCGGACTGTTGACTTTGGAACAGGCAAGGATGTGATTGGTTCGCTTCCAGAGCAACTGGACACGGCGGAGGATTCGCTTAAGAGGGCTACAGAGATATGGAATTAATATATTCCCTTCATTGTCACATCTTAAAATTTTGATAAAGGTGTTCAGTTGTGTTTTAACAAAAGCGTGGAAATTTTTTAAAATTGTATAAACTTCAAATTTCTCTCTCTTTAAAAATAGTCACATAAGTTAAGTGTGATTATAAATGAATGTGACAAATCATCTGGCCTTTCTATTTGTTTCTATCTTAGATGGTCCCTAAACATCACTATGAATTAGTGTAAATGATGCAATAGGGGCATATATAGTAGGTAAATAGGTGCTGCAGGTTTGTCTTGCAAAACGACAAATATCATATTGAAAATGGGTTCTTTTATTCAAAGATTGAGGAAACAAAATTTTCATCTAATAAAAGCTTGGATAACCTAGTCTAGAACGACAAAACATAATGTCTTTTTGTGGCACCAAAATTGAATTAAAAGCATAAACAACCAAACGGCCTTTATTGTCGGAACTTCCTTTTATGTAGTACAATCAATTACTTTCCTTAGCTCTACCAATATCTCTCTCCAAGAATATATCCTGAAAAACAAAGCAAAAAACTCATTGAATAAGATTAAGCAATTGAGTTGAGAGACAAAGCAATTCACTGGCAACAAGTTACAAGGTATTTTCTGGTGCGTATTAGACATTCTCTTAAACAATATGTTCTAAAATATTGATATTGCCAGATTAATTATTAGCAATTTGTACCCTGAAAATGGTGAGAATGAGAAGAAAAAGTATAAAACAATTCTATGCAACCTGAGAAATGATCTGTTGCCTTAGAATCAATCAATTTTGTAACAAAACTTAGAGATGTAGTAAATGTCATACCTGCATATGCTAAGGTAACTGAGGGACTAATGATGGACATACTAGTGGCTTTCAAAGTTTCTCATATTTGATCATATTGAAGACATCTTTATGTAGGAATCTCATCAGAAACGCAGAAGCGTATTGTACCACGCGATATAGAAAAAATTAAAACCTTCATCGTTTTGATTACCTGGAAAGATGCAGCGATCCGAAATTAAAATCCCACTTTTGACCAAACCTTGTATCCTGTTAGAGTTAATATGACCCAATTTCAAATGCCAAAGATAAGTTTCATTGGAAACTTTTCTTTTCTTTGATGAATTAATATGCTCAACATCTTTTAATTCAACATGATTAACTTCACAGGGAACAGAACTAAGGAAATAAAGACCATTAAACTTTACACCAGAACAAATAAAAGAAGATGAACTTCTTATTGAAACTGAGGAATTAAACTGAACTGTCAAACCATGTTTATCCAAACAACTACAGAAATTAAATTCCTCTTAATATCTGGAATAAATAAACAGTCTTCTAAAACCAAAGTTCTACAATTATCAAAAGATAAAATAAATTGTCCTACTGCTAGTGCAGACACAAGCTCCCAGTTCCAAGCTTCAAATCTCTTTGTCCTTTACTTACATGCAAACTATGTTTGAACCACTGCAAAGAGTAACAAACATGATTAGTGGCTCCTGAATCAACGATCCATTTATCATCGTGATTCTCCACTAAACAAGCCTCAATCACATGTAAATTACCCATACCTGGTTTATTCATACCGTGGGCAATTTTTCTTCCAATGCCCCTTTTGTCCGCATTTGAAGCACTTACCTTTTGGTTGCTTCATTGCAACTGTTTTGGCAACTGGAGTACCTGATTTCTTCTTTTTATTGTTCTTGTTCTTTCCCTTGGGTTTCCCCTTAGGTTTCACAGAACTTTCACCAGCAAAAAATGCACTTCCCTGCTTGACTAGAGACTGTTCAGCACTCTCAAGCTCGTGCATCAGTTGAGTGAGGTCAAGATTCATCTTGTTCATATTATAATTCATCTTGAATTGATTGAAGTACTCAGGTAGTAATTGTAAGAAAAAGTCAACTTTTACTTCTTGTTCAAACTTGATACCATGGTCATCAGCCTTCTTGAAGTTCGCTATTATTGTTAGACAATGATCCCGCACACTTCCTCCAGACATCACTGTCTTGGTGACTGAATTCAACGCATTTTGCCTAGCAGAGCTGCTAGGTGTAGCAAACATGCCATCAAGAGTCTGGAGCATTGTTGCTCCACTCTCAATCATGCTCACTTGCTCCTGAAGGTGATTGGCGAGACTGGCCAAAATGTAGCAGTGAACTAACACATTCGCCTTCTCCCATCTATCCTTCTCCTGCTGAAATCGAGTCCAAATTGCATCAGACGCATCTGCAGCAGGCTGCGCTGGCATAGGGGTAGTGAGAACAAAGTTGAGCTTTTCATATTGAAGAACAATATCCAAATTAGTTTTCCATTTGACTCAAGATTGTAGCTAAAGGATTGAATGAAGACATTTTTCTAAAAATAAGGAAAAAGAAAAACACACTAATTACAAACTTATAATTAACAACAAACAGATATATCGCTAGTAGATTCTAATAACTACTATTCGTTTATTGTTTAACAATCCATTAGTTATCTTTACAAGGCTTACGATGGGCAAGATTCTTGTAAAACTAATATTGTTAATTTGGGCCTTCAGTTCCATTGTCAGAGCCTTGATGGGAGGGTTAACAATTTTACCAAAGTTGAATGTATTTAACCATTGTTTACTTTCAAAATTATCTTTAGTGTCTAAGTGTTGCCGACGATGGGCCGTGCAAAAACTTTACTAAAATTTTGAAAATATTAGGGTTTAATCTAGCGAAATCCGATTATCCTTATCCGATGGGGCTTCAGCGATAACCATCTCACTAATAAACTCACAATTGGGGCCCGTAGGTTTTAAAATTAAAAGCTTAATTTAAAATATTCACCCATTCAATATTTTAAATTTAGAATTTTCAATTTCCAAGAATTTGTTCATTTTAGAGTATTCTTTGTCTGAGATCAACAACTTTAATTGAAATCATTAGGTATTTAAAATCAAGTCATGATTGGCAGAGTGTGCTTCACATAACCATTTTAAATAACCCACAAATTACTCTAAAAAATACAATTCTCTTAGGAAATTTCCTAGATTATTTATCTAGATTTTAATTCCACAATTAATTAATCCAATTATTATTCTAGATTTTAATTTAAAATCATAATAATTGATAATTAGTTTAGTGAATAACCTAAATAATCTTGCATAATAACTATCATACTAATCGATTGAAAACATAATAGTTATTATGCCATTATGACATGTGATTATGCAATAATATGACATCTTCCTATTCTATATGGCATGTTATTACAAACATCATGTTAATCGTAAATATAATTCATACAATGCAATAAAAGCATTCAATAATTAAACAAATAACTTTAATTCATGGCTTTCCTATAAAAATTTAAAAATAAAATTAACAACTTTGGAATTCTTCTTTCGTCCAGCCCATAGTATCTGTCTCAAGCCCTTTTAGGGTATCTATGGGCCTAAAAGCCCAAAAACCCAATCTTTGGCTAGAAACCCTAGGACACAAAAGATGAACCCTAGCCATCACTTCTGCCACGCCTTCAGCCGAAGTCATCTCATCTTCTTCGCAGTTTCTTGATCTCCAACTTTTACATAAATTCAAAAAATACATAGAAATTCCAAAATAAAATTAAAAATAGCAAGGAGGAGACCTAATCATATGGGATTAGCCTCCTTGTTACAAATCAAGAAATACACGAGAGAATCTAACCATAGATTAAAGTGATTAACCGATTGAAATTAAAACTAATACCAAATATGAATTATAAACGAATAATTACAATGAAATAAATAACAAATATAGAAAAAGATGTCATATTTTCAAAAAATAATTTTTGAAAAGAATCACATGAAATATAAATTAATATCAAAACTGGGTTCTTTTCCTCATCGCTATTGGCTCTGATACCAATTGTAGGAATCTCATCAGAAACGCGGAAGTATATCGTACCACACAATATAGGAAAAGTTAAAACCTTCATCGTTTTGATTACCTGGAAAGATGCAGCGATCTGAAGGCCTGTCTACGAACAGTCGTAATCCACTCTATGATCGATCTTCCAGGCTATCTCTCGAGGGGGATAGGATGGTTGTGTGGGCAACCGTTCAGATGATGAACGTCTGCCTCTAGGGTTTGTTTCTAATAAAAACCTCCTAATTCTTGCGTCTCTTTTACAAGTAGGTAAAAGTAGGTTTATATGCTACTACATTCAAGACCTAACCCTAAACCACATGGGCCATAGAGTTCTTGGGCTGTAGTCTCAATTAAGCTTTATTGGGCTTAAGTGACTAAAGAGCACATTAACCCAACACTTTCAAGGTAGGTGTTGGCTTCACACTCATGATTTGGCCTCTCATATCTTCATAAACATCGTTGAGAAAGAAGTCATAACACCTATATTTATCAACTACCTTCCTAAAATACAATTCATCACTATGGCACGTCCATTGATGAATCTCATAGAAGTCTATCTTCTTCCATAGTTTGAGCAGCGCATTATAGTATTGACTAATTGACTGCTCGCCTTGAATAAGATTATGCAGTAATCTTTTTATCTACAACACAACAGCCTCATTCTCCCTTTCAGAGTATGCACACCTAGCAAATTCCCAAATCTCTTTGGCTGAGTCAGCAAGGAGATAATTCTTGCTAATGTCGGAGTCATGGAATGACTTAGCCATGTCATCACAGTGTTTTTCTCAACACACCCAATTGCATATTCTAGATTTTCTATTTCCTGTGGCTTTGGATCCCAAGTGAGATATCTTTCTTTATTTTTCCCTTGGATGAACATAAGGACATTATAGGTAATTGTTCCCATTTAAATTATGAGAGATGCTAATTTGTGTAGAGGAATCCGCCATTGGACCAGCAGTTGACGCCAAACCAGTCGAGTCCTTCCTATCTGAGTTTGCCTCCTTTTTTGAGCCTCTGTGTGACACTAATGTGTCTGTGTGCTGGTCATTGACAGCCATGAAAGCCTGTGGATGGCAAGTTAGCGCTTCTTTGAAATATATTGGTGGTTAATGCTCTAATACCATGAGCAAATTGAGCGCTGAAAATCTAATCTTATCAAATACCAATAAAGTGTATATAAGGGTGGGAATAGGCCAAGCCCCTATCAGGCGACCTAGCCCCTCCTGTTTAGGGCCTGGCCTATTTATTAAAAAGGTCTGGCCAAGGCCTAAATGCGTAAATAAGTTAAGCCTATTTTGTTGAGGCCTGACCTGTAAGCCTTTAGGCGTTGTTTGTTTATATATTAAATATACTATTTGTAAAATTATGCTTTGAAGCCTACTAAAAGCCTACACTTATATAGGTTTTGATAGGCTCAAAGTGTACAAAGCCTATTTATGGCATCCAAAGCCAGTAATATGAGGTCTTTTGAAAGACTTCTATTGTAAGTAAGCTTTTAAAAAGGCTTCAGACTCGACCAAGCCTTATGAAGGCTCAGGCCTGAGCCTTAAAAAAGCTTACATTTATGTTCAAGCCTATTTAGCCAAAGTTTGACCTGGCCTAGCCTATTTCCAATAGATGACAAGAGGATTATAATTAAAGATAATCATTCTAACAATCACTTATATCAAAGATCAACCATATTAGAGTGAATATTTTCTATAAAAAGAACTAGAGGGAGTAATAACTTATTCTTATGGGTCGGGGCTTGGCATAGTGACACCAAGCACCATTATTGAGTCTTTCACATGAACATGAAATTGCGAGGTCAATCCTTTATAAGCGTAATAAATAAATATATCACTTCCAGTAGGTGAGGTGAATGATAAAAAATAAAAGAAAGGGAGGGAGAAAAGTGTATTATGGATTCACGCATACCCTGAACCTTAGATTTAAGGCACATATAACCAAGTCATTGTACGAGTAAGAGTAATACTTTGGATAGACTAAGGAGTCACCGCTCAAGGTCAGGATTGGTCATTTTCCTGTGAACATATATAAATGTATATTAGAGAAAGATAAGTGAATTCAATAATTCATGTATGAAACTTGAATAGCTAAGCATGCTCGTCACGAAGATTATGACAGTATAATTATAATTATTATACAAGCAGTCATACAATGGATAGTAAAAAAGTACGTACAACCGTATCCCATGCGTGGCGCCAACTGGGTCCAAATTCTAATGGTTTTGACAACCTTAGTCCTTCACGTAAAGTGTTTCCGGATAAAAACAAGTTAGAATTCACCTTTGATAAGAATCGTAATAATTTTGACAATTTTAGTAGTGTTTTGACAATAATTGTAATGGGATTGATAAGTTTAGTAATGTTAGTCAATCCTGACTTACATGTTTTCATCAATAAACTCTTTTATTAAAATTATTACTAAATTTGTCAATCTTATTATGAGTTTTTGATGAAAATGCCACAAATGTTGAAGATCTTGACTTACATGCATGTTTTCATCCGCAAACATTTTTGTTAAAACCATTACAATTTTTGTTAAAACCATTACTAAATTTGTCAATCACATTACGAGTTTTGGTGAAATGTCACAAATGTTAGTAAATCTTGACTTACATGTGTACATCAGCAAACGTTTTCATCAAAAGCATTACAATTCTTATCAAAACCATTATTAAATTTGTCAATCTCAAAACAAATTTTGGTAAAATGCACAAATGTTAATGAATCTTGACTTACATATTTTCATTAGCAAATGCTTTTGTCAAATCCATTACAATTGTTATCGAAATCATTACTAAACTTGTCAATTTTATTACGAATTTTATGAAATCGTTTTACTGTTCATCTTATTTTTCCTAAATTCGTTCTACTGTTCATCTTCTTCTTCCAAAAAGCTCATCAAAACCATTACATGCACACCTCGTCTCCTTTCTCAATCTCTTCCATAAAGCTCGCGTTTTCAAAGTTTTTCAACACCCTAGAAATGCTAGATCTAATTGAGGAAGAGAAGAATGACAATGGCGTCTTTCTTGGAGGCGGAGAGACCGAGAGTGTGGTAGAGAGGCTTTGAATACCCGAGGATATGAGTAATAGGGGCTTGTATTTTCTTTAGCCTTTCCATCCGTCAAAACACTTGATTGAACTTAGTGAAAAATCAACACTGTTGGTTTCCAATTCAAGAGTGAAAATATTCAGTTTGTTTTTTCCCCTTGATTTCAGTGAAATCTTTGTCAAAAACGGTTTTTGTGTGCGTTGCCGCCTAAACCACCAGAATTCGGGTTGAGAATCGTCGAAAAGGTGCGGCATGAAGCTGCAATTATAGGTTACAGCAAGGCTCTTATTGTTTTATTATTTAAAAAATGAGCGCGTATTGATAAAATTTTAAAATTTTTAATTTGATCCATGTTACTTTATGTTCTTTCTAATCGTTAAGAAACTTTTTTTTGGTTTTAGAATTTCATATACTCCCTCCGATTCTAATTATAAGAGTTAGTTGACCTTTTTTAGAGAGATTAAGGAAGCTAATTAAATTACTTTAAAGTATTTTTATTTTTATTTTTATTTTTTTCTTCAAACTTATTAATTTAACTAATAAACTAATACATAATCTAAGAATATTTAACATATAAAATGATTAAATAATTCATTTAGCTTCCTCGATCTCTTCAAAGAAAGTCAACTATCTCTTATAATTATAATTAGAACTGGAGTTAGTAATATTTAAATAAGATTTTCTTTTGAGAGTAGTACTACGTTGTCGGATTAATATTTGAAAGGGATCAGGCCTGTTGACTTAGTCATCAAGAATTAATTGATGCCTTTCTTCTAACTCAAACTTGTTCGATGTATGTGTAGCAGCCCCCTCAGTTTATTTTTTTTCGCATCCTCGTTCTGTGTTCAATAGGGTATCAAGTTGTATTAAAAAATTTAAAATTATCTTACATTGAAAAAGTTACGATGGGCCCTTAAGTTATTTATGAGGATTAAGGAGTAAATTCGCTAAATAAGTTTTATACTAGGAACATCTAACACAAAAAAGTTTTAAAAGAGCAAAATTATCAATAAAAAATTCAAAAGGGTGGAAATCCATCAAAACCGTTAAATTTGTCCTAACTACGTTAGGATTGCTTTCTTTCATAATTTTTGTTTAGTCAAATTTAATAGTTTTGTGAATTTGTACTTTTTAAATTGTTTATTAGTATTTTTGCTCCCTCCAAAACATTTTTGTGTGACAGATGTTCTTGAAACCTTGTTGGTAAAATTGCACCTTAATTCTATTTATAATTTTTTTAAAAAAATGTGACGAAAAAATGTGTATTAAGGATAACAGTGGGAAAAGTGACTTATTTGCAATCTGACTTATGAAAAAATATGATGGGATAAAAGTTCAATTGTGTAATAGGATTTATAATTTCATAAAATTAAAACTTTTTTTATTTAGAATGACGGTAGCATAAAGCATAAATGGTTGAGATAATTATAAGAGAAGAATTAAATCAAACATTGCCGAGCTTCTAAAAGTGCAATCGCGCCTTTGTATTGTTATACCAGTTGTGTAATTTATTTAGATAATCAAACACTTGTTGGTGGAAAATATATACGCACTTATCGTGCCACCATAAAAAAATTAACGTGTGTTTTTCCACTTGTTACTTTCACTAGTGGACATGTTTAATTAAATGCCAAAAAAAAACTATTTTATGAAAATATAAAATTATTGCGATACTACTGAAGCTTATCCACTCCCTCGTCATATTTTTATTTATAAATCTGATAGCAAGAACATAAAGATGTGTAGATAAATTTTCATAATTTTCCACCAACAAAAAATTGTCCAGTTGATAAATGATTTGACTCATAAATGTATGGTTGTGAGTTTATATATAACTGATGATGAGTGGTTTTCTTAGTAGGCGATTTATAAACACATCTGTAAATATTTTTTAGCATAGAGATATAAGCCTGACCTTAATGAACCCTCAAAACCCATCTCACATAAAGTTATTTTGACCCTAAAAATTAATTTCATTAAAATTGAAAACTTGAGAGATAGAGCTCAATTTTGGCGGCCACGTAATGCTTAACAATGTACTGTTCTCATTTAATTAATAATATATATATATGTATATATATATATATATATATATTCTCTCAGTTCCACAATATAAGTCTTAACCAACTCATTATAAACAAAAAATAATAGTTAAACTTATTAAATTTGTCTTAAATTAAAGAAAATTTACAACTTTTCTTATATTAAATGAGGTTTTGAATGAAAAAAAAGATATTGTTCAAAAAAGAATGAGAAAAAAGATATAATGAGTCATATTTAGGCATTAATTATAGAGGCAAAATTGAAGAAAAATATATTAATTTCTATTTATGTGACTTATATTATAAATTAAGTCATTTTTTTAAACGATTTATATTATAAACGGAATAGAGTATTCAGAAAGGATTCGAGCATGTCGGAGTGATGAGATAAGGCAGCTGGATAGTGATCCATGTTGATTCCATCGACAGAATGATTTGGTTTGATTTAGATCTCATCAGTAGCTACCTGAGAATGCGACACTTTTCATGATTAAATGAGTTCTTTTTAGGAAAACATGAGATAGGATATTGTCACTACCATTTTTTGTCACTATCAAAGTCACTACTACTTTTTCACCGTTAGATTAAAATCTCAATCGGATTTTTTTTTTGTCATTACCAAAGTCGCTATCATTTTTTCACCGTTAGATCATAATCTTCCGATTGAGATTCTGATCTAACGGTGAAAAAGTGGTAGTGACAAAAAATGGTAGTAACAATATCTTATCCCAGAAAACATAAGGCAGGAAGACATCATAAATAAACAATACTCCTTCTGGTCCTAATTATAAGACCTAGTTGATTTTTTTTAGAGAGATTAAAGATGTAACTAATTAAATTATTTTAGAGTATTTTTATTTTTTCTTTAAACTAATTAAGTTGATTAATAAACTAATATATAATCTACGGATACACAACATATGAAATGATTAAGTATCTTATTTAGCTTCATTAACCTCTTCAAAAAACATTAACTAGATCTTCTAATTAAAATTGGAGATAATACTAAGCAAAGTAATCAGTAAAGAAACGAAGAAGGAAATATATGCTCAAAACTTAAAAGCAGGGTGTTTAGTGCCTTTATCCCTAAACCTCCTTTATAAAATAAGCTAAAATATAATCAATGGTAAAGGCTAGAAGCTTTATTTAAAAGATTTTCTGTTTTTTTTTAAGGGGGAGAAAAGAAAAATACAGAAAGCATCAAAGAAATATCATTATTCTTACATAGGGTTAAAAAATATTTAGCGCCCTAAAATATTTTTTTTTAGTTACAACTAGTGCCCTAAAAAAATTTTGCATTGCATCCTTTACCCTAAAAAAAACTTTTTAAATAATTTATCACCCTAAAATATTTTTTAATTGCGTCCCAAAACTCTAAATTATTTTTCGGTGCATTTAACACTTTGAAATATTCTTTCAAGTGTATAAAACACCCTAAATCATCTAAATTGTTTAAGTGAAAAATTTACAAAAATTACTTTAGTGAGATGAATAGACATGGAAAAAAATATTTTAAGTACTAACAAATTACTATAGGGCACTTGTTTGATACATTTGAAAAAATATTTTAGGATCTTGAACGCACCTTAGCCTCTTACACATATACTTCCTTTAATTCTATTTATAAGAGTTTAATAACCGATTCACATGATTTAAGAAAGTGATTAAAATTTGTTAAAAATAATAAGTATATTTGTAATAAAATTTTGTTTCCAAACATGTTTTTATTTAGGGTAAAAGATTTCTCCAGTCGACCCCAAAACTACGTCGTTTTGGATTAATGAATGATATTTCTGTAATTTTGTTTATTTTTTAATCATATACATTTTACCAAAACACCCTTCATTAATTCACCTAAAATTACTAACAAACCCTTTATTAATTCAAAATGACGTAATTTTAATGTTACTGAAAATAACTCTATCTCCAATTGAAAAGACCCTTTCTCACAAGATAACATTTGACCTTAGAGTTTTCTTAAACGAGATTAGTAGTTAATTATGGAAAACTTTCCTTTACAAAACCTCGGGGTCCAGGGCACAAAGTTCGCCCACAAACCCACTACAGAAAATCTATAACTCAGGGCACAGTTATGGAACAGAAAATTTATAGCCCACAAGTCATACAACACAAACCTACAAGAAAAGGGTCTACACAAGACAACGGTCACAAAGATATAATGGTGGATCCACGATGATATGATAATGTATAAAATCAAGCTTTCGGAAAATTAACAGTCATCCAAAAGTAGTTAATGTAGTATTTCACAAATATGAGGGCCCTATGATGGCAATATATAAATCAATACAACACTAATACCAAAAAGAGGCCTACGAGTTTCACAATTTCTATGCCTCTGGTTGCTTCCCTTGTCCTCTACTGAGGTTAGAGGTCTCGCCTGAAAAAAGATTTAATAATAACGGGGTGAGACATAAAGTCCCCGTAACCGAAATTAATTTATCAAATATGCAAGAAAGGATTGCAAGTCAGAGAAGCAGGTTTGCTAATAATATAATAATAATTAAATTTCAATAATTAAATAACCACAAATAAAACAATTAATACATAATAACCATAACAATTAACCATCCCCACTCATCCATCCTGCTCCTCCTTATTTCCTCGTGGACGTGGATCAGCCTATCGGTGCTAGTATACCCGGCCAAGGTTAGCTAGTCACCTCAAGAATACTGTCCCCTCCTATGTCACCACCAGTATACCGTAACAGGGAGGTGTCCGCCCAAAACACTCAACTCAAATTCCGGGCCAGGAATGAGAGAGCCGATGGGCACAATTTCACCCTCAATCTCTTCCGCACAACCCAACATATCCCAACAGAAGAAATAATAAAATTCTAAAACTTTCAACAACATTTTATTAAATTATTATTCCAAACACATCATCTCACAACAAATAGTATAGCCATCACAATAATAACAAACCCATCAATAATAATCAATTAAATACATAGATTGGAAAATATACTGCTTCACTGAATTAATTTCTTATTCAAACATACAAATATTTTTCAAAATACATACAAGTAGCATATATAAAAGTAAGACTTAGAAAATACCTCACAGCCCAAAACAAGCATATAAAATAAATTAACCCCGGTTACCTCACTTCCACGCTTAACCTCAGCTCGATGAGTACCACCCGCACAGTTACCGGTCACAAAAAGACTCTACATTATCACAAATATAACTTATAATTTCCTATAACTTAAAATAAAAGTTCTAATAATATATATATTATCATAACAAAATTTGAAAATGATATTTTGATCCCACAACTACCAGAAATGACATTTTAGTCTCATAATTCCAGAAATTATAGTTTTGTCCCAAAAGTTCCAGAAATTACAGTTTTGCCCCAAAAATTCCAGAAATTACAGTTTTGCCCCAAAAATTCCAGAAATTACAGTTTTGCCCCAAAAATTCCAGAAATTACAGTTTTGCCCCAAAAATTCCAGAAATTACAGTTTTACCCCAAAAATTCCAGAATTTACAGTTTTACCCCAAAAATTCCAGAATTTACAATTTTTACCCCAAAAATTCCAGAATTTACAATTTTGCCCCCATATATCAAAACTAAGCTAATTAAATTCCAATAATATCTTCCCAACCCAAATAAACTATTTTTCATAACATTTAATCAGTAAAAATATTTTCCAGCCATACAATCATAAACTTCTTAAATAGAAAATTCATTTTAAATTTCCATAACAACCAAACAATAAATCTAAATTGATTAAAATTCACTATTAATCATTTGCTACACATATATAGTCTTCTATTGTTAAAACTCAAAACTCTCCCAGAATCTTAGTCACAAAATGTTCACTAACCAACATAATAATAACTTCATTTGAAAGAGAAAAATATGTGGAATAACTTTCATGAAGGAAGTTTCTTGAAAAGAAGCTAATTTAACTACCTAAATTATCTTATAAGATAAAATACATACCTTAAAATTCACTGAAAAGCTCTTAAATCTCTCTCCTTCCTTTCTTCTTCACTTACACTCTCGCCTCTCCTCTCTGCCAGAACCCCACACACACACCAAACTCACCCACACTCCACAACACAACACACACCTATATATATAAGGGGGAGGGGGTATTAATTACCCCTCCCCAATCCTCAACGTGGGCAGCACATTTCGTGCTGCCCACTATTATTTTATTTTATCTTTTTTTTTTTTATTTTTAATTTATAGTGGGAGACATGTCTCCCACTTATTTTGTATAGTGGGAGGCATAGCCTCCCACTATCGAAACAGGTAGTGGGAGGCCGTGCCTCCCACTTTTTATATATATTTTTTTATATATATAAATATATATTTTATTTATTTATTATTTATTTATTTATATTATTATTTTATTATTATTATTATTATTTAAAAAAAATTTATCATATATAATTCTTTTATAATCCTCTTAAATTCTAAAATGAAAAATTAGGATGTTACAACTCTCCCCACCTAAATAGAATTTTGTCCCCAAAATTTCTCACATGTTATTAAAGAAAATAATCCACAACACAATATCAGTATAATAGCATCAGAGACAAAATATTATTATACCAAGAATCACCAACACAACAAGAGTATCACATCACAGAAATTCAATCTCAATACAACACAGCCACAAGTACATCTTATTTCCAACAAACAAGCATACCTAGGCAAACAAATGAGGATAGTCACGCCGCATTCGCTCTTCAGTTTCCCATGTAGCATCACCTGGAGCCATACCCTTCCAGAAAATCTTTAGAAGGCGGATGGTTTTATTCCGTAATTGCTTGTCTTTCACATCAAGGATCCTTTCAGGCTCAGGTATGTAGGTCAAATTTTCTCTTAATTCGACCTCTTCGGGCTCAATTACATGGGAAGGATCTGGATGATATTTTTTAAGTTGTGACACGTGAAACACGTTGTGCACACTTGACAGGTGTGGAGGTAAGGCAATCCGATAAGCAACTGGTCCAATTCGCTCCAGAATTTCGTATGGGCCAATAAATCGAGGACTCAATTTCTTGGCCTTAATGGATCTGCCAATACCAGTTACCGGTGAAACCTTAAGGAATACGTGGTCCCCTACTTCAAACTCCAAAGGTCTTCGTCGCTTATCCGCATAGCTCTTTTGTCTGCTCTGAGCGGTCAACAACCTTTGGCGAATCATCTCAATTTTCTTTGTGGTTTTGTCTACCAAGTCCGGTCCGATCACGGTTCGTTCACTTAATTCAGTCCAACACAGAGGCGATCTACACTTTCTACCATACAATGCCTCGAAAGGAGCCATTTGAATGCTCGAATGATAACTATTATTGTAAGCAAATTCAGCCAAGGGCAAGTGACGATCCCAACTACCAGGTAACTCAATGGCACATGCCCTCAACATATCTTCGAGGGTTTGAATTGTCCTCTCTGTTTGGCCATCAGTTTGCGGATGGTAAGCGGTACTGTACTTCAACCTGGTCCCCATAGCCTTCTGTAACGACTTCCAAAAGTTTGATGTAAACCTTGGATCACGATCTGACACAATATCTGTGGGTACACCATGCAACCTGACAATCTCATCCACATACAACTGAGCTAGCCTCTCTAAGCTATATCCAATATGGATCGGAAGAAAATGAGCTGATTTCGTCAATCTATCTACAATGACCCATATTGCGTTGTGGTGTGCTGTGGTTTCTGGCAATCCTACAATAAAATCCATGGAAATGCTGTCCCATTTCCATTGCGGAACCTCTAAGGGTTGCGATAATCCTGGAGGCTTTTGATGCTCAATCTTCACCTTTTGACAAGTCAGACACTTCAATACAAAATTTGTCACGTCATGCTTCATTTTTGGCCACCAATATCCTTGCTTCAAATCTCGATACATCTTGGTGATTCCCGGGTGAATGGTATACTTGCTTCGATGAGCTTCTTCAAGAATTGTTTTCTTGATTTCCTCATTATTCGGAACACAAATCCTCTTCTTGTACCTTAGTATACCTGTATCACTAATATCATAATCAGGTACTTTACCATTCTCCAACTCTTCTCTAATCCTTAGTAACCGATTATCTTCCATCTGGGCCATTCTCAAATCATTATAAAAGTCAAAATTCCCTTGCACTGTACCCAAAATCACTTCAGATCTTGGTTCAAGATAAACTTCAGATAACCTTTCTAGAAGATTATACTCAGTCACACACAAGTGAAACATATGCATTGACTTTCGGCTCAAGGCATCTGCAACTACATTTGCCTTCCCTGGATGATACTTCAACTCAAAATCATAATCCTTCAAAAACTCCATCCACCTTCTCTGTCGATTATTCAACTCCTTCTGATCCATAAGATATTTCAAGCTCTTATGGTCACTAAAAATCTCGAATTGAGATCCATACAAGTAATGCCTCCAAATTTTTAAAGCGAAAACGACCGCTGCAAGCTCCAAGTCATGCGTCGGATAGTTCTTCTCGTGAGGTCTCAACTGTCGAGATGCATAAGCCACAACTTTACCATCTTGCATGAGCACACATCCCAAACCCTTCAATGATGCATCTGTGTACACCGTGTATGGTCTGTGTGGGTTGGGTATGATGAGAACAGGTGCAGTAGTTAACCGGTTCTTCAGCTCTTGAAAGGCTGCCTCACACTTCTCATCCCAAACAAACGGTTGCTCTTTCTTAGTCAATCTAGTGAGTGGTGCGGCAATCCGAGAAAATCCCTCTATAAAACGACGGTAGTAACCAGCCAATCCGACAAAACTACGTATCTCTGTCACAGACTTAGGTGGTTCCCACTTCAACACGGCATCCACCTTGCTGGGATCTACTGCTACTCCATTAGCTGAGACTACATGGCCCAAAAACTTCACCTCTCTCAGCCAAAATTCACATTTGCTTAGCTTCGCGTACAACTGATGCTCTCTTAGGATCTGCAATATTATTCGGAGGTGCTCTCGATGTTCCTCTTCACTCTTCGAATAGATAAGGATATCATCAATGAACACCACCACAAATTTATCCAAATAAGGTCTGAAAATTCGATTCATATAATCCATAAACACCGCCGGCGCATTAGTCAAGCCAAAAGGCATGACAAGAAACTCATAGTGGCCGTATCTAGTACGAAAAGCAGTCTTCGGAATGTCTTCTGCCTTTACCCTCAATTGATGATATCCCGATCTCAAATCGATTTTTGAAAATACGGATGAACCTACTAGCTGATCTAGTAAGTCATCTATTCTTGGCAACGGGTACTTATTCTTGATAGTGACTTTATTCAATTGTCGGTAGTCAATGCAAAGCCTCAAGCTGCCATCCTTCTTTTTCACGAACAAAACTGGTGAACCCCATGGAGACACACTTGGCCGGATGAAGCCCTTCTCCAATAAGTCTTCAATCTGCTTCTTTAATTCAGCCAACTCTAAAGGTGACATCCGGTAAGGAGCCTTAGAGATCGGCTCTGTCCCTGGCGCTAATTCTATGGCGAACTCAACTTCTCGCTCTGGAGGTAATCCGGTCAACTCTTCGGGAAACACATCAGGAAACTCTTTAACTACTTCGACTTGCTCAATGTCTCCTTCTGATTCCACCTGAGCTAGGAAGAACACCGCAAAAGCCTCACAACCTTTCCTCACACTTCTCTCAACCTGGGCTACTGACAACATTACCGGATCTTGGGAAATTTCCCTAATTACTGTGCAAGTGTTAAATTGCACAACTTTCTCCTTACATTGCAAGGACACATCGTTGGATGTTAACCAATCCATACCCACAATCACATCTATACCCAGCATGGGTAGACAAATCAAATCGATAGTCGTTTCATGACCCTCACATACAAACATCAATTTCCTACATACCATAGTAGTTTTTACACGTACACCAGTAGGAGTAGACACAAACAAATCATATGACATATTACTCCTAGTAAGACTTAATCTTTCCGCACAGTCATAGGAGATGAAAGAATGTGTAGCACCAGAATCATATATAACACATAAATAGTGACCTTGAAGAATAGCATTACCTCGGATCAAATTAGGAGTAGCTCTCACTTCCTCTGATGTCAAAGCGAACACTCTCCCAGGTGCAGATGGTCTAGATGTCTGGCCCTCCTTCATACCCTTGTGACAATACTTTGCAATATGGCCCTTCTCCCCACAAATAAAACAGGTCCAACACTCGCCAGGATGTACTCTCCCGCAACGAGTACAAGGACGGTGCTGAGTTACACTGGGGGCTGATGCTACCGACCCTCGTTGAGAGCCTTGACTTACTCCAGCATTGCTCCTACGACTATGACTCATTAGAGGACGACTCCTCTGCTGGGGGCTACCCTGATTAAAAGTCCTCCTGCTTCCGGATCCAGTAAAACTCGAAGGGTAATTCTTCTTACTGATACCTCCTGATATTCTCATGTTACCACTGAATCGGCCATGAGAATCCCTTCTCGCAGATCTCTCAGCAACTTTATACCTTCTACAAACGTCTCGAATTTTTGCTGTCAACTTCTCAAGAGTCGTGACATCATAGGTACCCATTCTTGCCTTGACCTCATCATTGCATCTCTCAAACATTTGTCTGGCCAGCCAATTATTATGCTGCTCTTCTGTTCTATTTAACTGCGATACATATTTAGCTAGCCCCATGAATTGAGCTATAAAGGTATTCTCATCCATCTCCCCTTGTTGAAGTGTGAAGAACTCAGCTTCTTTTTGATATCTCATCTCAATAGGGAAGTAGTAATCATAGAACATTCTCTTAAATTCACTCCAATCCAGTTGATGTCCATCAGCAGGCTTCACAGTATTCCACCAATCCAATGCACCCCCTTTTAACAGGGTCTTCGCAGCTATAACCTTTTGATATTTATCACAGCCAATTGACTCAAAAAGCATCTCCAACCGATCAATCCAACTCTCAGCCTCTGTTGGCAATCCTCCTGAGAAAGTCTCAGGATGGAAACGATCTAAATGTTTCCAGACTGTAAGCATGTTAGGAACAACTCTTTGTCCTGCCGACTCTTCCGATTCATAGCTTGATCGATTTGGAACTGTCTTATTAGCATGAACAGTATTTTCTTCCTCTGATTCTTCGTGTGCTTCTTGGGTATGATTCTTGCTTCCACCACCAGATCCTTCATTGGCTCTGCCTTCCTCGAGTCTCTTCAATCGCTCCTCTGTCATACGGGTCCATTCATACACATGTCGCAACATTTCAGTGTTGGTTAACTGATCCTGAAGCTGATCCTGAGGCCCATTAGACTTCTCCTGGTTGTTGTCACCAATTTTTGTGCGCCTAGTATTTCCCATCTCTCCCCACCTAAGGGTAAAACCCACCAGAGATGGAGAATAATAAGAACAAAACAAAACAAAACAAAACAAAACACAACAGGGAAGCAGGTGTGTAAAGTTTATATATTGCCATACTCTAAATGCAATGCACAACAGGGCCAGGAAATCATAAACACAGGGCTCTGGATACCAAGTTGAAAAGACCCTTTCTCACAAGATAACATTTGACCTTAGAGTTTTCTTAAACGAGATTAGTAGTTAATTATGGAAAACTTTCCTTTACAAAACCTCGGGGTCCAGGGCACAAAGTTCGCCCACAAACCCACTACAGAAAATCTATAACTCAGGGCACAGTTATGGAACAGAAAATTTATAGCCCACAAGTCATACAACACAAACCTACAAGAAAAGGGTCTACACAAGACAACGGTCACAAAGATATAATGGTGGATCCACGATGATATGATAATGTATAAAATCAAGCTTTCGGAAAATTAACAGTCATCCAAAAGTAGTTAATGTAGTATTTCACAAATATGAGGGCCCTATGATGGCAATATATAAATCAATACAACACTAATACCAAAAAGAGGCCTACGAGTTTCACAATTTCTATGCCTCTGGTTGCTTCCCTTGTCCTCTACTGAGGTTAGAGGTCTCGCCTGAAAAAAGATTTAATAATAACGGGGTGAGACATAAAGTCCCCGTAACCGAAATTAATTTATCAAATATGCAAGAAAGGATTGCAAGTCAGAGAAGCAGGTTTGCTAATAATATAATAATAATTAAATTTCAATAATTAAATAACCACAAATAAAACAATTAATACATAATAACCATAACAATTAACCATCCCCACTCATCCATCCTGCTCCTCCTTATTTCCTCGTGGACGTGGATCAGCCTATCGGTGCTAGTATACCCGGCCAAGGTTAGCTAGTCACCTCAAGAATACTGTCCCCTCCTATGTCACCACCAGTATACCGTAACAGGGAGGTGTCCGCCCAAAACACTCAACTCAAATTCCGGGCCAGGAATGAGAGAGCCGATGGGCACAATTTCACCCTCAATCTCTTCCGCACAACCCAACATATCCCAACAGAAGAAATAATAAAATTCTAAAACTTTCAACAACATTTTATTAAATTATTATTCCAAACACATCATCTCACAACAAATAGTATAGCCATCACAATAATAACAAACCCATCAATAATAATCAATTAAATACATAGATTGGAAAATATACTGCTTCACTGAATTAATTTCTTATTCAAACATACAAATATTTTTCAAAATACATACAAGTAGCATATATAAAAGTAAGACTTAGAAAATACCTCACAGCCCAAAACAAGCATATAAAATAAATTAACCCCGGTTACCTCACTTCCACGCTTAACCTCAGCTCGATGAGTACCACCCGCACAGTTACCGGTCACAAAAAGACTCTACATTATCACAAATATAACTTATAATTTCCTATAACTTAAAATAAAAGTTCTAATAATATATATATTATCATAACAAAATTTGAAAATGATATTTTGATCCCACAACTACCAGAAATGACATTTTAGTCTCATAATTCCAGAAATTATAGTTTTGTCCCAAAAGTTCCAGAAATTACAGTTTTGCCCCAAAAATTCCAGAAATTACAGTTTTGCCCCAAAAATTCCAGAAATTACAGTTTTGCCCCAAAAATTCCAGAAATTACAGTTTTGCCCCAAAAATTCCAGAAATTACAGTTTTACCCCAAAAATTCCAGAATTTACAGTTTTACCCCAAAAATTCCAGAATTTACAATTTTTACCCCAAAAATTCCAGAATTTACAATTTTGCCCCCATATATCAAAACTAAGCTAATTAAATTCCAATAATATCTTCCCAACCCAAATAAACTATTTTTCATAACATTTAATCAGTAAAAATATTTTCCAGCCATACAATCATAAACTTCTTAAATAGAAAATTCATTTTAAATTTCCATAACAACCAAACAATAAATCTAAATTGATTAAAATTCACTATTAATCATTTGCTACACATATATAGTCTTCTATTGTTAAAACTCAAAACTCTCCCAGAATCTTAGTCACAAAATGTTCACTAACCAACATAATAATAACTTCATTTGAAAGAGAAAAATATGTGGAATAACTTTCATGAAGGAAGTTTCTTGAAAAGAAGCTAATTTAACTACCTAAATTATCTTATAAGATAAAATACATACCTTAAAATTCACTGAAAAGCTCTTAAATCTCTCTCCTTCCTTTCTTCTTCACTTACACTCTCGCCTCTCCTCTCTGCCAGAACCCCACACACACACCAAACTCACCCACACTCCACAACACAACACACACCTATATATATAAGGGGGAGGGGGTATTAATTACCCCTCCCCAATCCTCAACGTGGGCAGCACATTTCGTGCTGCCCACTATTATTTTATTTTATCTTTTTTTTTTATTTTTAATTTATAGTGGGAGACATGTCTCCCACTTATTTTGTATAGTGGGAGGCATAGCCTCCCACTATCGAAACAGGTAGTGGGAGGCCGTGCCTCCCACTTTTTATATATATTTTTTTATATATATAAATATATATTTTATTTATTTATTATTTATTTATTTATATTATTATTTTATTATTATTTAAAAAAAATTTATCATATATAATTCTTTTATAATCCTCTTAAATTCTAAAATGAAAAATTAGGATGTTACACCAATAGCTGGAGAAATACTTTTTCCTTTTATTTACAAGGGTAAGTAAGAGATAAAATTATAAATATAACTTTCACCAACATTTTTATTAATATAATACCTATAATTAATTAGGACAAAAGTAAAAAATCTCATCAAATGACTTGATGAGGGCAATTTAAATATAAAACTTTAATAAAAAAAAAGGACCGACAATATGGCTATATTATTGTGTGTCAGTGTGTGTGAAGAGTGAAGACCCACCCTTGTGCAGGAACGGATCCTCTTATTTTCAGTTTTTCTTCCTATTTCTTACAGTCAGATCTACGGCCGTCCATTCTGTGATCCAACGGTCGAGATTAAAAAAATAATTTTTTTTTATCTTTTTCGAAAAAGACAAAAAATAAAAATTTTATTTTTTTTAATCTCGGCCGTTGGATCATAAAATGAACGGCCAAGATGCGTCTAAAAGGGATGATGAGAGAGTTGAAAGGGAGAGAAACCCGACGCCCCTTGTGCGCTATGCCACGTCTTCCAAACTGGGGAAATTTCCTTCAGCTGTACTGGACCCTACACCACAGACTCCATTACAGCTGGGCCCCCACTGCCTCCTCGGACTGCACTGCCGCAACAGAGACCCAGCATCTTTCTTCCCCCTTTTATTATAAGGTACTATAAGGTGAGGATGTTAAAATAACCATCAATTTTTATTAAAAATGTAGAAGTAATCATAACTTATTTTTTAAAATAAAAGTAATTTTAAATTTTTAAAATCGAGATAAAATTATTAAACCCAACTAACAACTATCTTTTACGTTTTAAAAAAAAAACATCTATCTATTATAATAGAAAAAATTAATTTTTTAGCCTTTTAAATTTTTACTCATTTATAATTCAGTCCCTCAACTTTTAACTCGCTTATAACTAAGCTTTTGATACTTTTGAGTCATCATATATGACAAAAACATGTTAAAATACAGTTACAATTGCTTGTGTGGATTTTAAGTAAATTAAAAAATAAAAAATAGCATCATTTGCCCACCAACTGGCACCCCCTCCACCTCCGTTTTTTAGAAACCTCACTGGGCGACAAATCCCTATTTTGTTAAACATTTTCAAGCTTTAATAGGGAATTTTGTCATAATTATTAAGCCTAAAATATCTTTCTTTTTTTAAAAAAATTATTACTATGGAGTTATTCAAATTAAGAATTGTTCATAATATCATCCAATTTTAAAAATTTGTCTAAATGTTTACAGTCCCATTTTTATTCTCCTCAATCAGAGAACGGGATCAAACCTTGCTAAAAACTTCACCAATAAAAAAACAAATTTACACCAATATTGATCTCTAACCTCTCTTGAATTTTACTTGTATAAACCTATTCGGTGATGCATCGCCAATTCATAAGAGCGAGGAACCAACCATATATAATAGCACACATATTAATATTATTAAGTATTTTGTTGTAGGTTGGGCATGTGGAGTATGGGGTGGTGATTATGGCCCTAAAACATATGGGTTTCTGCAATTTATAGTTGTGGGGACTCAATTTTGGGTGACAAATATCTAATTTATTATATATTTTAAAACTTTATTTGGGGATTTTGCCCCATGAGATTTTTGGAGAACAGAGGCGAAGGGGCATGCGAGTTGTTGGAGTTGGGGATGCAGTTTTTTTTAAAAAAAAAATTATGTAAAATCCACCTAAGCAATCTTTAATAGTATTTTAACATGTTTTGCCTCATAAGCATTAGAGATTAAGTTACAAGTGGGTTAAAAGTTTAGGAACTAAATTATATGTGAGTCAAAACTTTAAGAGCCAAAAAATTAATTTTCCCTATTATAATTGATGGAAGTTAGTTGGGTTTAATAGTTTTGTCCCAATAGCAAAAAATTTATTGTTACTTTTGTACTTTTAATAAAAGTTGAAGATTATTTTAGCACCTTAATCCTTTATTATAAAGTGTTTAAGGGCAATTTTTTCCCAAAAGTATAAAAAATGGAGTAATTTTACCCTAGTCATTATCTCCGTCAGTTTTGATTATTAATTAACCAAAGATGCTGAGCCAGCAGTCTATATGTCGTACACGTCATTTTTCTTAAAATGTGCATTTATACCAAAATTTCATGTATTTAAAACTTTTGGAGTAAATTTTCACCCTAACACAAATAATGTGCATGATATATGAACTACTAACTTAGCATATTTGGTAAACTAATGATTAAAATTAACTAAGATAACGGTCAAGACAAAATTGCCCTCTGAAAAACTTTAAGGGCATAATGCCCCTCAACCCTAGTAAACTAATCTTAAGTTATTAAGTTTTGTTTTTCTAAAATTAATAACAAAAAATAGGTGACAATACCATGTACTTCGCTTTACATGGTAACATTATAGTCCTATTTATAAGTTTAAATTAACCAAGTCTCATATGCTAAGGAGAGTTTGTTAACTCATTCATTATTGTCTAAATTTCCAATTTCACCCTTATTTATTATTGGTTCCAAAAGTTAACATGAATAAATTCATTTTTTGTTGCAATTAATAAGAGCAAAAATATCATAAATGCATTTTTATTACTTTGAAACTAGATTTATAATAAAAATTATTCTTTTTTTTTTTTGTCAAAATAGACTTATGAGTGGTATATAGATTAGCCTACCCATGTTAAATTAAATTAGGTGATCCTTTTCACTATATATGGGTTTGGGTTTTTTTACAACCTACCCAAACCATATGTGATTGACTCCCACCAAAAAACCAATGTGATTGGTCGACTTCAGTCTTTCCACTCGTGCCATTCTTTTCATAAATTTTAATAATCTCTACAGCATAATGTTTTTTTGTTCAAATCATGTGAATCCATCCACATAGTCATACATAGGTAACTCATTTTAATCCAATATATATTATTATTATTATTTGGGTTGAGGCCGTCAAGGTCGTAATTTTAAATTTATACCGTACGTCATAGTTCATATCATCCATGTTTTAAAATTTTGGCTTGGTTCACGTGGTGATAATGGTAATGAATTTAATATTAATTCTTGTCTTAAATATAAAATCCACTTGTTTTTTTTTCAGAGATTAAGGAAACTAAATACCACTTTGATCCTATTTATAAGTCCTTTTTGATCAAATCACACATATTAAAAAGAGATATTAGTTCAATGATTGTGAGATAAATTTTCAACTTTACTCTTATTTATGAATGTGTATCTTTAAACTCTTTCTTCTCTCTCTATTTTCATTAGTACAATTAATTAATATGAGAAAAAGTATCACAATCTCATTTATTACTTGAAAGAAAACTTATAATAAGACTAAATTTTTTAGTCAAAAGTAACTTATAAATAGAATCAAAACGGTAAATTCTTTAATTGTTTCATATGTTGTGTATCATTGAATTATATATGATTTTATAAGTCAGAAAAAGTAGATTGGAAAAAATATAAATAATAAAAAGTAATTTGATTAATTTTCATAATTTATCTAAGGTTAACTATATCTTATATTTAGAATGAGGTAGTATTGTACTCTTTTATGAGAATATAGATTCTAGGATGAATTATCGATATAGTTAATTGTTGACAATTCTATTTTATGTTATTGGCACGCCATATGATACTAGTTGACCAATTGATTTTAAGATAAGAGACCAATGATTTTGTCCATGAATAACGTGAACTGCGTGACTTGAATCTTTCAACGCAGCCTTGAGATATATTAATAATGAGAGTCATAAATGTCAAAATTTAGGTTTAGAAGGCAACTTACTATTAGATCACGTGCTGACTGTAAATTGTAAAATTAAAAATATTACGTCTGCACATAGCCACATACTCCAATCGTGTTCCAGCACGACTTTCATCCGATTTTATCCAATCATGTCCTCCAGATAACTTGGAGGCCAAAAATAAGTTTATTTTTATTTTTAAAATTTACTTCTCTTGATAGTGTGATACTCCCTCTGATCCTAATTACCACTGTGATCTTATTTATAAGTTCAGTTTCATATAATAAATGTGATTATGACAATTTTATTCATATTAATTGTACCTATGAAAATAAAGAGAAAAGAAACAATTGAATAATGCCTCATCATAATAAGAATAAAGTTGAAAATTTACTTCCCTAATCATCGTGTCAATTACATCTCT
Source organism: Acacia crassicarpa (assembly GCA_034222035.1). Taxonomy (NCBI): domain Eukaryota; kingdom Viridiplantae; phylum Streptophyta; class Magnoliopsida; order Fabales; family Fabaceae; genus Acacia; species Acacia crassicarpa. Next base: position 10,340,749 of record JAWXYG010000011.1, read on the forward strand.
TTGGTATGTGAGATTTGGTCAAAGTGAACTTAAAAATAGGACTAGAGTAGTATAATACTTAGTTGACTTTTTTGAAGAGATTAAGGAAACTAATTAAATTACTTTAGAGTATTTTTATTTTTTTTCCTACAAACTAATTAGTTTAACTAATAAACTAATATATAATCGAAAGATACACAACATATGTAATGATTAAGTAACTTATTTAGTTTCCTGAATCTCTTTTTTAAAAAAATCAAGTAGGTTTTATAATTAGCATCGGATATAGTAATGTATACTAGCATTGCCACTATACATGCCTGTGCCTCCTGACTCGATCCAAATAGTAGGGTACGCATACTTTGGCCACTGTGCATAATGTAATATTTCCTCCCATCCTTAAGGGTCTATTTGGTAGAAGGAAAATGAAGAAATGAGAAATTTTTATGTGTTAAACTTAAAAAAATTCAAGAAGTGGGCTATACAATTTTGATAAAGATGAGTTGCAAAATAAAATAGTAGAAAAAATTAATTAAAAACTTTTAATCCCACTTTTTCAATTTTTTAAAATCTAAGTCATCAAAATATTCCCTTACTTCCACTTCGCTCCAAACCCCTTATATCATATAGTCCTTAAAAGTCCCTTTGGTTTCAAACAAAGGGCTGAAGAGGAATAGAATTGAAAGGAAATGAACAAAAAAAAAAAGTTTTCTATAGAGATATTTGGTTTGCATTAGAAAATAAAATCTGCTAATGGAGAAAATTTTTTTTGTTTAACTTGAAGAAAATAATGTCGGAAAATGACCTAAAAGACTATTTTACCTTAAATTAAAAATATTTTTAAAATGCCCATGTGACCTATAAACCCATTCACCTTTTTATATCATATATAAAGTCACATCAAGGGGCTTTTATGTCTTTATAGGTCATTTCCCTCCACTCTTAAAAATTTGTGCGCACAATTTTTTATGGGAATGCATTTTCAATTAACAGCTGAAAATGAGTTTCAGTGAAAAGCCATTTTCTAGTTGAAAACGGTAACCAAATGCTCGCCGCCAGCAAAAAACAATTTAATTTTCCTTTTCCCGCCACCAATTTTCAATGAACCAAACATGCTCTAATATTAAACCCACATTTTTTTAAAAAAGATAAATGAAGTTAAATAAATTACTTTAAACGATTTATATTTATTATTTTTCTCCAAAACTAATTTACTCGACTTATAAATTTGGGAGGGGGGGGGGGGAGAGAGAATTGTAAAAAAAATGAGCCTAGTGAGGCACACAATTTCCTCTTCCCCTCTTCTCCCCTTCCGCCAAACCAAACTAACCTTTAGTTTCATCAATCTCTCAAAAAAATCAAATTGGCCTTATATTAAATATCGAAGGGAACATTACGTATGATCTTTAATATAAGACTGAAATGACTAATTTAGAAAAATTAAAAAGGTTAAATATATATGGCCATGGCCAGTTGCATACATATATCATATATGTGTGTGTTAAGGTGTTTGCATTGACAGCTAGATCCAATGCAGATTATTAAATATATATCTCTTTTATAAAAGGCCAATTTAACTAATTTTTTTTAATCACTATTTACTTTGTTATCTAGCTAGTCTGTATATTTAAAATAAGAGGGAATGATATTTAGATATATAAATTTTATTAGGAGGTACGTGTTGTATTTATTTACTTGCGTGCATATCATCATCATCTTCAGTTTTCGAATTCAATGAGCAATGGCAAGTTGGCAACCCCATCTGTGTGGATGTTGAAAGATTTTCTTTTAATACTCACCGTGTGAAATTCTACCCAGTACCAATATTTTCTTATTATAAAATCATACTATTTCGGTTATTAGTATAAGATAAATTTATAATTAAATTAGTTAAGTTAGTTAATAAAATATATATTTTCTAAAATATCATAGTTATCTTTCTTAATTCTTTTTAATTCCCAAATATTAACAAATGTCAAAAAATAAATTTTATATTTAAAACCAAGACCAACTATATAAATATGTCTTATATTCGTATTAAGGACTAAAGACAGGAGTAGTATCAGGTGCCCCCAAATAATAGCTAATAAAATTTAATGGTTTTACATCGATTTTTCGTTGTTTTCTCTCGCTATATTTAAGTTGATATTGAAAAAGTACGTTCATAAAAGTCGATATAACACTTTTCTTACAAACTAACTTTATATACTGTAAATTATATTTGGAAAAGCATTTTCTATCGTGAACCCAAATACACAAACATCATGGTTATGTGCTTTTTTATAATTGGACTAACCAAATTTTAATTGAAATTTTATACGCATTGAAAAGATTACGAGCAATAAACCTAATGTTTATGGTCATGAAAAGAAGGGGGAAAAATAAAAACAAACAGAGAAAGAAACGGAAACAAAGTTGCAAACGATTTCTCCGTTCAATCGTAAGTGGTGACACAGTTACTCCAGCCAGGCCTCAACTGGCAGGGTCAAAATTCAAACCATGATTGTTCTTAAGTCCACGTGTCCATCCTCCTCTTTCATGTCATCACATGTTAAAATGTGTATATAATAAATATTCATAATTAAATTAATGCCAACATGGCATTAGCATAATTGAGAGAGAGAGAAAATCTAGATAAATCATTGCGGTACTATATTAAAAAAAATTGTAACAACTTACAGTCGGAGTCCTATAAAAAAAGCAAATTTGCTCCCTCCTCGTTCCCACTGGTGAGAAAAGTTCTGAAAACTCCTCCATTATTTTCCCCTTTAGTTTTCCAACATGACCGGAGAACATAGTCCACTTCCGCCGCCGTCGCCACCACCATATGCCGACGATTTGAAGTCCCCGCTTCTTCCACTTCACGAACCGATCCAACGAACACAGTGTGGTATAAAATCCATATTCACGCTACAAAATTTCTATGTAGTATTAGGTCCCTTGCTGTCCCTGCTTATAACCTTGTTCGTCAAGTTTGATGGAGCTAAGGATAACAGCGGGAAGATGCTCGCCGTGATCGCCTGGGTGTTCGCTTGGTGGGTGACGGAGGCGGTGCCGATCGCCGTCACCTCCATGTGCCCACTCTTCCTTTTCCCTCTCTTCGGTATCGCCTCCGCCGATAGTGTGGCCCACTCGTACATGGATGACGTCATCACTCTTGTTCTCGGAAGCTTCATTCTCGCCCTCGCCGTCGAACGTTACAACGTCCACAGAAGATTAGCCTTAAATGTGAGTCTCTCTTTCTCCAGTTTCCGGCTCTTTGTCAGCTTTAATTCGCCAATTTCCATTTTTTTTTTCCTGAATAAGAGGGCACGCACTAATGCCATCAGGTTACAAGCACTGGATCATCATGGCACTAGGTTACAAGGCCATTTATATTCATCAATTTGTATGAAAAATGAGAATTTCGTATAAAATTTCTTCAGAGATCTATCACTTTCCGGCGAGTATGAATGTGTGTGTGTGTCTTTATATATTGAAAAATCCAGGTAAAGCATACTGAATGATGGAGAATGTCGGAGGTTGTGGATTGTTTTTCATTGGAAGAGAAATTAATTATTAACTTGTGACTTGTATGGAAAATTTAATAGTTGGATTGGGCTGATGATGACGTGGCGGTGGCCGATGCAGGTTACGATGTTGTTTTGCGGCGATCCTCTGAATCCGGCACTACTGTTATTAGGTATGTGCGCGATTACATTCTTTGTGAGCATGTGGATGCACAACGTGGCGACGGCGGTGATGATGATGCCGGTGGCGACAGGGATTTTACAGAGGATGCCGCCGAAGGAGGAGCAGTCAGAGGCCGTGAACAAGTTCTGCAGGGCAGTGGTGCTGGTGGTGGTGTACGCAACGCCGATCGGAGGGACCAGCACGCTGACGGGGACAGGTGTCAACTTGATACTGGTGGGGATGTGGAAGAACCTCAACCCTGAGGGTAAGCCTATCAGCTTCAACAACTGGTTGTTCTTCGGATTCCCTGTAGCCGTTCTACTCCTGTTGGCCTTCTGGGCAATCTTGTGCCTGCTGTATGTCCGAAAGGAATCGGGTCGGGCTCTGGCTCCGTATTTGGATAGGTCCCACTTGAGGAGAGACCTTGAAGCACTGGGTAAGTTCAACACAATTCATTCCATTAAAAAAGAGAAAAATGTATTTTTTTCGAAGAAAAAAAATTAGGAAAAAGTCCCATTAAACTTTCTTGTAGAAGACTTTTTCCAATTTTTCTATCATTAAAGTTTTGATCTAAATCTCAATCTGGTTGCCACGTAGAATCTTGTCTTCTCTGATGAACTATGCCAGTGGATCTTGACGGTGTTGACCTGACCCACACGTGTCATTGATATCCCTTAAATTTTAATTATTTAAAAAAATAATAATACATTTTTCGAATAAGTGTTGAGAAATGGCCCATAGTTAAAATTTACATAGAAATAATTCATTTGGAAGACTAATAATTCAAAATTGAAATGGGAAATTGCAGGGCCGATGACATTTGCTGAGAAGATGGTGCTGAGTATATTTGGGGTGGGTTTTCAAATTACATTTTCTTGTTTTTTTTTCATTAATTTTAAATTTGTTATTAGTATGAAAATAAAAGAATTTGGAGAAATTAATAATTGTGGTGAGAATAAATGGATGCAGTTGCTGATAGTATTGTGGATGACAAGGAGAATCACAGACGACATTCCTGGTTGGGGAGCTCTCTTCGATGGTCTTGTTGGAGATGGCAGCGTCAGTGTGAGTTCTCTTTCTCTCTATCCTAAATATAATAACTAATTCATAAATTAATTATTTAATTATTATATTAAAATTAAGATAGAATGTTTTTCTTTCTTTTATATTTTCAAAGTTTTTTCTCTTGGGTTCAAAATTGGGAAAATATCAATCAGATTTTAGGGAAGAGAAAAAATATTAAAAAAATCTCAACCCCAAATTCTCCATTTTTTTTATATTAATTACGGAATTCCAATATTTAAAAAATAGTTTTTTACGTTGTTACAATTTTCCTATAAAAAAATTGTTGTCAAAATAGCTTTTCTTGTTGTTAAAATTTTTTCGAGTTTTTCTTTGACATGTAGAATTTTAATAACAGGAAAAACTATTTTAACAACATGAACAACCATTTTGACAATAATTTTCGTAGAAAATTTTACTAGAAAAGCTATTTTAATAATAAGACTTTTTAGATATTAGAATTTCGTAGTTAAAATAAAAAAAGTCCTTCCACTGGATATGGGATTATGATTTTTTTGATATTTTTTCGAGCTGAGTCATATTTTCCATTGAAAATTCTACTTGTGAAGTCCTGAAACGTGTCACAATATTTCCAAATCAAATATATTTCTATTAAGAGTCGTAACGGAATCATGCACTCAAACTTGAAACGATATAAATTTTCCCCCAATAGATATATTAAATTTATAAAAATCACCATCAATCTTTTTCGTCCACAAAAAATGTGGCATTTGTAACATCTTCATTATTTCGGCCTCCCTTTCAGCCACGTCACCCTTCCTAAACAGTGACAAAGCCTATAATTCAAATTGTCCTCGCTCAGTGTAGTTTCTATCTGGTTGAGGTTGTTTCCATATCTAACGGCGGCCAAATATTAAACAATTTCATTGCAAAAATAATATTTTAAAAAAAAAATCAATCCCCCACATTTATTCTATACCTTAGAACATTTGAGCCTTCTCTATAATTAACCTTTACTATATTATATTTATGATTAAAATAAAAGTTTTATTTAATATAGCTCCATTTTTTATTTATTTAATTAAGACATTGTTTGGTTGGGGCGAGGGAATGCAGGTTTTGGTGGCAGTATTATTGTTCATAATACCAAACAAGAAGGAAGAAGGACAGAAGCTAATGGACTGGAACGAATGCCTGAAGCTGCCATGGAAGCTGATCTTACTCCTCGGAGCCGGCTTCGCCTTAGCCGACGGCGTCCAATCGAGCGGCTTAGCCGACGTGCTGTCCGGCATGCTGAGTTTCCTAGAAAACGCACCGTATTGGGCCATAGCTCCGTTGGTGAGCCTGACGAGCAGCATTGTAACAGAGTTCATAACCTCCAATGACGCCACCGCGACGTTGCTGATCCCATTGCTTTACCACATTGCACGCACCATGCACGTGCACCCTCTCCTCATGATGGTCCCCGGCGCCATGGCCACTGAGTTCGCCTACTGGCTCCCGACATCCACCCCCTCCAACATTGTAGGTTTCGCCACCGGTTACATTGACATCCCCGACATGCTCAAGATCGGTATCCCGCTTAAGCTCGCCGGCATCGCCGTCCTCTCATTCCTCATGCCTTCGTTAGGTACTTCTCTTCGTTTACCCTCCTCCGACCATCTCTCGATGCCCTTTTTCCTGGAAATGAAAGTGATTATTGCTCTGTTTTTGCATTTTTCAGGAGGTCTTGTGTTTGGAATAGCTGGCGAGAACAAGATTATAGTCTCTCCTTGGTTGTTGCGCTTGCGAACTTAAATTTTTTTTGTTTATTTTTTGGGTTACTCTGCCTCCAGAAAATGGCCTCGGGTGAATAAATCTGGAGGGCGGTGATCAATTTTCCGACGTGGAGTGGCATTTTGCTACCAGATTCAGGCAAGTGCATATAATCCCATCTTGTATTATACTATAATACTACCGTATCAGCCAGATGTTGATCCATTTGTTGTGTTGTATTTTTTTCCTCCCACATTTGTTGAATGACAAGTGTTTTATAGGTAAAGTGTTAGTCATTTATTTCGTTTAGTTGATTGAATTATGTGTTATTCCCATTTTTGTTAGGAACATTGTAAATAATTAAATTTATGTTTGATTGATTTTGTATGACCATTCATCATTAGCAATTAATCATTCTGAACAAAGATATGAGTTGAATTCCTTTCCCTCCTTCACGTCATTAAAATAAAATAAAAAAACATGTGCAACACAAGTACGTATACTTTGTGAGGTTGTCTTGTTGGGGTATAAATGTAGTGAAGCGAATCGTAGGTTGGAGTTTTGGGCGTGGAGACCACCAATAATGGAAGTGGTTGGTAGTTAAAAAGACCACCAATAATTAGAAGTGGTTGGTAGTCAAAACGAGGGTCTGATTCTAAATATAAAATATAATTGATTTTTTTTAGAAAAATTAAGAAATTTAATTTAATTATTTATATTTATCTTTTTTTTTTCAAACTAATTTGATTTAGAAATTGATACATAATTTAACCTTACAAAGCATATAATATGATTAAACAGCTAATTTAACTTTCTTAATCTTTCTAAAAAAATCAATTACAAATAGTAAATGAGGGTTCCATCGGCAAAATGTTTAAGCACGTGTATATATTCATCTCTACAGGTGTATACCTCAGCATGCTCACATTCATTTTAATGTTATATCACACGAGAGTAGACCCCACGACCACGAGCAATACGACAAATTTCATGTTACATGAACATCAAACAAATCAAAATCAATATCGAGTGTATGAAATTTGTGCCCCATTCTCTTCGGGCAATTAAGTCAGGGGTCATTTTTCTAAACTGAAATGGCACGCACAATTCTGCTCATCGGGCTCATTTGCTCTGTTCCATTCCCTTTCATCCAAAGGATACACTCTTTTTAGAGAGATTAAGAAAGTGGAATAAATTGTTTAATCGTATCATATATTGTGTCTCTTTATATTATACTACCTCCGGTCCTAATTAGAGGAAAAATTTTGTAGTGCAATTTACACTACAAAAGTATTCCTATAATTAGCACCGGAGAGAGTACTATTATAATAGTTTATTAGTCAAACTAATTAGTTTTGAAAAAAAAATACAATACAGATACTCTAAAATAATTTAATTAGCTTCCTTAATCTCTCTACAAAAGTCAACTTGATCTTATAATTAAGACCGGAGCAAGTATTTTTATTTTTTTAAAAAAATTATTGACTTGGATCATTCTTGAGATAATGTTCTTATCAAGAAAATGGTGTCTGATCACTTTCTTTATTTTCTGTCAACTTAACTTCTACACCATTATATTGGCTTTTTATGGTTGAGATTTATCTTTTAACAATATTATAATCATTTAAATTTAATATTACTTTAAGATTTTTGATATAGTATAAAATATCAACCATTAAAAGCTAATTGAATGGTGAAGAAATTAAATAAAAAGAAAGTAAGGAGAAGATTTAATGGAGACATTTATTTCCTTCGTCTTTTCACAAGCGCGTAACCCATTTAACATAGCCCATTACTGTTTGTCTACTTCTCTGTAGTGTGAGCCGACAGTATTGCAAATGGCCAGTATTGAGTCATTTATTGAATTGGATCTCACTTCTTGTTGTTGGCAAAAACAAAAAACGATCACTCTTGATGTTTCTTTTTGGTCCATCATCCTTTTTTTTTTTGGGGGGGCCCGGGGGGGGGGGTATATGGGAGTTGTGGGCCTCTGGTATTTGCAAATAGCAGGGATAACTAGTTTGGTGACAACAAATGTTGATCTAGTTGGTACGAGGTTCTATGTAATTTCCTTGTTCTGTATTTCGGCTTTTTAGCCTTCATTTATATCAAAAAAACAAAACAAAAAACAAAAAGTTGGTACGAGGTTCTAAGTTTAAATCATACTAATGTAAGGATCTTATTGGTGAATGATCTATAAATATTACTTTAAACGCTCTTTGAGCTCAAATGTATATCATAACCTAACAAGCCCTGGAACACAGCTCATATAAACTTTTTTGTCCAAAAAAATGGTTTGGAGAATGATTGAATTTATTTGATACTTTTATTGGAACGAAAAAAATAAATATTCATATGACTGAATTTAAGAGTTTTATTTTAATTTCATTTTAAACATTTTAGTTACACAAAAGAATAATTTTTTTATAAGTATAAGTATTCTCTTATTAAAGATAATCCTATTTTAAATAGGGTTAAGTAGTAAATCTACCCAGGCAATATAGGGTCATGAATAATGTCGTCTTGAAAGATTTTCTATCTCAATGTTGATTCAAAATCTTTAAAACACAGCAATGTTGCAATGTTCCAATAAAAACTAATGTTGACCGTTAAAAAATTGATATTGACTGTTTTTAAAAGGAAATAGATAACATTATTATATTTTGAAACTTATGAGGCAACATTGAAATAAAAAAAAAACTTCCAGAAAAATATTATTCTTCAAAGAAAACTTCCAAAATATATTTACTACTTAATCCTTTTAAAATATGGTGGAACATTAAAAGTAAGCACCTTATAACAAAAAGTAAATTACTTTGAAGTGAAAACAAAGTAACCCAAATACGATGGGCTTTGACATTTTGTAGGGGGAAGGGACAAAGACATTGTTATTGTTAATAGATGTAAAATGGAATCTTTTTTCATTTGTTATTTATTTTTTTGTAATGGTGAATTTTTAAATATATCTTTTTCCCTTTTCGTTTTCTTAAAGAGGAGAGTTTGAGCATGAAAGAACCTGACCTTCATCATCTAAGCTAATTTCATGTGCTTGAATTTAATAAAAGTCGTTGTTTAAGTAAATAATCCGCCAAAATATTTTGTTATGCTTTGAGGTGTATATAAAAGCTGACATGAAAATATTTTAAATAAAAATAGGAGTAAATACCCTTTCTGGTCACTGATAAAAAATACGGACCTCATTTTGGTCCCTTACAAAAAAAAAAAATCGATCCTTATTCGTCCTTTTTAAGGAACTAAAAAGAACCTTTTAGAAATTTGTGAGAGATCAAAATATTAACCAATCGACCCTTATTCTTCCTTTTTATGGGCTAAAAAGGACTTTTTTTGTAAGGAACCAAAATGAGGATCGCGTTTTTTGTCAGGGACCGGAAAGGGTATTTACTCTAAAAATAGTGAGGAGAATTAATATGAGGTTCTAGACCAGGAAGGTATTTAATCACTCAAAAATTCAATAACAACTTATGGACATGCGATGACAAGTTTCGATTCATAAAGTTACAAGTAATTTCATTTGAACATTTTGATAATCACACCAATTTGTTAGGACTAATGGTTTGTGTTTTGTTATTTTTCCAAATAGTATTAAAATTGAAAATCATATAGTAACATTCATGAGTGATATTGTACACTCCTTTTGTGTCAAATATAAGCCACGTCTGATTATCGCATTAGAGGTTTAGAATTAAAGAAAAGTAGCTAGTTAAATCACTAAAATGTTCCGGAAGTAATATAGCTTAACTTTTGGCTCCTTTAAAATTAAAGCATGAGTATAAAAGAAGTCACTTAGAGAGTATCTGATATCTATTTTTTAAAATTTCCTGAAAATTAATGCTTAAACATGGGCCCCCTTAAATTTTTTCACTTTCCTTCAAAACCTCATTAATACGGGTAAAAGTGATTTCTTTTTTTTTTTTTCTAATCTAAGATGAATTTAATGAATTAACTGTCTCTTTTTAATTCCAGTGAAGTGTTTAATAGTGGTTTATGTTGTAGAATGTAGACCAAGAAATCATCTTTAATACTACCTCTCTTTAAAATATAACATATTTATTTAATTTGATTAGATAAAAAAAAAGTTGAGTTTGTTAATATTACATATATTTTCTAAAACATCCTAATCATTTTTCTCAATCCCTCCATTCTCTCTCCTATTTAATTATTGTTAAGAGAATATCAATGGGGATAAATTAGAAAAAATATTAACAAATATGAAAAATTCTGTCTTATATTTGGGTTCACATTATGTGCTTGTTACATGCTTGTCCCTCAAATTAGAGGGGCAAGAAATTTTTTAAAATTTTTTATATATTCTATATATTTAGATTAAATTATATGCTGATTTCTGAAAATAAATAAATAAATTGACGTCTAATATATCAAATTAATTAGTTTTCAGTATACCGGTGTTATAGGACATATTTCTGAATGCAAAACTAGAAATTAATTAATTTGAGATAATGAGCTCCAAAAAAATTTCCAGAAAGCAGCATATAATTTAATTTAAATATATGGAATATATAAAAAATTTAAAAAAATTGCTTGTCTCTCTAATTAGAGGGACAAGCATGTAAGAAGCACATAAGGGAGAAACACCTTATGTGCTTTCCTTATATTTAGGATCAAAATCAACTCCTAAAATATGTTAATATTAAGGAGAGGAGGAGTATGACTTATATTTTACATATATGGTGTACAATAACCTTAAAGAGTTAAAAAGACAAATATAATAAAATCTTGCAGTCTTAAATATAAGATATACATAATTAATTCGTGAAGATTAACAAACTGGTTAAATTGATTAATTGTAGCTATTAGGTGAAAACTATGTTTTACTTTTCCTAAAATATCTCATATTTTAATGAAAGTATTAAACATGGGTGAAAAAAGAGTAAAAATAGAATCAAATTTATGAGAGTAATATGAAAAAAGAATTAAATGAGAAGCAAAGTAAATGAAAATCCAAAACATTTATAACTAACCATATCTATCAACCAAGTGTCATATTTTAGCCATGATGGTCTTGATGGAGAACAACAAATGGGAGGAAACAAGAATGCGTGAGGTTTTGATCAAACAATGAATGAGGTAGACACAAAGCAATTTCTTAGCTGGCAAGGATTGAGAATAATGTATTTATAAAAATCTAAATTCAAACACACGCACTTCTCACAAGTAAGGCAACTAGCTAAGATGATAATGATAGGTGCGTATGATTGGTGTTCTCCTTCCACCTAGTTTTCCATTTAGGGCTACTTGGTAGACAAAACATGTGAAAAGGGGAGAGAAGGTGGTCAAGTTTTCTTATTTAGTATATTTTTTGTGTCCAGTCTTTTAAAAACCTTAGGTTTTCGGGCTCATATCGAGTCAGTGGTAGATCTTGGGGTCAAATATATACTTATTAACTAATTAAGAAAAATATTTAGGAGAACCAAATGTATACTCATTAACTAATTAAAAAAAATATTTAGGGGGCCGAATGTGTAATAAAAGTATTTTAACAAGTCTAATATATAAGACAACACATTATATTAAATTTTTTTAAAAAATTAAACAGAATTTTCTTTTGGGGGGTGGGGCCGTAGCCCTCCATTGTCCCCAAGAAGCTCCGCCCTTACCTTGGGTCCATCTATCTTCCTTTAAAAGTGGAAAGATAAACTCCTACCAAAATTAATGAGAAGTTGGGAACCCAAATTTTCAATTAAATAGTGATATCTCTGGACATAATTACCCCTCAAATATTTTTCCTATAATATGATTAAATTTAAATTTATGTGATAAATTGGAACTTATGTAATAGGTTTGAACTTGGTGGAAAAATATTTATAAATTTGGCAGGAAAATATTTTAAACAAATTCGGACTTGACGGAAATTGTTTTTTAGAAAAATTCAAACTTGATAAGAGGATATTTTTTTCATTTTTCTTTTAAATTAATTATTTTTAGGGTAAATTTATATATTTTCTGATCCGTTACCTCACTCCTTTATTTTATTCCCAAAAAAAAACTCATCTTCTTGACTTCTTCAAACGGGCCCAAGTCTGTCTGGTTTGGTGGCTGGTTTAACTCGTCTTTTTCTTCTGTACTTCACTCCCTTCCATATTTCTTCCATACCCCTCTTTTCTTATCTGTCCCCTCTTTTTCCTTTTCTTCAATCTTCATAACATTGTATACTCTGTCGGTTCTGAATTTATATCACTTCCTTTATTAATGATTTTTGGAAGATTCACAAATAAGTGCTAATTAAGAAAATTAATCATTTTTATTCCTATTTCCATGCCAATCTTCTGCATTTACACACCCAACTTTCACATTGACATTAAATTAGGACATGTGGCTAATCATTCTTGTCACTGGCAAAATTAATATTTGGGGAAATTATAATGAAGGACCTAAAAAAATAATATTTATTAAGAAAGACCATAAAAAGTAGCAATTATTTTAAAGGACCAAAACTTAAAATATTAAAATAAAAGGACTAAATTACCCTTAATCAAATTTTCTATCTTCTCATTAACTAAATCTGGAATGATTCTTTCTTACATGAGAATCTAGAGTAATTGATGGATAATAATAAAAAGATATCAATTCAAATAATTCTTTTTTTATTGTAGACACTCAAGATTATTACGTTAGAGAAAAGATAGGAAAGATGGAGCTTTTTATGGTTATAGCGAAAGGAAAGAGAGATTTGGTTTCTTTAACCACGTTCTTCTCTTTTGATGAGATTTTTCTAAGTTAAGAGCCTTTTACTTTATTTTTTGTTTATCTGGGAATGGAACAACTGGTAATATTGAATGAATATCAGGTACTTTTGATTGCCTCAACACAAAAAATCCCAGGTCTAACACTGCAGACGGTTGCACAACGCACGAGGCTTCTTCTGTCACAACCATAAAAAGTTCCATCTTTCCTATTTTTTCTCTAGCATAATAATCTGGAGTGATTCTACGATGGGAAAAGAATTATTTGAATTAATATCTATTTATTATCATATATTAATTACTTTAGATTCTCATGTAAGAAAAAAAATTATTCCATATTCAGTTAATAAGAAGATAGGAAGAAAAAATCATTACAGATTTAGTTAATGAGAAGATAGGAAATCTGATTAAGGGTAATTTAGTCCTTTTATTTTAATATTTTAATTCTTGGTCTTTTAAAATAATTACCACTTTTTATGGTCCTTCTTAATAAATATTATTTTTCTTAGGTCCTTCATTATAATTTTCCCTTAATATTTTGATACCAATAATTTTGACTTTATTTTTAAATTTTAATATGATATAACTCTATCCATATAGTTTTGATTCGGTTACCGTTCAAATTACTCCCTAAATATTGACTCCAAGTAACTAAATTTCTATTGTCCAACCATTTAAAAATATCAGTCCATATGTTTAAAAAATAAAATCATATATTTCATAAAAAATAACAACTGAGTTGTAGTGAGTTAAAATACATGAAATAAATTTCAATGAACTTGAACCCATAAAAATTTAAATTGTGCTAAATTAAAGTTTAAGAATTGAATTACAATAGTGTCAAAATTATAATATGAAAAGATTTCCTTCTTTCTTTGTGCTTCCTCTCCCATTTTTGAAACTATTTAATTTAGGAAAAATTGAGGAAAATTACCCCATAAAAGATTTCATTATTATTGTGATAGATTTGATACAAAAAATACGGATACTCCAATTTAAGTAATTTTTCGTTGACAAAATTCTTTTTTTTTTATATATAAAAATTTTAGAAAAAGGGTTGAGTTCATCTACCGTTCAAAGGCAGTGTGCTTAGAGCCAAGTCTACATGGTATACTGGGTTAGAGAGTACACATGCCTCCACCTTTTCTTAGCGTTTCTATTGCTTCCTGGACCCCTAGGATGCCTCCCCTAATTCCTTGACTAACTTCAAGATCGAACCCCCTCTTTTTTTATGAGAAAATCCGACCCCTTCATCAGTTAAACCTAAGGAAGAGGGGTCGTCAGCAAAATTCTTAACTCAGACTTTTTCCTAATTTTCTCTATTATTTATTGTCTTGGAGCATTTGTGGCCCATGGTTTTGGCCCATCTTTTCAGTAGCCCATGCCTTACTCTAACTTATCTCTTTTCCTTTCGTGTTTTGACACTTCACTGCAATCAGATCCAACGGCCACCATTTGACTTCAGGATCACGCGGTTTTCACCCCGTGACGTTGTGATATGTGTCAATCTTCTATAAATGGACCTTTCGGGTTTACCTCAACTCGGAAGCAAAGCGAAGAACTTTCAAGAATCGTATCGAGTCGGCGGTTACCATGAAACTTGTTCACGGTCTTATTTTCTTGCCTCTGTTCTTCCTTCCTCTCTGCTCCGTGGCAGACGGCAAGAGGGGAATGCTAGTCGGCGGGTGGTCGCCGATTAAGGATCTGAAGGACCCTCACGTGACGGAGATCGCGAAATACGCAGTTTCGGAGTACGACAAGAGAAGTGGAGAGACGCTGAAGTTCGAGAAGGTAATCAAGGGCGAGACGCAGGTGGTGGCCGGCACGAATTACCGGCTGGTGCTGGAGGCGAAGAGCGGATCGTCGTCGGCTTCGAAGAAGTACGAAGCTGTTGTGTGGGAGAAGGCTTGGGAACATTTCAGGAACCTCACATCGTTTAAGCCTGTTCGTTGATAAGACAATGCGAATTCTGTGCCGTAACAGATCAGAACGGGTTTGATCGACCTATTTTATCACTATGTATTTTCCAATCTGTATTGTTTAAATGCTTACACCAATAAACATGTTTGAGAAGTGGGAATCAAAAAGAGTGTCTGTTAATATTTGGAGAACCTGAATCGGTTAATTTAGACTCGAGAACAATCTGGATTTTCACTACCGTTTCTTTGAATCGCAATTTCTATTTCTGTAAATCAAATCATTTCGCAAGCTCCCTTCTCTGTTGTTGATTGAGATGTACCTGTGATTATTTATGTTTAGCCTTCAAATAGTAGATCAATATCAGTATCATTTATGCCTTCTTTCTCATAAAATCCAGATCTTACTTCTAACGAGTATTTAGCTAAAAGCTGGTATATAGAGTTTTTTTTAAGTTTGTTTGGAATGGATATGGGAAGATTTTTTGAAAGAAATTTTTAACTTTGTTTATGTTAAGTCAGTGTTTGGAAACTACCAAAATAAACTCTTCTCACAAATTTATTCTTCAATCTAAGCTATTATCTAAAAACTAATAGGGGAAATGAGTAATTTTACACATGTCATTGGTGGGGTATTTTAGTTTTTTTTAATATTTAAAATTAAGGATAAAAGTGTAATTAATATTTAAAACTAAAGACAAAAATATAATTTCACCTAAAACTAAGGGTAAAAATGTAATTTTACCTGCGTTACTGTTCATTTCCATTCAAGTTAACGTTGACCAAACGGTCAACTAAAAGTCGTGATGTTGGGCGTTCCCAAAACATAACCACATGTGTATTTTTTATTCACAAAAAATTACTGTGGTGTTGAGTGCTCTTGGGGAAAAAACACATATATAAAATTATTGCTTTTTCCAAACTAATACAAATATTCACCGAATGATGTATTGAAGGAGAGACAAAAATATAAAGGAGTCATATTCAAATATTAATTATGGAGGTAAAATTGATAAACAAATATTATTTACTTTTTAAGTCAAATCAATTTTCTAAAAGAGATATAAGGCTTTCCTGAATTGGCATTACAAGATAGTCATTGTTCTAAGAGAGACTTAGGTTTTCTTAAATTGATGTTACAAAATAATTTTGACACACGTCAAAATAAAATGTTTTCCACATATTTCTTTTATGTATTGTAAATTACATTAAAAAAAAATAATTTCTACAGTAATCTAAATATTCACTTATATTGTAAACCATAAGGAATAAGTGTCCGTTTGGATTAACGATAGAAGTTGATTTTCCAAGCCATTACATGCATATGATAGATGGTTCTAATAACCCCAGGGCCTAACCCCCTGCACGCGTGGTGTCTGGTCCCCATTGGGGCAGGTATTGTCCCCTCCTCTAGGGGTTTTGTCCCTTGGGAAATTAATTCCCAAGAGCGCCTCCCCCAAGTCTCGAAGCCATGACCTAAGGCATTAGTACATGCTTCATGGAGACTTGGTAACCAAGTGAGCTTATGTAATGGATAACAATTGGCCCTTAAGCTTTGGACTTATGTCTCAGGTCCAAGGTTCTAGCCACTGGGGAGGCGCTCTTGGGAATTAATTTCCCAAGGGACAAAACTCCTAGAGGAGGGGACAATACCTGCCCTAGTGGGGGTTGGACACCACGCGTGCAGGAGATTAAGCCTTGGGGACGACAGTCTTAGATTGGGTCTTTTACGGTGGTGGGCTGTTATATGTTGTATCGTGAACTATATTAGTGTATTTGAATTAGCTTTTAAAAAATATATTTTATGGCTTATGAGGTGAGAATACGAGATGTTTTATCTCAACTTAAAAAGGCTTCTAAAACCACTATTTTCAAAGTCTCAAACACTCCCTAAAGCCATTGTTAAAGGTAAGAAAAGAGAAGGTAGTTCGAATTGCAACATTAAAAATCCGTCCGCTAAGAATTGTATTTTTCTTTTTCTTTTTCTTTTTTTAAAGGGATTGAAATATATGTGGCGGAATACAGAGGATTGCTCATTCTACTAAATAGAAGAATTTGTAAGTTAAAAGGACGATATGTCGGCGTAACCATGGGCGGATGCAAGTCAGCAAGTGTATGAGAAGGGGCACTAAATTATGATGAATTTTTTAAAAATAAGGGAATTAAAATTATGATATATTTGATAACATTGATAATAAGACAATTATAATTGAATTTAAAAAAATAAGACCTAGAAAGATGATATTGTAATTATTTTTATTATAATATACTTTTATTAATAAAAAATATATACTTAAACTTATTGAGTGCACACCTTTCATTGTAATTTATGTAGCTGCATTTCTAATACTACCTCCGGTCCTAATTATAAGAGCTAGTTGACTTTCTTTGGAAAGATTAAAGAAGCTAAATAAGTTATTTAATCATTTCATATATTAAATATTTTTAGATTATATATTAGTTTATTACTAATAAGTTTGAAGAAAAAAATAAAAATAAAAATATTTTAAAGTAATTTAATTGGCTTCCTTAATCTCTATAAAAAAGTTAACTAGCTTTTATAATTAAGACCGGAGGGAGTAGCACTTAACCTTGCTTTTCTCTAAATGATAGGTTTGTAAAATAACTATCCCTCTTATTATATCATCAATATTTACTTGATTTCATGAATATTTTTTTGATATTTTTTTTGTTTATATTCTTTTATTTTTTAATGCATTTAAAACTTTCCTTAAAAAAAAAAAAAAAAATCGCCCTGAAACCCCGAATCCCCCATCAATTATACCCGTTTTATAATTTTTTGGATCCGTGGGCGTATCTAATTACATCTCTTTTAATGTTCATCTTCATGGGAATAAGTTCAGAAAAAGTTTGACATGATTTCTTCTTTTACTTGGTGGTTAATTAAGGTAAACACTTTAATATCATATGACTCAGTCTTTCAGATTTAAAGGTGTTGGAGTGTATGATTTAATATTGGAAACCAAGACCATAGATTTCTTTCTTTCTTTCTTTGTTTTTTTTTTTTTTGGGTGAGTTTTTTCGGGTGAGTTCGGAACATGGTATGATTTAATTGTCAAGTGTCAGGATAAGATCAAGTTTAGGAATTTAGCGGTTTGCGTTTATGGCAAGTTTGGTCTTAATAATTAATTGTTTACAAAACAGGAATCAGGAATCAGGACAATGACTTTTTAAAATACTTGAAATGTTTGGTGTTTAAGATTCGAGCAAAATACTCTAATCATCCTCCTATTTTACCTTAATTATACAGACCTCTCCCTATTTTGGAAAGTCATAAAAACCTCCCTTAAATTAAAATGTATGTTATACAAACCTCCCTTATATGAGTAAAATACTCTGATCACCCTCCTGTTTTGCCTTTATTATATAGACCTCCCCTCTATTTTGAAAATATACACTTAAGTCCAAATAATTAACCCCGTTAAGGATATTTTAAACAGATTCCGAAAATATAGTATTTTTTTAATTAAAGTTTATATAAAAATAAAATTTATATATTATTTTACCGTTAATATTGTACTTAATCCCTAGTTTTACTTTTATATTTTGACTAATATTGTTTTAAAAATTTAAGAGTTTTTTTATCTTTACAAATAGTTATCTATGAGTATTTTAGCATTGGTCAATGTAAATATCACATAACGTTAAATATTCAAATAAGTTTTTAAATAAACATGTGTTTAATCAAATGTGTCAATAAATATTTGTGAAAAAATTATTAAATTAGAAAATTTAAAGGACACATGAAATCTCAAACTTATGTAGTTTATTATATTTGATAAAAATATCGGTGTTTAATTTATATTTTAAGTCAAAATTAATTTATAAGATCAAAACTAATAAATTTTTTAACAAATTAGAAAGTTAGAAGATCTATTAGAATATATTTTTTGTTGTATAAATTTGGTTTTATATATTTAAATAATTCTAGTATTGAAGGGTGACATTTTGGTAATAAAAAAAAGAAAAGAAAAGTTCAAAAGTCAAATTTAACAGTTAACTAACGGTTTAGGTGGATGGAAATAGAATCTTAAAATATAAGGGAGGTTTGTATAACATAAATTTTAATTTTAAAGGAGATTTCTATGGGTTTTTAAAATAGAGGAGAGGTCTGTATAATTAAGACAAAATAAGAGGGTGGTCAAAATATTTTACTCAAATTTTAAGAGAGGTTTTTATGAATTTTTAAAATAAAGAGAAGGCCTGTATAATTAAGATAAAATAGGACAAAGTATTTTACTCTTAATATTTTAGATTTGAGTTGCTTTAGTGAGGCTGATGAATCGAATCGAATCGATGTTTTTTTTTTTTTTTTTTTGGGTCAACCATCGAACATTTAACTTTCAAGGCGTTGAGTTAGGATTGATGATTCTTATCGGTGAACAATGGGGGACACATTCACGTGGCCTGATTGACTCATAGTTGATTGCGTGACTTGACAGGTACCTCAAAAGTCAAGAGTCAAGAGTCCTTTTTCTTTTCATGGAAAAAAGAGTTTTGCTTTTTCCTTAACTTTTAGGGTAAGTTTAATTTAGAGGTTCCCCTATACTGAATTTTGATCTCATTTTTTTTTTCTCTTCCCTCCTCTTCTTTCAATTACTCCCTTTTGTATTTAGGACCTGTTTGGACGACGATAGAAATGATTTTTTTTTCTGATGGACTTTTTTTTTGATAGATTTTTTTTGATGTGATTTGTGTTTGGGATAGCGCAGTGACGGAACTTGGAGGAAAAGTTTGAGGGGGCCAAATAATAGTGGGGGGATTTGGGGGTTCGGGGGCAGCGCCCCCGAAAATTTTTTTAAATGAAAGTTTTAAATGCATTAAAAATAAAAAGAATAAAAAAAATATTTATGAGATCAAGTCAATTAACTGCATCTACAAGTGTAGTATAGAATAGGTAAAAGCATAGTAACTAGTTAGGGATACACTACAAAAGGAAATTTCACTGATAAGCTAAAAATTTCATGTAATTAGAATGAAATATAGAAAAGAATAACAAGATTAACATAATCATACAAGATCCTACATGAAACAAAATTAAATTATAAGCTCAAAGATATAAAAAGAGGGGAAAATGTAAAAGAAGAAGAAAAAGAAGAAGTTGAGGGGCCAAAATTTAATTTTATTTGGGGGGCCAAAGTGGTATTATTCACTAAAAAATAAAAAATCCCATTAAAAAAATTTTTGGGGGGACCATGGCCCCCCTAGTCCCTTCAATGTTCCGTCCTTGGGATAGCGGTAATAGAAATAACTTTTTTCTTGATGTGCACTCGTTTGGCATAGCTTTTGAAAAAATAGATGAGATGGAAAATGACTGAAAATGACATGAATCAAATTCAAAAGCATAATAAGCATTAGATCGCATTTTCATGTGAGTACAATTTTTTTTTGAAATCCTGATGGATTTTTTTTATAATTACATCATTAAGGTCAGTTTGTTTAAAATAAAACAAAGTCAATTTTTATTAATCTATATAAATATGATAGAATTATTCGGAGTCATTGAATGAACCTTGAAATAAACCTGAAATGTGTTGGAATAATCTAATTTTAGCTCTTATTATGATAAACTAGCTAATTGAATTATTTTTAATTAAATGAGACCTAATTGTCTGTTATCCCAAGATCAATGAATGAAGAGTTGCTAAAATTGACTCGAATACCCTTTAAATAAGCTGCTCTGCTTCCAAATACAAATAGCTGGCTTCAGTGAGACTTCCTTTTTGTCCAGTTTGTTTAACATTAACGTGGAAGCATCTAGTTAAATAGAATCCCTTCAATAAAATAACGAGTATCTATTATTATTATGCTTTGAACATAAATTTAAAGGAACACTGCAGATCAAAATATTGGTCAGTGGGATAGCCGTAATTTACGGCTGCTTCGGAGGCTTCGCCTCCTTCACCGACGAACAGTTGTTGGAATTAGCAAGTGTGATTTAATCCTCCGGCCATAATTTCATCTGGGTGGTTCATTAAAAAGACCGAACCGGGAACGAGACTAAAGAAGACAGAAAGAAACGGAGGCGAAGAGGGTTTGAAGAAAGAATGAAGCGAGAAGACAAGTAAAAAGCAGAGAGCAGGGCGAGAGGAGAGAAAGATTGGCGAAAAGTTCAGGGAGAGAGGGGGAAAAAAACATAGCTTGAAGAGGAGTGGCACGGTCTTTTCGGCGCGAAGCAGAGCTAAACAAAAGGGAGAAGATGTTGTGATGGGGTTAAAAGCTCCAAGGGCTAGCGGCAAAAAAAAAGAGCATCAAAACTTGAAGCCCATCAGTAAATGATGCTATCCCAAACACCTTATTATTACAAATCTGATGTGGCTGGGCTGTGAATGGACTTATTTTAGCTTCCACAGCCATGCCAAACAGGCCCTTATAAGGTTTTGATTTATTTATAAGATATTTGCTTATTTCTAAGGAACATTAATTTTTTTCCCATATATGTCTCTAATTAATAAAGGTACTAGGTGAGAGTAATAATTAATAGTTTAGTACAATTAGTAAGGGGTAATATTGGAAGTTACTTAAATTGTAAGATAATTTTATTAACTTTAACTATATTTATTGATTTGTAAGAATTGTTAGTTGATGTCTTATAATAAGGATTAGAGGGAGTATTTGATACCTTAAATTTATCATTCTTTTAGTTTCAATTCCTTAAATTTTAGATTATAGGTTTTGATTTTTGGGTTAAGTAACAAATTTGGTCTGGAATATTTCGTTGAGAAGTAATGTCACCCTGAAATGTTTTTTCTTATCTCAATGTTGTCCTAAAAATTTTAAAACGTAGCAATGTTGTTCATTTCCGTTAAAAAATTCTCAGTCAATGTTAATTTTTTGAATATCAACATTAGTTTTTTAACGGAATGTGGCGACATTGCTACGTTTTAAAACTTTCGAATAACATTAAGACAAGTAAACTTCCAGGGTAACATTACTCTTGGGCCTCTACTTCCAAGGCAGATTTGCTATTTAACATTGTTACGGACCGGCCCAAGGCCCAAATCTAAGATATGGCCCAATAAGGAACACACTTAAATGTGTCGAGCGCCGGCCATATAGGAAGATCTCATATTACAACAGATCTTATCTATCGACATCATAAGAGCATCTGAACTGAACCCACGTGGTATCCGCTCCTGGATACTTGCCCCGGATATCTAGCATGGCCGAAATATCCTCCACAGAAGCCTCTATAAAAACAGAGGTCCATTCTTCATATGCACACGTTCTAACTTATGCTCGCTTTACATTCTGTCACACAGAGCACACACACCACCCCCTGGCTAAACGCCTCCAAGTTTACATCGAACTATGTGGACTTTGATTCCTTCAAAGGGTACGTAAGCTCTAGGCTTGATACCTAATCAAGTCCAAACTGTCCTTTTCCCAGAACAGAACAAACCTTTGATTTTTAAAAGGATAAAATCGTTCATGGATTATTAAATTATATGGATTAATATTTAAAATGAAATGAAATCTAAGAAATCAAAACCTATAATTTAAAATTTGAGACACCTTTGGCACAAAAAAAAAAAAAATCAAAATAAAAACAGATTTAAGAGATAAAAATTAAATCAACCCATTTTAAATCATTAATAGAGATTTGCTTGGTCTTAAAGTAAGGCCTAGTTTAGGGTACAAATTGCACTAAAAACTAAATGCTAAAATTATAATAAATCATAAAGACAATATTTTGTTTTAAGGATGAAATGGTAATTCTGGGTCAACCATCAGGATTTTTTTTTTCCTTTATCAGAACCATCCGTAATTAACTTTTTAATTATTTCTCAAGATTTTCTTTCCTAGCCATAATCATAGTTTTGTATATCATAATTATCTAATGCATACACTAAATACATCATCTGGCATCCTTATAATGCTTTAATTGTTTTTTTTTTAATTGTTAAAAAACAATCCATTTATGTCTTTTTACCCAGACTAACTTTTTATTGGTTCTCTCCTCTTGTGAGAGTTGTGTTCTCTTCCTTGGGAGAGTGTGGTAGGCCTCTGTCCGTTTAGCTCTCTGGCGAGCCTGTTTTGTTCCGCTGACTTGTGTCTGTGTTTCCTCAAGGTTGGTCGCGCTTAGGCGTGTGTTGGGGGGCTTAGTGACATGGAGATAGGGCAAGGTAGTGACATGGATAAGAAGAGGCAGGTTGTTCTGAAGCTGTCTCCTAAATGCGAAAAACTGAAGAAAAAATCTCTTGTATGGATGATCCTATCTAGGAAAAACCTGCATATTCCGACGGTAATGTCTATGATAAAAAAAGTGTGGCAATTGGAGGATAGAGTGGAGATACATGACCTAGACCGGAGTAAGTTAATATTCCTATTCCGTTTTAACAAATCTGAGTATGCTCGTATCCTCAAGGGGAGACCTTGGTCCATCCTGGGCCATCTTTTGAATCTCCAGGTTTGGGAGGATCACATGATCCTCAAAGATGTGAGTTTTGATAAAGCACCCTTTTGGCTTCAGTTCCACGGTTTAACGGTGGATGCTTTTGAGAGTTCTAATGCTAGGATCATGGGAGATGCAGTTGGTGAAGCTGTGATGTTTGAGAATCCGATGGTCGAAGGAGAAATGCGTAGGAGCTTTATTTGGGTGCATTCCCTTATTCGCCTGAATGAGCCCTTGATTTCTGGTTTTTGGGTACCAAGAGAAGCTAAGGAGCCAGTTTGGGTCAAGATTCGATATGAGCGATTGAATAATTTCTGCTTTAGATGCGGTCGTATTGGACATGAAGTGAGAGGTTGTTCAGAAGAAAACAAGTATGAGGGTGAAAAGGAAGGCAAGGAATTCGGTCCCTGGCTAAGCACTAACAGTTTGCGTACTTTTGATGATGTACTGGTGATTTGCAGAGAAGATTGGCCGGAAGCCCAGGTTGAAGTTCCTGCTTCTAATTACGACAGGTTCCTTTGAAGAACCACGATGGCTGATGGCAAGGAGGTATGCAAGAAGAATTGGCTGGTGGCTTCTCACACGATGCAACAGCACCCTTCTTCGGACGGTGGTTCCTCTTCGACGAGGGATTGCTCCTCCAGGTGGGCCCCCGACTCTGTGCAAGGGGGCAACGGCTTCTGTGGCGCAGTCGGCGATGCAACCTATCACTGTCCCACGGCTGAAAACAAAAACTGTGATGATGGAAGAGGTAGTGGGTCGGAGCTCTTCGGCGGTGGAGGATTTAGGTTGGCCGGAGGCGCCTTCGCTCAGGCGAACGTTGCCTATAACGGTCGAGTGTGGACCTGCGTCAGCATGGTAGGATGGTTAGACTGGGTCAGAATCGAGGTCGCTGGCTTTGGTGCAGGGTTCGCGGAAAGTGGGTCTCGTGAGGGAGAGGGGAACGCTGACAGGTGACATGAGCCTTGTGAGAGAAGTTGCTCTGCCTTTGATTGAGTCAGCGGCTGTGGGTGTGGAAAATGGTAGTGGGCCAACTGATGTGGGCCAGCGAATGGACTTAATGGGTGATATGGGCTTGGTGGGGAAAAGCCGTGAGTTTGGAGGTGGACTCGGGCTTGTGAGGGATGCTGTGGGCCAAAGGGTGGATAATTGTGATTTCAGTGACTTAATTCGAGTGGGTGGGCCTGTGACTGATTCTAAAGTCGACTCTTGCCTTGCTTCTGATGGTTTCACTGCCAATTCATCCTTGCATGAGTGCCCAGCTTCCATAAATCCCAATGTTTCCGCGGACAAGGCCAAATTTGTGGTGGATGGGTTAATTAATGTGAAGGGAGAGGTTTTAGCCAAAAGTGAATTTTCCCAACCATATATCGTTGAGTATCCTAGTGATGATGAGGTTAAGTCTAATCCTATTGTTCCTCCCAATGGTCTCTCTCCAATTTCGGCCATGTCCTTTTGCTTGAAAGGCATTCACCTTGAGCGGCCCTTGGAGGATGTGTAATATCTTATATTTTGGGAAATAATAGAAATAAAATTATATCTTGTAAACCGTGAACTAGGTTTCTTGGGTAAGGGCATATTATGAATCAGTGAATTTTTGTCTCGAAGATGGTGTCACCCGAAGTAATTTCTGTTTCCGGCAGTGTCCGACTTAAAATCTTTGACAGATTACGAAATATCCTGAATGAGGTCAAAAATTCAGTTGACCCAGATATTTCTAAAGAGGAAGAATAGAGCTTCAAGGCTGTGCTTCTGGATTTTTGAGAATTTGCAAAAGATCACGCGATCAGAACACCGAATAGGGAACTTTATTAGTAAAAAATAATATAATATTTAAAGGTGTGGGACCCACTGACAAAATTTTCTCCCCTCCCGACAGAAACTCTCGTGAGTTTGAAAATTTTGTCAGCGGGACCCACTCAATAATAATTTATTATTTAAATAATAATATTATATTATAATAAATATTAAAATATTATTAAAAATTTTAAAAATTGTTCACGGGTTTCCTTTTTAGTTTTTTTGGAAATTACGAAAAATGACCCAAAAACAAGAAATTACACTTAAGGACCCATTTTCCAACACTATAAATAGAGGCCTCACTTCTTCATTTTCTTCACACCAAACTCAGATCACAACGGTCGAGTTTAATAGAAGAGAGAGAATTCTTAGAGTTTAGAGGGAGAATTTAGAGTAAAGTTCTCGGAGCTGGAGAGAAGGAGTAAGAACTTCAAGGGTAAGTTCTTTGGTCTCTAGTCTTAAGATTTGGTAGTTTCTTTTGGTAATTATAGTAGAAATGCCAGATAGAGTTTTTTCTGAGTATGCTCTGTGGCTGCAGCTTAGTCTGATCTGTCACATCAGAAAAGAATTATTCTTGGGCAGTAATGTTATATACCAATACAGTAAATACTATTTACCAAACAGTAAAAATTATTTACCGTCACGGTAAAAATATTTTTACTGGTACTATTCACATGAATAGTGAATACTATTCACATGAATAGTAAATCTTCAACGTAGAATTCCACAAGTATTGCAAAGTTGATGGCCACTGATAAATGTGATATTGTTCCTATAGGGTATCTGTGAACTTGTACCGCTGTTTTCCGTTAGAAGTACCGTTTTAGTCAAACGTACCAAAACATCATCAACGAAGGTACGGACGCGTACTGTAACCTTAACTCTGATGCTTATTGTAAATTTTTATGTGATGGATAGTCTGAGATTCTGTTTTTATAAAATTGTGCATACACATTAAGCTATATACGGGTTATAGTCATGATAATGCCGTTGAGTTTTCCTAGCGCTGAGGACACGGATGTACACCGTGGCACTGGGTAGTGCAGACTGGATTAAAATATGAGGTGGTTGTGCTGATAAAATGTGATTATGCTGAAACTATCATGAATATCTATTATATATAAAATTGTTACATAAGCATGAGGTTAACTGTTACCTGAGGTTCAATGGGAATTGAACCTCAGCTCTTGCCATAGCCTCAGGTTCTGGCGGAGACAGGGTTGCTGACAAGGGTAAGCAGGCTGTATAAGGACTCGGACGGAGGATTGTTTATCTGTTGCTGTTTTCTTATGTACTTTGAGTACTTGAATATTTGGATGACTGTATTAGTATCAACACACCAATGTTGGTTAAATATCAGATACTCGTTTTGTTTTAAAATGAAAACTTTTTTTTGATGCCACACTGTTTAAATTATTCAAAACTCTGATAATCTCTTTTGAAAATCGCATATTAAAAGACGGGATGTTACATTTTGGTATCAGAGCTAGCATCCTGGCACGAAGTTAACTAGGTTACTTTAAACAGTCTTGTAAGGTTGTTTAAGTAGCAGAGTTAAGTTCTAGCCTTCAAAAGTATTTTATCTGGCATGAACCCGACTTAGTTATAACAAACCATTGGTGCCGAAGGTAGGGCCGAGTCTATGTGGATCAGCCAATCAGTCACCCTAGCACGGTGAGGCTCCCATGATAGACGCCTACCTGGCCAATCGGTTGATTAACTAAGTTAGGCTCTAAGCCATGGTTTTCTTTAAAAAAAAAATATAAGTACTGATATGACCCTGGTGTTGTTGTAGAAATGGACAAAGAGGAATTTCCGTATATCAATTACTTTGGGAAAAGAAGACGTATTGCACGTCGGTCGATAGTCCCCGAACCAGTAAGAAGGAGATTGAACCCTGAGCCGATAAATCCACTCTCTGTACCAATGCCTGAACCTGTGCCGGTACCAGAACCACTCTACCCCGCTCTTGCACTTGATAATGATCCAGAACCAGAATACCATCCTGGACCTGAGTATCCCGACCATCTATATGACTCAATACCTATTCTTGCAGAGCCCTACTCACCAGAACCCGGAAATCCCAGCAATTCACATCACTCCTCAATAGGTGATAACTTTGACTATCCTCAGATACAAGATCTCGACTATGATTCTGACGCCAACTCTGGCAACTTGGAGTACGTCTTAGATGAAAACTCCATCTTAACTTTAGCCTTACACTTAGAATTTCTCCATGCCGCTCTCACTACTAAGACCGAGAAAGACAAATACCTACTGTATCTGACCCGAGTCAGAGAATTTTACCAGGCAAACTCTCGCTACCATTTTCCGTATCCTTCTAGAGACTGGGTTAAATCCACCCTTCATCACTTTCCTCGCACCCGTTTCTGGAAAACTAAAATCAATGAAATTCTGAATGAGGGCCACATCGAGGATGTGTGCTCGTGCATTTTCTGCCTCCAGCATTTAGTTCACCTGGTCATGTAGAAAGACAAAGACAACCCTACAACAGTTCAATGAACCATGGAAGTAGTAGTAGCAATAGTTTTGTAACAGTAGGACTAAGTATAATAGTAGTTTGTGTAATCACCATTAATGAATAAAAGGGGTGTACTATATACGCTTTGGTGTGATTCATATGAAATTTGTGATCTTATGTTATGTGTAATCTTTTTGTTTTCTAGTGTTTATATCTATTAACCTTTGCAATTTAGAATATGGCAACTTTGGGAGGCGCCGGAACTCCTAGAGGCCGAGGCCGAGGTCGAGGCAGAGGCCGAGGCAGAGGTAGGGGTAGGCAACTGCGAGTAGTACCAAACCCTGAACTCGAACAACATGAACCTCCACCACCAGTACAAGATGAACTTCAAGAAATGAGGAGAATAATACAAGAACAGAGAGCTCTCATCGATGCGCTTCTCGCCAACAGGCAGGGAGGACAAGGGGATGAAGAACAACAGGCTGAAGGAGAGCAACAGCAACAACAACGAGAGGGAGGAGAAAATTACGATGAACAAGAAGACGAGCGCAGCAACGCATTTGAGAGACCAGAACGATCTCAGTCATCTCCTCGACAGGAGAGAGTACTGGTGGAACAACATCAACCTGTCAGAGAAGCTAAGGATACACAATACTGGGTGACACAATTCTGCAAACACAAGCCACCAGTATTCCGAGGAAAACTTGATTCAGCTGAGGATTGGCTATTGCATCTTGAAAAGATCTTTGAGGTCTTAGAATGTCCGGATAACAGGAAGGCTCAATTGGCAATTTACAAGCTAGCAGGAGACGCCGATCGTTGGTGGCGAAACACCGCGGCAACCCTCCGAAGCCGAAACTGTCCCATCACATGGGAAACGTTCCAAGAAAAGTTTAACGAGCAGTACTTTCCACCCTCAGTACAGATGATGAAGGAGACAGAGTTCCTGCACATCCGTCAGGGTCGGGAAGAATCTTTCGATGATTACTTCGCTCGTTTCACCAACTTATCTCGGTACTCATCACTTCTAAGGCGAGATAATGACGAGAGCAGCATTGCAAATGTACTTGTGTATGGACTAAAGTATGAGATAAGGGAAAGGTTGGTATCGCACAAATTTCTGGAACTAAATCAAGCTGTAGAAGCCTGCCGACTCATCGAACGAAACTTGAAGGAGCTTCGCAAGACCAGAGACTTCAGCAGTAGCGGCCCCAACCGTAGCGGTTTCAATCGCAACAACCCAGCACAGAAGAGGAAGGCACCTTGGAATAATTCCCAACAAGGGAATAAGAGGCCATTTCAACTGAGACAGCAAAACTTTCCAAGAATGCAGACATCCCAAGCCTGTCCGCAATGCAGAAGATTCCATCCGGGAGCTAACTGTGAGGGAAAGCCAGTGTGCTTCAGGTGTCAGAAACCGGGGCATATTAGCTTAAACTGTCCTCAAAAAGCTTTGGAGGCGAGACCGCAGAACGCAGGACGAGTTTTTGCTCTAACTAATGAGGAAGCCAAGAAATCTCCTGAGATGATCAAAGGTACTATTTCTCTTAATGGAAATCTACTACAGGCATTGTATGATTCGGGTGCTAGTCACTCGTTTATTTCTTTCGATTGTGCAAAACGACTAGGAATGCAAGCCTATAGACTACCATATGATTTGATAGTAGCTACCCCACTTGGCGCGAAATCTTTAGCGTCTGATGCATGTCTTAATTGCATTGCGAGTGTGAACGGACGAGAATCTAACATAGATCTTATCCGATTACCGCTTCATGGCATTGATGTCATTCTTGGTCTTGATTGGCTAACGGCAAACAACGCGGTCATTGATTGTGGTAATAAAGAAATACGATTCTCACCACCACACGACCAGAGCAAGATCAATGTGAGTCTGAATTTCCTCTCTAGTGCAGAAGCAGAAAAATGCATGAAGCAAGGTTGCCAAGCGTATATGGTGTTCTTCTCAATCAAGATAGACGACGAACCATCACTCAAAGACATTCCCATTGTGAATGAATTCCCTGATGTGTTTCCCAAAGATCTCACCAAGTTACCCCCTGAGAGAGAGGTTGAATTCGCCATCGACTTGATGCCAGGCACTGGACCAATATCAAAAGCACCATATCGTATGGCACCAAACGAGATGCTGGAATTGAAGAAACAGCTTGAGGAGCTACTGGAGAAAGGATTTATTCGACCTAGTGTGTCGCCATGGGGAGCCCCAGTACTGTTTGTAAAGAAGAAAGATGGAAGTTTACGACTTTGTATCGATTACCGCGAGTTAAACAAGGTGACTATCAAAAACAAGTACCCACTTCCTCGCATTGACGATCTACTCGATCAACTATCTGGTTCCTGTGTATTCTCTAAAATTGACTTACGCTCAGGATACCACCAGCTGCGAGTGAAAACCAGTGATGTTCCAAAAACAGCCTTTAGAACCAGATACGGGCATTACGAATTCCTTGTGATGCCTTTCGGATTGACAAATGCGCCTGCCGTATTCATGGATTACATGAATAGAATCTTTCGTCTACACCTAGACAAGTTTGTAGTGGTGTTCATCGATGACATCCTAATCTATTCTAAAAGCAGGGAAGAACACGAAGAACATCTGCGACTCGTGTTGGGAATACTCCGTGACAAACAACTTTTTGCTAAATTGAGCAAGTGTGAATTCTGGCTACCAGAGGTAAAATTTCTGGGTCATGTCGTATCTCGCGATGGTGTAGCTGTTGATCCTAGTAAAGTGGAAGCGGTTCTGAACTGGAAGAGGCCGGAAACGGTGGCAGAGATACGTAGTTTCCTGGGATTAGCGGGATATTACCGCAGATTCATACAAAATTTCTCACGTATTGCCTTACCATTAACGAAGCTCACAAGGAAGAAACAACCATTCATATGGGACGATGATTGTGAGGCGAGTTTTCAAACTTTGAGGGAGAAGTTGACTACAGCTCCAGTATTAATAATTCCAGATCCAGACGAAACGTACGTTGTCTATAGTGATGCTAGTGGGCAAGGATTAGGGTGTGTTCTCATGCAGCAGGGCAGAGTTGTGGCATATGCTTCTCGCCAGTTGAAACTTCACGAGTTGAACTACCCTACTCACGACTTAGAACTTGCGGCTATTGTATTCGCCTTAAAGATATGGAGGCACTACCTCTATGGTGCAGTCGTAGAGTTATACTGCGACCACAAGAGCCTGAAATACCTGTTTGATCAAAAAGAGCTCAACATGAGACAACGTCGCTGGATGGACTTACTAAAAGATTACGATCTGGAGATCAAGTATCATCCCGGAAAAGCAAATGTCGTAGCAGATGCGCTTAGTAGAAAGACGGTGCACGCAGCATACATGATGATTCAAGAGCGGAGACTACTTGAAGATTTCAGAGACCTGAACCTGTCCAATCAGATTTGCATGAGACACTACGCGCCCGATGACGTGTATCTTGCAAGTCTCCTTGTTAGTCAAGGGGAATACGATCTGAGAGATACAGTTGAGGAAGCACAGCGACACGACGAATGGGCTATTGCAGCGCGAGAAAAGATCTCACAAGGTGAAACTCAAGACCTTGACCTATCACCTAGTGGTTTGGTCAGATACAAGAAGCGGATCTACATTCCGAAGGATGGTGAATTGCGACAGAAGATACTAGATGAGGCTCATAAGAGCAGATACACTCTACATCCAGGAATGGTGAAGATGTACCAGAACCTGAAATCCGAGTTTTGGTGGCCCAGGCTGAAGAAAGACGTAACCGAGTACGTGGGTAGATGCTTAACCTGTCAGAAAGTTAAAACTGAACACCAACGACCCCCTGGTCTTCTTCAAGGACTGGAAATTCCGGAGTGGAAATGGGAGAATATCACCATGGATTTAGTGGTAGGTTTACCCAAGATTAGACATCACGACGCGATTTGGGTAATTGTTGACCGATTGACTAAGTCAGCACACTTTCTCCCCATTAGTATTAATTACTCACCAGAACAATTGGCGAGGATTTATATCAAAGAGATCGTAAGACTTCATGGTGTACCTAAGAGCATCGTTTCTGATCGGGACCCGCGATTTACATCCCGATTCTGGGAGGCTTTGCATGCAGAGATGGGAACTAAACTAAGGCCTAGTACGGCTTATCACCCGCAGACCGATGGTCAATCTGAAAGGACAATACAAACACTAGAAGATATGCTTAGAGCGTGTGTATTGGATTTCAAAGGCCATTGGGATGAACATTTACCGCTGGTCGAATTCGCTTACAACAATAGTTACCATTCGAGCATACAGATGGCTCCGTTTGAGGCATTGTACGGGCGGAAGTGTCGATCACCTATATGCTGGACAGAATTGTCGGAGCGAGAATTCATCGGGACAGATTTAGTTGATAAGACCTCCAAGCAAATTGCATTGATCAAACAGAGACTCCTAACAGCACAAAGCAGACAGAAGAGTTACGCTGATAAGAGGAGAAGACCACTAGAATTCGAGGTTGGAGACCATGTGTTTCTCAAGATATCCCCGGTAACCGGTGTTGGTAGAACGCTTAAACGGCGAAAGCTAAGTCCTCGTTACATTGGGCCATTCGAAATCTTGGCAAAACGTGGACCGGTCGCATACCAGTTAGCCTTACCCCCGAATTTGAGTAAACTCCACGATGTTTTCCATGTTTCTCAACTAAAGAAATACCAACCTGACCATGACCATGTTATTCAGTATGAGGATGTCGAGGTACGACATGATAACACTTTTGAGGTCGAGCCGGAGCGAATTCTCGATTACCAGGAGAAACGGCTTCGACACAGAAATATTCCTGTTGTGAAAGTGGTCTGGAAGGGTTTATCTCCTAATGAGGCGACTTGGGAAACAGAGGGAGATATGAGGGAAAGATATCCGGAGTTCATGGCTCAATGTTTAGTTAGTATGGAGTAAATTTCGAGGGCGAAATTTTATTTAACGGGGGGAGAAATGTAATATCTTATATTTTGGGAAATAATAGAAATAAAATTATATCTTGTAAACCGTGAACTAGGTTTCTTGGGTAAGGGCATATTATGAATCAGTGAATTTTTGTCTCGAAGATGGTGTCACCCGAAGTAATTTCTGTTTCCGGCAGTGTCCGACTTAAAATCTTTGACAGATTACGAAATATCCTGAATGAGGTCAAAAATTCAGTTGACCCAGATATTTCTAAAGAGGAAGAATAGAGCTTCAAGGCTGTGCTTCTGGATTTTTGAGAATTTGCAAAAGATCACGCGATCAGAACACCGAATAGGGAACTTTATTAGTAAAAAATAATATAATATTTAAAGGTGTGGGACCCACTGACAAAATTTTCTCCCCTCCCGACAGAAACTCTCGTGAGTTTGAAAATTTTGTCAGCGGGACCCACTCAATAATAATTTATTATTTAAATAATAATATTATATTATAATAAATATTAAAATATTATTAAAAATTTTAAAAATTGTTCACGGGTTTCCTTTTTAGTTTTTTTGGAAATTACGAAAAATGACCCAAAAACAAGAAATTACACTTAAGGACCCATTTTCCAACACTATAAATAGAGGCCTCACTTCTTCATTTTCTTCACACCAAACTCAGATCACAACGGTCGAGTTTAATAGAAGAGAGAGAATTCTTAGAGTTTAGAGGGAGAATTTAGAGTAAAGTTCTCGGAGCTGGAGAGAAGGAGTAAGAACTTCAAGGGTAAGTTCTTTGGTCTCTAGTCTTAAGATTTGGTAGTTTCTTTTGGTAATTATAGTAGAAATGCCAGATAGAGTTTTTTCTGAGTATGCTCTGTGGCTGCAGCTTAGTCTGATCTGTCACATCAGAAAAGAATTATTCTTGGGCAGTAATGTTATTTACCAATACAGTAAATACTATTTACCAAACAGTAAAAATTATTTACCGTCACGGTAAAAATATTTTTACTGGTACTATTCACATGAATAGTGAATACTATTCACATGAATAGTAAATCTTCAACGTAGAATTCCACAAGTATTGCAAAGTTGATGGCCACTGATAAATGTGATATTGTTCCTATAGGGTATCTGTGAACTTGTACCGCTGTTTTCCGTTAGAAGTACCGTTTTAGTCAAACGTACCAAAACATCATCAACGAAGGTACGGACGCGTACTGTAACCTTAACTCTGATGCTTATTGTAAATTTTTATGTGATGGATAGTCTGAGATTCTGTTTTTATAAAATTGTGCATACACATTAAGCTATATACGGGTTATAGTCATGATAATGCCGTTGAGTTTTCCTAGCGCTGAGGACACGGATGTACACCGTGGCACTGGGTAGTGCAGACTGGATTAAAATATGAGGTGGTTGTGCTGATAAAATGTGATTATGCTGAAACTATCATGAATATCTATTATATATAAAATTGTTACATAAGCATGAGGTTAACTGTTACCTGAGGTTCAATGGGAATTGAACCTCAGCTCTTGCCATAGCCTCAGGTTCTGGCGGAGACAGGGTTGCTGACAAGGGTAAGCAGGCTGTATAAGGACTCGGACGGAGGATTGTTTATCTGTTGCTGTTTTCTTATGTACTTTGAGTACTTGAATATTTGGATGACTGTATTAGTATCAACACACCAATGTTGGTTAAATATCAGATACTCGTTTTGTTTTAAAATGAAAACTTTTTTTTGATGCCACACTGTTTAAATTATTCAAAACTCTGATAATCTCTTTTGAAAATCGCATATTAAAAGACGGGATGTTACAGGATGATTCTGTATCGATTGAGCGAAGTAAATGCAGAAAGTTGGATTTTGATTCAATTGAAGAGCCAACTCTTGGTAAAGGTGTTGTGGGGAATTTAAAGAAGGACCGTAAGCGGAATTTTCGATCAGTTAAGAAACATCTTCGTCGGCATGGTAATGAAGAGAATCCGGGTATGTCTGATAATATGTCTCTGTCTGGTGAGATTGATTTCCCTGATAGTTGGTTGAGGGTTGGTAGTGAACAGGATATGGATCATGATTCATTTCTGTCTGATAACGTCGGTGGTTGGATGGGACCAACCACCGGTTCGCCGTGAATCTTCTGGCTTGGAACTGTCAAGGTTTGGGGGTTGCCTTGACAGTCAGGCATTTGAGGGACGAGTGTTCCCAGAAAAAACCCCACTTAGTCTTCCTCATGGAGACTAAGCAGAAAGCTAAGGTTATGAGAAAAGTGAGGCGAAGATGTGGTTTTAATGAGGAATGGATTGTTAACCCTGTTGGAATTAGTGGTGGCCTAGCATTATGGTGGTCTGATGTGCTTACAGTTAATATTCTTTTCTCGTCTTCTAATATTATCCATACTAGTGTGATATCTGAGACCTTATCGACTCCTTCGTATATCACTTTCATCTATGGCCCCACTGATGAGGGGGATAGAATGTTATGTTGGCAAAAGGTGCGACGAATTAGCAATAATATCAGAGATCCGTGGATGTGTATTGGGGATTTCAATGATATCCTATCCCAACAGGAAAAGAGTGGTGGTCTCCCTAGACCTAGAGGAAGATTCTGAATTTTAAGTGTTTTGTGGCTGACTGTAAACTGGAAGATCTAGACTATAATGGACCTATTTTTACTTGGTGCAATAATCGTGATTACCCGGATACGATTCATGAGCGTATTGATAGGGCCTTGGGTAATTTGCAGTTGAGGGAGCTGTTCCTGTGTCTCCAGGTTTTTAATGTTGCTCTGGCTGGATCTGACCACCACCTTTTGTTTGTCCGGTTTCAATATGAGAATTGCCAGCTAAGTCG
Organism: Acacia crassicarpa; assembly: GCA_034222035.1. Taxonomy (NCBI): domain Eukaryota; kingdom Viridiplantae; phylum Streptophyta; class Magnoliopsida; order Fabales; family Fabaceae; genus Acacia; species Acacia crassicarpa. Next base: position 10,376,296 of record JAWXYG010000011.1, read on the forward strand.
GGTCTTTCGTTTCGAATCTGCCTGGGTATCTCCTGGGAATTTTCTGGAGGTAATCAAGGGATGTTGGCGGAACCATATTAATCAAGATCACTCGGTTCTAGATAATTTTGTGGGCAATCTGAGGAGGTGTACGCAGAGGTTAATCGCCTGGAGCAAGAAGGAGTTCCCTAATAGTGGTAAGAGCATTGAGCTTTTGAAGAAGCATCTGGCTGAGCTGACTCTAGAAGCTCGAACTCCGGATATTTCAAGAGGGATCATGGAGGTCAAAGGGGATCTGGATAGACTGTTGGAGCGCGAAGAGCAATATTGGTGGCAACGATCTCGGAATCATTGGTTAGGTGCTGGTGACAGGAACTCACGGTTCTTTCACATCTCTACTATCAAGAGGAGGCAACAGAACAGAATCTCGTGTATTAGAAATGATGAGGGCAATTGGTTGTATGAGAAGGATGCTATCTCTAACAATATTGCTAGCTTTTTTCAGGAGCTGTTCACCACTTCTGGTGCCCGATCAATGGATACAGTCTTGGGTTTCATTGAGCCTACTATTTCGTCCGAAATGAATCACAGTCTCTTGTTACCAATTTCTACAGAGGAGATTAAAGCAGCCGCCTTTAGTCTTGGAAGCAACAAAGCACCTGGTCCTGATGGGTATTCGAGTAAATTTTATCATTCCTCTTGGTCTGAAATTAGTGAGTCTGTTTATAGTATGGTTAAAGAGTTTTTTGCTGGTCATTTGTTGCTTAATGATTTAAATGAAACTAACATCACTCTTATTCCTAAAGTGCTAAAGCCCGAGCATGTTTCCCACTTCCGCCCTATTGGCTTATGTAATTTCTCTTATAAGATCATTTCTAAAATCTTGGCCAATAGAATGCGGCCTTTGCTTAATACTTGTATTTCATAGAATCAGAGTGCCTTTGTTCCAGGCCGGTGTATCCATGATAATATTATCATAGCCAATGAGGTATACCATTATCTTCGTCGCAAGAGAGATTTGGGTAAGTATGAATTCACTCTTAAAATGGATATAAGTAAAGCATATGATAGGGTAGAGTGGAATTTTCTTGAAAATGTGCTGTTGAGATTTGGTTTCTGTACAGAATGGGTGTCTCTTGTGATGAAATGTGTTTGCTCTGTTAGTTTGAATATTTTCTTATCAAGTGAAAAAGTGAGTTCCTTTACTCCGAGCCGGGGTATCCGGCAGGAGGATCCCCTCTCCCCATATCTCTTCATCATTATTGTGGAAGTTCTCTCCATTATGATTAGACAGAGCCAGAAGGATTATTTCATTAAAGGTGTCAAATTGAGCCATAGCTGCCCTGAGCTTACACATAGTTTCTTTGCTGATGATGCTCTTCTGTATATGCGGGCATCTCAACGCAACCGCAACCATCTGGCTGATATCCTGAAGATGTATTGTACTGCCTCTGGTCAAGTCATCAATATTGATAAATCAAGCATATTGTTTTCTGCCAATACCCCTGATGATGTTAAAAATTTGGTGGGGAGAATTCTTGGTATTCCGATGACAGAGGACCTAGGTAGATATCTTGGTATCCTGAGTATATGGGGGAAGACAAAGCATCAGGCTTTGGCTTATGTTCAAGAACGCATTGCTAATAAAATTCAAGGATGGGGTCATTCTCTCGTTTCCTTTGCTGGGCAAGATGTAATGATTAAAGCGGTTCTCCAGGCTATCCCTATCTATCCTATGAATGTTTTCAAGTTCTCGGTTAAGACTTGCAAAGAGATTAGCAGTCTAATTGCTAACTTTTGGTGGAGCGGTACTATTTCTGGTGGAACTACACATTGGAAAGCATGGGAGTCTTTAACTACAGCAAAAAGCACCGGTGGAATGGGCTTTCGAGATTTATCTGTCATGAATGACGCTCTCCTGGCTAAAACTGCATGGAGATTGCTGACGAGGCTTGATGATCTGTGGGCTAGGGTATTGAAGAGTGTGTACTTTCCCAAAGGTGGTTTTATGAAGGCGGGGAAAGGTCATAAAGCATCATGGTGCTAGTCTAGCATTCTGGATGGTAGAGAGTTTATCAAGCAAGATTTGCACTGGGACATTGGAGATGGAGCTTCTATCAGCATCTGGGAGGATATATGGGTCCCACAGGTTGATTTTCCGAAGAAACCCAGTAATCTAAATCCTGTTATAGCTGAGGGCAGGGTTTGTGATCTTATTGTCAACGAAAAGTGGGATCTTACACTCATTGACCAGTATGTATCACCGGAAGTCAAGAACGCTATTTATGAGATTGACATCCAACCTAATGGTTTGCCTGATAAACTAGTATGGACTAGTGCTAAAAATGGTGTATATTCTGTGAAAGGTGGGTATCATATTAGCAAAGAGAAGATGTTGCCCGACGGCAACAAGGCTGGGTCCTCAATAGTTGTTGCCTCATCTTGCTGGAAGTCAATTTGGAGGATTCAGGTTATTCCTAGGGTTCAGCAATTCATCTGGCGGATCTTAAATAATGATGTCGCTACCAATGAGGCCCTTTATCGGAGGAAGAGATCACAGAGTAGCATTTGCCCAATTTGTTCTGATGCGGTGGAAACGGTGGAGCACTTGTTCTTCCATTGCGCTTGGACTAGGTGTGTCTAGTTTGGGTGCTCTCTTGGTGTTAAGCTTGATGTTGCTAGCATTTTGAACTTTAATGCGTGGTGGATTCAACTTTCAGGTATATCTTCCTCAAGCAAGCAAAATCTCTCCTTAATTTGTTGGATCTTGTGGTTTATATGGAAACAAAGGAATAATCTAGTTTTAATCATAAGGATCCTAACCCTATTGATGTCATTGAATGTGCGAGGAAAAACAATTTTGATTTCTAGGTAGTTTGCGATAAAAAGCACAGCAATCCGAAGGTCCAAAGGGTTACTCCTACTCATCTAGGTGTCTGGTCTCCCCCATTGGCGGGCAAGCTCAAATATAATTGTGATGGGGCCTTTTCAGCTAATAAGACTGGCGCTGTTATTGGTGTTATCTGTAGGGATCATTTTGGTGATTTCAAATGGGGTTTTGTGGATAAGGTGAAATCCATCTCTGCTTTCATGACTGAAGCTTTAGCTCTTAAGAGGGCATTGATGCTCGCCATTGATCTTGGTCATGATAATGTTATTTTTGAAACCGACTGTCTCTCTCTTCTTAAATGTGTTGATGCTCAAGCTATGGATATGTTTGATTGGAGGAGTAGGAGTATTATTTTCGATATTATTTGTCTGTTGGGTACCAAGGTTGGGTTCTCTTTGTCCTTTACCCCAAGGGGGGTAATTGTATCGCTGACCTGATTGCAGCAGATGCCTATAGAGAGGTGTGCCCGATTGGGTGGGTTTTCCAACCAACACCTTCTTTGCTGTCTCTTCTAGCTTTGGACGCCCAAAAGATGAATGTTGTTCCTTATGATGCTCCTCTTCCCAATCACCCATTGAGGGGTGATTGTTTGTAGTTTGTTTTTATTTGTGTGTATTCTGTTTTGTTTGTAGTTCATGACTTGTGTTTCTGTTGACGTTGTTTCTTCCTTTGTGGTTTTTCCTTCTTTGATGTTGTTTGTAATGTTCTTGGAGTATTAATAGAAGTATCCTTTGACCAAAAAAAAAAAAATCGTAATTGCCTTGTTTCAGTAGCCTGATTTAATATTGGCAAAAAAGTAGCCTGATATTTTTTTGATATAAAGGCGATAGGGGAGGGGGGATCGAATCTAGGACCGGGAGGGGGGAAATGAATCCCAATACCACTGCACTACTAGTAGTGCTGGTAGCCCGATATACTTAAAAAGAAAAAAATACTCCAGTTTACTTACTGTTTATATTTAACTTTAATTGGATTATAACTTATACTTCTTCAATTTTAAATATGGAACATAATTTCTAATCCAAGCACTACAAACTATATTCTATAGAATCTATAGAATTAAAGATAGATTAAAGAAGCTAAATAAGTTACTTAATTATATCATATGCTGGATATTTTTACATTATACATTAGTTTATTAGTTAACCTGATTAGTTTGGAGAAAAATAAAAATATTTCAAAATAATTTAATTAACTTTTTTAAAAAACTCAACTTGATCTTATATACCACTCTGGTCCTATTTATAAGTCCAGTTTGACCAAAAAAATTTGGTCCTATTTATAAGTTCAGTTTCGGAAATAAATGAGATTGTGACAATTTTACCCATATTAATTGCACCCATAAAGATAGAGAGAGAAGAAACAGTAAAAAAGTACCCAATCATAAATGAGGGTAAAGTTGAAAATTTACCCTATAATCATTGTGTCAACTAACTTTTTTTGGTATGTGAGATTTGGTCAAAGTGGACTTACAAATAGGATCAGAGTGGTACTGGACTATGTATTAGATTTTGATATGATCTTTTATGAATTAATTAATTAAATAAAATTAATTTGCTGGGGATTTACTCGTAATATCCTACAACAAGGGCAGATATTTTCCTCCCAAAAAACACTCAGCAATAAATAGGATCCTTATCTTGCGAATTGGGGAAGAAATTGACAGTTACCATGGGAAATTTCCGCACCATGCTTCTTCCCCTGCTCTTTGTTCTTCTCTGCGCTGTCGCGGGAGGTCGTGGAGAGGCCGTGGCACCCGGCGGATGGACACCGATACCTAATATCCAGGCGCCGCACGTGACGGAGATCGCGAATTTCGCGCTGGTGGAGTACGACAAGAGAAATGGAGCGAATCTGAAGTTGGAGAAGGTCATAAGGGGAGAGACGCAGGTGGTGGCCGGGACGAATTACCGGCTAGTGTTGGCGACGAAGGAAGGATCATCGTCGGCGACGAAGAATTACGAAGCGGTTGTTTGGGAAAAGCCGTGGGAGCATTTCAAGAACCTTACATCGTTTGAGGCCGTTCAAGGGTAGATCGTCGATTGAATAATGTAGGTTTCGCTTTACTTGTCCCTTTTTTGAATTGAGGTAGAATATGCAGTTTTCGGACTAAATAGAAAGATTCAAGTTAGCTGAAGCCCAGAGGCAATCAAATAGAACTCAAAACTAGGCAATCCAACTTCAATTGAGGTAGGTCTTTGTGCTTGAGTCAGTCCGTGGGAAGAAGAAATCTTAGTTAACCCCTTTCACTCACGCTTTGTTCATGTGGTCGCGTTTGATCTGTGAAATGGAAGAGCATTCTCTCCTATTCTTATCGTGTCCACTGCCGTCCTTTTTAAAAAAAAAAAAAAAATTCTTTATGAAATTAGCAAAATATTGAAGCTGGTTACTGTTTTTTCCCTTAAAAAACCAATAGCATTCACTATCTTAAAGATTTTTTTTTTTTTTTTTGGTTCCACTTACCACCTTAAATTTTTTTTTCTTTGATACCACTCAATATCCAGCATTCCACACCTTAAAATAGTTTTTTCAATAACATTGACTCAGTATATAAAAGTAATTTTTAGTATCTCTAACACCTTAAAATACAGTACCAAAAATTAGTTCGAAACACTAAGTGTTACCGAAAAAAATATTTTGGGTGTCAGATACAATAAAAATTAGTTTAGGATGTGAGTCAATGGAAGCAAATTTTCTCAGAAGCAGCTCCCTCAGTATCTCTCGGAAGTAAATCTGAGCCGTCCAAAAATGCATCTAACGGCTAGAGAGGGATGTTTAAAATTTTTATAAAAACCGCGCGCGGTAGTTTTTACCGCTTGCGGTTTTTATAAAAATGAATCTGAACCCTTAGATCAACTTTTGGACGACCCATATAGAATGATACTGAGGGATATTAAAAAATCTGATACTGAGACAATCCGGATCTGTGTCAATGTTAGTAAAAAATATATTTCAAGATGTTGAATGCTAGATATTGATGGGTTGGGTTTCTTTCATTATTCTTTCTTCCCTCATAATTTTTAAATCATGTTCGTTCATTCAGTCTGCAATGTTACAATAATACCTTAATTTTCCTCTCATCTTCCCAATCAACGGCCTAGATAAACTAATGAAACATAATAAGAAAAAGAAATGAGGAGGGGATCTACTTGTAGGTGGTATTAAAAAAATTGTTAGGGTTGTTAGTGGATTTTAAAAAACTAGGATGCTCATGATATGGTGTTTAAAAAAAAAAAAAAAACTTTAGAATGATGATTGCTATTTTTTATTTTTATTTTTTTTAAAAAAGTCACCAGCTTCAATATTTTACACCAAACGAACACAGTTTTATAGAAAAAAGGCAGCAGAGCAAACGATTGAGAAATAAGAGTGAAGCCGTTTCCAAGATAACTAAGCCGGATAAAGTAGTTACATGGGGAACAACTATAAGGGGTCAAAACAATGTAATTATGCATTCATCGAATCAGTCTGTATCCACCATAAGAGCTAAATTCTTTATGAGGCACGTGTTTTATGAGAGGCTTTCCACTAATACACTCAGAATAAAATATAATCCTCATTTGCAAAACACTTGTCCTTTTGAGTGTGATAGAGAGGAAACCATTATTCATATATTGAAAGACAGTGAGATTGCCAAGAGATTGTGGTTTAATTTAACTAACACATTATATTTTTCTATATTTTTCTTTGGCTCTTTGCAGGATTGGCTGAAATAGAACTCAAAAAACAATCCATCTGGCATGCTTACGGCTAGATGGCCTTGGCATAGAACATTTGGTGTTGTGTTGACTTCTTTGGAAGAATAGATGTACAAAAGTATTTGAAGGCACAGGAGATTAGCCAAGAGCGATTATACAAAGATGCATTTTCCACTTAATGGAAGGAGTAACGCATGCCGTTTCCAACATCAAATTATGTAAATACTAGATAGAGCGGAAGCTAAATGGCGTCCCCCAGATCCAAGTTACGTGTGGATGTGGATGTATCATTCAGGAATAGTGGACAGACAACTTGTGGAGGTGTGATCAGGGATCACCAAGGAAACTAAGTATGTGGGTTTCAATAGAAGTTAGGTCATACGATGTCAACTAGTGTTGAAATCTACGCTATCTATAGGCGTCTTATACTCTGTAAACAATTGGGTTTCAAGAAGATTATGCTCCATACTGATTCATTGAATGCCATTCATTTGCTATTACTTGATTGTGGGCAGAGTCATCCTCTGAAAGATGAAATACAAGAGGTAAGATCCCTTATCCTTTCATATGAGGATCTACAAATTATTCATACTTATAGAGAAGCACTAAGGTGTGCTGATTATTTAGTCCAATCAGCTCAAGAAATGAATCAGGATTTTGTAATTATTCCATCACAGCCTTTTGAGTGTATTAACTTAGTAAATCTTAAGTGTGGCAGAATGTCATTGAAATCAGTGAATGTAGTCTAATATTAGACTTTTTGTAAACCTCAAGCCTTTGGCTTGCCAATGTATTACCAAAAAAAAAAAGTTTGTACCCCAAAACTTTATACTACCTCAAATCTTAATTATAAAAATACTTTTATAATGCAATTTACATTACAAAAGTGTTCATATAATTAGGACCTGAGGGAGTATTAGTTAATACAAACAAGATAAATAAAGTTAAAGAGACCAATAATTTTTTTCCTCAAATTCTTCAATATATATACATGATTCGGTTTGTTAATTAAATTACTTATACCAAGCCTTTTTTTTGCTAAAAAATTTACCGTGCCATTTAGGTGTTGAGATTACATTGATTATGATATTTTGATTATGTGAGCATTGGTGATGTATTCATATGTATGGTTGATATATATATATATATATATATATTTTGATATGAATATGTATGGTTGATATTGCTACCAAGCCTTTTCAATATTGCTCATGCCTTGTTGAAATGGGTCAATGGCTTGTCACTAAGAAAAAAGTCCAGTTACCAGTAAATCCAAACAATATAACCCGGATCCGATATTGCTTGGGCTATTACAAGTTTGGGCCAGAGCAGACCTTTTTCTTGTTGGATCTCTAATATTGCCCCCAAAAAAAAATCAAGTCATTTCTTCAAGGAAGGTCGAGTATTTGTTCCTCACAGCGTACAAATCAAGGTTTAAATTCTTATTATATCAAAAAAAATTATACTCCTTTTGGTCCTAATTATAAGAGCTAGTTGACTTTTTTGAGAGATTAAGGAAGCTAATTAAATTAATTAAAGTTTTTTTATTTTTTTTCTTTCAAACTTATTAATTTGACTAATAAACTTATATATAATCTAAAAATATTTAACATATGAAATGATTAAGTAACTTATTTAGCTTCCTTAATCTCTTCAAAGAAAGTCGACTAGCTCTTATATAGTATATAAAAAAAAGGTTTAAATTCTTATCAGAAGTTGTACCGACATTTAGTACCAACAATGGGAGAGGTTTCCATGGTTCAACAATGTCTAAAACAAGTTTATTTCAAATAGAAAGATACATGTGCCTAACAAGTAAACTAGCCTTTAGATTGAGGCTTACCTTGCCAAATAAAACGATATCACTCTGTGCATCAATATAATTCATGTATGGGAAAAAACCTAGGTTCAAAATATAAGTTATTTGTAAGATAATTAATAACATTTTCTCAATTTTAATCCCATTTTCTATTAACAAGAAGGAAGGAGAAGAGACAGGAGTAAAAATCATTTGTAAAGTAGAGATAGGGTTCCTTGCTTGTGTTGTGAGTCAATTCTCAAGTAACTTGTAGAAAGAGCATATAACAATACTTTATAGAATGCTCAATATCTCAAAAGTACTTCAGGACTCTGTTTATTTTTTTGCTAAAGGAAGTAACAAAGGTATAGAGTTATATACTGAAGCTACCTAGGGTGGTTCCAAGGTTGACTGACGTTCCACTATAGGTTACTGCCAATATGTATGGGGAACTATTGTTACATGGAGAAGCTAAAAACAACCAGTTGTTTCACGCGTTTCAGCAAAATAAAAAAAATAGAGCTTTTTCTTTGGGTGTATGTGAAAGGATGTGGATATTATGACTCTTACATGAAATTAAAGCAAAGAAAGATTGACCTCTTAAAGTGTGGTGTGATAATATGTCAACAATTAAAATTGTTAAACAATCCTATCCATCATGACAAAACAAAGCATGTGGAGATTGATAGGCACTTCATTTAAGAAAAATTGGGAGCTGAGATCATTGATTTATCTTACATTCCATCAGGAAAGCAAATTGCAGATATTATGACGAAGTCACTCACCTAAAAGAAATCTAAAGGACTTAGAAGTAAGGTGGAAATGATCATCATCTACCACTCTGATCCTATTTATAAGTCCCTTTTGACCAAATCATACATACCAAGGAGAGATAGGCAGCTCAATGATTATGGGGTAAATTTTCAATTTTACCCTCATTTATGATTAAGTACCTTTTAACTTGTTCTTCTCTCTTTATTTTCATTGGTACAATATATAGGCAAAATTGTCACAATCTCATTTATTTGGTCAAAAGAAACTTATAAATGGGACCAAATTTTTTTAGTCAAAAATGACTTATAAATAGGACCAAAATGGTATTCCCCGGCTTGAGGGGGAGTATTGGAAGTTGGACCCTATTAGGCTCATGATGCTCGAAATCCCAACCCTAATTAGAGTTGGGTTAATTATCTTATTTATTTTTATTATTAGGATTATCAGATTATTCTGTTATATTGTTTTTATTTGAATTTCAAATACATATTTTTTTTATTGTTAGGTTTAATTAGATTAAACCCTTCTTTATATCACCTTATAAGTATTCTGCATGATTAATGAATGAAGATGTAAAGTTGCTACATAGTTTATCAATTTATGTCACAACCCTTCATAAGTAAGAACATACTTCAGAAAAAAAGTTCATTTTAAAGGTACTTATTATTTTCAATTAATTTTACCTTCTTTCCTAAACTTCATACTTCGTGGAGCTCTTATAAATAAAACATGAGGAAATAGTATCAATATAACCGAAATAACAATAGCATATTAAGCCGTTCACACTATTTTGCCTATGTCTGTGTCTTGTCTTGAGTTACTATTTATAACTACAGTACTGGCTTCAGCTTCAGGCTGTGCTCTTTTCATTTGGCTTCGCGTTAATCAAAAGTGGGTTCACATAGAATTAACACTCAGATATGTTGTTAACAAAACCTCTGATATAGTTTCCCAACTTTCTGACAGCTAAAAAAGTGGATGAACCTCTTTGATTAGAAACGAACCAGCTCAAATAATTATGAAAGTACAAAATCAGATTAAAAAATCACAGACCACAACTGTAGTTACTAGGGAAAACCTTTAGCTCTGAGAAAACTTATTTGGTCTTCATTATTGTCGGGTTGTCAAAGAAAACTGCTATTCTTCGCCAACATTCATGTCCCTCTTCCAAGAGCTTCGAAAATGCTATGGATGGAAGTCGAAGGCGTCATTTGGGTACTTCTCATTGGTGTTTTTTTTCCCCTATGTATACTCCCTACTGCTCTTCACCGTTGGGACTAAGCTCTGTTTGTTCTTTCTTCATCGAGATTCTGACATTCGCTTTGAGTGGTTGAAGCTACCGTGTTGTATTCCGTCATAGACTCACGGCTCTCACTCACTGAAAATGCATCTATGAGCTGCTTAATCTCTGTTCTTCAGTCGTAGATTTACCGCTGAATCGAAAATGGTTTGGTCTTCAGTCTATCTATGAGTTTTCCTTTCGGCTATTCTTCAAGTTTGGTGTTAAACTCTGTTTGTTCTTTGTGTCCACTCACCAAAAAAGGATCTGGACTACCAAAGGTGAGATGTTGTAGCACGCATAAGACTGAGTAGACAGTCCTGATGAAGGTCGACTTGGAGGTCAGATTTTGATCTGTTTTGGACACACTGTGGTTATCCGAGGAAGATTATTTTGATTGACTACATTGTTTTCGATGAAAAGGTAATTTGCTATTGTCTTTACATGAAGATTTTTTCGATAGACTACTTAATGAGTTGATTCTTGGTGCATGTTGAAAAGAGGAATCACATGATCGCAAGGTTAGGTGGTGACGAGGTAATGGACCGATTCTCCTACGTGCTTAAGGAGGGTCGAGAGCTCTTGAGACATAAAGTGAAGGCCTATTTTATGTTGAAGTAAGCTCATCTATATAAGTAAACTTAGTTGGTAGTTTCTTCAATATTGAAAATTTTGGTGTATTATTTTGACTTAGTTAACAAAACTCATTATCCTCAATAGTGGGTAGGAAGTGTTCAGTGATTAAATATATTGATGATAGCATTGATATGTGGAGGATTGTTGTTTGTGTGTTGAAGAGGTGGAATAACTATCAGAAGGACTCACCAAATGTGATGATAGCACTGAGACACTTTGGAAATGTTTAGCAATATATGTAAAATCTTGTCAGTTCATGTTATATATAGGAATGTTTAGGTACTATGATGAGTAGAATTTGATGTAATTTTTTTCCGCTTTTGAGTTGAGATAGAAGTTGCTAAACATATAAGATTACAATTACTAATATGGTTGTGGTTCATGTTGTGTTTTTGGATAGTGAGATAACTTCTATTTTTTGTTGGTTGCTTTGAAATCCAATTCTTTTCTTCATGTTCCTTTGTGTTTTATTCAATTTCTTAACAATTTGGGTAAATGGAAGGTGAGGATGTGCTTTCATGTTCACTACTAAAAAACAGAAATTGTGACGGAAAAATTTCCGTCACAAAAAAAAAAAATTGTGACAGATTTTAAATTTAGTCTCAAATCCTTGAAAATTTGTGATGGAAATGGATTTTGTTGCAAATCCCTTGCGGATTTGCGACGGAATCATTCTCCTTAGGGATTTACAACGAATCTGATATCCGTCGCAAATTTTGGTCTTAAGCCTGATTTCGAGCTCTCATCCCTCATTTTTCCAGTGTTCTCTCCTCTCCACCGTGCTCTCTCTCAATGCGTCCGTCTGCCAGCATTCAGACCGCCGTGCAACCTCCTTCCAGCCTCCTCTCTCGTCAGTTCCGTCCTTCTCCTCCTTTTTTTTGTCCTCATCTCGTTCCATAGCCAGCACCAGCCTCCTCTTCATTAGCGTCATCTAGTGAGTCTCTATACTTTTATTTTTTTAGTTTTTTGCATCAGATACAATTTTTTTAGTCAACTTCTCTAGTATAATTATCTATCTCTACACACACACATCTGGTGAGTCTCTATCAAATGTATAGGTGAAGAGCAACAAAGAAAATTTGCATGAATCGATAACTATGGATCAAAAATTGAAAGAGAAAATTTTTTCCCTTTCTTAATCCAAACAAACGAATGAAGAGTACTTGCTTGTGGGTGTTTATCGTGTTTTGAAGCTAGAAGCAGGAACACCAGAACAATCAGTTTAACATCGAGAGGTATTTTGGTCATTTAATGTGATTATAAAATCTCCAATTAGACCTCTTCACTTTATTAGAAGTTTGTTAAAAATGTAACTCAGAAGTTAAATTCTAGTATTTCACTTAGATTTAAATAGAATTTTCTCTTTTATGTATCTCTTCTATTGTTTTAAATTTTTTCTACTATTTTCATAATAAAAAGGATTACATAACACCGTCCCTATCTCATTTAGCTCTACCACTGAACTCGTATAAGGTAGAAATTATTCTGCTTATATAAAATCATAAAAAAATACTTTATTATTTATGGTTTTTTTAAAATTTTATAATATACTTTTGAGAGATATTTTTTAAAAATATTTAAAAAAAATATGAGTTTTTAAAAACATTATTTTTTAAAAAAATTAATTTTACTACTCCCCTACTACCTTTTATTTTTTCTATTTTTTGTAATTTTTTTAAAATCAAAATTTACGACAGAAATTAAATTCATCGCAAATCCCTAAGGATTTACGACGGAAATCAAATCCATCGCAAATCCTTTAGGATTTGATTTTCGTCGCAAATTTGCGATGGAAATGATTTTTCACAACAAATTCCAATATTTGCAATGGAAATTTGAATTTCCGTCGCAATTGCGACGAGGGTTTTTGTGACCGACGAAATCCGTCGCAAACGAATTTTGCGATGGAAAATCTCTTTGTTGCTATGGATTTGTTCCGTCGCAAAATCTGGTTTTTTTTTTTTTTGTGTGTGTGTGTGGTAGTGGTTATGGAATTGTTGTACCGGCACATCTCGCATGTGGGGAGTTGGTGCTTATTTAGGAAAAGAGCAACAGAGAATGAATAGTGTTGTTGGGGATAGAGGCATGTGAATGTGAGGCTGGAAAGAAGGTTGTGACTTAGAAAACGACCTTCCGCATGTCTCTTTTTACAATGCAAGTGGGTGTCGTTGTCCCTTCTCATGAAATCTCCCTTTAATGGCGTCCCTTAATTCACAGATACTTCCCCCCTTCATTATTGACTGTCACTAGTGCCCATACCATAAAAGCCTGCAGAATCTATCACCTCAAATTCTATTTAAAGCCATTTTAGATAAACAGTAGAAACTGTTTTTGTAAAATGATTTACAATTTACGATGTAGATATATAAAAAAAGTTTTATATCGATTTACGTAAACGTATTTTTCAAACACGAACTTAAACGGCCAGTTAGACAATAAAAATTGGTACTCATTATCTTATTTACGAGTTCATTGTTTGACAAGACCAAATAAAAAATACTAAATTTTATCATACTCCACCTTAAATTCAACAACGCATTTTTTAATTTTATCCATATTTAATATACACTATATATTAAGAAGAAAATTAACGTAATAACAAATTAAGAATATATTATTATTATTTTTTGACTACTACTACAGTCATGTGCGTTATAATTAATGGTGAGACATAATGGGATGTGATATAAGCATGGCTTAGGCCGAAAGTTAATATCTGCCCAACCCCCCTGATGCATCTCTTCTTCTTCTTCTTTAAAAAAATCTCTAGCATTATTTGTTTTATAATAAATTAACAATATTTTTGAAGAAATCGGGGAAAAGTTCCCGCTTGAAAAATTTATAAGTAAGAATGACTTAATCAAAATATTGATAAGAATGATTTAAATAAAAGTATTGATACTGTGTGTATAAAATTTTTTATAGTATTGATACTTTCTATTTGTAATATTTTAAGATTAATATCATTGTTATTTTGACCAAATTTTGATTTTAATTATATTTTTAAGTTAGTGGTTTTGGTCTTTATAATTTTATAAAGGTTTGGTATGATTTTAACTGTAGGAACCAAAACTAAAACTCATTAAAAATATTAGAATCAATCATAAAACACAGATAGGGGTGGAAATAGGCCAGGGGCCTGTCAGGGGCCTGTGGCCTGGCCTGTTAAAAGCCTGGTCAGGCCTGGCCTGTCAGGCTAAAAGGCCAGGCCAAGGCCTATTTTAAGGCCTGTTTGGCTTAAAAGGCCAGGCCTAGGCCTCCAAATAGGCCTGTTAGGCCTGACAGGCCGGCCTGTTAAGAATAATTAATTTTTTTTTTATAAAAAATATTAATTAATATCCCTCCTCTCTCCCTCACTCAGGCCTGTTTTTGGCCTGTTTACATTAGGCCTGTTTTCGGCCTGTTTATATTAGGCCTGTTAGCCTGTTTTTGGCCTGTATACTGTAGGTCTGTTTCCGGCCTGTTTACATTCGGCCTGTTTTAGGCCTGTTTACATTTGGCCTGTTTTCGGCCTGTAAAAAATACAGGCCTCTTAACAGGCCACAGGCCAGGACAGGCCTTTAACAGGCCAGGCCCAGGCCAAAATTTTAGCCTGTAACAGGCCACAGGCCAGGCTCAGGCCAATTCCTTGCATAACAGGCCTGGCCTGTTAAGGGTGAGGCCTGGCCTGGCCTGGCCTGTTTCCACCCCTAAACACAGATTACATTTTTTAAAAACTATAGCAATCAAAACCATATATCTGAAACTATATAGACCAATAAGGACTAACAATGATATTAATAAAAAAAAATATTGAATTATTTTCAACAATAAAATTCTTAATAGAACTCTTCCCTAATTTTCTAATATTTTTCATTATTTCTCATGTGACATATTGATATTATAATTATCATAAAGACTTTTCTATGATTTCAACAAAACACTTGCTCTTGGACAAAGCAGGCAACTCAAGCACTCAACTCAATGCTTGCCAATGTCAATATCAACATCATCTATGAGCTGGCATTTTTCCCCCCTCGAATTGATCTACACTTTTTATCTATTGACTATATTAAAAATTTCGTTGGGGTTTCCACTTAATGATAATTATAAAAAGTCATTTGTTTATTTTGGTTACACCATGTGTCGACCATACAGGAACTTGATTCCATTTCCATCGATGAAGAAATAGTCAGCAACAGAGAAACATAATGAAGCAACACAAACACTATTATTATAAAATTAAAAGAGGGAGTGGATATCAACAAGCATTATACTCCCCCTTATCCTTTTTAAAAAATTAGTTAAAAATAATAAATATATAAAAGATATAATTTTTTCTAAACATACATTTATTTATATAGATGATGAGTAGTGAGTAGTGACAGTGAGTGAGAATGGTTGGGGGAAAAAGATCGGAGATAATAAGTAAAAAGAGAGAGGTAAAAGAGATGAGAGATGTGCAATTAATGGAGGGTAAAAAAAAAGTATTAAATTCTTAGTAAGGCTAAATTGAATAGGACTAATCCCATAAAAAAGGATGTTGTTTATTATCGGTTCTAATTATATGACATATTTAATCGATTTTGGGGAGATTAAGGAAACGAGTTAAATTAATTAATTTTACTCATTTTTTTAAAATTCTCTTATATGAATTTTAAATAATATAAGTAAAAGTAAATCAACAGCTCCTACCACATATCTCTCTGACCTAGAATTTTTTTTTTTCACACGCTTTCTAATTGAAATATTAGACTTACTATATATACATATATGTGTGTATGTATACACATATATGTATAGTATGTGTGTGCGCACACACATACATAGACACACATACGGATATACATATGTGTGTGTGTGTTTATATATACATATATAAATAAATATGTGTGTGTTGGTAAATTAACGTTACCTGATTGATAAGCAAATTAAAATTCAATAATTTAAAAGTTTTACAGACTGCAAGAGTTTACGGACCTACATATATATACTCACCAAAAACCTATCACACTTAAGATAATAAAATAAGGGTATTCTAGAAAGAAATTAACAAAAATTAAAATATTGTCATATAATTAGAACCAAAATCAGCTCTCAAATGGTGTCCTATAATTAGGACCGGAGAGAGTCACACTAAATTGGAGGGAGTAATTCCCTAGAATAATACAGGAAAATTATATGTTTCATCTTTTAATTTTATATAAAGTTTAAGTTTACTTCCTTAATGGTAAAAAACAAGAAAAAAGAAAGAAAGCATATTTCTAGTCATTTGACTTTTTGATATAGTTAATCTTAAATGGTCATAATAAACAATTTTTTTTCCCTTATTTTGAAGTTATAAACAATTTTTTATGTTTATAAATGTAAGGTAGTAACAACTATTCTTAAAAGATAAGCTTTTTTTTCCCTTTACCTCTAAAAAACATAATATAAAAAATAAAGGGATAGGATATTGTCATTATTAATTTTATGTCAATATCACTTTTTAACCGTTAGATCAGGATCTCATATACTTTTATCATTTCTCTCCTATTGAGATTCTGATCTAACGGTGAAAAAGTGGTTGTGACATAAAATTGATAGTGACAATATCATATCCCAAAAATAAATATAGAAATAATTCAAAAAGTTTTTAAAGATCAAGATAAAATATATTGAATTGAAATATAAAAAAAAAAAAATGAATGACTGACTAAATACGGCTTTTAAAAAGGGGGGGACAGTGTAGGAAGGACTCATCGAAAGAGACACCACACAACACACGACCACTGGTATCTATTATCTCTTTCATCGATTTGATTTTGCCCAGAAATTGTATAACATTATGAAATTGGAGGAAAAATAAAGATCCCCCTTGATCTGTACCCAAGCTAAATCGATCTCCGAAACCCTAATTGATTTGCAAGGGTTTGAAAGTAGAGGAAGTGGAAGTATAAGTTCAATTGATTTCGGAGGAGTTGTTATTTGGTCTGCCGGAGGCATCATCGGATAGCATTCATAACTTCGGGATACTGAAAATGAAAAGCTTATTTAAATCTAAGCCTCGTACTCCAGCTGATATTGTGCGTCATACGAGAGATCATCTCTTATTTGTTGAACGGAATAATGAACCTCGAGAAAGCAAGCGGGAAGAGAAGGTACTGAATCAAATTTCCCTTAATTCCTCTACTTTTTGGTTTTATTGTTGAATAGTTACCATTTCGAATAATCAGGTATTATTTAACTCATCTCATTTCTTAGTTGCTGTCTGATCGTTTCCTTTTCTATTTTGCAATCGCAATCTAAGTCAGAAGTGATCATCTATCGCAGTTTGTCAATTTAACCGTTTGAGTTGTTCCCTACTCCTCTCCCTATTCTGTCGTAGAAAATTACTTGCCTTTCTTTTTCAAAAATATGACCTTTTATTATTATTATTATTCTTATTTCTTCATCGTCGTATGATTTAACTACAAAATGGAGTGTAATTTGGCTGGTTTAGGGATTCTTGTTCATTTGTTTCTTTTTCACCAAATCCATCCACAAACACCAACATTCATCAGAACACTAGTTCTCAAGATTGTAGAATTCAAAACGTAGTAATATAGTAATACCTTGGACGTTGGGGTTGAAAGCAAAAAACTTTAATGGGTCATGACTTTTTTTTTTGTTTATTCTTCCTTTCATATGACAGGATTGCCACTCATTATGGTGGATTTTGTTGTTTGCTTATTTTATTTGATGCATCTAATGGCAGATGTCCGAGCTAGGTAAAAATATCAGAGAGTTGAAGTCAATTCTCTATGGAAATAGTGAATCTGAGCCGGTTGCTGAAGCTTGTGCGCAACTGACTCAAGAATTTTTCAAGGAGAACACATTACGACTACTTATCAAATGTCTTCCTAAGTTGAATTTGGAGGTAATGAGGAAATCTTTGAACTTTCATATTTTAGCAGTGAAAGTGTAATACTATTATATTACTATTATTAAGATCATGTCATTATTTCATTGTCTGGATTATGAATAGAAACTAAACTTAAAGCTTTAATCTTACTGGATTATTTCATTGTCTGGATTGTTCATATTTGGCAGTTGCTTATCTTACTTGTGTGTATTTGCAGGCTAGAAAAGATGCCACTCAAGTTGTTGCAAATTTGCAGAGGCAGCAAGTTCATTCTAAATTGATTGCATCTGATTATTTGGAGAAAAATTTGGATCTTATGAATGTTCTGATTGTAGGGTAAGAAATTTGTGGATGAATAGATTACTTACATGATGCTTGTTTTAGTGATATGAAGTAGCTATATCTGCACTAAGGCTTTTGAGTATAACATATATCTCATTTTTGTCAAATCAAAGAGCACTTCCTTGAGTGGGACATTGAGGAGGAAACTGTGATATTAAAATTCTCAAATGGGGGGATTTGTTGTGTTAAAACTGATAATGAACTATGTATTATGTTAATTCTTGCTTCGGAGGTGGCATTTGTAAACTTTTAATTTCTTAGGATGGTTGTGTTTATTCCTCACCCAGATTTTTTAATAACGTCTAAACCTAATGTCTTTGTGATTCAGACACTGGTAGTATTTGATCTTGATTACCAAATTATGTGTCTAGGTGAAATTCATCTTTAATATCCATTTACCTTTTGTTGTTGTTGTGAATTACATTTTATCTAGTTTCATTCGACTAAGGAAGTGACAGACCATTGTTTCTTTCTAGATATGAAAACCCAGATATGGCTTTACACTATGGCGCGATGCTAAGAGAGTGCATAAGACACCAGATTGTTGCTAGGTGAGGAGAAAGGATCAGATGATAATCATGTTATTTTGTTAAACATAATCTAAAACTGTTATTGACGGATGGGAAAACAATCTTATTGGTCATTGTTGTAATTTGTGTTGGAATCATGGTTACTGTGCTTCCATACATTTTCACCCTTGGGATATGTCAAAATAGAGTCTCGGGTGCTTATATAAAGAACTAAACCATAGTAGCTGAAAAGGAAAATTTTCCTGGGTCAGTTAATATCCCATGTAACTTCTGTGATGTTCTAAAACCTTTTTGGGTTTTCTGTCAGTTATGTTTTGCAATCACCGAATATGAAGAAGTTTTTTGATTACATACAACTTCCAAATTTTGACATTGCCGCAGATGCTGCTGCAACATTCAAGGTAGGAATCATCTTAGTGAACTTGTGAATATAGATAGCAGCGTTAAAATGGTGTGTATTATGCGATTGATTTTTTAACAGGGTTAATTTTGTGTGTCTTGTTGACTTGTTACAGGAACTCATGACAAGACATAAATCCACTGTAGCTGATTTCCTCTCCAAAAATTATGAATGGGTAGGTTCTCGTCTTCCAACTTCAGCGGAAAGTAGTGTGATGTGAATTCATATGTATTTATACATTGACATTGACTTTCTTTCCATACCTCCTTTCTACCTTAAAAGGTTCTTGGGCAATGTGCTTGATTGTTTGAGCATGTCATAGAAATTTACATTAGTTAATAATCTGGGTAAATTCTTGTAAATACCTTACTTTTAGTCTTGTGTTTCTTGGATCAATATTTGCCCTGATATGAATTATCTTCTGGAAGAGAGATTTCAATACCCTAGAGGCTTTCCACTTTACTACATTCTTATCATTTGGTATAATTCTTACACACATGCGCATGCACTTGCAGACTTGTTCTTTTCCCTCTTATAAATGCAGACATCTTTCACTTGTATAAGTTTTTACTATCAGCTCCTGCTTTGCTTTGTACATGATATCCTGGTTACTTATCAATCACTACCTACCATCTCTGTTGTTATTGCTGTTATCAGTTTTTTGAAGAGTATAATTCCAAGCTGTTGGAATCTCCCAATTATATTACAAAGCGTCAAGCTGTCAAGGTACTATACAAATTTGATATTTATTTTATTTGTAAAAACATTGAATGATAAAAGCATGTCCAAGCAACAGAATTTCTCCTCATAGAGTTATGACTTTAGATTCTGAGTAAGTCTTTAACTCAAATGATAATATGCATCAATTTACTGTAATAGTTGGCTGCATTGATGCGTGTATATTCACACTGTTTCTTTCTTACAGCTCTTGGGAGACATGTTACTTGATCGTTCAAATTCAGCTGTAATGACACGATATGTGAGCTCAAGGGACAATTTAAGGATTTTGATGAATCTATTAAGAGTATGTTACACTTCCATAAAATTTAATGACATCCTTTGCCTTTTCTGTTTGCTCTCATTAGCACAGTGTCATGAGTTTGATTGATCAAAGTAATTAACATTTCACCCCATGATTATTTTTCCGATTTCTAAGCATCTGGATTGCTAGGCACTGATATGTTTGATGTTAAGGTTTCGGTGTCCGTATATTTAGTAAGTGCTTGTTGGTTCCTTTCTGCAGGAGGAAAGCAAGAGCATTCAGATAGAAGCATTTCATGTTTTCAAGGTAAACCTTGTTATATAGTAGTGCTCATATTTAAGAGGTTATTCTTAATTCACCTCCTTCCAAGTTTTTAATTTCTGTATTCATGTGTACTGGTCATTGCAGCTATTTGTTGCCAACAAAAATAAGCCAGCCGAAATCATTGGTATACTCGTTGCTAATAGAAACAAACTTCTAAGGTTGTTGGGTGACTTCAAGATGGAAAAACGTAAGTATTGATATTTCTTTAATGGGAAATATACTCCTCATATTGTAGGAGAAGTGTATTCTCATGTTATAAATACAAAAAGATGTGGGTCCCACCATTTCCATGCTTAAGTTTTTTTTCAATATATAAAAAAGATGTGGATTTCACCATTTCATGTGTGTGTAGAAATCTTCTTCTTCTCATGCAACATGAGAAGTGTAAACCCTTTTTTTAGTTTGTTCTTACTTGCGGTATCATTTAATATGTTCTTGGGGATTATGCAGCTGATGAACAGTTTGATGCTGACAAAGCTCAAGTTATGAGGGAAATTGCTGCTCTTGAACCTAAAAGTAGCAGCCCTTGAGTCGCAGAATGTGTCAAGCCGCAGCTTGTGTTGCAGCCTTGTTTTATGGAACTGTGTACTGTTAGAGATTTTATAGTCTTAATCAAGACTACGGTTTTAACGCACATTTCAAAATTGCTTTGGATCTGTAATTTATCTCTTAGGTAAAAGGTAGATAAATAAATTTGCTATAATGAGCTATGTGCCTGTATTTGGCCCTTCCAGGTGTTAGAACAACCTTCCTTGCTTCCTTGTAATTATATGCTGCTAGAGGTCTTGCAATAATTTAACTGTCTCAAATTTGTTTAGACTAATTTGTTTTGTGTAACAGGCTTCTGTTACAGCAATAATTTTACTATTGACGATGCCAGACTATGGATGGAGCTGGCAGATTTTGATCAGCCATATTCCAAGGGACCATAATACTTTAGCAGATCATTTAGCTAAGTTAGCTCATAACATTGCAGGGAACCTTTCTTCCCTTGATCACCCACCACATTATCAGGAGGCAGTTGTTGATGAAGGACAATAGGTTGTAGTATGTTCAGTTGTAATGTTCTTTTGGGATTTTAATGAATTTCAGTTTTCACTTAAAAAAAAATAAAAAAAGTTTCTCTGCGCAGTTGCATTAAATCAAGTCACATTATTTTTCACTTATGAATAATGTGGCTCGCTAAAGATTATGTTTTATGTTGATTTTTGGGAATTACTGTTAGGTCTCAAGGAAGGGCCTAAATTTCTAACAAGTATCAATGGTGAGTGAGATGTCGTCATTTTTTGCCCTAGAATTTATCATTTTTTGCTCCATAGTTGTCATTGGGGCGAGTAATTAAGTGACTTCCTTAAGATATCTTTGGGGTTGGTTTTCTCTCTTCATCATTTTTTCATCATCCCTCATTATTTTTAAATTATATCCGTCCAATTAATATAATGTTACTTTATTTTTTCTCTCATTTTCTCAATTAATGGCCTTGATGGGCTGATAAGGGAAGAAGAGAAAAAAGGCTAAGGAGAGAATTTCCTTCTAACCTCGAGATTTCCCCTTAATTTTTTTGTTGCTGATTGCTTTGCAAGAGGTGCTAAATATACGCAGAAATTTAAAAATCACCCATCAAGAATAAGTCACATCTACTCAGAGTCCTCCCCAACACTGATGGAGATCAAATTGGAAAACACTTCCTAAGAATTGACAGACAACACCTCAGCTCCCCCAATAATGGACTATTTTAATAATTACGTGGCTCAATTACTTTTCATTAAGCAAACAAAAGTATGGCCAAATAGGCAAACTTTCCTCGTAGGATAATGGTATATGCGCCGCCATTATACTCATCCAAATTCAGAGGACCCTGGCAAGACTGTAATGCCAATGAGCATAGTTTTACAAATAATGGCGAACAAAAAAAATTCGATTCTTCTTCTTTTTTATCCACTTTTGTCAGGGAAAACAAATTCGTTTCATGATGGGAATGAGATAAAAAGAATGAAATTCCACAACCACCACAACGCAAAGAAGTTCACCCTTCAATAATCGGGGAACATGATGGCAAAACACAATCAAAGGACACCACAAACTTATTTGATATTTTGCAATTTGGCATATTGCTGGCACCCCCACCATCAATGCATTATTATTTATGATGCCTCCTCCTTTCATTCACTGTTGCTAGTCATATCTGTGTATCATAGATCTTGAGTTGGAGAAGTACGATAGCATCATGAACATATATTTTAGACACGTGTACGATCCACTTTAAGGTAACGGTGTTCATTTCATCTGTTGTAAAGTACGGAGATCGCATCAAATAAACTACTAGTATATGTCAAGAGGATATTCTTCCCACAAGTTCAATGCCACCACACTAATGGACTGACAAAGTAAGGTTTTTCAGCCCCCACCAAAAAAGAAAAAGAAAACTTACTAATATTTACCTACTGGTTTCGTACACTCATTAGTTGGTCTGAACGTGAAAGCTGAAGAGAAATTACATCACAGCCTCTCTATCTCACTCCCATCATCACGTTTCAGAAACTTCTCATCTCAAGATCAAATCTCAAATATGGCTCACGTTGGTACGTACGCCACAATGAATCTTTTCTTTCTTGTTTAGTCTGCCGGAGATCTTATTTATTTATGGTTGGATTCTTTGCAATTTTATTGAATGATAGATTCGCTCCAGGAATTCCTCGAGTCTGCAATCGTTGCTGCTGAGAAAACTGGTGATGTGAGTTCATTCCCTCGATTTCATTTTCTTCCCAAATCCAATATTATTGTCCAGTCCTGTTTCACTTGTTATCTCTTTTTGTGTGAATGATTATCAGGTCATTAAAGAAGCCTTCTACGAGACCAAACATGTGGAGTATAAAGGACAGGTTTGCACTTTGCACTGGAAATGTGCTTCTCTAGTGATTGATTATGGGACCCATTTGCCATTTCTCTGCACAAAAAAGAAGTAGATTTTTATTATTTAAATTTTTTTTGCTTCTGTATCATCAAGTCCATACCAATTCCTGCAGTGTTGTCATCAGGGGGCATATATTTATCGACACCTAACGAAATAGTTGCAATCCCATTTGACTATGTATGTGGAAAATGCAGAGGACAACTTGAAACGGAATCCAAAGTTCAAGAACTAGTTTTATGAAAGTGAAGAGGAATAGCTGCATACCTAAGAGAAATTATTGCAAGATAAATGTATAGGTTCCATAGGATGGAGTTCATCTCTTGATTAGGTTGGAACATAGAAGTTTAAGAAGATGCCTAGATGGTAATTTTAAGCTCTTAGAAAAAAAATTCAGATGGGTAGTGAATCCTATTAATACACAGAAACCCACAATATAAATGTTTTTGTCTTCACCTTTTCAGTTTTCTATACGTGTAGGTTGATTTGGTCACGGAAACTGATAAACACTGTGAAGAAATCATATTCAAGTATCTGAAGCAGATTTATCCCACTCATAAGGTTTCTTCTGCTCTCTTTCAACCATACTGATTGCTCTTTAAAAAGGAAAAAAAAAATTAACGATCTTGCAATTCTACACTTTTTTTAAAATATTCTGCTTTAAAACAATGGTGCTTTTTTATTAGTTCATTGGGGAGGAAACTACCGCAGCTCAAGGTGCTTCAGAACTTACAGATGAACCCACATGGATAGTTGATCCTGTGGATGGAACTACTAATTTTGTGCATGGGTAAATATCCACTCTAATTTTCAAGTTGATACATTCACAGTTCCGTATAGAATTGGCATTTTTCCATTATTTGCAGGTTCCCTTTTGTTTGTGTCTCCATAGGCCTTACAATTCAGAAAGTTCCCACTGTTGGCGTTGTTTACAATCCAATAATGAATGAGGTGAGAATCTTCCACCCTGTAGATTCTTTATTACTAGTGGCTTACCCAAGGATCCTGTAAAAAATCCTGACTTTAGTTGTGCACAATATAGTTTTATTCAATGCTGACAATAGTGTGATACTTTTATTTTTGGTTCTTAGCTGTTCAATGACGTAATCAAAATGATTCCTTAGAGGCTAAAGACTATGTAACTGAATCAGGAATCTGATGTTTCAATTGCTTTTTTAAATATGGCAATTTTGTTTATTTGTCTTTTGACTTGAACTAAAATTTGAAATGGCCACATGCAGCTTTTCACTGCCATTTCTGGAAAAGGTGCTTTTTTGAACCGGAAGCCTATAAAAGGTGTGCTTTCTTTTCTCTGTGTTTTGAATGTTAGTGTTTATCTGGAATTAACTGTCCATGCTAATGTCTTGAATTTATGCAGTATCATCACAAAGTGAGCTGATAAGCTCTCTTATTGTCTCTGAGGTATGTCATGTTTGTTGGAATTGATTTATCTTATAGTACACATTAATATTTGTTAGGCTCCCCTTCTCTCCACTTATTTATTTCCTGCCTCCCTTGATATTATGGTTGTTTCTAGCCCTAGGGATCATTCAAATGTTGTCCTTGTTACTGTTAATGACTATCCTATAACTGAAACCACTGTTAGTTTAAGAATACGTGTGTGTGGACTAGCCATGAAAGTGTGATAGAGTGCTCTCAATTAAATATCTACTACCCCCAGTACTTAATATAAGATCCAGTTTGTAATGCAAATTGCACTATAGATTGGATCTTATGTTAAGGACCAAAGGTAGTATATGCCCAATTACATGAACAATATAAAGCATAACCATGTTCCTCCTTCTTTGGTGCTCTCAGTTAACTGTCTCCATCTATATTATTTTGGAAGTCTTATGACCCTGGGCTCCGTAGGAGTTAGGTAAATGAGAGTTTTAATATGCTGGCATCAGATTAAATGTCTATGTCTAGATTTCCTTGGAGGTCTCTGACCGTGGGAAAGGAATAGGAAACTGGAAAGGGGTTAGGTATTGAACTCAAGACATCCAGGTCATGAACTGTACGACATCTTTGTCAAGTATCATAAACGTTCATAAATTGACATTAACCGACTGATCTACTGGCAATTGCTTTCTATACTTAATTGAATAATTATTCATTTTACATGTTTTGGAAATGTTTATACCTAGACAATTAACAACGAATCCATTGGTTTTGGTGGTGAAGTAACCGTTCAAGGGTCTGTTTCTACAATGCTTTAGGCAAAACTCTCGCCAAAATTATGCAGTGGATATTCAAAGTTGTTATATTCCAAAATCTTTTCCATGTGGGATAAGCTAGTAATTCTCAATATCTTGGATAGCTTTTGGAACATGTTAGAGTAAAAGGAACGTAAGGATGTGTTTTCACTGCTGGGGATAACTTGAATTTTAAAAGTAGTTAGCTTGGGCCTAGTATACGCAAATCATAGCCTATGTAATCATATGATCACTGGCGGTATACTTTTTTTTTTTTTTGGCCAAAAGAGTCAATTTTATTAATATCAAAACAAGAAGTACATACGCTAATAGCCGAAGCCAAGAAAGCACTCAAAAACACCTAGAAATACAACCTAACACTGCACACAAGAAAAGAGAAACAAATAAAATCTAGCATATGCTAAAGAAGGTCCTACGAAGATACAAACAAATCAGGGCCAGACATATACTAATTACTTAGCCTATGCCTTCCCTGTCACGTGAAGCAGACCAACAAGACCGAGCACCGCTGGATACTAGAGATTCATTAAACAAGAGTTTGCTTAAAGAAGATGGAGGATGATCCAAACAAGATGGCTGGTGCATCTTCTTTGCTGCCTCTGTTGCTAATTTATCAGCAACTTTATTGCCCTGTCTAGAAACAAGGGACAATGATACTCCCGCCACTGATTTCAATAGACCAGCGATCTCCTCAAGAAGGTCCCAGCATTCCCATTCACAACCTGCAAAACAATCTTTATTGCAAATCCTAAAGAGACTTTCACAATCAGTTTCCACAATCACAGCAGATCCAGCAAACAAGTTTCTGTGCAGCAAGGCCTCTCTCAATGCCAGGCATTCTGTCATAAAAGGAGAAGAAGCCTCGACAGCCTTGGCTAGACCACCAACAAAATTACCAAAATTATCTCTTCCTACTAACCCAATGCCTGCATCCCCTGTGGCCCATTGAAAGGAGCCATCTATATTGACTTTAGTTGTCTCAGAGGGGGGTTTAAGCCACGCAGCACTTCTAGGAAAATCAGATCTGTACACTCTCCCATTTTTATTCACAGATTTGGACTTAGATCGCCAAAATTCATCTACCTGTCCAATAATGATCCTGGTGACTTCATTAGCATTTAACATCTCACCTCTAAACACCCAATTACATCTATTTCGCCAAATCCACCAACAGGACACAGCAAACAACGATTTCCCATATTCATCCAGCCTCTCATTGCCATATAACATTTCACATAGCCATTCCTCACACCTTTTCATGGACCACTTACTAAATTTAAGGCTCAATGGGATACCATACCAGACATGCTTCGTCCAAGGGCATAGGAAAAGCAAATGTTCAATAGTTTCTACTTCAGACAAACAAATAGGGCAGACAGGGCTTTTTGCACATTTACGTTTAAAGAGAGACTCTTGAGTTGCTATAGCACCAGCTCCTACTCTCCAAAGGAAATGTTGGATTTTAGGAGGAGCTACGACCCTCCATATACTTTTCCACATAGATTTGGGAGTATTAAATGACGTACCTGGGTCCTTAACTTGCTCCCCCTCACAGCAGTTCCTCGCTTCCACATATCCCAACTTAACGGTGTAAACACCATCCCTGGATGCTCGCCAAACAGCACGATCAGCCATTCCGTTGGAGGGAAGTGGTGTTTTCAATATCAGCTCCTTCTCTTCTGGTGCCAGCATTGAAGAAATAGATCCAATATCCCAGTTACCATTAGCGATGAGTGATTCCACTTTCCTATTATCATTCTCCACAGATCCCTCACAGCAATGAAGTTTAGAACCACATACACCCGGGACCCATGCATCATGCCAAATGGAAATGGATTTCCCGTTGCCAACCTTCCAAAAGAGGTGTTTTAGTAGTAAATCCCTTCCTTCAAGCAAGCTGGACCACCCCCAAGAGGCGTGTCTGCCCTTCCTAGCCCTCATGAAGCTCTCCTTTGGAAAATAAATTCCCTTCAAGGTCTTACACCATGGGTCTGCAGGATTATTAAGGAGCCTCCAGGCTGTTTTAGCAAGCAAAGCTTTGTTAAAACAAAGCAGATCTTTAAATCCCATACCACCATCCCCTTTCCTCATCGTCATTCGCCTCCACTGTTTCCAGTGAATTGTGCCCCCCTCAGCCTTTTGATCCCACCAAAAGCCAGAAATCAAGCCATCAATTTCCACACATGACTTCTTAGGAAATAAGAAGCATGACATAGGATATGTAGGGATAGAGTTAGCCACCGCCTTGATTAAAACCTCTCTGCCATCAAAAGTTAATAATTTCTGCCTCCAACCCTGCAATTTTAAACCAATTTTATCACATACAAAGGCCAATGCCGCCGTCTTAGAGCGTCCCCATATCGTTGGCAGTCCAAGGTATTTCCCAGCTTGGCTAGAGTAGTTAATCCCCAGCTCAGCCGAGATTTCTAACTTAATCAATGTAGGGGTATTGGCTGAAAAAAATAGACTCGATTTCTCAACATTAATCAGTTGACCTGAGGCACAGCAGTAGACATCCAAAATCTTCCTCAAGACCTTGCAGTTTATTGTGTCAGCCTTTAGAAATAAAATAGCGTCGTCAGCAAAAAAACAATGAGAGAGGGTTGGAGCTCGACATGCCAATTTAATCCCCGTTAGATCTTTCCGGTAAACGTGATTCTGCAACATCAAGGAGAGGACCTCTGAGACAATAATGAACAGGTAGGGGGATAAAGGGTCCCCCTGCCTCACGCCACGTCCAGGTTGAAAGGAGTCTACACTATGCCCATCCACTTTCAGAGTAAAGACCGACGAGGAAACACACTCCATCACCCATTTCACCCAGCCACTAGCGAACCCCATCCTTATCATTACAGCCGCTAAGAAATCCCATTCCACACGATCATATGCCTTGTTCATGTCGATTTTCAGGGCAAACTCCCACTTCCCCCTTGATTTTTTGTTCTTTAGATAGTGGAATGCCTCATGTGTGAGGATAATGTTATCCTGAATGACCCGGCCAGCAATGAAAGCTCTTTGATTATGCGAGATAATCCTATCCATTAGCCCCTTCATCCTGTTAGTGAGGATCTTTGCAATAATTTTGTAGGTCACATTGCAAAGCCCTATAGGTCTGAACTGGTTAACTCCCTCTAGTTTATCAACCTTTGGAATTAATACAATGTTGGTGGCATTAATCTCCTTTAGCCCCGAACGCCCATCAAAAAAATCATGTACCATGCCACACACCTCATTACTCACTTCCTTCCAAGAGGACTGAAAAAACAGAGCAAAAAACCCATCCGGGCCTGGTGCTTTATAGGCTCCTAATTGAAACACCACATCTTCAATTTCCAGATCAGTGACCGGACGCATTAGAGCCATGTTATCCTCCATTGTTACCAACTTCTTAACATAAGAGAGAGCCAACTCCAGCGGTCTAGGCCCACCAGCAAAGAAAAGAGTTCTGTAAAACTTGCTGAAGGAGTCATGAATTGCCCCCCTCTCTTCAAGCCAGCAGCCATCTTCCCCCTTAAGACGAAGGATCTTGTTGCGTTGTCTACGCTGAATCACACTACTATGAAAAAACTGTGTGTTTTGGTCACCACTCTTCAACCATGAAATTCTTGATCGTTGCCACCAATACGTTTCTTCCTTAATCCAAGCTTCTTCAATTAATCCCACCAGATTCTCAGCTTCCAGCAACATTTCCTGAGATAAAGGACCCTCATAGCAAGCAAGAAGCTTACTATGCAAATGATCAATGGCCTTTCGGAAGTTTGGGAATTCCTTCCTACTCCATTCCACAAGTCTGTCTCTACATCTATTCAATCTTCGGATGAGATCCAGCAGACGGTCATCAACCAGATCAGTTTGCACCGACCAGCTACTCTTTACTACATTTAAGAAATCAGCATGCAGCACCCAGTTAGCTTCAAACCTGAATTCTCTTACAGTTTTTACCTCTGTATAGCAACAATCAACAAGTAAGGCATGGTGATCCGAGCCCACAAGTTCTACATGAAATACCATGGCATGGTCAAATTCAGTCCGAAACTCCACGTTTCCTAATGCTCGGTCAATCCTCTCCCTTACCAAATTGCTACCCCTCTTGTTGCACCAAGTAAACTTGGATCCTTTGAATTCCAGGTCAAGCAAATTACAATCTGATAAGAGGCCTTGGAAGTTTAAAATCTTTCTCATGGATCTTGGATTACCCCCCTCCTTTTCACTTTGCGAGAGAAGATCGTTAAAATCTCCTAGAACCAGCCATGAAACTGATATACCACCAGCAAGCCACCTCAAAATATTCCACACTTCCTTACGCTCACCCTCAATTGGTGGACCATAAACAAACGTCACCACTTTCGGAGCACACAAGCTACCTGAATCCAGATGGACCTGGATGATGTTTTTTGATTTGTACAATACCGATACAGAGAGACTGTCAAGCCACCACAGCGCTAATCCTCCAGACAGTCCACGCGGGTCAACGTACAACTCATTGACAAAGCCACACTTCATACGAGCCTTCTTACATTTTAGTGAATTATTTTTAGTTTCCATCAGGAAGATTATAGAGGGACGGAACTTAGTAACCATGTCCCTTAAGTTTCGGACTGTCAAGGCTCTTCCCAGGCCTTGACAGTTCCAAGATAATATCTTCATGGCCCCTTGGTGGCTGTTACAGGACAGCCACCAGCTCCTTCAGTAAAGGTTCCCCGGGATTTGCCACTTCCGGCCTTGAACACGAATCCCTGATCCAAAGAAATTAGCACATCAGCTTCCTCCATCACATCATTCTCAATCAGCTCCTCCTCAGCGATATTCTCCTTCTCCCCTCTATTCTTCCTTTTGCCGGACTTCTTCAACCTCACCTTATTCTTCCTTAGGTTTCTGGCATAAGAAGAGATAGTCATTGTGCTAGGATCAGGCTCCTTCGTATTAATTCTTCTTCTTTTAAGACATGGCAACTCCAGTTCCATCGCTGCACCTCTCTTCAGTCCCAACCCACTTAGCACATTAGTGACCTCCTTCAACGACTCCCCGCAGTAAGGCACCATAGCCATTGAAATCCCATCTTCGGCATTAATGGCCTTAGGACCACTATGCACCGAAGCCTCAGGTCCCTGTGTGGTTAGAGAAGTAGAACCATCAAAGATTTCAGCAGCTGCCATCTCTTTTAGAACGCCACCATTGTAGGAAGAGACTTCCTCTTCCTGAGAGTTTGTGTGCTGCGAACTGTATCCCTGCTTTTCCTTAGAAGGACTGATTATGGCTTCAACTTCCTTATTGAGAAACGAGTGCTCAAGAGTACCATTAACAGCTTCACCATCTTTATCGAGCCTAGAGGATGAACTCAGTTGGATGAAGAATAAATCCTCATCTGACTCCTTAGTGTCACTCTTTGACTCCTGGAATTGTTCCTTTCTTCTACGCAACTCTACCTCTTCCTTTTTCCTTCTAAAATATCCAGCCTCCTCCCAATTATTCCGCACCACCATAACTGATTCCTCATGATTCCTGCACTGAATGGTAGTGGTCCATGGGCCAAAACAAGGCTCATTCCCGTTGGCCACAGACATTGCTCTCACACTGTTGCAAATTCTATTGTCATGGCCAATTTTACCACAGTTGAAGCAGAAGCTCTGTAACTTCTCGTAACGAATGGAGATCCAGATTCTACCACCATCTGGTTTGTTCATCCAAAAGCCATAGGCTAATGGCTTCCGCAGATCCAGAACAACTCTCTCCCGTAGAAAGTTACGGAATAACCTACCATTTAGGCACGGATCTTCAGCCAGAACTACCTCACCAACAAAGCCACCGATCATAATTGCATTTTCTAGACACATAGCTTCCAATGGAACATTGTGGATTTGAACCCAAACAGGACATCGGCTAAACTCAAAGTCCTCCCATGCTTTGTATTTCACTCTTTCCATAAGATTCAGTAAACAGCCGTTGATCGACCAAGGTCTGCCACGAAG
This sequence comes from Acacia crassicarpa, assembly GCA_034222035.1. NCBI lineage: Eukaryota > Viridiplantae > Streptophyta > Magnoliopsida > Fabales > Fabaceae > Acacia > Acacia crassicarpa. The sequence continues at coordinate 10,407,886 of JAWXYG010000011.1, forward strand.
AATCCGACTATACTCTTCTTCCGCAGAGAATTTAAACATGAACGCCTTCCCTGTGATCTCGATCACGTCAAATCCAGATTGTAGGTTCCAGGCCTTTTGTAAAATTCTTTCAATCGCAACACGAGAATACGATTTAGCTGACATAATCTTGTCGATTAAAGTCCTTTCAGCCTCCTTCTCCTTCCAGACTAGCGGAACGGAAATAACTGGTTCCGCCATGAGAATCACACCTTCAGAACGAATGCAGCGAGAGCAGTTCCCGGCTACAAGCCCTAACACCACCTTCTACCACTGTCCCAACCGCGATCACTGCCGTAGAACAGAGGCGCCGTCAACCACTTACTCCTCCTTATCACTCCCACGCTTGGCGGAGAGAACGAGGCTCTCACACTGGCGGTATACTTAAAAACTACATACTACCTTTGGTCTTTAATATAAGATCTCATTCACAGTGTAATTAACACTTCAAAGAAGATTTTATACTAAGGACCAAATGTAGTATTGAATAAGGCGATAACTGAGTTAGTGGAGAAAATCTTAAAACTTCATCTCGGAATAAAAGTTTGTGTTAATAGGGAGATACAATCTAAGAAAACTTCAATGTATCAGAATCTTAGTATGATCATTTGAAGCAATACTAGCTGTCGTGACTTGTCTTTAAGCATGTGTTATTAACATTCATATCTGAATGTTATGACTATAAATCAAGTTAACACTGAAATCTCATAAAAAAGTTTCCCTTTTCTGAATGAGCAGTGTGGATCAAATCGCAACAAATCAATAGTTGATGCCTATACAAAGAGGGTCAATAGCTTGCTTCCCAAGGTAAAACCAGGACTTGCCAAAGGAATCTTCTGCACTATAGTGAAATTATTAACTGTCATAACTGTGTCTTCTCAATTATTAGGTGAGATCCATTCGAGCTTGTGGTTCCTTGGCTTTGAACCTTTGTGGAGTCGCATGTGGAAGGCTTGATATATGCTTTCAGCTTGGCTTTGGTGGTTCTTGGTATGTTTTTACATATGCTTTCACCCTCTGAGTATTTAGTTATCCTGAATAAAATAATGTATCCAAAGCGTAATACTTAATATTACTTCTGGTCTTTAATATAAAATCCATTTTGCGGTTCCATTTCTTCATGAAAGTGAATCTTATATTAAGGATTGGGGGTAATATAATTTACTAGTCTTTTATATTTATTTCAATTACTATATACTCTCTCAGGTTTTTAATATGACACATATTTAGAAAGTTGATCTTGGTTCTAAGTATAAAACATATTTTTTACATTTGTCAATTTTTTCTAGTTTACCCCTAGTTCCCTATTAATGCTCCATCAACAATAATTATAGAGGAGAGGGAATGACAGAATCAATGAAGATTACTAGAATATTTTAGGAAATATATGTCATATTGATCAACTTTTTTAATTTAATCAAATTAGGTAAATATGTCTTATATTAAAGATCAGAGGGAGTATATACTGATTCTGAATACTGAATATTTTGATACCCTGCATAATTGGTGGACTTTTCAGGGATGTAGCGGCGGGAGCTGTCATTGTTAGGGAAGCTGGAGGTGTTATGTATGATCCGTAAGTGGCTTTACTTAGACATAATGCTTCGACTTAACGAAGGGGATTTGTATGAAATAATGACAGGTTCTAGAGAGTCTGTTTTTCCATCAATTTAGGTATAAAGTCCATTTCACTACTGATATGATATGGATCTTCATGCTTTAAAATCAAAACTTCAGAGCCAAAACAGCACTAGATTGGATCGTGATGGATACACATTTTAACCACACAAAAAATAAGAACTTTTTGATGACGTCAAAATCTGATGGTTGTTTTGCTTCAGTTCTGGTGCAGAATTTGACCTTACAGCTCTGAGGGTTGCAGCTTCAAACCCTTCCCTGAAGGATAAACTGGTGGAGGCTCTGCGCCAAGTAGAGTGAGAAGAAATTAACAAAGCTATCATTCTGATGATGAAAATGATAATTCACCTCATAATGGCTTGCATGCCCTGGCACTGATTATTATCGTCTTTAATATTTAGATGAACTTATTCTTCTTGTTTTCGATATTATGGTATCTTAAATCACATGATATCATGAATTCTCATAGTATTTTATGTATTTGTGTTTGGTATTCTAAAGTGTGATGTGAGATTCTTTATATTATTTTAATCGGCTCTCTGTCTCACATGGGTGATGACGCAAATTGCAGTATAATTTGAAATGTTCACATGGCCCAATCAAAGATTTCCAAGAACACCCTCTATTTCTTTATTAAAGTCTCCGTAATTTTTTAACATCTCTCCCTCTCTCGTTGACTTGGCCGGCCGAAACATGAGAAAAATTGCACGTACTGACAAGGAAGAGGTGACCGATTAACGTGTGAGTGTCTGAGTGGAGTTTTTTAGGTTTTGGTTTCAGACTTCCATTACATGTTTTGGCTTTGAGCAAGAGGCACGTAACATCATACTATTTCAACTTTTCTTTCCTTCTTTCTTTTTCCCACTGAATATATTCTATTTCAGACTGTCAATATTCGCCTAAAATGCATCACATTCCAAGTATCCCGCTGTTCTAATCACATGTATTTCAAACATGCTTAGGTATTAATATTATATTTGAAATTTTAAAATACTCGTTTTTGTATAATTTTAGTAGCCATTAGTCAATTTCAAAGAAAACGAACGCCTTCTAGTTCTTTGCATTAGCCAACTTTTCTTCAAATATCAATTTCTTTTGCTGACATAAAAGAATATTCACATTTTCAAACCCATCATCTCCCATAAGAAACGGATTCATTTTTGCTCCATACAATTTTTTTTTTAAAAAAATGATTTTTAAACCTCAAGAAATGCAGAAAGGGTTAAAAAAATAACAAAATGTATATATAAATACAAATATAGAGTGACAGATACAATGTATAATCCTCTCAAGCGGCAATGAGAAAATCACGCCACAAGAAATCCCTCACACTCCTATTCTGTCAAAGAATAATAACACCTCAAAACTGAGAATCTAAACCATCTGTGGGGGTACCCTAAATACCCTCACTTCATTTCACCTAAATATACAAAAAGTAATCCCTACAACAAAATGCATATAGATATAGAAGCCAAAAAAAAAATAACAAGAAACAAAGGTGACTAACTCAGTACAAAATAACCAAACCTAAGATTTCAGAACCGAACCAAACCGATCTCATGGATGCATCGTCGGTTCAAAAAACCTAAGTAGGCAAATTATTCTACACCTGTGATGGCCTAGAACCATATCCATTGACTCCATTAACACCATGTGAAGTCTTGCCTTCTGATTTCCTCCTCTTCAACACAATGATCCATGTGGAAGCTTCCAACAACAAAGCAATACCTCCCAATGCGGCAATAATTCCTATGTAAGCATGCTTCCAATCATTGTAACGATCTTGAACTGAAACCTCCAACGCCTCGAACCCTTTGAAAATGTTGATGATGCTTATGATAATGGTGGCGTATCCAATCGCGTGGTGGTACACATTCCAGTAAAACCTGTACTTGTGGTCCTTCTTTGGCCTCAGAAGCAGGGCAAACACCTGATGATTCCAACAACAACAACAACATAAGATGTTTGTTCCTCAGAAACATAAAACATAAGACTGTTTGTTGCAACATGTGTTTTGTTTTGTTTTTTCACCTGAAGGGTTCCGAAGCAGAAGAGGACGATGCCGAGTCTTCTGTGAGTGGTGTATTCGATACCAACAGAGTCACTGCCTAGTTTGAGCCCTGTGCCCCAACCAGCAACTCCAAGTATGTAGGCAGATGTTTGGCATGTGACGTGAAGGTAAAACCAAGCAGGGTCTGCTGATTTGAACACCTTCAAGTACCTTGCAATTATGGCTCCCATAGGCATCAAAATTCCCCAGCCTACTGCATTGAGAATTCCATGTGTCTGAAACAAAAGACCAAAATTCAGGCTAATTCATTTGGTGCTTATTGAAGATATGTATATAAATTGATCAAGGGTGCAGATTAAGTAGCATACTCAAACACGGGAATAATTTTGCCTGAATTAGAGACCCTTCAAACAAAAATCCAAATGACTTTTTTTTAAAGAAGTATATAAAGAAAATCAACAAGCTGTTGTTGGGATTGGTAAGCGGCCTCAGCCCCTTCAAATTTTGAGAAAGCACACTCGTTTTGGGAGGGGCGAGGCGAAAACCTCTTGTACTAGCTTTGTCAGAGATTATAATCTTTTTTTTAAAAAAAAACAACAACAACAACAACAACTTACGGTTCGTCTTCTTCTAAGTGAGTTTGCAGATCCGCCGGCTCCTTGACTCTCACCGGAGACGAGGTTCAAGGTCTCCTTGAAGTTGAGATTATTACCCGTAGCATGAGCCTGAGCAGTAGAACCAGAGAGAGGTCCTTCCTGCCAAGTATGAATCATAGAACTGACACCTGGGCTAAGAGTGATAGTAGCGAATATGATAACCTCTCTTCCCTGATACGTCACCGTCAAATTTGGCACCGGAAAACTCAGATCCCCCGGAGCTAACGTGGTGGAATAGCCGGAGATTGATGAGGTATGAGCCGTCGCGGTTCCATTGGATGCTACAAAAGCGACCAGAGCTTGGGCTCCGATCATGGCAGCGGCGGTACTGCCGGTGGGGTTGAGTGCCCAGGCGACCCATCTGCCGGAGGAGACTCCACTGTGCCGGTAAGCAACATCGAGCTTTCCGGTGGACTGATCATAGGTCCAATGGAGATAAGAGCTCGATTGAGAGAGATCACGGCAAGTTCTGAAGCTTGTGTTTGTGGCAGTGCTAGGGAAGGTGAGGGTTCCACAGGTTTGAGCAGAGGATGACAGAAACAGAGAGATTAAAACAGAGAAGCACAACACAGACTTCAAAGCAGAATCCATGGTTTTCATCTTCGATAAAGGAATAATTTTTCCTATAAAGATTCGAACTTTGAGGTGGATTGAGAAAACCCAGAAGAAGAATGGTGTTTGGGGATGGCAATGACGAGAGGGAAGAGGAGGAGGAAGGGGTAATTATATAGAGAGAGAGAGAGAGTTGGTGGGTGTGGGTTGAGGTTTAGGTGCGGTGGATGGATGGAGTACCTTTGGCTTTCGGAGAAGGAAGCTTCCATGTGTAAAATCAGGAAAGAAAGAGTCTCCCTCTGATCTTTTCCACGAGGAAAAAACTGAAGATTTTGGAAATCGGAATTTCCGACTTGTTATATTTCTTTCCAATTTCCTGGGATTTTAACCAAAATAATAACAAAAAAAAAAAAATATTTACCAGATTAATGCACAGTCAAAATTATTTACTAAAATAAGGCTCACGCCACTGGTGGCGTAGGGGGGTCCTACGCCACATCAGTGACGTGAAACAGGTCCACGCCACCAGTGGCGTGGACCTGTTTCACGCTACTGACGTGGCGTGCCCGATGGACCAATCACAGTCTGATGATTCAATATTTATAAAAAAAAAAAAAAAAATGACACGGTGGCGTCAGAAAGTACGACGCCACTAGTCGTGGCAGAAGGTATGACGCCACTAGTGGCGTCGTACTTTCTGACGCCATTGTCACATCAGCCTTATTTTGGGAAATAGTTTGAACAGTGCTTCAGATTGGTAAATTTTTTTTTTTTTGTTATTATTTTGGTTAAAAATCCCCAATTTCCTCCTAGAAACAAAAACAAAAAAAGTTTTCTTATTCCACACGGCCGTCAAGTGTGAAAAGGGAGCGGTTGTTTCCTTAAAAAGTTATATTTCTAAGGAATATAATGTGGCTGTTGAGGATGGGGTGATTATGAATCCAACAGTTCCACAGGGTTGCCTTCATTTGGCTCAGAGGGATCAGAGGTCCATTCAGGGGTAGCTCTGTTGTTTTTGTAATACTGAGGGATAGATTTTCATAATCTAGCCCTCTAACCTTTTCCAAGCTTCGGCTTGCCTTTCTTATTCAAAAAAAAAAAAGTTATATTTCTCTAAAGTTCTAAATATAATAATAAAGTTGAGCAAAAAAATATATATATAATAAAGTTAATTTCTTAAAGAGACTAAAGAAACTAATTAAATTAGTTTGAAGTATTTATATTTAGGATAGGATATTGTTATTACCAATTTTATATCACTACCAAGTCACTACCACTTTTTTACCGTTGGATCAGAATCTCATCTACCTTTATTATTTCTCTCTCCTATTAAGATTCTGATCTAACGATGAAAAAAGTAGTAGTGACTTGGTAGTGATATAAAATTGATATGACAATATCCTATCCCTTTATATTTTTTTCTTTAAATTAATTAATTTAACTAATAAAAGGATATAAAATCTAAGGATGCATAGTAATTTATTTAATTTATTATATAAAGAAAGGCAACTCTGATTTATATTTAATTTTTCCCTCTTCTTTTTTTTATGTCTGTTATTTTTGCATAAGTACTATTTCTACTGTTTGAGACAGTTTTGAGGGAGTAACCTAATACTAAATGTGGACATAGGACTTTTTTTTTTTTTTAAGAAATACAGGCAAACCATAGTTTAAAAAGGTGAGAAAAAAACTAAACTATGAAAATCTAGCCCTCGATATAATAAACTAGGTGCTAGAATAGCAACGGCAGGCCAATTGGGCCATAGGACACTTTAATACATATATTTTGTGCTTTTTTGTTATAAACATTTTATCTTTTAAATTAGCATCAAGTTTAAGTTTAATTAGAAATGATAACCTAGTTAATTTAAAGGGTGACTCTGCAACAAAAGTTAGGGATTAAAATTAAAATAAAATATAAAAAAAATAATATTTTATAATGTAATTTTAAAAGATAAACTAGTATATTAAAGGATTATGTAAATTTATTTCATATTTTAATTTTTATTTAAAAATATTTTTAAAACCTTATAAAATGATTTGTTGGAATGAAGGAAAAAAATATTCCAGTGCAAAACAATTTATTTAAAGCCAATTGAGGGGATTTCTTTCAGAACATTCTTTTTAGTCCATTTTAGACAGAAAAAAGAGTGTGTGACTGCTATCAACTTTGATTTCAAAGCACAGAATTAATTTACATAATTAAATTTATATAAAATCACATTGTTTTTATTGTATAATTTATCTTCAATCTATACACAGCATTGGGTTTACAAATATTTTGCTTTGCCTGTATAAGAACTAAGAAGGAATTTTGTTATATTTAACTTAAATATTTGTTTCTAAAAATAAACTTTTCTCACTATTAAACCTCTTTGAAATAAGAAACAAACAGTTTTCCTTATTTTATTTAAAAATAAGAATTTGCAAAATTAATTTTGATGTTCATGGACCAGAATGATACTGTGACAGTAAAATTTAGATGCAAAATTAATGTTCAGAGATACATAGTTAATGTGCATGTATAAAACATAAAAGAATGCATAAACACAGGATTCCATCCAAAATTGACGGACAAAGATACTTATTATGATGGCATTATCATAAATTATTATGGTACATAAACAAAATCATTGACAAAAGACAGAATCACACTTAAGGGCTTATAATTTGAAAAATTTAGATCTGAGTACTTTAATTTTAAGACCATACAATTATTTTAAAGACGAAATTAGTATCAATATTTACATAAATCGTTATTGATCACATTAAAATAACTACAAAATATTCTTTTTTAAAAAAAAAAACACAAGTGTTTGAGATGTAATTTAGAAAGTGGGTAAACAATGATAAAGTTTCTTCTTCTTCTTTTTTCTTTTTCTTTTTTTATGAAATATATGGAGATGTAAGAGTGAAGGATGGGAAATTTGGTGGTGAGTTGAACCAAACAAGGTCTTTAAATTGTGCCAAGTGTGTGAGGCTTATGTATTGTTTGGTAAGAAGGGATTGACTCTTCCCCTGTTCGTTTCATTCACGTCAATATTCTCATTATTTAATTAATTAATTATTTGGCATTTCATAATATTCTCAAATCTCAAGTCAATCCCATTTATTTCCGTATAAAGACATTCCATATCTTTGAAATCTTGAGCTTCTTGATGTTATATAGCGCTTAAAAGAGATTTCTAATTTAGGACATCTTTTGATTCTTTTGAACATAGTATTTATTGCCCTTTTATTTATACATTTAGACATCATTCACGTTTACGATAATTAGTTAAAAATAGGAAAGATAACATATAGAGCCTGTTTAGGATAGCGGCGGTAAAAGTGGCTTTTTTTCTGATGTGCTTTTCTTGTTGGACTTTTTTTCTGATGAATTTTTTCTGATGTGATTTGTGTTTGGGATAGCGGTAGTAGAAGTGACTTTTTTCTGATGAGATGGAAAATGACTGAAAAGGGCATAAATCATATATATATATATATTGTATAATATGAGATAATTTGGATGAAAAACAACAACAACAACAACAGTCGGGTCACTGGTAAACTTGTGATCGTTATAAACTCGGTTAAACTCATTGAGTTTATATACTAAGTTTACCGTTTTTATGTCTTTTACAAAACCATGTTAACTCACCCTTAAACTCGTATTAACTTTTTTATTTAATCATGCTCGACAGCTTTATATATGAGTTTTATAGAATTTCTTTGCTAAATATGGTACATTTTGAATTTGATGGATTAATACTCTTAATTTATTATAATCAACTAAAAAAAAGTTATAAAAATTTGAATTCTCTCTTCTCTGTCTCACAACCCTCCTTTATCTTTTTCTCGCGCCACAAGCTGCCGGTGAGTATCATTCTATGTCGCAACTGCGTTAAAGTGGTAGATCAGTTCCCAAATCTTTGATCTGTAGCCTTCTCCCTCTAATTTCTGAGGATTGTGGACTTCTCTCGTCCTTGTGGCGAGAGTTTTTTCCTCTTCTTCTTCAGATTTATTCTGCGGCGGTGAGAGCTATTTGTCTTTTATTTCTTTTTATTTCTTTTTTTTTTTGTGATGTTGAGTTTTGTGGTGGTGTTCTTATTTTCTCATAAAATAAACAGATTTATGAGATCTGAGTATAAATCCTCTTGGTCGGATGGTTGTTTGAACGTTATTGGATTCGACTATCTCCTAGTGGCTCAGACCTGCGTTCTTGGGGGAAGATTTCAAGAGGTGTTGTTCAGTGTGTGGTTGAGGTCACCATATTTGCTTGAACGGAGGAGCAGAAGTGTTCTTCAGGATATCATGAGTTTTCTTCCTTCTGAGGTTGGGTTTTCTTTGATCTTTACTCCAAGTCGGAGTGTCTGTACAGTTGCTCTAATTGCAGCTAATGCTTATAAGAAGGTGTGTTCCGTTAGGGTGGATTTTACAATCAACACTTTCTTTCACGTCACTTCTAACCTTAGATATCGAGGAGGGCCGGTTTTGTCCATGCTTCTACTTTTACTCTTACATTTTTAATGTATGGTGACTGGCTGTTCTTATATTTTTTAAAAAAAAAGAATGTTGATGGATTTAATTTCAATTACTTGAATTTAAAATATATTTAAATCAAATTGTTGTCATTTTGTTATGTTTTAATTATTTATTATACACTATTAATATATATTTAATAATAAAAGTAAGCTTTTACGAGTTTACATTATTATTACAACTTCATTTAAACACACGAATTTGACAACTTTGTTCAAGAGTGTTGATATTTTATGTATATAAAAAGTCAAAAATTTTATATATATAAGGTTCTTCTAATCAATAAATTTATAGACATGGATTTCTTTTTAATGATTTTTTCCTAATGACATTAGGATAGGAATACGATGTGAATGTTGTGATGAAAGTACGTATGTGACACATTTAGGGGAGGGAACTTGTTTATTTCATTTCATCATTATGATTTCATATGTATCATTGATTTTTTTGAACCATATATGTATCATTGATTACTATAATGTGTGAAACAAAAAGTGATGGACTGTACGAAGGATCATTAGTTAAATATAAATATACATGCCGGAGGAATACAGAGATTTCAGAATGAAAATTAGAAAGGGTGTGAAGGGAAAGAGTCAAGTGGGGATTACTAACTTAAAGAGTAATGCAAGTTTGGTGAGCGGACTTGGTCAATAATGTTGAAATTTTCCCCAAAAAAATGAGTTAGGAAATTATTTGTTACTTCCTCCTATTATAGTTATAAGAGTTTAATAATTGAATTACATGGTTTAAGAAAATAGTTAAATTTAGATTAAAAAAAAATGATTATGTTTGAAATAAAATTTGTTTTCTAAGTATGTTCTTATTTATAAAAGAGAGAGAAATAAAATAAATATGAGTTTCACCAACATTTTAATTAATGTAATACATATTATTGATGTCAGGTAAAAATGGGGAAAAACTTATCAAATGCTCATGCAACTCTTATTAGACTCTTATAATACTCCCTCCGACCCTTTTTATAAGAATCTAAAATATGAATTGCTTTAGTCTTTTTTATAAGAGCACAATAAAAATTGTCTGAATATTTAATGAGTTAAAATTTTTTTACTCCTCATTAATTATATATATTGCATTAAGTAGAAGATTGATGATACTCATATTCCCTCTGATCCACAATATAAGGCATTTCAATTATATCACAGGAAATAAGAAATGACAGTTAAGTGATTTAATATGTCCTAAAATATATATTTTTCCACTTTTAGCCTTCTTGACTAAGGTGTTTAATTATATTGGGGGAATTTTTTTTAGAGAGGGGGATATAATAAATTCGCAAAAAGTTGAAAAGTGGGTATAAATTATGGGAAAAAGATTTCTCCTGTCACTGGAGATAGAATTATCTCCAGTGACTCCAAAACTACGTCGTTTTGGATTAATGAAGGGTTTGTTAGTAATTTCAAGTGAATTAATGAAGGGTGTTTTGGTAAAATGTATATGATTAAAAAATAAACAGAATTACAGAATCACCCTTCATTAATTCACCTGAAATTACTAACAAACCCTTCATTAATCCAAAACAACGTAGTTTTGGGGTCACTGGAGATAACTCTATCTCCAGTGACAGGAGAAATCCTTTACCCATAAATTATATAGGTAAAACAAGAAAAAGAGTATTAATTATATAAGAGACAACTTATATTCTGAACCATACATTTCTTGTAGAAGTGCCCTATATTATAGACAGGAGGAAGTATTTATGCTTTCTCTCTCTTACTTTCTCTTTATAAATGAGGACTTACTTGGAAACAAAAGTTTATTTCAGATGTGCTTAGTATTTGTAATTAATTATAACAACTTTTCTAAACCATATAATTCAGTTGTTAAGATCTTATAAGTAGAATTGGAGATAGTAAGGATTAAGGCAATTCAAATTTTTAAGTTTTTTATAAAAAGGACCGGAAGTAGTATTCAATACTAGTAGTTAATTCCCAAAAATATATGTATTGACCCCGTATACATACGTAAATGATCATGTTTACTTGTTGAGTATTTATAAAAACGTGGAGAAATTAAATGCAAGGAGTAGTGATTTTCTTATTTGTTATATATTTTATTCAAGACCCAGTAAGTAAATTTTGTTGACAGGTTAAGGACCGTAATTTTAGTTTGAATAAGCAAAGGATTTAGTTTAGGCACGTGTTGGGAGAGGAACGGTGTTGGCGCGTATAGTGGGTCGCGAAGTGGGAAGCCCATTGTTCGGGTCCCACCGGTATCTTGGTCAAAGTGGGCCCCAACCGCCACGCGTCGTTTTAAATATTTGATGGCGTCGTTTTATTAAGTTTCAAGTTTCAACACTCCGACCCTGTTCTCCGCGAATTTTTAACGCCCTCCACTAAACGGCAACAAGTTGTCCGCAATTTCTTCTCTCCACCATACACTTTTTTATTGGGTATTCACAAACTTCACATTTGTTTTCTTTTGGAATTATTATGAGGTCCTAGAAAATTAATAACCATTGCTATAAAAAAAAAAATTTAATTACCATAAAATCTCTACAACAAGTTTCTTAACATAATAAATGATAATACCTTACTCATTTTTTGGATTTTTTTATAGTTAAGTCCTTTTATATTATAACTTTAATTTAATTTGTAACACCACAATTTTAATACCCAAAAACTCGGTCAAAATATTGAAAATACCTTCAAAAGAGTTCAACAATATCCAAATCCTTTTACAATGTTACTATTTCGAATAAAACCCGTAATACATAATCAGAATAAATTCCAGAAAATATTTCAGAGTTTAATACAAAACGGAAGTCTTAGGTTCATGGCAAATATAATAACATAACATAATCTATTGGAGATCAAAAGAGCTTCCAGAGCTCACTCCATAGGTGCCTTCCCTTGCTCTCTACTAGAATAATCACCTGAAAAATGTTAATATGGGATGAGATTCCACGTCTCAGTAACTACTGAATATTTCTACCGTACACGAGCAAATAATATATGACAAAAAGATATGGGCTGATTTCAAATATATATGTAGATTCCATAATTTCTCATACAAAATAATCTATACTAATAGTCATCAATATAGAAGGTAATAAAACATATATATCTCAAAAGTTCTCTTCTCATGTCTTTACAGATTATTCATCATTATATCAAATTCTTGAACTGTTCAGAAATGCATTATGCAGTATGCACCCTCCCTTATATCACCTTCCAACCATATACCGCTGACTGGAGCCATAGGCTAACACATAGTCCAATAGAAACTCATTCATTTGACTGAATTGTTCCAAGCTCACCAAAACTTAAGATACACCCGGCCAAAGGTATAGAGCTTAAATCTGGACTATGGCTCCCCTCCTTTAAAATAACAACTAAGGAGGTGTCACATGTCCCACATCTCCAATGAAATCCCGGCCAGAGGAAAACATGGAAGATGGGGCCCTGAAAAGTACCATCCACTGTGCACCGAGTGGTGGCATAAACAATTCTTATCATTCAATTCCCTCCTTACTCCACCCATCACATTACAACCGCCATGATGAATGTATTTACTCAAAAATAATGCATTATTATACCATTATATACATTGATATGCGTATTTATGAATAGTAAAATACTATGCGTATCTGTGAATAGTAAAATACGGTATATACATGAATAGTAAAATGAGTAGTAAATACGGTATACGTGAATAGTAACATGAATAGTAAATACAGTATACGTGAATAGTAACATGAATAGTAAATACGGTATACGTGAATAGTAACATGAATAGTAAATACGGTATACGTGAATAGTAACATGAATAGTAAATACGGTATACGTGAATAGTAACATGAATAGTAAATACGGTATACGTGAATAGTAAAAATGAATAGTAAATACAGTATACGTGAATAGTAAAATGAATAGTAAATACGGTATATGTGAATAGTAACGTACGTATAAATAGTACCTCTACAGATTTGCAAGTCAAAGTTCCCACACCAGATCTTAAAACCATAAATATTTTCTAAATATTCTTGCCAAAATAGTAAACAAACAAATTTATAATCATACATCATTCACAAGTATAAGGAAGAATATTCAGAGTTACCTGTTACTTGCTAATACCCGAATCACCAACCAGCTATTATAACTCTCAAGCAAATATCTCTCTACTCTCTCTCTCTCTCTCTACCTCTCTCTATGGCTCTTAGAAGTTGTGAAGAATGAAATGAAATGGAAGGTCTATTTATAGTTGGAAAATGGGTCTTTAAGTGTAATTTTCGTCTCTGGGTCGTTTTACATAATTTTCCCAAAATTATAAAATGAAACTTTCCCGTGACTTCTTCAGCCGCCCCGTGAACTTCTTTTTTAAAAATTTTAATATATATTATTTTATTATTATAATATAATATTATTTAAATAATAAATTATTATTGAGTGGGTCCCGCGGCCATTTTTTTCAAACTTCACGAGAAAGTTTGCAGAGAATTATTTTTGGCCGTGGGTCCCGCAAAATACTGATTTCAAATTTATCACTTTCTGAAAATAGAGCCTACTAGTCTTTCCAAAATAGGTTTATGTTCAAGATATCAGATTTAAAAATTCAAGATGTTACATTTCTCCCCTCCTAAAAGAAAATTTTGTCCTCAAAATTTTGCTATAATAAGAATTCTAACCTATTTAAATAAATGAGGATAGGTTTGTCGCATGCTCTCCTCCGTTTCCCAAGTAGCATCTCCGGGAACCATTCCTTTCCACTCGACCTTTACAAGTCTAATGGTCTTGTTTCGTAATCTCTTGTCTCTTGCATCAACAATCCGCTCCGGCTCGGCTTTATACGTCATGTTATCCTTGAGTTCTACCTCTTCTACTTCTATAATGTGGGAAGGATCCGGTTGGTATTTCTTCAGTTGCGATACATGAAAGACATTGTGAAGATTCGCAAGCTGTGGAGGTAATGCAATTCTGTAAGCTACCGGTCCAACTTTCTCCAAAATCTCATAAGGACCCATAAAACGAGGTGAAAGCTTCTTTGCTCGTATTGCTCTACCAATGCCAGTCATTGGTGTGACTCTTAAGAATACATGTTCGCCCACCATGAACTCCAACGGTCGTCTTCTCTTGTCAGCATAACTCTTCTGTCGACTCTGAGCAGTGAGAAGTTTCTGTTGAATCACCTTAATCTTTTGAGTCGTCTCGTCCACAAGTTCTGGACCTATTAAAATTCGCTCATTCAATTCCGTCCAGCAAATAGGAGATCTACATTTTCTTCCATACAAAGCCTCATAAGGTGCCATCTCAATGCTGGAGTGATAACTATTGTTATATGCAAACTCCGCAAGATGAAGATGATCGTCCCAACTTCCTTTTAGTTCGATTGCACAAGCCCGCAACATGTCTTCCAGAGTTTGAATAGTCCTCTCAGTCTGCCCGTCAGTTTGAGGATGATAAGCGGTACTATAACTCATCCGAGTTCCCATAGCATTCTGCAATGCTTTCCAAAATCGTGAAGTGAATCGTGGATCACGATCAGATACGATGCTATTCGGTATCCCATGCAATCTGACAATCTCCTTCATGTAGATCTTTGCTAGTCTCTCCAATGAGTATTCTGCTGCAATTGCTAGAAAATGAGCTGACTTAGTTAACCTATCGACAATTACCCAAATGGCATTATGTCCGGATGTCGTTAGAGGAAGCCCCATGATGAAATCCATAGAGATGCTGTCCCATTTCCACTCTGGGATATCCAAATTCTTTAATAATCCAGGAGGTTTCCGATGTTCGATCTTGACTTTCTGACAAGTCAAACAACAAGTGACAAAGTCAGTCACATCTTTCTTCATGCCTCGCCACCACCAATTCTGCTTAAGATCATGATACATCTTGGTTGCTCCAGGATGGATAGTGTATTTACTCCGATGTGCCTCTTCTAGTATGAGCTTTTTTATTTCTCCATCATTAGGTATGCACACTTTTCCTTTATACCTTAATATCCCATCTCTATCGATCCCAAATTTCGATTCTTTTCCTTCTTCAATATCTTCCCTCACGTTTAATAGATACTCATCTTCGAGCTGAGCGAATTTAATCTCTTTCCAAATTGTGCTTTCAATAGTTAATGCTTCCATGGTAGCGACCAAACCTGACATTACATCAATAGATGTACTTGGTATCTCCTCGAGCAATTTATGTTCTCTGATCATCATTTGGGCTACATGGATTGTCTTTCTACTTAAGGCATCTGCTACAACGTTCGCCTTTCCTGGATGATACTTCAATTCGAAGTCGTAGTCCTTGATAAACTCCATCCATCTCCTCTGTCGCATGTTGAGCTCCTTTTGGTCGAACAGGTACTTCAGACTTTTGTGGTCACTATAAACTTCGAACTTTGAACCGTAGAGGTGATGCCTCCAAATCTTCAGAGCGAACACTACTGCTGCCAGTTCTAAGTCGTGAGTAGGATAATTCCCTTCATGTGGCCTTAACTGTCGAGAAGCATAAGCTACTACCCTACCATTTTGCATTAATACACACCCAAGACCTTTCTTGGAAGCATCTGTGTACAAAGTAAAGGTCTGAGCAGGATCTGGAATTATAAGTACTGGTGCCGTAGTCAACTTAGTCTTCAAATTTTGAAAAGCTGCTTCACACTTTTCGTCCCATACATATGGTTGTCCCTTCCTTGTTAACTTAGTCAAAGGCATAGCTATTTGCGAAAAGCCCTTGATAAATCTCCTATAATAGCCAGCTAGACCTAGAAAACTCCTGATCTCAGTCACGGACTTTGGTCGTTCCCATTGGAGAACTGCTTCAACTTTAGTATGGTCCACTGCAACACCTTCAGCCGATACGACATGGCCTAGGAATTTTACTTCCTTCAACCAAAATTCGCACTTAGACAGTTTCGCATAGAGCTTGTGCTCCTTCAACACTTGTAGCACGATTCTAAGGTGCTCTTTATGCTCTTCTTCATCCTTAGAGTAGATAAGGATGTCGTCAATGAAAACCACTACAAATTTATCTAGATATGGTCGGAAAATCCTATTCATGTAATCCATGAATACTGCTGGAGCATTTGTTAGCCCAAATGGCATAACAAGAAATTCATAATGGCCATATCTAGTTCTGAATGCAGTTTTTGAGACATCTTCAGCTTTGACTCTCAGTTGGTGATAACCTGATCTGAGGTCGATCTTGGAGAATATGGATGCTCCCTTCAACTGATCAAGTAGATCGTCGATCCTGGGTAAAGGATATTTATTCTTTATAGTCACTTTATTCAACTGGCGATAGTCAATGCATAGTCTCAGGCTCCCATCTTTCTTCTTCACAAAGAGTACGGGCGATCCCCAAGGAGATACACTGGGTCTGATAAAACCCTTTTCTAACAATTCTTCGATCTGCTTTCTCAATTCTGCTAGTTCCGATGGAGACATTCGGTAAGGAGCTTTAGATATAGGTTCTGTTCCAGGTACGAGATCAATAGAAAATTCTACTTCTCTCTCTGGGGGTAAACCTGTCATTTCTTTCGGGAATACCTCCGGAAACTCGTTTACCACTTCGATATCTTCTATCCCTTCCTCTACTTCTGCTTGAATGGAGAAAAACACCATGTACGCAAGACAACCATGATGAACAGGCTTTTCATCTGGTACTATAGACAATAATTGTGGTCTACTATGACTCATAGAGTCATCCGCAAGAGAGATAGTCTTCCTCTTGCAGTCAAGGATGATGTCATTAGCTGACAACCAATCCATTCCTATTATTACATCGATACCCTTCGTGGGTAAACAAACAAGGTCTATATTTGAGATCCTATTATCAATCTCAATCGTACAATTTAAGCAAGCCCTAGAAGTTTTTACTGAAGCTCCCGCCGGTGTAGAAATAATCATATAATAAGGCAATTCACTCACTCTTAGATTCAATCGAGGCACACAGTCGTATGATATAAAAGAGTGTGTGGCACCAGAATCAAATAAGGCTTCTACTTCAAGACCTTGGAGTTTGAGGATACCTTTAATCAGATTTGGTGAAGCACTTGCCTCCTGATGTGATAGTGCAAACACTTTCCCTGGCACTGCAGTTCTAGCATCCTTGGCTCCTCGAGGCTCCTCCTCACAAAATCTGGAAATGTGTCCTGGCTTTCCACAGTTGAAACACGTCACACATGGTCCTTGGTGTATTCTTCCACACTTGGCACACATCTGATTGTTGGCGGTGCTTGCAGCAGGAGCTGTGGATCCCCTATATGAACTCTGACCTCCACTGAAGTGACTCCTTTGAGGTCCTTTGAATTGACTCCTCGGTGGTCTGCTGAAATGACTTCTTTGGGGTCCAGTAAAATAACTCCTCGATGGTCCACCAAAGTGATTTCTGGATGGTTGGCTAAACCGCGTATTCACATTACTGAAGTTGTGACTCTGCTTCTTAGTAACTCCTCCCGTTGGTCTCATGAGGTGTGTAGATCTGGCCTGAAAACCCTTCATCTTCTCAGCTTCCTCTTCTCGTTTGTTCCTTGCTATCGTGCGCAGTTTGTCACATATTTCTTCAAAATCCCTTGTTTCATCAAGGAACGGTGATAGAGCTGTTTTTAGGTCTGGTCTAGCTTTTTCAACCAATCGAGCACTCAACCATTTAGAGTTGTTCTGTGAATATCCGCAGAATTTAGACAACTCTAAAAAGCGAGTAATAAATTCGTCTTCATGTAATTCCCCTTGCCTGAATGTGAGGAATTCAGTTTCTTTCTCTATTCTGATTGAAGGGGAAAAGTAATAATTTTCGAACTTTTCCTTAAACTCTTCCCACGTCATCTCAGCATTTCCTTTTGTTTTGGTGCTTTCCCACCATTCTTCAGCTGCTTTCTGCAACAATTGTTCAGCAACCATCACCTTTTGTTGTGAGCTAATCTCGATAACTCTGAAAATCTTTTCTACACGCTTCAGCCACTCCAGTGCTGCAATCGGATCTAGCTTCCCCTCGAACATCGGTGGAGTAAACTTCCGAAATTTTTCCCAAACCTCAGTAATAGGTAAGGGATGATACTGAGAATGAGAACCGCTACTACCTCCATCTTCAGTGCGAGAATGACTTCCTCCCCTTGATTGATGGTCAGAAGGTGTGACTTCCAGAGCCTTCTCCTTTCCTTCCTTACCACCTTGGCCTCTTCCTTTTGCTAATTCATCCTCGTGTCTATTCACTTTCTCCCTCATCTCCAAGATGACGTCTCGTAATTCTGCCAAAAGGGCATTGTTATCCTGAGGATGGGGACCATCTTGATGCGGAGGGAGACCTCTTTGGGATGGAGCAGGGGTTGAATTAGTTCTTCGAGTTCTTGCCATTATCTCCTCCTATGATTAATACTATAAGGACACTAAACAAATAAAAATAGCTAAATAAATTCTAAATCTAACAAAGGGAAGTGCTCATGTTATGATATTTAATTTGCCACGAACTTTTAAATTTTTTTTTTTAAGAAATCACTTTAGAAAATAAACAAAATTGCCATGGAACCTTTAGCTCTGATACCAAAAATGTAACACCACAATTTTAATACCCAAAAACTCGGTCAAAATATTGAAAATACCTTCAAAAGAGTTCAACAATATCCAAATCCTTTTACAATGTTACTATTTCGAATAAAACCCGTAATACATAATCAGAATAAATTCCAGAAAATATTTCAGAGTTTAATACAAAACGGAAGTCTTAGGTTCATGGCAAATATAATAACATAACATAATCTATTGGAGATCAAAAGAGCTTCCAGAGCTCACTCCATAGGTGCCTTCCCTTGCTCTCTACTAGAATAATCACCTGAAAAATGTTAATATGGGATGAGATTCCACGTCTCAGTAACTACTGAATATTTCTACCGTACACGAGCAAATAATATATGACAAAAAGATATGGGCTGATTTCAAATATATATGTAGATTCCATAATTTCTCATACAAAATAATCTATACTAATAGTCATCAATATAGAAGGTAATAAAACATATATATCTCAAAAGTTCTCTTCTCATGTCTTTACAGATTATTCATCATTATATCAAATTCTTGAACTGTTCAGAAATGCATTATGCAGTATGCACCCTCCCTTATATCACCTTCCAACCATATACCGCTGACTGGAGCCATAGGCTAACACATAGTCCAATAGAAACTCATTCATTTGACTGAATTGTTCCAAGCTCACCAAAACTTAAGATACACCCGGCCAAAGGTATAGAGCTTAAATCTGGACTATGGCTCCCCTCCTTTAAAATAACAACTAAGGAGGTGTCACATGTCCCACATCTCCAATGAAATCCCGGCCAGAGGAAAACATGGAAGATGGGGCCCTGAAAAGTACCATCCACTGTGCACCGAGTGGTGGCATAAACAATTCTTATCATTCAATTCCCTCCTTACTCCACCCATCACATTACAACCGCCATGATGAATGTATTTACTCAAAAATAATGCATTATTATACCATTATATACATTGATATGCGTATTTATGAATAGTAAAATACTATGCGTATCTGTGAATAGTAAAATACGGTATATACATGAATAGTAAAATGAGTAGTAAATACGGTATACGTGAATAGTAACATGAATAGTAAATACAGTATACGTGAATAGTAACATGAATAGTAAATACGGTATACGTGAATAGTAACATGAATAGTAAATACGGTATACGTGAATAGTAACATGAATAGTAAATACGGTATACGTGAATAGTAACATGAATAGTAAATACGGTATACGTGAATAGTAAAAATGAATAGTAAATACAGTATACGTGAATAGTAAAATGAATAGTAAATACGGTATATGTGAATAGTAACGTACGTATAAATAGTACCTCTACAGATTTGCAAGTCAAAGTTCCCACACCAGATCTTAAAACCATAAATATTTTCTAAATATTCTTGCCAAAATAGTAAACAAACAAATTTATAATCATACATCATTCACAAGTATAAGGAAGAATATTCAGAGTTACCTGTTACTTGCTAATACCCGAATCACCAACCAGCTATTATAACTCTCAAGCAAATATCTCTCTACTCTCTCTCTCTCTCTCTACCTCTCTCTATGGCTCTTAGAAGTTGTGAAGAATGAAATGAAATGGAAGGTCTATTTATAGTTGGAAAATGGGTCTTTAAGTGTAATTTTCGTCTCTGGGTCGTTTTACGTAATTTTCCCAAAATTATAAAATGAAACTTTCCCGTGACTTCTTCAGCCGCCCCGTGAACTTCTTTTTTAAAAATTTTAATATATATTATTTTATTATTATAATATAATATTATTTAAATAATAAATTATTATTGAGTGGGTCCCGCGGCCATTTTTTTCAAACTTCACGAGAAAGTTTGCAGAGAATTATTTTTGGCCGTGGGTCCCGCAAAATACTGATTTCAAATTTATCACTTTCTGAAAATAGAGCCTACTAGTCTTTCCAAAATAGGTTTATGTTCAAGATATCAGATTTAAAAATTCAAGATGTTACATAATTCCTCCTTTATTTTTGTTTTTTTTAAACAAAGAAATAACTTTCATAATAAGGAATTAGCTTGGATAAAAAAGAAAACATCTACTCGTTTCATGAATTTTTATTATTTATTTAAATTCAGCAATACTTAAACATCAACGAGATAATTGTAATAAGTCTTTTACCGTATAGAGCCTTACAAATGAAATATAACTCATTAGTTTAAGGATTATTTTTTTAATTAGTTAACCCTTTAAGATTTTATTTTTAAACTGTGCTCACAACAATAACCAAAAAAAAAAATCACCTCTTATATTTGATTTCTGAAGTTTAATTTATTATCAATTAAATTTCTTTTATTTAACTATATCAAATTAACTTTTTTTTTTTTTTTGCAATCTGTAGGTGACAGGAGTGTTCAAGATTATATATCTTCATATCATAAATATTAACGAGGTATGATTATAAAATTTAGGGACCAAATTAATCGACGAGGTAAATTTAAAGGATAAGAAGTTTCATTATCTCTATAATATTGTTAAATTCCCCACACCCATGAGCGGGAATTATTTTAAATATATTTATGATCTTATTATGAAATACGTAAGTCATAGAAACGGTATGATGTATTTTGGCTTAAATATTGGTTAAAATATAAATTTAATTCTTTAAATTTAGATGATTTTCATTTTATTTTTTTAACTTTAAAAAGTATTTTTTTAGTCCTGTTAACATTGTTAGCTTTATCAACAGAAAATGTTGAGCCAGTAAATTTAAAATATTAAAATGTCTTTCCACAAGATTGATTGAGAAATTAAAATATAAAATAATTATACTAAAGAAATAAATTTGGATATGCCAGCATTTTAAAGTTACCAACTCATCATTTTCCGTTAACAAAGTTAGTGGGGTTAAATTGAAAGAAATAAAAACACATTTTTTTAAGTTAAAAGATTAAAATCAAACGTGTCTAAATTTAAAAGACCAAAAAATATATTTTAATCCTAAAAAATTTAATTAATCACGTGCATGTACGGTGTTCTTCACAAAACGTCACTGGTTGCCGTAGAAATACAAAATTCAATTGGAAATTTAGAATCTCTCAAAGGTGATGTAAGAAAAATACATTGTTCGTTCTCTTGTACAATTTTGGGTACGCATGAATACGGTCCTTTAAGTAATATTGAAGGGAAAAGCATCAAAATATTTTTTTTAAAAAAAACCTTATTAAAATATATTGGAAACTTTTTACCATACTAATACCCACCTCAGTGATGGCGCAAGAGGGTGACGTGATGTAAACAAATCAAACTCATAATTGTGGGTTTAATTCAATATATATATATATATATATATATATATATATATATATATGTATGTATATAAATATATCAGTGGCTTGAACACTTTCGTGTCAGAAAGTGTTAGTGGTGTGAACCTTTCTCACGCTATTAGTGACGTGACCTGTCCTTACGCCATCAATTGCATTACTTTAGTAAAATGTTTCTAATCTACTTTAATCTGGTTTTTTTTTTCCTTCTTATTTTGGTAAAAAAGCCTAACATTGAAATTCAAGTGGTTTAAATGGTCAAGAGTTGGCACGAATTACTACGAATTAAATAGTACATTATGAAATCATGCATGACTATTTTTATTGACCAGGGAAATTAATATATAGTTACTGTCACTAGCAGTGTTCTTCTAAAATTTGGCTGTTGAAGTTTGCGTTTACTTTTTGACCAAAAAAAGTTTGCGTTTACTTTGTCAACGTAAACGCTTTGGGAGTCTTGTTTATTAACTTTACCATTAACCCTTTTATTAAAATTTTGGGAAAATCCTCCTCAAGTCCTAAAGAATTAAGATATTCTCAAAAAATTATTTTAAAATAGTCAAATGTCAAAAAAATTCTAAGAAGTCATTAATGCGACTGATGGAATTTTTAATGAGTTACTTATTAACAACTCCATCAGTCATATTAACAATTTCTTGATATTTTTCTGACATGTGAATTTTTTGTGGTACTTTTTTAAAATTTTGTTGATTTTTTGGATGTGAAGGGGATTTTCCCAATTTAAATATTCATGGATTTCTTGGGTCCCTTGCCTCCTTTCACACTTCACCAGTTTTTAGGCTTTTTCATGAAGTCATGCTCGCGCCATTGCTTCCCACAAGCCTGTGTCGGCTTTCATTTCTTACGCATAGCCACTGTTAGTGTTTTTTCTTCTTCTTCTTCTTTCTAAATAGCCACTGTTAGTGTTGTGAAAACTAAATACTGGTAAATGGTAAATGGCAAGTCGTGAATTCAATCTCACCTCTTAATATTAGATTGTCAATGTCCGTCATCTTAGAAACTAAATGTTTGAGATTGTTAAAAAAACAAAGTTTATTCACATAAATCGAGATAAAACTCATCTCACATATTTACATCATATATTGTAAATTATAATTGAAAAGTTCTCTTGAACGTTTTCTTCATTATTCCAAACAAACAAGAGAAAAATATGCAAGGTGGGCCTTGTCTTGTACCATTTTGATCCTATTTATAAATCTCTTTTGACCAAATCACACATACCAAGGAGAGGTAGGTAGCTCAATGATTATAGGGTAAATTTTCAACTTTACCCTCATTTATGAATAAGTACTTTTTAACTCTTTATTTTCTCTCTATTTTCATTGGTACAATAATATGAGCAAAATTGGCACAACCTCATTTATTTGGTTAAAAGAGATTTATAAATAAGACCAAAATTTTTTAGTTAAAAGAAACTTATAAATAGGACTAGAGTAATAAAGTATAAGTGAGTTTTCTTTAATTATTTTTGGTGTTCCCAAACATCCATATGCCCATTGCTAAGACAAGAATTATTTTCTCCTATTAAAACTAGATAACTAATTTATACATATCAAGAAAATAAGTTAAGTTAGATATTTAAAAAAACATGTGTGCTTGTTTAATTTTTCTAAAATATCCTATTTGATCATTTTACATTGATATATAGTCATTCTATTAATGATATTTTTCTTTAGGGCCCGTTTGATTCAAGAAAAATGAAATAAAGGAAAGAGAAAATTAGATTTTCCTGCCACCAGTGGCCGTTTGGTTTGCCATTTCAGTGGAAAAATAGTTTCTTAGGCTCACAAAAATGAGTTCCCACCAAAATTAATGGAAAACAATTTTCAAGTGAGGAGGGGAAATGCCTAAAGCCTCTTGATATGACTTTGTATGTAATACAAAAAGATGAGTAAGTTCCATACATAAATATTTAAATAATATTTTTACTCGAGGTAAAATAGTCACTTGACTGATTTTCTTACCTTATTTTCTTATCAACTCATTTTCCCATCTAATGCAAACCAAAACCTATCTACATGACAAAATATTTTTCATTCATTATATTTTCATTATTTTCCTTCCCATTCCATTCCTTTCCAACTTTTTTTTAAAAAAAAAAAAAATCCAAATGAGCCATTAATATGTGCGTTTAGAACCAAAACAAAACCCATACGTCTAAAACTAAAGGCAATATGATACTTTTAAAAATCATTTTTCAAACGAACATGTATGAGACTATATGAGGCATAAAAATTCTCCCAGATGACTCTAGTTAATTAGTAAATTTCAATTTATGATCTATCATCTTGGAAGTTTATTTCTCTGGGTAACTATTAATTATGCAACAATGATGACTTTAAAGTTGCCAACTCATCATTTTCTGTTTGTGAAGTTAATGAGATTAACTTAAAAGAAATAAAAACACACTTTTAAAAGTTAAATGACTAGAAGGAAACCTCTTTAAATTTAAAAGAGTAAAAGTATACTTTAACACTTAAATATCTAATGAGAAAATGACTTTTAGGTCTCAATCAAAAAATAATAATAATAGAAAAGTCTTCATTAACGAGTGAACATGAGGGATCAACAAGGAAATCAGTTACTATTAACAAGTTATGAGACTTGTCAATATATTTTTTTCCTTAGTTGAGAAATAGACGTCATCCTCACATATTTAATCAAGGGAAAATCCCCCTTAAGGCCAAAGGAAAAAAGATGTTCTAAAAAAAGATTCAAACAAAAGTTACATGTGAGAAAAAGCCCTAGGGCCTTTTTTGGTATTATGTCTTAAACATTAACAACTATATCAGTATGTGTTAACAACTTTATCAATGTACCGTTAACAACTATATCAATATGGGTTAACAATTTTATCAATGTATATTAACAACTATATTAGTTGTTAATGTTTAGGACATAATACTAAAAAAAAGCCTTAAGATTATTTCTGACATGTGACTTTTGTTTAGGCTTTTTTCGAGAATAATTTGCTAAGGATTTTCCCTTTGATTAATCACGTTCATGTACGGTTTTCTTGTCATTGGAAACTTAGAATCTGTCAAAGGTTGATGTAATTAAAACTACATTGGTGGTTGTCATCTTGTACAATTTTGGGATCATGTACCGCATGGGATACGGTCCTTTATTTAAGGTGACATTTAAATTAAATTAGTTTAAATGGTCAAGATTGGCTCGAATTACTCCAAATTAAACAGTACATTATGAAATCATATGAATGACTGGTCTTATTGACAAGTGAAATTAATATATAGTTACTGCTAATAGCTGTGTTCTGCTAAACAACATGAAAGTTTTAGAATTTGGTTGTTGACGTTTGCTTTTACTTTGTCAACGGAAACGTTTTAGGAGTGTTGTTGTTTATTTAACTTTACCATTATAAAATTTTCATGGATTCTTGGGTCCCTTGCCTCCGTTCACACCTCACACGTCTTTAGGCTTCTTGGATTTCTCATGAAGTCATGCTCTACGTCTACGCCATTCCGGCCACAAGCCTGTCGACTTTCATTTCTTGCGCTTAGGCCAGTGTTTGTATTAGTTAATTTATAAAAATAACTTTGTAATCCAGTGGCGTGAAAACTCTCTATGAATCGTAAGTTGTTGATTCAATCCCACTTATAATATTAGACTGTCAATGTCTATCATTCTAGAAATTACTGTAAATGTTTGAGACCATTTTTGGGACCCTAAAAATATTTATTTACGTAAATTGAGATAAAACTCTTCTTACATACTTATATCATATACTGTAAAAAAGTAAGGTAGGCCTTGTCTTGTAAAGCATAAATGAGTTTTGTTTAATTGTTTTTGGTGTTCCCAAACATCGTATGCCCAATGCTAAGACAAGAATTATTTTCTCCTATTAAAACTAGATGACTGACACATATTAAGAAAATTAAGTTAGATATTTAAAGAAAATGTGTGCTTTTTTAATTTTTCTATAATATCCTATTTGATTATTTTGCATTGATAGCCATTCTATTCATGACATTTTCCTTTTAGACTTGTTTGGTTAAGAGAAAATGAGAGGAGAGAAAGGGAAAATTGGATTTTTCTACTATTGGTGGCCATTTGGTTTGCCATTTACGTGGGAAAATATCTTCCTAGGCCCAAGAAGATGGGTTCCCGCCAAATTTGGTAGGAATCAATTTTTGAGTGGGGAGGAAAAATACCTAAAGACACAAAACCCCTTGATATGACTTTGAATATGTGATATAAAAAAGTGAGTGGGTCCCCTGATCATTTAAATAATATTTTTACTTAAGGTCAAATGATCTTTTAGCTCGTTTTCTTCAAACCAAATAACAATTTTCTTATCAACTCATTTTTTCTTTCAGTGCAAACTAGATACCTATGTGTCAAAAAAAATTTCCACTCATTTCCATTATTTTCCTTCTCATTTAATTCATTTCCAAGCCCCCTTTTTTTTTAATGCAAACAAGCCATTAATATGTATATTTACAACTAAAACAAACCTCGTACATCTAAAACCAATTTTTTTAAAAAAAACCAATTAAAGGCGATATTATGCGTCTAAAACTTATTTTTCTAACGAACATGTATGAGAGTATATAAGGCATAAAAATTCTCCTAGATGACTCTAGTTAATTAGTAAATTTCAATTCATGATTTATCATCTTGGAAGTTTATTTCTCTGGGTAACTATTAATTATGCATCAATGGAAATTTATATAATCTATAATTAAGTCCGTTGAGAAAAATAAAAGAGGGTGATGGAAGAAGGTTGAACTTAAATTAATACTATCCCTGTAACCAATTTAGAAATTACGTGTGATATCATTGTTTTTCTTTCCCTTTTTTAGGGCCTAATCAAAGGGTGATATAGTTGTTACGTAAATAATACTCTTTAATTATCAAAAAATAGCCATCCATTTTTCCATGGTGGGCCCTTCTGAACTGTGAACTTGACATCGTACAGCATGGGCCCACCACAAGAAGCACATATTTAAAAAATATATTAAATTGTGTAAAAATCCAATTGCTTATTATTTGATTTGATAGAGTAGTTTGAATGTACCGATTCGGCGTGTTTGGTAGATTCAGAAAAAGTCATCATCTCGTGGAAGTTTTGTGTGTCTAGGCTCCACGAAATACTCCATAAATATGACGTCACGACATGCAACTCAAATGTTGACTTTCGTCAAACCAATTTTGTATTGGTCAATTAAACGAATAAGCAATTTAATTAATTACTGGGCTTCTCATTGAATTATATGCACAAATATTTCGAAAACCAACAAAATTCAAAACAAGCATTTGAA
Source organism: Acacia crassicarpa (assembly GCA_034222035.1). NCBI lineage: Eukaryota > Viridiplantae > Streptophyta > Magnoliopsida > Fabales > Fabaceae > Acacia > Acacia crassicarpa. Next base: position 10,435,382 of record JAWXYG010000011.1, read on the forward strand.
AATGATCTTATTCTAGCAATAATCCTCTCACTATCACGTTTCTAGAGATGTCCATTATTATTATTATTTAAATGGCTGATTTATATTTTTTTTATTTATATAATTAATTAATTTTGCAGCATATAAAAATCTGAAAGAGAACTTATTTGTCCTTAATCACCTACTGCGTAGAACTCTTCCGCTTAATCATCCCATGAAAATGAATTTTTATTTTTATGCTAATTTAATAAATTATACTACCTCCGGTTCTAATTATAAGATATAGTTGACTTTTTTGGAGAAATTAATGAAGCTAATTAAATTACTTTAGAGTATTTTTATTTTTATTTTTATTTTTTTCTTTAAAATAATTGGTTTGACTAATAAACTAATATATAATCTAAAAATATACAACATATAAAATGATTAAGTAACATATTTAGCTTCCTTAATTTTCCCAAACAAAGTCAACTATGTCTTATAATTAGAACCGGAGGGAGTAGATCATACTATACTACATCCAGAGGTGGGTTATTAATGGCAATTAGGAGGAGAAAATTATAGAATAATACCCCAAATGTTTATGAAATTGCATTTATATCTTATAAAATTTCAATAGTTTCATTTTAGTCCCTTTAAAAAACATTTTATAAACACTAAAATGAAAATATTGAAATTTTTACGAGACTAAAAATGTAATTTTCTAAAAATTTAGATTATATTCTATAATTTTAGGAGGTGGGACCACCCGTAGCCTACTCCCTAATCCCGCTCCTGACTATCTCTCATTCTTATATTCTTAAATATCATAACAAATAATTAAATTTATGTAATCTCCTAATAAAAAAAATAAAGACATATTATTATGTACATGTTGCATGTGAATGTAAGTTTAGCGGTGGTCAATCAATCACAGTAAAAAAATAAATAAATAATCAAACCTTTACTTGGAGACAAGAAGGGCCGATCATGAGCTTTGATTTTGTATTTTAAAAAAATGAAGAGAGGACAAAATAAATATTTAAAAATGTGGGAGGGGACTAAAAGAAATCTAAAAGAAAAAGAGGGGCAGAATTAGAATATTAGAAAAGTGATAAAAGGGAAGAAAAAAAAGGCAACTAGGTTGGAAGCGGGTCCGGTTTGTCTCCTCATCGGCCCCCTCCCTATCTCTCCCCATCACGTATCTGGGCCGTCTAAATCTTGATCCAACGGTCCAGATCTAAAAAAAATAAATTTTTTTTATCTTCTTGCAGTAACATTTTTTTTTTAGATCTCTACCGTTTGATCAAGATTTAGACGGTCCAGATTGTGATGGGGAGGGATGGGGAGGGGCTGATGGGGAGGGAATCCTCTCACGTTGGAAGCGTGTAGGGTGGTGGGTAGGGCGCGTGGCATTAACGTGTTATATAAAAATAATAAAATATTGGAAAGCCATTAACTCGTATTAATGGAAAGCCAAGTAATCCCCAACTACTTTGGATTAATATGATTAAAAAAATAGTGAGTAACAGAGATGATGTCCCTTTTTTTATTTTTTTAATTCCTGTAATAATTGAGTCATACTACTTCATAATTTTTTTTAGAGTATGGCAATAGAACTAATTAATGCTTTGATAAAGAGTTTGAAAATGTTAATTTAGTGAATATATATAATATCTGGCCGAAAAATGATGAGTGTGCAAGTTAAATGAGCATAAGCATTGTGTTTATGGTTTAATTAAGAGACATAGCAAATGAAAGTGGGAATGAAACCAACAACTACAAAAGCGGGTATAGGGATGTATAAGGGATTATTTTTACTCAAAGGATATATATATTAATACTCCAAAACGATACAATACATAAAAGTAATCATAAATAGATCTAAAACAAATACAACCAATATAACAATAACAACTATAACAAAAAACACTGAATACAATATTAGCCAAGTACTGAACATTAAAAATATACGAGTAGAAGTAGAATCATGAATATCATCGGCCTCCTCGAAACCCAAGGTTAGAAGTGACAAGCAAAAAAATGTTGGTTGAAAAACCCATCATAAAGGGCACACAATCTTAAAAGTAATAGCTGTAATTAAATCAGCTAACTGGGTACCCTATCTTGGGGTAAAAAAACCAAAAAACCCAACCTTAGAAGAAAGAAGACTCTTGATGTTCTGAAGAACACTTCTGCTCCTCTAACCAAATAGATCCGATGACATCGACCACAAACTAGACCACACCTCTTTAGATCTTCCCCCAAGAACGCAGATCCGGGCTACCAAAAGGTAGTCGGACCTCATAACGTCCAAACAGTCATCTAACCAAGAGGGTTTAATCTCAGATCTGACAGATCTGTTTATTTCTAGAGATAAGAACATCACCACAAAACCCCATACTACAAAAAAAAGAAACAAAAACACAGAAAACCAGAAAACTCTCACCTCGACAGATCAGATCTGAAGAAGGAGAGGGAGAAGCTCGCCCCAGGAACGAGAAAGGTGCTCGCCGGCGACCTGCATCACAAGCCGCCGACAAGAGGAAGAAGATCACGAAGAGACGCGGCAGAGAAGAAGAGAGAAGTTGGACCTTCTCTCTCTAAAAAACAATCTTGTTCGTCTTCATTGATGTATAAGGGATTATGACTATTTCATAACAAAATCTTGAGTTTAAACTTAAGTAAATATGTAAAAATTGGGGATAGCGCAACTATGTTTAAATCTCACCCTTTTTTTCTAGCTATATATAGGTGTCTTTCTATGAAGACAATCATATTTAAGACACTATCAGACACTAAATGCTGATATCTCTTTCAATGAACACTCGAGCTTTGATTCATTATACTGTGGGGAACTAGCCCTTTTGCTGAACCCTCCCCGTTGTTCTAAATTTGATTTGATATTATTGAATTTTAGGTATAAAGTATATAAAAGAAAAACAAAGAAAGAGGGTGAAAAGGGGTAAAATGGGGATTAAGGGGGTGGGTGTGGTGAGTTAAAGGAAAGGTTATTAAAATCACACTGGTCATATATTGAGTAAAGGATTAGTGTGAATCAAATCAAAACTAACTTAGGGTCAAACTTATAAGAAAATAAATATTTCAAAATTATTAGTTTAAAATTATTAAAAAATTGATTTTTTTTTTGTCCCTAATATGGAACCGATTTGATCAGACCAGTTTATCGACCAACTTGCTGGTTTCCAGATTTAATCATATCGGTTTAAACCTTAGAGGTGGGTGAACTGACGTTCTAACAAAAACATTGCCTCCATTGACCATTCCCAATTTCTTGGTTCCCTCATGTCATGTCTCCATTTCATTGGTTCTGCCGTTTAAGCTGTCATCTAACACCATCCACCTCCCTCCCTTTAGATACTGTTTCTAGAAGCTTTAACCTTTCAAGCCTCGTTAGTTGCTCCATCAAAGCCTTGTTATTGTTATTTCTTTTTGTTTTTTTCCCCTTTTCTTTTTTAGGCCGTTGTTGTACTTAAATAATAATGAAAGCACCATATCAACTCTCATCTCGTCATGAGATAACGTTTCTTTTCGTTTCACCTAAATTTGATCCATCATATATAAAAATTAATATTAAATAATCTAGTTTTTTTTACCCATACCAACAACCCCTCCTCATTTTTTTTGGGAGGGGGATATCAATTCTAAATTAATTTATCAATATCTTCCTATTTATTGGTACTTTTTTTTTTTGTTGCCTACTCGGTTTCACCAAAGTTTTGTTCCGACTAATCCGGATCTGACCCGTGTCACGTATCTAACTATGGTGGGAGAGTCTCCCAGCGTGGGTTTTTTGCATTGGGACATTTATTACCAAGTAATAAATTTTATAACTATTTGGGAGCAGAACGCAATAGTTTTTATTTTTATTTGTTTATTTTTTTGATATAACAGAACGCAATAGTTATATTAACCATGGATGAGGATTGATTTCGTTGGGCCTTGAAGAGGCCGAACTTCAAACATGGGCCTCAAGAAGTGGGCTATTTTGAGCTCTCATACGGCCTATATGATATTCTCTCACGTGAGGTTTAAGTCAGAGGCAGCGTAGCCAACTATTCATCATGAACTTACTAAGAAATGTTGTTCCAGTTGGTAAAGGAATTGCCCACTAATGTAAAGACCTTATATTTGATGGATGATTTGTAATTATTTTTATAAGCACTCTTTTGAAGCCAAACAGTTTTATATATTCCCTTTCTTTCAACTTATATCTGATATCTATTGCTATTTTATTCATTTGAAAAAAAAAAATTGTTACCTCTTTAATATATAATACATTTTAAGAGTTTATATTGATCCTAAATATAAAACTTTTTTTTTTAAATATTTCTCAATATTTTCTTAATTTAGCCTTATTTATATTCCCCAAACAATAATCAAATAGGATAGGAATGAAGGAATTAAGAAAGATGACTAGAGCTATTTTACAAAATATATATCATATTAACTAATTTTTTTAATCTAATCAAATTAGATAAATATGTACTATATTAAGGATTGGAGGGAGTATTTTATATTTTTCCTTTGGTTGAAAAATGTTTGTTGTTTTACACTTAGGGTGTGTTTGGTTTAAGGGGAGAAGAGAGCATACTTTTACTAAATTACCCATGAAATTTGGTAAATATTTCTAGTCTCTAGCTCCCTCATTTCCTTTCCATCAAACCAAGCACACTACACAGTGCAGTGTTCAACCATACCCTTATAAAGCTTTCAGGTGAAAAAATAAAAATAAAAACCCCTTATAAAGCTTTAAGCAAGGAAGAACCATTATAAAACTCAGCTTTATTATATATGTAGCCAATTTATTTATCACAGTACATGTAGAGGGACTATGTTAATAAAAAAATTAGCATAATAAAATTACATGTCGACGAATATACTGTATGTGTATGCATGTGGCATTAATAAGTAATAGTAACTGAATCAAACAAGATTCAAGGTCTCCTTAGCGTTGAGATTATCAGAACTCATGGCATGAGCCTGTGGAGTGGAACCAGAGACCATTCCTTCCTGCCAAGTATGAATCATTGAGCTCACATTTCTGTTAAGGCTAAGAGTAGCAAATATGATAATCTCGCTGTTCTGATACGTCGCGGTCAACCCGGTCACCGGAAAACTCAGATTCCCGGCCTGTAACTGGGTGGAATAGCTGGAGATTGGCGAGGTATAGGCCCTAGTGGTCCCATTTTGTAGTATGGCCACCAGGGCTTGAGCTCCGGGCATGGCGGCGGTCAAACTGCCGGTGGGATTGAGGGCCCAGGCGACCCATTTGTTGGTTGAGTTGATTCCGTCGTGCCGGTAAGCGATATCGAGCTGGCCGGAGGACTGGTTGAAGGTCCAATAGAGGTGAGAGCTCAAGTGGGGAAGATCACGACACTTTGAGAAGACTCTGCTACTGTTGAAGGTGTAGTTGCTGCAGTTTTGAGCAGAGGATGTCAGAAACAGAGAGGTCAGAACAGAGAAGCCCAACACAAGCTTCAACATGGTTTGCATGATTTTTGATCTTCTCAATTAAAGGAAAGATTTCAACTTTGAAAGAGATTTGGAAAATCCTAAATGGGTTTGTGAGAACTCAGAGGAAGTAATAATGGGTTTGTGTGTTTGTTGGTGGTGGAATTGGAAATGCTCTGAGTCTGAATAAGAAGTGAAGAGATGAGGATTTTATAGGGAAGTTGGGTCGGGGTTTAGACCAGTTTAACTTGAGACTTAAGGTGAAGAAATTTATTTATATGATAAAATATTTTAAAATTAAATAATCAAAATGTGGTTAATGGAGCATTCTAAGCAAATAGCTAGCCTCCAAGGGTGAAGTATTAATGGAAGAATAAGTCAGTTGTATAAATATACGTGTCATTGGACCACGTGTCCACGTCACCACATAACTTGAAGTCTTGAACTTTGTCCAATAATCAGGGAATCAGGTTTTTTTCCGTTGCATGTTCATTCATGACCAAGAATAGAATTATTAGTTTATTACCCATAATTCTAGGCACGTTTGTGAAAAATGAAGAAGATATGAACTTGGTATTTAGGAGTTGAGTTTTTCTCATCAGTCCTCATAATCTTTAACTCATATTCGTCCAATTAATACAATATTATTTTTATTTTTCACTTAATGTGTTAATCTATGGTTCAGATAGGCTAACAAGAGAAAATGAGAAAAAAAAAAAAAGGATTAGGAGAAGATATCATTTAGAAATTTAATACATTTCATATGTTTAATTATTTCGTGAAATATAAAATCACTTGAAATAAATTAATCACAACTCAAGTCTCAGCCTTTTTTACATATATACTATTATGATATTATGAGTTTTTTCCCCTTAACAAGTAGCATCAAAGAAATTTTGGAGTTTATATAACACTTTGTTGTCTCATGAGACTTGCGTAATCTTTTATTTGTTTGGATAAAAGGGTGTATGAACATAATGACCAGCTGCTTAAAGAAAACTAAACCTATGTTTCAGGTCTTTTAAGAGAGTGATCGACGCTAAACACGTTTCAATGTCGATGATGGTGAGTCAAAGAATCAACACAACGATTAGCCTTTTTTGACATGAGATGGAAAGTAATAGTCTAGTTATAAATTAAGGAGGTAACGAACTTGCCTAACGTGCCCGTTAAGGGGATGATGACGACCATGGCGAGACTTGTTTAATTTTGACATCACAAAAATGGATATGGTCACTACTATAAAACAGAGCTACGGCGTCCTATTTTTTACACATTTAACGTTCTTTTTCCGCAGGACGTCTATCTGGGGACGTAGTAGAGAGAGCTTGTTTGATATACTAAGTAAATTGCGTAGGCTGGAGTATGAAGAAGATGAAGACTTGAACTAATAACGTGTGGAAGGAGATCAGAGCCACAGTACTCCTTCAAACCTTCTGACCTTTAAACGCCACAATTGGGGACTCACCTCCTATTTTTCTTTTGTTTTTGTTAGGGTCATAGACAATTAAAACTTAATACCGTTACTTAGTTATAAATCTAATAAAAAATTGTATATAATGAATAATTAAGTTGAAAATCGTTTATCGAGCCCCCATCTAATGCTCACAATTACCTATATTGGATTTCTAAAAAAAAAAAATAACAACAGTACCGTTTATTATTGGGATAATGTCCATTTTTTTCTAGAAGTTTTCACTAAAGAATATTGAATATCTGGAAGTGTTTTTAAAAGCAATCTCATCTTAAAAGTTTATAAACTATAACAATTTTGCCTTGCCATCATTCAATATTAAGTTTGATCATTAAGTTAGTTAAATATCCTCCCACCTCATCATCGTCATAACTATATATATAAGTTAACCTAATATGCAGCATCAAACCTCATCGTCTGTCTCTTTTCCTCATTCACTTCTCTATCTTTATCATATTTAAAAATATGTCTTATATTAAAGACGTGAAAAAGTAACACTTGTATATTTTGTATTGATGGGTCAAACACACCAATTTGGACCAATTATTTTTCTTGTGGTTTATTGTAACATTACGTGAGACGTCTTTCCTCTCTCATATCTGAGATTCTGAATCCTACTCATGTATAATGGCTTCCTTTACAAAATATAACTGTAAAAAGCACCGTGGCAATTTATTATAAATGTTATATTAATAATTATGTTGATTCCATTAACATAAGGAATAATTTCGGGTCAAAAAGTAAAAATTGGAATGATAGATTTTATCCTTCTAGATAACTTTGAGAATGAAATGTCCGTATCAAAATATGATTCCTCTCAGGCAAGTAATTCCATTCGTTTAAACCAATTCAAGCTTTCACACCCAATCCTACGCATGGATGAAGAAAGTTATGCCCCCAACAACCAATGTAAAATTCTGACAAATTGGTCATCAACCTGAACCAACAAAGAATTTGAGCTAATGTTATATGTATAAGAAATTGCTTAGAGATAAATGAGCAAGAGTTGCTACATTGTCATTTAGGTGTAGTGTTAACTGTTGAATGGGTAAGGATTGCCACACTCTAGTGAATAGATACAGCGAGCTAACCAAATTACGTTTGTGATCCTAAAAATGCTTATTTACCTCATATATTATAAATTATGATGATTGAAAATCTGCTTTTGAATGCTCTAATCACCATTCCAAACAAGTTTGACACGTAGAATACTGCGGCTTTGTTTTACAAATACATTGAAGTGGTGGGAGTTATGAACTTGTAATAAAGAAAAGTAATACAATATTGTGACTTCATAAGCTACATGGATTGGAGATAAGCCTAAAGAGATTATTAGATTCCAAACTTTGGTACATGCAAAAATTAAGTATAAGGAATGGTGATGGTATCATTGTTGATCATGAAGTAGATGGTGAAAGTAAAAAGAACTAAGAATAAAAGCATATCTAATTTGAAGGGGAAGTTTGTGCAAACAATACTCATGCAATTTCAGATCGCTGTAGAAGTAGATTTGAAGAAAAAGTTTCATAATTACTTTAAATGACGCTCAATGAATCAATTAAAGCTCCTTAATTTCAACATTAAAAAATTATTTTGATAACAATATCTAAACATTATTATTTCATCAAAATTACTTTTTTCACAGAATATATTCTGGAAAAGCATTTTTTATCACTTTTTTCTTCTGAAGCTAATCTCTAAAAGTTAATCCAAATACCCTCTAATCTCTAAACATAAAGAAATATGTGTGTTTGTCATTGTTTCAGAGCATACCATTTGATAAAAAAGATTGGAGCCTTAATGACGATAAAGAATCTCTTTTTGATTTTTTCTCCTCACATGTAATCTTAAAATTATGAATAAGAAGCATTTAATTATACAAGGTGGAGCCTCAAATTTGCAGATTCACTTTTTTTAATATATATATATATATATAAGAAATCCTACTAGAAAACTGTAAAATTTGCAGAGTTGTTTTTAGGGATAACCTGACAGTACAAAAATAAGATAATGATTCTTGATTTCCAAATCAAGAGTAAAAAATAAGAGATTTTGAAAACCACAAGTTTGAAACTAAGTCAATAGTGTAATAAATTGGGAAACAACGTGTGGATTAATCAGCAGAATTATATACTAACCCTTTAATGTGTTTTTCCTTGTCTTAGCGTCACTTGTCCATGTTCATTGTTCGCACGGCTTTGCCCTTTCTGTCTATTTTCTTGGGGTATTTTTTTTTTTAAGTGAAAATGCTGAATACATTAATTCATACCGAAAATATCCCTGCACAATACATCAAAGTCCTATTTTCCCTATCGCACCTTCCATCTCTCATTATTATTGAAGATGGAAGTTGCTCAAAGACACCTTGAATCCTTGATTGCTATCTTAGCCTATTAGAGCACTGCTGATTTGCCAAAAAGTTACTATCACCTCAATGTTTGTGGCTCACATCAACTTGCGGGATTAATCAATTAAAGCTCCTAAAAACCTAAGATTAGTTACTAAAACATAAAGAAATATATGTGTTTGTTAGGATATGGTTTCTCTCATTGTTCATTTGCTCATCATCTCTCATATTCTAAATTATGTCTGTCCAATTAAATATGAAAGGTAAAAAATGAGTCATATCATTAACTTATCATTCCTTTGACTTTTTTCTCATCTTCCCAATCAACGATCTAGATTAGTTCCTCTTCCTAATTAATGATCTGTATAACCTTATGAAGAATGATGAGAAATTGAGATAATGAGAGAATCTCCATCTATGTTTGTCATTAGTTTAGAGCATACACTAGTGTAAAAAAGGGCTTTAAGACCAGATGAAAGAGGTATCGTAAGACCGGATTTGTGACCGGTCTTGTTCCAAGCGGTCTTCTTAAAAGTCCGTAACTTTTAAGATCGGATGAACGACCGGTCTTAAAAATTTAGACCGAACTTTTGAAATATCTAGTCTTAAAAGTGTTTCAAAATAATATTTTAAAAAAAAGGAGAAAAAATCCAAATGAAACCACCGGTCCCAAATCACCAGATCTAGTAACATTTTTTAATGTCCCCTCCGTCATCAGCGATAGAGAACCAAGAGAAGATTGGGAGCAGCACCAACAAGAAAAACAAAAAAGAAGAGAAGATTGGAAGAAACACTAACAAGAAAAACAAAAAAGATGAATACAAAGTCCAGAAATAAAAAAACATAACAAGAAATAAAAATCATTCACCATGGAAATCGAATTCAAAGTCCAGATCTGAGCAGGAGCAATTAAGGTAGGAGCAAACAAACTTAAGCAAGAAGAGATCTGGGTTTGATTTTAAGCCGGATCTGGGTGAAGGCGGTGTAGGAGAAGCCATAGATCGAAGGAAGGAGCCATCGTCATCCAGAATCCTCGAAGCAGTACGCTTGCGCCGTTGCTGAGGATTAGAGTTAATGTCATTGCAAAACTCTCGAAGCATCTCACTGCCAGCGTTGCCAATGATTTGATTGTGTGGCTCTTAGGATGACTTATGAAGATTGCGAGTAGTTTAGAGGAAAAGGATGTCATTCTTGCTGAAGATTTGACCCATGAGGCTCTTGGGACACTCGTTGAATCTATAACTAAGCAAATGTTATATCACGAAGAAGACAAGCATGCTCATGGACTTAACGAGTTTAGTGAATTTAGTTTTTTTTTAAAACACTTTTAAGACCGATTGTTTGTAAAAATAAGCCTTTTTTTTTATACAATTCGGTAGCCACCCAGAAGACTAAGTTTTATCCCTATCTAGTAGACGTCCTAGGTCCATATCAACAGAGGAGAAGACATGCAATCCAGGTACAACTGTTAAGCTGGTTTTCGCCAGATGATCCGTTGCATTGTTTGCCCAGCGATGAATGTGGTGCACCTCCACTGTCCAATCCCTGTTAAGTAATCCATGTAATTCCTCAATGAGTGCCCGATCCGCGTGAAGCTCATTTATCTCTTGCTTCATCAGCTCCACTGCCTCAACAGCGTCTGACTTTAGTATGATCTTTCGATAGCCCATGTCCCATGTCAGTTTAAGCCCGTCTTAAAAGTATATTTTTAAGACTGCATCCTTTATAATCCGGTCTTAAAAGTGTTCTATATATTTACGAAATTGCTACCGGTCATACTTTTAAGACCAGATATTTTATAATCCGGTCTTAAAGGTCTTTTTTAAAACCGAATCTTTTATAATTTGCTCTTAAAAGTGTTTTATATATTTGTTGGAAATTCAGATTTAATTAGTTAGCATATACGATTATATTGTGTAATTATCTTAATTAAGTTGTTAGAGAGATTTTAGGAATTAAGTTAGCAGATCATGGTTTTTTAAATTTCGTAATTATATTCCTGATTGTAATTATCTTAATTAAGTTGTTAGAAAGACTTTAGGAATTAAGTTAGCAGATCATAGTTTTTTGAATTTCGTAATTATATTCCTGATTGTAATCCCTAGATTTTAGGAATTGTTCAGGTCAAAAGATTATTTATTTATTAGCATCTGTATATAATTCTAATTAAGCGAAGGTATAAATCATTGCATTCTCGGACTCATCTCTGATCGGCGTCTTCTCACAATATTTACGAAATTGCCACCGATCATACTATTAGATCGGATATTTTATAATTCGATCTTAAAAGTGTTTTATATATTTACGAAATTGCTACCGGTTATACTTTTAAGACCGAATCTTTTATAATCCGATCTTAAAAGTGTTCTATATATTTTTGAAAGTGCTACTGGTCATATTTTTAAGATCGGATCCTTTATAATCCGATCCAAAAAATTCTTGATATTTACGAAATTGACACTGGTCATACTTTTAAGACCTGATTCTCTATAATCCGGTCTAAATAAGGCGGTCTTAAAGCCATTTTTTACACTAGTGATACCATTTAATAAAAAAGATTTCGATTGATAGGAGCCTCAATGAAGATAAAGAATCTCTTTTTGATTTCATCCCCTCACATATAATCTTAAAATTATGAATAAGAAGCATTTAATTATACAAGGAGGAGTGTCAAATTTGCAGATTCACTTATTTTTATAAGAAATGCTAATAGAAAACTATAAGAATGGCAAAGTGGTTTTTAGGGATAACCTGACAATACGAAGTAAGATAATGATTCTTGATTTGCAAATCAAGAGTAAAAAATAAGAGATTTTGAAAACCACAAGTTTGAAACTAAGTCAATGGTGTAATAAATTGGGAAACCACAAGTTTGAAACCAAGTCAATGGTGTAATAAATTGGGAAACAACGCAAGGATTAATCAGTAGAATTATATATTAACCCTTTACTGTGTTTTTCCTTGTCTTATCGTCACTGGTCCATGTTCATTGTTCACACGGCTTTGCCCTTTCTGTCTATTTTCTTGGGTTCTTTTTTTTCTAAGTGAAAATGCTGAATACATTAATTCATACCGAAAATATCCCTGCACAATACATCAAAGTCCTATTTCTCCTTTAGCACCTTCCATCTCCCATTATTATTGAAGATGGGAGTTGCTCAAAGACACCTTGATTGCTATCTTAGCCTATGAGGTCACTGCTGATTTGCCAAAAAGGTAATATCACCTCAAGGTTTTGTGGCTGACATCAACTTGGGGGAATTTAATTCCATTACTAACTCCGATATATTGACTAATTTGGATATATTTGAAAGTTAGATACATTAGTTATTTATAACAGATATGTGTTGTTTTTTCCTTAAATATTATCTTTTATCATAACGATCCTTGGATAAAAACTCTTTAATATGTGTCATTAGTAAGGAAACTTTGGAGGAAAATTATAAATTTGAGAGATAAAATGAATTGAGGAGATCTTGTATTTAGAATCAAATTCAATCTTCAACAAGCACTTATGTTAAGAATATGAGATAGTAGAATTTTGAAAAATGAAAAATTAAGTGAAAGTGTCCATGAAAAATTTTATTAGTAATAAGAGCTTGATACTTTGATTTGGGTCATTTTTACAACCCAAAAAAAAAAAAACAACAACAACTGGGGCTTCCCCCCAATTTGTTTTAAAACCTCCCATAAGAAAAATAAAATAAAAATGAGTTTTTAGCAAAAAATAAAAATAAAAATGAGCTGCAGTTTGAGGGGCCGAACCAATGACGCTGGGCAATATTTTTGTGAAGAGAGTTTGGGGCAGAGAGGTTGTGAGGAGAAATGTGTGATATGGAGTCCATTTAAAACAAAAATATATTTTTGTAAAAAAATGTAAAAATATTTATATTGTTAAAGTGGGAAGTGGCCCAATGACCCACAGAGTCAAACAAACATGGCTTCATGGTCTATGGATGATCCTTGGGGCTCAGTTCACCTCGACTCTTTGGTCCCAAATAGACATGGTGAAGAAAGAAGACGCCCCAAAGAATAAACATAAGGCAGAAATTAAGTTTGTTTGGGATCACTTCTGGACTGGAGGTCTTAAAAGTTTTTATTTATGTAAATTGAGACAAAACTCATCTTATATATTTACTTTGTATATCGTAAATGACAATTGAAAAGTTACTTTTAAAGACTTAAATTGCTATTCCAAACAAGCACAAATAGTCAAACCAAGTCTTACAATTAGGACCGAAACTAGTACTCCCTTCAATCCTAATTATAGGAATACTTTTGTAGTGTAAAATTGTACTATAAAAGTGTTCCTATAATTAAGACCGGAAGTAGTACCAATTATGAATGGTCTTTTAAGGTGATCGGTTATAACCTTCAATGCATATTCTTGATTTCTTATAGTTTATTACATATTTTGAATCTACTCTGATCTTCAAGTGTTGGTCACTTCCCCCAATTTTTCCTCAATATAATCCCAAATTTGTTAGCATGGCATCTCTTAATTATATATATGGTTTAATAATAGTGATTTCTTAAAGAGAAAGAAACTGAGTGTCCCCTAAATTTTCCTGTGATAAACTGCTGCAACTATGAAAATAACTGGACATAAATATGCAGAACACCTACTCAAATTGTGATCCATCCATGCCATAGATCTGATAAACTTGTATAATTTGAACAAAATTTTAAGGAAATCTACATATACACATGCACATAAAATAGAATCTGATGTCACTCAAAATAACTGTCTCCCACTGGCTCTCTCTCTATCTCCCTCCCTCCCTATGTGTGTGTGTAATATTTTGGCGTTTATATATAAACTATAATCTTGTATACATACATACATATATATATATATGTATAATTCTTTCTCTAGTAGTTCTTATTTGGAGTTTGAACCAAGGCAACATGACTAGCCAGAAAAAAACTAATTATTTTTTACAGAAAGTATAATATCAGAATCTAATTACCCAGACCAAAAAAAAAATCATATATTGTAAAGAAAAAAGAAATTAATGGGAAATTAAATAAATAAAAGAAGGGGGAATATGTAGAATGAATTATCACCGGTTGCCAAGAAGAGGATGAAGCCTGATGATGAAGTCCTCTTCATCTTCACCCAAGTCTCCTCTTTTAATATGAGGCTTCAAATAATTTAACCATCTCAAATGACAATTTTCCCACAGCATCATCATCCAAAAAACACAACAACCTTAAGAAAACAAATAATATTAATTCATTACCAAAAAAAACAGTCGTAATTTTGTTCACGGCAAAAAAACGAAGAAAGGATAGGATCATCGTTGTACTTTATTCACCCAAAAACACCAAGTGAATCTGACACAACAGCTTCATTACTTACTATAATTACATGAAGAATGATGAATATAAAAGGATTAAAAGCCAAAAAGAGAAATCGGGTCCCACTACTCACTCTCTCTTTAAAAAAAAGAAGAAGCAAGATGACGACTGTAAGAAGATTTCAAACCTTTAAGCTCGATGTAGATCTGTTGCATCAAAACGGTGATCTAATCAACACAATCTGCTCAAGGGTATAGATGCACGAAGCACACAGATGAAGAATTCATGAAGGGAAGAAAAAATAGTAAATGAGAATAAACGCCTCTACCGGAAGCAACTCTGATGATAATGGTAGCGATAAGGGCTAAGGGAGAGACAACGGGAAATCTGGAAGAGGAGAAAGCTGATTTTAAATTTCAAAATTTGAAATTAGGAAGTTGGGAGAAAAACAAAGGCAACAGTCATTTGTCAGAACCTATGCATATTTCTTGTAAATACCAAGATGCTGGGGACCAAAAGAATACACTACATGGCTTATCTTACTATTGCTATTAAGTTTATATTGATGATGAGTAGTACGGAATAGTATTTTCTATTACATGTTAAATGTGTGTGTCAATAGAATGATATACTGTAACGTGGTGGAAATTAAATTGAATTTTCGTAAAACTGGATTGAAGATAAATCTTTAAAAATAGAAAACCACACAAACCGACCCGAGGGCTGAGGGAGTCCTAGTTATCATCCTGAAAACAAAAATCATAAAAAAATTAAAAATGGGAGTCATTTTTTCTGAGAACTATTGCTATCTTTTTGTCCTGATGGATGGTGGACGAGACAAATTAAACACACTTTTATAACATGTTAAGGTGTAATTTTATAAGGGATAGGATATTGTTACTACCATTTTTTGTTACTACCAATATTACTACGACTTTTCCACCGTTAGATCAGAATTTTAATAGGAGAGAGATTATAAAGGTAGATGAAATTCTGATCTAACGGTGGAAAAATGGTAGTAACATTGATAGTAACAAAATATGGTAGTAACAATATCCTATCCCATTTTATAATTAACAGGGTTTCTTAACCCTAAAATTTGAAATCTCTCTTTTTTGTCTCACAACCCTCCTTCATCTCTTTTTTGCCGGCGGCTTGTGGCATCATCACAAGTCGCCGACGAGTATCATTCTATGTCTCAACTACGTTAGAGTGGTAGATCGGTTCCTAGATCTTTGATTTATGGCCTTCTTCCTTTGATTTTTTGTGGTTGTGGACTTTTCTCGTCCTGATGCGAGTTTTTTCCTCTTCTTCTTCATATTTGTTCTGCAACAGTGAGAGCTATCTATCTTTTGTTTCTTTTTTTGTGGTGCTGGGTTTTTTTGTGGTGTTCTTGTTTTCTCAGGAAATAAAGAGATCTATGAGATCTGAGTATAAATTTTCTTGGTTTGATGTTTGTTTGAGCGTTATTATATTAGACTATCACCTGGTGGCTTGGATTTGGTTCTTGGGGGAGGATTTTAAGAGGTGTTGTTAGGTGTGTGATTAACGTCACCATATTTGTTTGAACAGAGAAACAGAAGTGTTCTTCATGATATCATGAGTTTTCTTCCTTCTGAGGTTAGGTTTTCTTTGATCGTTACCCCAAGTCGAGGTATTTGTGTAGCTACTCTAATTGCAGCTGATGCTTATAAGGATATGTCTCCGTTACAGTGGGTTTTACAACCAACATTTTCTTTAACGTCATTTTTAACCTTGGATATTGAGGAGGCCGGTTTTGTCCATACTTCTACTTTTAAATCTTTAATGTTCAGTAATTGGTTGTTCTTGTATTTTACTTTTTTTTGTTGTATTTGATTTGGCTTTATTTGTATTCCATCTTTAGTTTGTTTTTATGTATTGTACTAGTTTGTTGTAATAATATAAATAGCTTTTGACCAAAAAAAAAAAGGTGTAATTTTATGAATGATTTTTTTTTTTTAAGGAACATCTGATATAAATAAATTTTGGAAAAGATAAAAATATCAATAAATGATTTAAAATGTTATAAATTCACTAAAACTATTAAATTTCACTAAGCGTTATTAGAATTTTCTTCTCTTATATATAATTTAATGGCTATTTGGTCAACTTTAACTGTTTTGGAGAATTTGTACCATTTTAAATTATTTATTGGTATTTTTTCTTCTTCCAAAACTTATTGATGCTACATGCTCGCTAAGAAAAACCTTATTAATAAAATTTCACCAATACCCTTTATAAAATAATGTTAGATGGAATATAAAGAACCTCATTTCATGTGAATTGAATTAAGAGGTAGATAGTGGCATGCGTGTTTTAATAACTCAATACTAATGTGAACTTGAGATGACCTCGTTATTTTATTTATAATTCATTTCATGATTATTATATTATATATATATTTTTTATATGGTAATGAAACCACATCGCTTTGGCAGGATGTGCTATGGACTGGCAGCTTTGATTGTTTTGGCCATCACATCATTGTTGTTAAATTCGCAAGTTGATTCTCTGAATTTACAACTTTTACATTTTTAACTTATAAAAACGAGTCAAGTTACTGGTAAACTTGTGCTAATTAAAAACTTAGTTAAACTCACAAGTTTATACACCGAGTTTACTGTTTTTACGTTTATAATTTACAAAAACGTGCTAACTTTTTTTACTTGCTAATGTTTAGCGAATTTATATTTAAATTTTATAAAAATTTATTTGTTAAATATGATAAATGATGAATATTGATAGATTTACTATATGAAATTCTAAAACTCTAAAACGTCTATCAAAATTTGTAAAGAATCTTATAGAGATCAAATTGAAATTTTAAAATGATAATGAATTTACAATTATGCCCTCTTTATCTTTCTCTCTCCTCTTCCTCTCTTCCTCCTTCGCTTCCCGGCCACTGCCTCTCTCTCCACAGTGGTGTTGGTCGTTGATTGTAGGGGAATAAAACACTTTAAATTATTATTCAATCAAGATATGAATTTAATTCATTATAATTTGAATTTTCCAATTCAAGTTTGGATTGGATCTTTCTTGTAAGCACTTAAATTAGGGTTAGATTCTTATAAAGTGCTGATTTTTAGTGTGCCCCTTAGATAGACTTTTTTAAGAAAAAAAGGGGAAATAAATGTGATCAATCATCTTAAATTCAATCCAACAATCAAGATATAAATATGATTCATCATATTAAACTCAATCAATCAATTAAAATGTGAATTTAATGTGACTTAGTTGACAAGTAATGGACCTATTACCTAAAACACATTCTTAGTGTATATGCTGAATATTCGTAAGGCAATTAGGGTTAGAAATTTTCAGCCCACCAAGGCTATAAAAGGGGGAGGGTTGGATTTTTTTCGAACATGCTCTCTAAATTTTAGTCTTTCCCAAATGTTTATAGAGGAAAAGGTGTCATGGGTAAGGTTCTAACCTTGTTCATTTTATTTTTAACTTAATCCTAAA
Organism: Acacia crassicarpa; assembly: GCA_034222035.1. Taxonomy (NCBI): domain Eukaryota; kingdom Viridiplantae; phylum Streptophyta; class Magnoliopsida; order Fabales; family Fabaceae; genus Acacia; species Acacia crassicarpa. The sequence continues at coordinate 10,453,426 of JAWXYG010000011.1, forward strand.
AAACCAGAAACCAAACCCCGACCTTGTGTTCGTCTAATAAGCATCCAAAAGAACGGGAGGTTTCAAGAGAAGGATTCTCATTGCAATATGGGAATAGCCATGTGAATCAACGTTAGAGGACATCAACAACATTGAGGTCTTCAAGTGATTTAAGGTAATCCTAATTTCTAATAGTCGTGTTATTAAGTTATCCTAATCCTCAATAATTGTTTTCTATGATACCAGGTATTACAAAAAATATTTCAAAAAGCAGCATATAATTTAAATATAAATAAATAAAATATATAAAAAAATAAAAAGTGCTCATCCCTCTAATATACTTTGTTATAGCAAACAAAATATAACTTTTGTTTCAAAATGACTTCAGGTTTTTATATTTTGTTGTCAATATAGCACTTCCTCTTATCAATAAGTGCTTGAGAAAAGAATGTAATATTTGCCACCATCATAACTCATATCATCACAAAAATATATTATAAGAAACTTATTGAATGCATGACAGGAATTGTTTTGTGCATGCAGAAAAAGATGGTTACCTGCTCTTGCATGTATCTAACAAAAGGTCCAGTTGAATGTAAATAGACCTTCAGAACATGCTGATCACTAATTACCTTTCTATTTTTTGGTGGCATGCCACCTTTCTTTCTTTTTTGGTCAAACTTTACTTCTTTTTTTTTTGTCAAAGCATGCCACCTTTCTGTTCATTGAATCAGTGAAATAATTTTATTAGTAATTAATTATAGTGCATTTTTCTATTAGCCTGGGTAGGTGGGATGCAGGTAGAGCCATAGAGTTTAAATCTTCCAATGCGTTTGAAAAAATTTGTAATAGAGTAAGTGATATTATATATAGAAAACTAAAATTGGCAAAAAAAAAAGTATAAGAAAATAAAAAAAAATACAATCAGGTTCCAAGTAACAAAACAATTATTTCTTAAACGTATATAAAAATCAAATTTCAATATTAGTTGAGACTAACAGGTAATAAATTTTTTTTATTTGAGGTCTTGTACGTAGTATTACATTCTTGTAACATTATACTGGACAATAAAAACTTAACGTTTGTTAGTTAATAAAATAAAAATGTAGTTTTTTAATTTAATTAATTAATGAATGAAATTTAAGTATCAAAGTTTAACCACTGGATGAGGAGATAGCTCAGTCGTGGGACTGTATTTCTTTTCCTTGTTATACTAAAACAATTTTAATGCAGTTGCTGGCCCCAAAAAAAATTAATTAAAGATTAATTACACTGATGTCTGTCTACACCAGCGTAATTAGACATGTTTGTTTTTGTTTGCTGTACAAGTTACTTGGTAAGAATAGGGAACTGTGTCTGTCTACACCAGTGTTTGCTTGATAAGAAAAGGGAACTGATTAATTACACTGATGTCTGTCTACACCAACGTAATTAGACATGTTTGCTTTTGTTTGCTGTACATATTGCTTGGTAACAATAGGAAACTGCGTCTGTCTACACCAGTGTTTGCTTGATAATAAAAGGGAACTGCATACAAAGTGTGAGACCTCAACATCAATCATTCATTTTTTTGAAATAAGCTGTACGTAATATCAATTAATCATATACTGCAATTAGTGACTGCTTCTTCATCTACTTGGGAATAATTAGTGTCCACGTTATTATCCCCATCTTCACACACACGCAACACCTACTTATACATTGTCAAGTATCACACCGGTGATATCATTTAAGAGTAATTTGGTACTGAAATGTTTGTATGCGTATCCTTGTTTAGCACAAGTTTTTAGGATAATGGGCTCAATTTTTACAACAAATAAGATAAGGGGCTCATCATGGTTTTAACCAATAATATCGGGCTCGCTCATATACTAACTGCTTTTTAGGTTTATATTTATGATTTTGTTTTATCTTATGTATTTGGTGCCGAGCCTTAACATTGTTGAGCACTTAAGTGGGTGCTTTTTTTTTTAAATTATTATTTTTTATAAGTAAACAAGGATACGCATGCAAACATGTCAATACCAAATCTCTTTCCTCTAATACCCTCAAACCAAAACAAAAAAGGGAAAATCAATATGATTTAGACAAAAAGTCTCATAAGAAGCCAAAATCCATATACTAACCTAGAGTGATTTTCCTAATTAAGTAGTGGAGGTTAGTGGAGGTGCTTCTAGGTCTGTCATTTCAACAGCTTGCCCCTCCGCAGTTGGAGTGTCATCAGGATGGGATGGTTGGAAGAGATAGTTGTAGGAGAAGAGCAGCGTGAGGACCAACACAAGTGAAAATAGGTTGATGAGGAACCACCATAAGAGAGAGACTAAGAGCAACAAGAGGAGCTCACAAGCAACACTTCCAGAAATATGTCCCACCCACACCATTATTATCAAATTCATTTGACCATTTGATCTGAAACCCAGAACTAGGAGGGCCATGACGTACACAGTGATTGCTATCAGAAACATTATCATCACAACAGGGTGTTGTTTGAAGGGGCTAGTGTGCAATGCTTGGTACTTTATTCCCACCAGAGCAAGAAGCAAGCCATTTAAATAAGCATAAATGGTGTGCAGCGAAGTAAGGACCCTATCAATGAAAGCAAAAAGAAGTGATCCGATCATCCGAGAATAAGAAAATGGGGTGCATGGCTGGAATTCCCGAGGAAACGAATGGAAACGCCAATAATCTGTTTCTGATGCCGCAGCAGTTAAGTAGATAAAAGGAACAAATGTTTAACTTAAGTGGGTGCTTATTTTATATAACTAAACAAGGATACGCATACAAACATTTCAGTACCAAATTACTCTTAAATGATATCACCAGTGTGATACTTGACAATGTATAAGTAGGTGTTGCGTGTGTGTGAAGATGGGGATAATAACGTGGACACTAATTGTTCCCAAGTAGATGAAGAAGCAGTCACTAATTGCAGTATATGATTAATTGATATTACGTACAGCTTATTTCAAAAAAATGAATGATTGATGTTGAGGTCTCACAATTTGTATGCAGTTCCCTTTTCTTATCAAGCAACCACTGGTGTAGACAGACGCAGTTTCCTATTGTTACCAAGCAATATGTACAGCAAACAAAAGCAAACATGTCTAATTACGTTGGTGTAGACAGACATCAGTGTAATTAATCAGTTCCCTTTTCTTATCAAGCAAACACTGGTGTAGACAGACACAGTTCCCTATTCTTACCAAGTAACTTGTACAGCAAACAAAAACAAACATATCTAATTACGCTGGTGTAGACAGACATCAGTGTAATTAATCTTTAATTAATTTTTTTTGGGGCCAGCAACTGCATTAAAATTGTTTTAGTATAACAAGGAAAAGAAATACAGTCCCACGACTGAGCTATCTCCTCATCCAGTGGTTAAACTTTGATACTTAAATTTCATTCATTAATTAATTAAATTAAAAAACTACATTTTTATTTTATTAACTAACAAACGTTAAGTTTTTATTGTCCAGTATAATGTTATAAGAATGTAATATTACGTACAAGACCTCAAATAAAAAAATTTATCACCTATAAGTCTCAACTAATATTGAAATTTGATTTTTATATACGTTTAAGACATAATAAATTTGTTACTTGGAACCTGATTGTTTTTTTTTTTTCATATACTTTTTTTGCCAATTTTAATTTTCTATATAAAATATCACTTACCCTATTACAAATTTTTTTAAACGCATTGGAAGATTTAAACTCTATGGCCCTCTACCTGCATCCCACTTTCCCAGGCTAATAGAAAAATGCACTATAATTAATTACTAATAAAATTATTTCACTGATTCAATGAACGCCACCTAAAATAGAAAGGTAATGATTTAAGGACCTTCATCTTCTTGGGCTAATGATTTAAGGCTTTGATTTTAAGTACTCTTTTAGCCGAACCACAAGTGTATTTTTTCACATTTGAAAGTTAAAGTTAACTATTAAAGTCAAACTTAATAGTTAAATGATATTTTTATACCTAATTTATAACCAAGTGTGTATTTTTGCACCTAAAAAAAGCATTTAGTATTGGGTGCTCCTCAGGATAAAGCGCATTTTTGCACCTTAACCCTAGAAATAAAATAAAATTTTATATTTACTTTCATATAAATCTTAAATTTAGGATATACTTTCTCTGGTCCTCATTATAAGGCACCAACTAGCAAGTTTATTTGGTCCTTTTTATAAGAAATTTGCTTGTTCCCAATGTGCATTAATTATTTTTCCCATGTCAGCCCATAATTAATAAGGGTAGTAGGTGAGAGTCATGATTATTATGATGGTAGAGTTTTGTACAATTAGTAGGGGTAATATTAAAAATTACTTAGATTTTATGACAACTTTATTGACATTAACTACTTTTATTGGTTTGTAAGAAAAATTAGTTGGTGCCTTATAATAAGGATCAGATCATTAGAGAGGAGACTTAGTGAGCAGCTTAGTGTATGAAGCGAATGCTAGGGTGCGAGATCCAAGGAGTGGCTGTGTTGGGGACATATCGCTTCTGCAGAGTCAATTTTCAGATCTTCAAAAGCAGCTCGCTACGTCTCAGGCACAGATCTCCTACATCCAGAATCATGAAACTGCCGAGTCTTCAGATGCTACAAACAAACGTATGAGGTTTACACTTGATCACAACCAACTTCCTTCTGGTGGAGATGAACCCATCATGCCTTAAACTTGTAACTTGGGTGTTCGTGCTAAAAAAACATGGTCATTATGCTTAGTGAGTGGAGTATGTCTTCAATGGTTTTTGTTTACTGTGTTTCTATATGGTTCGTAAATATTTCTCTAGACCTTGATTTAATATATTTCTCTTTCAATATATGATGTGCGCATTAATTATATGAGAATTGAGCTAAGCTTTTCTGATATTTTCACGACAGCATCCCCAAATCAACAACATCGATCGATCTCCCAGCACTTGATAATTTTGCTGTACCGGTCACCACCGGTTCATGGTGTTCCTGTGCAGGCATGCTCTCTTTGTAAACATTTTGCCTTTCAAGTATAGTATCATTTTGTCTTTTATCAAAAGCAAAAACAAAAAATCATTCGTTTTTTTTTTTTTGGGGGGGGCTCAATGAGTAGTCAAGTATGTTTGTGGATCACGTTAGAGTTAATATTACATCATTCATCCTTATAAAAAATAATAATAATAAATACCTTTCTGGTTTCTGACAAAAACACAGACCCAATTTTAATCCCTAATTAAAAATAACTCGTCCCGTCATCTTTAGAAAATCAAAAAAATCCCACGTTAGTGCTTCTATCAGTTAGCTCCTAACGTCATCACTAACATTGCTAATGTGTAACGTAAGTTGTTCTAGTCACATGCCACAGAGGAAGGCTAAAACAGCGTCATCCCCACCTATTACCATCTTCACTCCTCAGTCAAATGATGGTTAAAGCTTTTGGACCATGTGTTTAACCATATAAGCTTTTTATGTGGAGCAGTTTTGAGTATTTTATGTATATGTTAAGAAATGAAAGCTAAAATTGATATAACATGGCCTCTCCATTCATATATATCTCTATATCAGTTATGGTGAATTTCATACTACAAAATATTATTTTAAATCTAAGTGATCCGGCCTCTCACCCAAGGTAGTAAAAACGTAGTTTTTACGTAAAAACGGAAGGAGAATAAAAAATCGTAAAACGTAACGGAGTTTTTACCTGCATATTTATATAAAAAAAATTTGAGAAAAGTAAGGTACCTGCCATCATATACACATATATTGATCAATGCAATATCAATCAAAATGTCCAACATTGTCATTGATCAAACTATATTTTTTATATGATTTTACATGATTAAATTGAGATTTTTAATGCATTTTCTGAGACATTATTGTATGATTAAGTATTAAGTTAAGTTAGGAACATTTGTATTGAATTAAGTGTAATTAGGGGTAAAATTATCTTTATTTATTAATTACAGAAAAGGACCCAGATGTTTTTGAAATTTCAGTTCTGCCCCAAAATAGTTTGAAAATTCTCACTTTAGTCCCTCTCCAGAACTTTTAAAACTTTCACTTAAGTCCCTTAGTAAACTCGGCGCTTTTTGCAAAAACGCAGCGTTTTTATGTTTTATCGCGGTGTTTTTTACGTTTTTACTCTGAAACCGTTTTTTCCACAACAAAACGTGTTTAACCCAAAATAAAACGTAAAAACGGCGTTTTTACGTTTTAAAACGTTGTTTTTAATACCATGCTCTCACCTATACATCGCGTGGGTCTAGGTTAGTTACTCTAAATGATGCTCAATTAATCAATTAAAGCTCCTAAAAACCTAAAATTTGTTACTAAAGCATAAAGAAATATATGTGTTTGTCATTGGTTGGTTCGGCAGTTTGATAAAAAAGATTTCCATTGATAGGAGTCTTAATGACAATAAAGGTTTGTGGTTGACATCAACTTGCGGGATTTTAATTCCAATACTAACTCTGATATTTAATACTCCCTCCGGTCCTAATTATAAGAACACTTTTGTAGTGTAATTTGCATTATAAAAGTGTTCCTATAATTAAGACTAGAGGAAATATAAGAACTTATTGACTAATTTGAATAGATTAGAAAGTTGGCTATGTAAGTTATTTATAACAAAATAGGTTGTTTTTTTCTTTCTAAAATATGCTCTTTTATCATGACGACCTTTGGATAGAATCTTCTTTATTGGAAACTTTGGGGAAAAAATTAACTTTAAGAGATCAAATGGATTGAGGTCTTGTATTTATAACCAAATTCAAGAATAGGAGAAAGTGCAATTTTATAAGCCCAATGTGATGAAAAATGAAAAAATAAGGGAAAGTGCCCATGAAAAATTTTATTAGTGACAAAGGTTTGATACTTTTTTTTTTTTTTTATACAAGGCGATAGGGGAGGGGGATTGAACCCAAGACCAGGGGAAAATTAATCCCAATACCACTGCACCATTAGTAGTACTGGTCAAAGGCTTGATACTTAGATGTAGGTCCTTTTTACCAAAACGAAGTTTCCTATTGGTCCTTTCCCCCCAGTTTTTTCTTAAAAAAAACCTCACATAAGAAAAATAAATAAAAATGAGCTGCTGCTTGAAGCGCCGAACCAATGACGCTGGGCAATATTTTTGTGAAGAGAGTTTGGGCCAGAGAGGTTGTGAGGAGAAATGTGTGATATGGAGTCCATTTAAAACAAAAACATATTTTTGTAACAAAAAAGGTAAAAATATTTATATTGTTAAAGTGGGAAGTGGCCCAATGACCCAGAGAATCAAGAAACATGGCTTCATGGTCTATGGATGATCCTTGGGGCTCTGTTCACCTCGATTCTTCGGTCCGAAATAGACATAGTGAAGATATACAAAAAAAAAAAAAAAAAGACATGGTGAAGAAAGAAGAGGTCCCAAAGAATAAATATAAGGCAGAAATTAAGCTGGTTTGAAATCACTTTTAGAGGGTCTCAAAAGTTTTATTTACATAAATCGAGATAAAATTCATCTTATATACTTACATTATATATCCTAAATCACAATTGAGAAACTACTTTTGAAGACTCTAATTACTATTTCAAACAAGCATAAATAGTCAAATCAAGTCTTACATTTAGGACCGAAGGTACCAATTACGAATGGTCTTTTAAGGTGATTGGTTATAAACTTCAATTCATATTCTTGATTTCTTATGGTTCATTACATATTTTGAATCTACAATGATCTTCAAGTGTTGGTCACCTCCCCCAATTTTTCCTCAACATAATCCCAACTTTGTTAGCATAGCATAATTTAATTATGGGAAAAGTATTTCTCCTGTCACTGGAGATAGAGTTATCTCCAGTGACTCTAAAATTACGTCGTTTTGAATTAATGAAGGATTTGTTAGTAATTTTAGGTGAATTAATGAAGGGTGTTTTGGTAAAATGTATATGATTTAAAAATAAACAAAATTACATAAACACCATTCATTAATCCAAAACAACGTAGTTTTAGGGTCACTGGAGATAACTCTATCTCCAATGACAGGAGAAATCCTTTACCCTTTAATTATATATATAGTTTAATAATAATGATTTCTTAAAGAGAAAGAAACAGAGTGTGGCGTAAATTTTATTTTGAAGGAAATTTGTTTATTTAATTCTATAGATATATAAAAAGAAACAGAGTATAAAAGAAAGAAAGGAAAGAATTTCTTTACCAATGCCATATACAAAACTTATACTATTTCCTTCGGTCCTAATTATAGGAACACTTTTATACAAAAGTATTTCTATAATTAGGACCGAAATAAATATCACAACTCTCTCTCACTCTCTCTCTTTCTTCATTTCTTTTTCCCCAAAACACAACACACACAAGCTGAGCTCATTATATTAGCGTGAATGACACTTGTTGTGCTCCCATACACATTGTCCTATGTCAATTCTACTACTAAAAATTACTCCTAAATATAAAATAGAGTTCACTTTAAAAAAAAAGATTAAGAAAGATAAATGAGTTACTTAATCATATTATGTATTGCGTATCATTAGATTATTTATCAATTTACATGTTAGGCAAAACTTTGGAGAAAAAAATGATAAATATAAATATTTTTAAGTAATTTAATTAGTTTTCTTAATATTTCCAAAAAAACTCAACTTTGTCTTATTTTTAAAACTGGAGGGGCACTTACAATCAAGGTTGTCAAACTCACGAATTTAAGTAAACTCATCACAATGACGGAAACTTGTATCGTGAACTCGAATTGTAAACTCATAAGAGATTACTTTTACTATTAAATAGGTATTAATAGTATATAATAAATAATTAAAATATAAAAATGATAATAATTTGATTTAGATATATTTTAAATCAAAATAATTGAAATTAAATCTATCAATATTTAAAACTTATTATATTTAACAAAGAAATTTCTATGAAATTCACATATAAAGCTAATAAGCATGCTCAAATTAAAAAAAATAAATAAATAAATAACACGAGTTTAAGGGTGGGTTAATATGATTTTGTAAGTTTGAAACGTAAAAATAGTAAATTCGGTGTATAAACTTGTAAGTTTAACTGAGTTTATAATGATCACAAGTTTTTTAGTCACTCGACTCGACTTGATAAACTAAGAACGTAAAAACGGTAAATTCAGAAAGTCAACTCGTAAGTTTGACAACAATGCTTACAATACAAACCTAATAAATATTACTCCCTCCATTCATAAATATAAATTAAAGTTGGCTTTTTCGAAGATATTAAAAAAAACTAAATAAGTTACTTAATCATATTATATTGTGTATTATTAGATTATATATTAATTTATAAGTTAAGCAAACTAATTTAAAGAAAGATATATAAATATAAATATTTTAAAATAATTTAATTAGGTTCATTAATTCTTTTTAGAAAGTCATATAAGTTTTATATTTAGGGAAGAAGAGAGTACATCAATATTCTTCCAGATAAGCAAAATATATATATATATATATGAATAATAGAAATAATTTTCTGAGATCAGATATGGCGTGAGTGGGACTGGTGGAGACAGGCCAGCCAGGCCAATCACTGTAGAGAACAACCATTGTTTGTGATGGAAAGAACGTTTGATGGGACGAAGGCTTTCCTTCCATTAAAGGCACGTTACTCTCATAAAGGAAAGTAAATGAGGGCAAAGCGTATTTATTCAATAATTAAATATTTTAATACTATTTTATAAAATTTTCCGAATGGATCATATTTAAGTATTAATATGGATAAAGGAGTAAAAATATATATGTACTTTATCTTTGGGAGTGTCCAGTACTATATACTTTTTTGGGAATAAAAATACAAATGTGGTTATATTTTAGGAGCAAAAAATCACACCACTGTTAAAATCTAACTTAATGGTGCATTTGCAACAGAAAATGTCATATTTACAAAAGAAAATATCATATTTATAACAACATTTAAACACCTGGATTTTGAACATAGAAAGGTCATTTACAACAACAAAAAGGCTATATTTACAATATGAAGTGCTGTATTTATAACAAAATTTAAAATCTGACCATATTTACGACAAAAAATGTCATATTTATAACAACATTTCAACACCTGGATTTTGAACATAAAAAGGTCATTTACAACAAAAAAAAAGATTAGATTTACAACAGGAAGTGTTGTATTTACAACAAAATTTAAAATCTAATCATTTACAACAGAAAAAAAAAACCATATTTACAACAGGCTAGATTTTAACATTGGTGTAACTTTTACTCTTAAAATGTAACCACATATACATTTTTTTTCCAAAAAAAAGCAAATAGTGTTTGGCGCTCCCAAGCACATGTATATGTTTGTTTTATATCATTTTTTCCCGCAAGATAGAAGAACTGAGAAGCAATAAGACTTAATTTTATGCAAAACGTTAAATGCAATTTCAACCCAATCTTGGGGTTTGGATTTTTTTCTGTCGTCTAGTTCTTCTAACACCCAACAAATTCAAACCCCTTTGCATTTGCAAATTAAAGAGGTTTTTAACCACATATGATTATAGAATCAAATTTATTTATACCACAATTTGTACTATAAATTTTATCCTATAAATAAGTTCAGAGGGAGTACTTAATTAAGTTCTGTAATCTTGCTTGACTCCCTCTTCAAAAAAGGTAATAAATTAAAAGATATTCACAACCATTTATCTCAAATTATGTGCATTCATTAAACAGGTTCTATAAATTGAATGGCATAAAATTAGTGGTAAATATAATGAATTGTAGATGATGCATACAGCACTTGTTCTTAGATTTTTTTTTTTTTTTTTGAGGCAGGATGCGTATTGAAGTAGGGACTAGGAAGCAATGGAGTGGAGGCCACCAACTCAAAGATGATTGGAGATAATATTATAATCTCTCCGTCCTAAATTTAACATATGATTGTTTTTTTTAAGATATTAAGGAGGTTTATTAAATTATTTTAGAGTTTTTTTTTTTTTTTACTCTAGACTATTAAGCTTGACTAATAAAATGATACTATCTCAGTCCTAATTATAAGATCTAGTTGATTTTCTTTGAAGAGATTAAAAAAGCTAAATAAGTTACTTAATCATTTCATTTGTTATATATCTTTAAATTATGTATTAGTTTATTAGTTAAACTAATCAATTTGAAGAAAAAAAATAAAAGTAAAAATACTTTAAAGTAATTTAATTAGCTTCTTTAATCTCTCTAAAAAAGTCAACTAGGTCTTATAATTAGGACCGGAGGGAATATATTATAAATGATACACAACATATGATATGATTAAGTAATTTATCTAAATTTTTTAATCTCCAAAATACAAAATCAATTATGTTTTATATTTAAGAATATAAAAAAAATATTATTGGAGATAATGTGGTTTCCCAATGTCATTGTTGTTATTGACTAGATTAATAAATCAGTGAATCAATTTATTAGCTGGTTCGCTCTAGAGTTTTGAGTGGATCAACCAGATTTAATTCTAATTAAATTATACATACACATATTTAATCATGATTAGGTTAGCTTCACTATAATCACAATTAGACTACTGATCCTTAAATCATTACTTCCACTGGTTGAATCATCGATTTGGCTTCAGTACCTTGGTCGCCATCACTCCCATAACATATATTTGGTCTTTAATGTAAGACATATTTATCTAATTTGATTAGATTCAGAAAGTTAGTTGAATTAGTTAATATGACATGTATTTTCTAAAACAACTCAATCAGCTTCCTTGATTCTCTTTCATTATTATTGAGAGTGTATCAATAGGGTAAATTAGAAAAATATTGGCAAATAAAAACTATGTATTATATTTAGGACTAAAATTAACTCTCTAAATACATCTGATATTAAAAACTGAATGAGAAATAATTTCTACGCCTATTAATTCAGAGTATGGATCTACAACAATCTAACGTTCGTTCACCTCTTTGTTTTTTTTTTTTTTTTGAACACTACCTCTTTGTTTGTTGGCACACACGTTTCCACGAAAGAAAGTTGACCACCCAGTTTATTTGGTTTCCTTTTGACTGAAATTCTACTCTTAGAGAGCATGTTTGTTGCCTCTATTTTAATAAGGCCACTTCAATAGTCGCTTCGTCCCAAAAGTAACATTTTGTTGCTTGTCACAAAGTCTCTGAAATTAATTATGGGCCATCAAACTTTAATATAGTTAGAGCCAAATTAAAGCATCTTTCTACATTTAGCAAACTTAAATGGGAAAATCCTGTTCAGGGCCCATATTACCAAAAAAAAATTTAAAAAAAACTCAAAGATTCTGAAAATTTGAAAAAAGACTCAAGGTGAGTTGTTAATAAAGCTTATATAGTTGTTAGCAACTAAATCAGCCTAGTTAATAACTATATCAGTACCCCGCTAACAACTATATCAGCCCCATTAACAACTCACTTTGGGCCTTTTCCGGAATTTCAGAATCTATTTTTAACAACTAAATCAGCTCAGTTAACAGCTATATCAGTACCTCGCTAACAACTATATCAGCCCCATTAACAATTACGTTAAGCCTTTTTCGGAATTTCAGAATCTTAAGCCTTTTTTCGAATTTTCAGAATCTTTGAGCCTTTTTTAACATATTTTTGGTAAAAAAGGCTCTGAACAGGATTTTCCCAACTTAAATTGAGTCAAACTTTAAAAGCTTGCAAACCCTAATCCAAATACACGATTATTTCTACCCACAAGTTAAAAATATCTTGATCATAATAGATATCACGCGTTGTCTTGTACAAAATGCCCTCGAACTCATCAAATTAAAAGCTCCAAATATATATATATATATAATATTATATTATATATCAACCCATAAAAAATTACCACATTTCTGAAAGCACCATTATTTTGGGACCCCACCAAATTAAAGTTGCAAATTGAATGTTTCTTATATTAATCAATCTCTTCTCTCTTTTACCTTCTCGCTCACAGAACCATATATTGGTATGTGGATACACTTCAACGTGTAATCACTGTCAAATTGAAACCTCTGCGAATAATTCAAATGCATGTATCAAAGAGACAAGTTCTTTTTGTTTTTTCTCTTCGACCCACTCTTTGTCCTTTACATTCATCATGTTTCATTTTCAGTATATCTATGCATATCGTTGTTGCCAGAAGCAGCAGGGCCTTTCCAGATCTTGATATTTGATCATGCGCGCATGTCTTCTTCATTATCTAATATTTGCTTTCATAAATTTAATTTATCCACCCCTTCTTTTTCAACTCTTTAATACGTGACTTTGATGTGAGAAACCATTAATTATAAAATAATTCATTAATTGAGTAATGCTCGCACTGCATTGGAATAGTCCTTAATGATTATAGGATAAATTTAATATCACTTTGGTTGTATTTATAAGTCCATTTTAACTAAATCACACATATTAAGGAGATGTAATTAATTTAATGATTATAGGATAAATTTTTAACTTTGCCCTCATTAATGAGTATTTTTCAACCTTTTCTTTTCTCTCTATTTTCATTGGTATAATTAATATGGGCAAAATTGTTACAATCTCATTTATCAACCTGAAAAAGGCCTTATAAATAAGATCAAATTTTTTTGATCAAAAAGGGCTTATTATAAATAAGATCAGAGTGGTATAAGGGTATTAAAAATTGGTCTAAGAGGAACAATTTTATTAAACAAAAAATATAATATATATGTATGTAAACTTTATAAAACTATCTCTTTGTGGTAAAATTTTATATATATAACTATTTATTTAAAAAAAGTTAGAAAAAATCTCTGTTTTAAAAATTTTATTAGTTAGAAAAACTTGAATTCAAGTACCCATACTACTTTTTGTATGTGAAATCTTACAAACCTTTTATAAATGAAAACATATCAAGTGCTCCTAGTCAATAAAAATTTTAACTAGGGGCTTTTCACTGATTTTTTTTTATATTAATTATAAATAATACAACTCATTTCTCAAATTTCATGTAATGTGTCACTTATATGATTGAAATAATTTCCCTTCTTCCTTCATCCTTTTTAAAAATTAAAAATAAAATTTTGATATTTTTAAATCTAATTAATTATGAGTTTCAAGAAAAGTTGTTACTAAAAGATAGAGGATATATAGAAGAGTAGACTCATGTGTTAAAGTAGGAAGACTTTTTGAATGGCTAATAAGATTTGAAAATGTTGCCTCCTCCCAAACACAAGCAAAGCAAAGGTGAGTAAAAAGTCAATTAGGGAACTAATTAACATTGAAAATTAATTAATTAGAGAGGGAAAAATGAGGAAGATTAGTTAGAAGAGTGGAATATGAGAAGAAACAAAAAGAGTGGAAAGGTTAGGTCATAAAAAACTTTGGTTGCTTTTCTTGATTATTGGAGTATTCAACCAATCACCTCTTCCATTTGTGCATGACACATCATCCACTTCCTTTCTAACCTCCTTTTTGAATTCAACTTCATATCCTTCCTTGCCAAACCCTATAATTTACTCTATTGGGCCCACCTATATTTTTGTTTTACCTCTCTCATTATTAGAATTTCGGTACTCCCTTCGATCCTAATTATAAGATTAGATTGATTTTTTGAAGAGATTAAGGAAGCTAAATAAGTTACTTAATCATATCATATGTTATGTATCCTTAGATTATATATTAGTTTATTAGTCACACTAATTAGTTTAGAGAAAAAAAATAAAAATACTCTAAAGTAATTTAATTAGTTTCCTTAATCTCTTCAAAAAAAGTCAACTTGGTCTTATAATTAGGACCAGAAGGAGAATTATCTATAATTTTTCATGTCTCTTTAATTTATAGCAATAATCCAATTTTTAAATTAGGATGTTTTGATTCAATAACACCAAACACTTCTTAAATTTTTCCTAAATATGATTGTATAAGGTCGTAAATTCAACCATCGATGAATATGATGGGTTGCGTGCTCTTTCAATAACTACATTTGGAAGTATTAAAACTATAGTTAAAGATAGTTGAATAAATAAATATATTAAAAATACATTTTTCATGAATTATCCTCCTCGTTCAATAATGGCTTGGTGATTTTTAATAATCAATTTCATTAGTAAATATTCATTTTTTTTAGGGTATAAAAGACAAATTTTAATAACTACTCCACACAAAAAGGTGGTTGTTTCTTATATATAAATATGTTAGACATAACACCAAAAAAAATTGGTTTATAAAAAATAAAAGAGGGAGAAATTTTCAGTAAATGAGAATAATATATATCAGAGTTTATTATTATAAAAAGGAGGATATGATTTTTTTTTTAAAAAAATGTTATATTTAGAAATTATTTTTAGGTTTATATGGATGTGGATATTTTCGTTTTTTAATTAACTTAGAGGTTAGTATGTCAACACTCTATTGTCAATTTCAAAAGCCACATCATTTCCACAATTCATATCCCTCATAATTAACATTTTTTTATAGACTTTTAATTATTTTGCTGAAGCCCCCATTATAATAGTTTCCTTTTCTCAATTTTGATAATTTGACTACTTCCTGCTTTTCCCTAGAGCTAATCAACACACCTATCTGAGTATATAAAAGTAAAATTCTGAGTAAATCGCATAATTTATTGGGGAATTGGTTTTGGTACTTATTTTGGGATAGGCACTATTTACCTATCCCGTCTGGATGGTTTAAATTTGATTTTTTAAATAGGTTATTTTTAAATAAAAAAATTATTTTTTGAAAAAATATTAGTTAAGAGATTATTTTTATTTTAGATTTTCTACCTATTAAAATATTTTTTTAACCAAAGGTCTTGTAGTCTAGTGGTATTGATACTCTCCAACTAGTGGGAGGTCGTGGGTTCAATTCTGCTCATTGTAATTCAGGCCATTAACGTCTGCCGCCTTATTATTAAAAAAAATAATTTTTTTTAAAAAAATAGAAAGTGAGAAAAATCGAATATGAATCATCTAGATCTCATCTAAACAATTTAAATGAGATAAGCAAATGATGCCTATTCAAAAGATAGGCACCAAAGCTAAATCCCATTTACAGGTCACAAGCAGTAAAATTTACTTTTCTAATTGCTTATAATTTTTTTATTAAAAAAAATCTTGCAGGGCTCGTTTGTTTGATTTGTTTTTCTAAATCACTTTTTTGAAAAATTATATTTAATTTTTCATGTATATAAATACCGCAATGATCTCTGATTTATAAATAGTGCTTTTTTTTTTTTTTTTTTGCTTATAGACTTTATATTCAGATGAATAAATAGAGATTTCAGTGTCTTATTATTTTTCTTAATTAGCTTTGAGGTTGGTATATTGTCAACACAATATTGTCCATTTCAAATGCGACATCAGTTTGACATAATTGCAATGTATCTAGACTTCTACATTATATTCCGATGGCTGACCCGTTATAATAATTCCAATTAGTTTTCTTTTTCTTCCCAATCTTGATTATTTATTTCCACCTCCCACTCAAAAATAATTAATCAGAAAATATATAAACACAAACCTTAAAATGAAAGCTTTAAATTCAATTTACACGAAATCACTTTCTAACACTGCTATGTGCAAATATGAATTTTTTTTTAAAAAAAAAATTATGTTTAATAATAATGGTTAAAAATGATGGGTTAAAGCTTTTGGACCATGTGTTTTAATTGGTATAGCATTAATCTACTTCTTAAAATTTCAAAAGATAAATAAAAATGGTCCTTATACTTTGAATACATCAAATAAAGATGGTTTTAAAACATTTAAAAAAAAACACTTTATTTAAAGTTTGCATCATAGATCAATATTTATTTGATCTTTTTAAACCACATAAACTAGAGTTAAAGGATACTCATCTCCCTCAGTCCTATTTATAAGATAGAAAGAGTACTTTTTTATTTTTAAAATAAGTTATCTCACAAATTAATCATATAAAAGCACAATTTTCCTTTCAATTTTTTGTCCCATGGGCTATAATTTTCTTTTAAATATGTGTGTATATTAAATATAGATAAAGTTGAAAAGATATATTAATTTTAAAATTGAACTAATAGTGTTTAATATTTTCGTTGATTCCAATATATAAACCATATTCGAAGTAATATAAACCAAATTGTAAATCAAGAGAAACTTTGAAAACCAAAGGTTATGTGTCTTTGCTAAAAAAAAATCTTGATAGAACATAAGGATAATATCATACAAGGCAATAAACAAATTAAAAGATAAGTCAAAACAGTTATGATTAAACACAAGATATATGCACCATAAACTCATGGAATTGAAGATTCATAGGTTCCTTCCAATTGGCACCATAAGTTTCATGTGTAACATTTTTAATGGCAACGCGTAGCCACATAGAAGATTGCTTTAATTAGTGTAATTGTTCCCATATACCCATAATTAGCCCCTTAACCTTAATTAAGCACGAATGATCAAAATATCCTCGTTAGGCCAAAAAAAAAATTAACATGCGTAGTTTAAGGATAACTCATAATCTTTCATTAGTGGTGGTTGCTTTTATATATTATCTTTCTTCAAACAAACACTACCTTTCCATTTAATTTCCTTCTGTTGCATCATCATTATAATTAATTAATTAGATATCTCTAATATTTATTTTTTATTTTGTGGGTCAAATACGCGTTATCATTGAGTACACTATCACACTATGTCGCTAGTTAGCTCAACTAATTGAAACTTATCCCCAAAGCACACATATTAAATTTTTTCTTATTTTTGGAAGTATCTAGCAGCATAATTACGTGCAGCTCGTATTCATTGATTAGAGATTAAGCAACTTTATTATTATTCCTTTAAAATAATGTGGGATTTCATAATAAATATGTAATAGTAGTATATATTAATGTTTCATATGTTACATTAATTGTCACTTTTCCTATGGCACATCACCATCTGTATTATACTCCCTCATGTCCCAATTATAAGATCGATTGACTTTTTTTTGAAGAGGTTAAGAAATCTAAATAAGTTAATTAATCATATTATATGCTTTATATCCTTAGATTATATATTAGTATGCTAGTCAAACTAATTAGTTTGGAGAGAAAAATAAAAATACTTTAAATTAATTTTATTAGCTTTCTTAATCTCTCTAAAAAAGTTAACTTAGTTTTATAATTAGGATCGAGAGAGTAACATATTAATGTTTCATATGTTACATTAATTATCACTTTGCCTTATAACATGGCACATCAGCATCTGTATTATACTCCCTTCGGTTCTAATTATAAGACTGGTTGGCTTTTTTTTTTTTTTTTGAAAATGTTGAGGAAGTTAAATAAGTTAATTAATCATATCATAGATTGTGTATTCTTAAATTATATACTAGTTCAATAGTTAAACTAATTAGTTTGAAGAAAAAATAAAAAAATACTCTAAAATAATTTAATTAGTTTCCTTAATCTCTCTAAAAAAAATTAGGGAGAATTATAATAAAGGACCTAAGAAAAATAATATTTATTAAGAAGAACCATAAAAATGATAATTATTTTGAAGGACCAAAAATTAAAACATTAATATAAAGAGACTAAATTGCCTTTGGTTCTACAATTTTTACATAAAGGTGAGAAATGAAAAAACGTTTTGGAACAATAATATATGGCAACCTTTTTTTGGAATAAAATATCTAATTAACCGAAAAAAGATACCTACAATGAAATATCTAATTAACCAAAAAAAAAAACCCCTACAGGTCAATGTTTGCGAAACTTTTTTTTTTTTTGAACAATAATATATGGCAACCTTCCTTTCAACATAAAGAAAGAAAAGTGATGGACCATGTGAATTGGCTTCGGTGATTCAAAACAAAAGTTTGAAAAATATACAATACTAAAAGGCCAAGGATTAATCAAATTTTAATAATTATAATAAGAATCGAACTAAAGGAAAACGAAATAAAAAATTATTAGGAAGAAGAACTTAAAGATCATAGAACAAAGGGGAGGACGTTGAGAGATTTTTGTGGATGAAAGAACCTATAATTTCTTCTTCAATCTTTATAGAGATAAAAAGTTACCAATAGAGATTCTAACTTGTATATTCTAAATTCTGATTTGATATCTATTTATCATTTTCAATCAATCACTTCAGATTTTGATTTAATTAAATATAATATAAGAAATTTGACCAAGGGCAATTTAGTCTTTTTTTATTAATATTTTAATTTTTGGTCCTTCAAAATAATTACCATTTTTGTGGTCCTTCTAAATAAATATTATTTTTCTTAGGTCCTTTATTATAATTCTCCCAAAAAATTAACTTGGTCTTATAATTAAGACCAGAAGGAGTAATATATTAATGTTTCATATGTTACATTAATTGTCAATTTGCCTAATAAGATGGCACATCAGCATCTGTATTATACTTAAGAAAACCGTATTTTATTGATTCAACGTGCAAGGAACATTAAAGGAAACCTACTAAATGCTGAAACTTTATACTGTCTATATACGGTCAGTAATTAGGAGTATTATATGATTTCATTTTCGACAACATGTTGGTCTAATTAATTAACCCATTCAAATTGCTAAATAATTGACTTAATTAATTATGATTCTCATTTGATATGTTGGTCGTACTCGATCACGTTCAATTTTGAACCACCAATAGTTTTCGGCTCCTATATTAAAAACTCAAAATTGCGTCCATTCAAGAATCAAGTTGTATTAATATATTAATTTTTAGTATTTAAATATGTACACTTTATGTTACAATTAGATGTGTCCAAGGGTAAGAGTCTACATTTTCTATTGTAGGTCATAATCTATGATCTCACTCTATTACCAACGTTCTGTATGTGTATACGTTACCGTTTGGGAATTAAGATGATAATTAATTATACTGTAGTTTTATATAGTAGAATATCATCAACTATTGGCCCCAAAAAAAAAAAAAAAAATCAACCATATCTTAGAAAAATTAAAAAGAAATCATGAGTCAATAGTTAATAATGTGAAATCAATATTTATTTCACCAACATGCCTCTCATGACGTTGGGATTGAATCTGGATAGCCTAAACTTTAAAAGTTTAATACTTCCCTGGTCTTATTTATAAAATTACTTTCAATATTTTATGGAAATAATAAAATAATATTATATCTCATTATCTTTTTCCTTAAGAGTAAGGTTGTTAAACTCATAAATTTAATCAAACTCGTGATGGTGAAATAAACTCGAATCGTAAACTCATAAGAGTTTATTCTTATCATTAGATAGATATTAATAGTATATAATTAAATAATTTAAATATAAAAAATAAAAATAAAAATTGATTTAAATATTTTTTAGATCCAAATAATTGAAATGAAATCCATCACATTCATAATTTATCATATTTAACAAAAAAATTTCTATAAAATTTATATTTAAAGCTTTTGAGCACAATCAAATCAGAAAAGTTAATACGAGTTTCGGGATGAGTTAATACAGTTTTGTAAGGTGAAAAAGTAAAAGTGGTAAACTCGGTATATAAACTTGTGAGCTTAACTGAATTTACAGCATTTTCGAGTTTACCAGTGGCTCAACTTGATTTTGTAAACTAGAAAAATGAGAGTACTAAACTTGGAAAGTCAATTTGCGAGTTTGACAACAATACTCAAAATATGAATTTTGCACAAAAAATACATGAAGGGTGAAATAAAGTTGTACATTCATGTAACAAATTTAATTATGAGTGACTTATAAGTATGATAAAAAAACCTTTGGAAAGTTCAAATAATCTAATTTTTAAAACAAAATTATATCATTTAAGCTATGTTTAATTGGTTGAAAATTTTCCGAATTTAACATGTATATGTACACTCCATATTCTAAACATATCCCTTAAAATGTGTAGAGTATTGGTACATTTGTCGGTATAACACGCAACTTGATGTTCTCATAACTTGAAACTCAGAAGTTTATTTAATTTAATGTGTCCAATTTGGCAACATGCGGTTCTTGTACAAACTTAATTTGATTTCTTGTTTGGTTTGGTCATCGATCGATATATATCATCCATTTATTCAAAATACAATTAATTAGATTATTATTTGTGCTGGGATTGATTAACTACCATTATAACGACATTAAAAAAAATCATATATTTTATTTTTCTAAAAAAATTGTTAAACAATTTTTTCTAAAACAAATTCAGACAATAAACAATAAATTAAATCCAATATTTTGATATATCTGAGGATGGCAGGTAGCTAGGGGTGTGGACAACTCAGGAGGTCACCTTAATAGATATCAAAGAATCTAGGGAAAATTACACATACGTCCCAAAAAATAAAGATATTTACATTTAGGTCCCTTGAAATAACAAAATTACTCAGAAGTCCCAAGGGACTTCTGAGTAATTATTTCAAAACGTAAAATTACTTGGCTGCCCATAGTGCATATTTTACACAGAAGCGATTAACAACAGAAAATGCATGTATTAATAACAACTTCTGAAAATCCTGAATTTTGTTAATAAATAAAGTTGTTGTTAATACATGCATTTTCTGTTGTTAATTTATGCTTTTTCTGTTGTTAATCGACAAAATTCAGGATTTTCAAAAGTTGTTGTTAATACATGCATTTTATGTTGTTAATTTATGCTTTTTTTTTTTGTTGTTAATCGATTCTAGAAGTGAAAGAAGACAAATTCAGGGTTTTCAAAAGTTGTTGTTAATACATGTATTTTCTGTTGTTAATCGATTCTGTGTGAAATATGTATTATGGGCAGCAAAGTAATTTTACGTTCTGAAATAATTACCCAGAAGTTCCTTGGGACTTTTGAGTAATTTTGTCATTTCAAGGGACCTAAATGTAAATAATTCTATTTCTTAGGACCTATATGTAATTTTCCTAAGAATTTATATTATATACGAATATTTCAGTCGCAAATAATATTGTAATATTTTCCAGGGTGGTGAACGGTGTACACTAATTGTACGTAAGAATATTGTATTCAAACTTGTCTCTGTACCTTGTATTTGTCTATTTTTTAGTCAACAAAAAATTAAATGATGTTATTTCTAAAACCATCTATGTAACCTCTTAAATGTAGTAATAATGGTATCTAGCTACAAACTAAATCAAAATTGCACGCGTGATTATGAGACTTAGAAACCATGACTAATTTGAGATTTTGTATAAGTGTTAAAAATATTATTGTTAAACTCTCGAGTTAACTTTTTAAATTTAGTCTTTTTATGATTTTAATTTATAAAATCGAGAGTTGAGTCACTGATAAACTTATGACCGTTGTAAATTAGGTTAACCTTATGATTTTATATATTGAGTTTACTATTTTTATGTTTTCACCTTACAAAACTATGTTAATTCATCCTTAAACTTGTGTTAACTTCTTCGATTTGATCATGCTCAGTAACATGGTAGTTAAAAACTCGATTTATCACTGCGATTTTACGTTTTTACGATTTTTTTTCATTAAAACGATTTTACTAATTTTCCAGATGCTTTTAAATTTTTACGATTTTACTACGTTTTACGATTTTTCATTCTCCTTCCGTTTTCAGGTAAAATCTACGTTTTCACTATCATGCTCAGTAGCTTTAAATATAAATTTTATAGAAATTTTTTTGTTAAATATGATAAATTATAAATGTCAATGAATTTCATTTCAATTATTTAGATTTAAAAAATATTTAAATCAAATAATTATTATTTATTATATTTTAATTATTTAATTATACACTATTAATATCTATTTAATAATAAAAATAAACTCTTATAAATTTACAATTTGAGTTCTCGAAATTTATCTTATTGTGATAAGTTTGCAAGTCTATTACTTTAATCCTAAATATAAACTTCCAATTCTCTTTGCTACTCTCCTTTTTCATACGGATACTGTTTTCAAACCATCCTCAATAATTTACGTTTTTTCTCACTCCTTTTGTTTCCCACATTTAATATCATAGTTAAAAAGATAGATTTAAGAAAAGCAACATGTGGTTTTCACATAATAATAAAATTGACACGAATTAAATATTTAATTAAAATTAGTTATTTATCATAAAATTATAGATGCTATTTAGGCTACCACTTCTTTCTTTCACGAGAAATCATTAGTCATTGTTGTTAAACTCGAGAGTTGACTCTCCGAGTTTACCGTTTTTACGTTTTCAGCTTACAAAAACGAGTCGAGTCAATGGTAAACTCGTGGTAGTTGTAAACTCAGTTAAACTCATGAGTTTATATTCCGAGTTTACCGTTTTTACGTTTCCAACTTACAAAATCGTGTTAACTTATTCTTCATTTGTGTTAACTTTTTTGTTTTGATCATGCTCAGCGGCTTTATATAGAAATTTTATAGAAATTTCTTTATTAAATATGATAAATGATGAATGTTGATAGATTTAATTTCAATTATTTAGATTTAAAATATATTTAAATCAAATTGTTGTCATTTTTATATTTTAATTATTTAATTATACACTAGTAATATCTATTTAATAACAAAAGTAAACTCTTACGAGTTTACTAAGAGTTTACTATTTAAGTTCACGATACGAGTTTACATCATTATTACGAGTTTGCTTAAATTCGTGAGTTTGACAACCTTGATCATTAGTACTATCTCTGGTCCTTATTATAAGACCTAGTTGATTTTTTTTGGAAAGATTAAGGAAGCTAAATAAGTTAATTAATCATTTCATTTATTATGTATCTTTAGATTATATATTAGTTTATTAGTCAAATTAATTAATTTAAAGAAAAATAAAATAAAATTACTCTAAAGTAATTTAATTAATTTTCTTAATCTCTCTAAAAAAGTTAATTAGGTCTTATAATTAGGACCGAAGAGAGTTTTTTTTTTTTAAATTAAAGAGCATGTACTAATAATTTAAAATTATAAGCAAGATGAAATTGTCGATCTTCATTTAAAAAAATCATTATTATTGGGACTAGGCAAGGGTCACAGGCGCACAGCTGCTTTACACTTTTTTTTTTTTTTTTTGATAAAGAGCTGCTTTACACTTTTTGAAAGCTTACTACCAACGCACGTGCGTGAAGATATGGATGACCCCCACTAGAGATTCTAGGGACGGTCAGGCCCAAAACCCTAAGCCCGTCCTAATCATATAAAGTAAAGGGTAAAAAAACTACTACTAGTACTATTAATAAGGATTGATACAGTTGGTTAAGGTATCGTCGACTTTCACTCTAAATAGGAGGATGTTCAATATCTATTGGTTGATGTGACACCCTCATTGGTGGGCGATCCGATCTATAAATACTCTTTGAGCCAAGAGGTATACTTTTATCCTGATGGAATATCAATGTCTATCCACCTAGACTTTCTTATATATATTTTTTTAAAAAAAATTACTACTAGTACCAGCTTTTCTCATCAAAGCCTTCTCAATTTTTTCCCTGCCAACAGGGGAACTCAACAGTTTAGGTTAAAAATTATGGAAAAAAGAACATCAAGAGAGATAATTCTGAGAAATGGATTTTTTTTTTTTTACTATTTTTTATAGTTTTCAGCCCTAGTATTTTCTTACCCTGTTCTCCTTTTATATCTCTATCTATTTAAACATAAGGTAAGGGCCCTTACACCTCGTTCCATCAGATAAATTGCATATTGGTGGGTGGATTTGTGTTTGTTTGGAATAATGATTGAAATATTTAAAAGTTACTTTTCAATTATGATGTACAATATATAAAGTATTACTTTAGTTATATTTATAAGTCCAAATGAACTAATTCTCATATATCAAATATCAATAAGAGTTTATTAACACATTAATTATGGTTTTCATATTTAATTTTGTCCTCATTTATGATTGGTTTCAAGAGTCAACATAAATAAATTGGGAAAATATCAGTGAGGCCTTAAGGAAGAGAAAAATATAAAAAAAGTTCTAACCCCAAATCCCATATGAAAAAAGCCTATAGGGACTTTTTTTATATTAATTCCGAAATTCTAATATTAAAAAAGTCTCGTTGTCAAAATGACTTTTCATATCTTTAAAATGGTTTTTCATGTTATCAAAAATTTTCCGAGTTTTCCCTCCTGCATGTAGAATTTTAAAAACCTGAAAAAAAATCTGTAACAGGAAAAACTATTTTGATAACAATATTTTCATAGGATTTTTTTTTTGGGTGAAAAAAAGTTTAGGTATGGGTAGACACCGGTACCCACCAGGGCTAAGGCATGCCTCTAGGCTCAAAGGTCGCTTATAAAGGTACTTATAGATTACCCCACCAACCAGGCCTTCACATCGACCAACGAGTATTGAACCTCCTCCTTTTTAAGGTAAAAGCGTCCTTAGCCCACTGTTTGACAACAAAAAATATCATTTTAACAATATAAAAAGTCATTTTGATATATTAGAATCTGTAATTAATATAAAAAAAATTCTCTAGAGACTTTTTTTAATATGAGATTTGAAGTTAAGATTATTATTTTTTATATATATTTGTTCTCTTTCTTGAGACTTTCAAATAAATTCTTTTTTTATTGCCAATAATATAGACAAAATTGTAAAAATCAAATTTGTTACCATGAAATTGGATTGACAATAAGGGGAATAAAATTGTTTAAAATAGATTTATAAATAATATATAAGGAGTATTTTAATATGAGTTTTACCGAGTTTTCCATAAATAGTTACCGTCCAAAAGTAATCCCAAGCATACGGTCTTCTCAGTTTTTCAGCCATCGCTCCACGGTTCCATCCATTATGATTTGTCTAGTTGATCCATAATTCAGATTGGACGGCGCTGGTGGAGTTATAGCCTGTAGAGTAGTGCACGCGGGACTTCTGGCCCATCCAACACGTGTCCCTTAATCCAACTGCAATTTGCTTCTTTTCTTGCAGAATTTTTCCACGTCATCCAACTTCCACTGCCCTTTGTAACTTCGTGTCTCACTGAACAGCAGAGGTAAATTCATAACAACCAAATCGTTCCAAACAAAAAAAAAAAAGATTAAAGCATCCCGGGTGGGGCCCGCCTCAGCACCTTCGTCTCAGCTTCTTTCACCCACTCCTCTTTGAGGACTCTTCCGTAATTTCGCTCTAGGCTTGGGAATAGTTCACAAAACGACGACGTTCCGTTCCATGCCAACGGGCCCATCTTTTACAATCACGTCAGGTTAGTTTTACCTTCCGACACCGTTAGATTGCTGTCCCGTCACCCCCTCCTGTCATCTTCGCCGTCTATCTTGTCTGCAAATCCGTGGGTCCCAGATGTTGATCATATTACTGCCTGTGACGAATTTAAAATCGGAGGCGCTGTGATCGTAGCCTAACCGGGATACCAAAGCCCTGCACGCACACTGCTCGCACAGCAAAAACCAGCCTTTTATTTTATTTATTTTATTTTTAAAAAAGACGTTGATAATAAAGCTTCACGTTGATGATGACCATTGTTCTCCTTCAACCTCGCTTCGCCTTTACTGACTCTCTCTTCCTCGCCATGAAAATCTCTTGAAGAATATCTGTATCGGAGGCTCAATAATCATCCATATCTTTCTCAAATTTCGAAAATGGTTTCTCTGGAGGATTCTCACTCCAATTCCAATCGTTTCCCTTTAACCCGAAGCTATTACTCTACTACCACTTCCGCCAACAATTCTTCATCCAGAATCCAGCGGCACACTGGAAGGTCTATGCGAACCATTCGCTCTAATTTCTTCCAGGATGACCATAGCTGCTCCTTCACCACGGCCACCGAGAAATCTACTTGCCTGTCGGAAACCATGACGGATTCGGTCATCGACCTCAGGCTTGGCGAACTCGCATCGAAGAACAACAAATCTGCGAAATCTTCTTCTACGGAGGAGGAGTTGCTTGATCTTTCTCAAGCTTTCAGTGATTTCTCGGCTTGTAGCAGCGATATTTCTGGGGAGCTGCAGAGGCTGGCGAGTTTGCCGTTGCCGGAGAATGTGCTGAAGGGCGATGCCAGTGGTGCGAACAAAGAGCCGGAGCCAGAGCCGTGCCTGGGGTTCCTGCAGAGAGAGAATTTCTCTACTGAGATTATTGAGAGTATTTCGCCAGAGGATCTTCAGCCGGCCGTGAAGATCTGTATCGATGGGCTACTATCAAAGTCGGTTGCTGTGACACGATCTGCTGCGGCTAAGCTCAGGCTGCTGGCGAAGAATCGAGCGGATAATAGAGCTCTGATCGGTGAGTCTGGCGCGGTTCCCGCTTTGGTTCCCCTGCTTCGTTGCAGTGATCCGTGGACGCAGGAACACGCCGTCACGGCCTTGCTGAATCTCTCGCTTCACGAAGATAACAAGATGCTGATTACCAATGCTGGAGCTATTAAGTCACTGATTTATGTGCTCAAAACCGGAACGGAGACTTCGAAGCAGAACGCGGCATGTGCGCTTCTGAGCCTTGCGTTGGTTGAAGAAAACAAGAGTTCCATTGGGGCTAGTGGGGCAATACCACCGCTTGTTTCCCTGCTGTTGAGTGGCTCCAGCAGGGGAAAGAAGGACGCTCTGACGACGCTGTATAAGCTCTGCTCTATAAAGCCAAACAAGGAGAGGGCGGTGAGCGCCGGAGCAGTGAAGCCTCTTGTGGAGATGGTGGCAGAGCAAGGGACGGGTATGGCTGAGAAGGCAATGGTGATACTTAGTAGCTTGGCCGCGATTCCGGAAGGGAAGGAAGCAATTGTTGAAGAAGGCGGAATAGCTGCTCTTGTTGAGGCGATTGAAGATGGCTCTGTGAAGGGAAAGGAATTTGCTGTTGTGACGCTTTTACAGCTCTGTGCTGACAGTGTGAGGAATAGAGGGTTGCTTGTAAGGGAGGGTGGAATACCCCCTCTGGTTGCTCTTTCTCAGACCGGAAGTGTTAAAGCTAAGCACAAGGTGAGTTTCTAATAACTTAAAGAAATTAACATCATAGCCTGATCAATTCTAGTGTGCATTCAGTATTTGTTTCATTGAAATCCAATATAGCCCCCCGGATATATAGTGCGATCGTGATATTCTGAGTCCTTGGGATTTTGTTCAGCTTTCTATGATGATAACTTGATAAGGATTACACGGGTTGGTTGTAAGAAACTAGGATTAATGTCTACTTTCAGGTGCTATAAGATGACTTTAGACAATTAGCTTGCTAGATAGCTTTCATGCCAGAGGCGAAATCTTCTATCGTTTGAGCAAATTTTGAAGAGGAAGAAGTAATCTTCTCATGATGATTTGCCTTGGATAAAGAGTTAATTTTACAGGATTTGGAGACAACTTACCACTACAATATTATTTTATTTTGAGATACTTTGCTTCTTACAATATAGGCTTATACTGGCTGGTCTGTGTAATTTTCTGTTTCACCAATATGCTTTCTCTATGTTTGCTGACTTATATCCTAGAGATCAGACGTATTCTTTTTCCATCTTTGTTGAAGTTTCTGTTTGGTTTTGCAGGCAGAAACGCTCCTTGGGTATTTGAGAGAATCAAGACAAGAAGCATCCACTTCAAGTGCTTAGAGACTTAGATATTGCCTAGGAAGGTAATTATACCATGTAATTTGTTTTTGTATATATAGCGGTTTTTATTATTTGTACAGTGTGGCAAAATTAGATGTGTGTTGAAGCTAGAGGAAGCTAGCGGGCAGTAGACTGACCCTTAGATGTATGGATTTAGCTAGGTTTTGGTATTTTGCTTCCCCCTATTCAATTCGTTATGTTGTCTCGATTTACATGATTATCTCTGGGTTTGGGTTGATGCAATGAGATTCGGGTAACTCTCATGTTTGATGACCCTAGTTTTGTGTAAAAGGGTTACTGATTGTATGCCTTATTATTTTTGCCAAAGTGAAGGTGGTGTTTGTACTACATGGGATATGTTTGTTAGTCCATAATTTTTTGCTTGGACGAAATGGAACGTCAATTTCATAACCATGACACTTCACAAATGTTTTCTATAGCCATTTGAATTATTTCCCACCTCGTGATACGACCCATTAACAATCACCTGAACTTGTGGTGTGTTCTTGACAATATTCCAGTCTTTGCAGAAGTACACATCTATTTTCGTGCTGGCGATTTCTTTATTCCTTGCTTGTTTGCGAGGAAAAGTTTGGGAATGTAAATATTGAATCTTTCCTTGTGGACACCGGCACGTGATCGTTAAGATTTGAGAAATCCTCAAGTACAGACTCCTGTTAGTATTAGTTAATAAGAGTACGATCAAAACAGCTGTAGATTCCCACAATATGTGTAACCGCTTCTATGATTCATTATTGCCTTCTGCTACATATATTTGGTAACCTGAAAATCGTGTCATGATTTTCAGCAAAAGCTGAAGAAATAAAAATGGCAAAATCAGGAAGCCTGCATGCATCTTTCAGTTTACAGACCCAGCAGAATTCTGTATCATAAAAGATGGGAAATCACAATAACCATAAAAAGTTCAAGACTTTGAAAACCAGAGTTTTCTGAAAACCCTGATTCAGCTGATATCATCTTGTTCAAAGGTATTGAATAGTCTAAATATATGAAGGCGGGCCAGTAGTCTTCAAGAGAGATATGGGGTAAAAAGTGAGAACCTTTTGAAAGAGGATTAGACCTATAATAAAGATGCAGTCAAAATAGATATGTTAAATTAATACAATCTCATGTGTGTGTATCATCATCTATGAGTGAATTAATTATACATGTTGGACATTTTTATTAAGAGAGAATGCATGAACAAGAATAAATGATGGGGGAGAGTAGGGTCCACACAGTGAAAGGGGCTTACCAAATATGCATGCTACAAAAGCATCCATCAAATCCATCTTCCAACTTGCAAAATGCTATTTCTGTACATCACAGCCTAACAGCTAGCAGGTCAAACCCACCACTTCAACATTACATCATCTTTGGACATATTCTCTCTCTCCTTCTGATTGCCTCATGTCAGCTCAATATCACCATATCCTCATTTTTTAAGTTTTGTGTGTCCTATTCTTTGCCAATGCCCATTATGTGAAGGATATGGCTTTCCTCCCTCTTATTCTCCCAAAACCACCGTTTTGGTGCCAAATGGCACTGTTTAAATTTTTTTTTTAAATACCAGTCAGTACTTTAAAATAACTTTGTAGTACCAGTCAGAATCTATAAATATTTTTTTAAGATTATGAAATAATTTTTCAAGATCATTAAGTATCTTTTTAGTATAGATCAATATTTTGAAATATCTTTTCAGTATCAATCAATATTCTAAAATATCTTTTTAGTAACCATGAAAATACTTTTAGGATTTTGGAAAAATATTTCAGGGTATTGAATGGTACTAAAAAAAATTCAGAATACTTATTGGTACTGAAAAAATATTGTAGGATACTGATTAATATTAAAAACATACTTCACAATACTGAATGATACTAAAAAGATACTTCAGAGTACTGAATGGTACTAAAAAGATATTTCAAGTATTGACTGATACTAGAAAAATACTTTAAAATGATGAATACCATATGGGAAAAAAAAAACTGTACGGCTTTGGGAGAATAGGAGGGCAGTGGATGTAAATAGAATTAGAGGAAAGCTATGTCTTTATTTGAAAGCTCTCCTGTGAATAGAAGCTCGTGACCTTAATATTTTATAACATATTAATGCACAGTCCTTGTGTTACTTTGAACTTAAAATTAATCTCTTTCAAGACTTAGAGTATAAAAGGTCGTCATCCCTCTCTAACAAGTGTTCTACATAGAATTTAAATTTATATTCTCCATCTTACTGCAACTAAGAGCTTGTTAGTAAGATTTTCTTTTCTTTGTCTTCCCCTAGTAATTGTTCCTTCTGGTCCTTAATATAATATATATTTACCAAATTTAATTGGATTAAAAGAATTAATTGAATCAGTTAATATGACATGTATTTTCTAAAACATCCGAGTTATCTTCCATAATTCCCTCATTTCCTTTTCTCTTTGATTATAGTTAAGAAAACATTGATAAAGATAAATTAGAAAAATATTTACAAATATAAAAATTATGTCTTATATTTAAGAACAAGATTAACTGTTTAAATATGTCTTATATTAAAGACGAACGAGAGAGGTATAATAATGACTAAATAGCTGGCGGAGCAGGTATGCTTTGTCCTCCTGCGCTTCCTCCTTTGTTTGGATTGTTGCACTTTCAAATCCATCAAGTTTGAATAAAACTAGTGTCGGTGGCCTTTATCTAATCATCCATCATTAAGCACTTCAAAAGTTATGAAGTGTTTCTGTACATATTTTTGATTGGTGCTTGCATCTAAAGGTCTCTCTGTTTTGGTTAGTGGTGCTGGTACAAGTTTCCCTTCTCTTTAAAGCCAAAAAAAATAAATTAAACATTTTTTGCTTTCTGGGGTCATCGTCCAACTCCATTGTACTGGAAATCGAGGTTGAATATGGATTAAGTTCAGTTCACTTTTTACTTATTCAATGTAATTTCAAACCATATAAAGAAAACAAAACAACACATGTGGGTTGTGGCTCCATTAATCCAAAGTAAATCTACTTTATTAAAAAGATGAACTTGACGTAATTTGATGGATAAGCTTTTTCTTGTAAGTGGTTATGGTATGAATTTGCTGCAAGTAATATATATAGTATGTGAAGTAAAATTCTTGGAAGATTTACTGGATTCTAGAAAGCTTTTTGCATAGTGTACTTTTTATTAAAGGAACATATAACAGCAATAATCAAAATAAGATGTGCATGTACTCTGAGAAGAGGGAGAAATTAATGCAAGAGATTTTATATGATGAATGGTCTGTGGAGGTACGTTATGCTAATCAGGAAATATTAATGTGCGCTGATAAATTAGCTAGGGAGGCTCACTCTGATAGCCCTCAAGTTATTTCTCTCCCAGAAGTGCAACCGTATTGTCAATCAGAATTTTGGTGGAACATGCATTATGCGGGTGATAGGTCTTCCTCAAATAGGTACTGTGGATCAATAGGATCAATTTCAAGCTATGCTTGCCCAATGTATGAAAAAAAAAAAAATTGCAAGAGATTTTGTATGTTGAGAGATAGAAATAGAGACATTCTGGTAAAGACTTTAATCTAACCCATCTTCTTTAGTCACTGACGAAAAATGATAAAAAGAAAAAAGAATATTTGTCAAGAATGGGATTCGAACCCATGCCCTTTCGGACCAGTACCTGAAACTGGCGCCTTAGACCAACTCGGCCATCTTGACAGTTGATGTCTTTGAGCCGATGTTTAAATATATAGACATAAAAGTAAAGCAATGCGGACAAATAAATAAACTAATAAACTGAGGTCAGAAATTATAATGGAATCGTCATTTTAAAATTCTTTTTTTTTTTGGGGCAAGCTAGCTGCCTTAAGTCCTTAATATAAAAGCTAGTTGATTAATTTAGGGAGATTAAAGAAGTTAAATAAATTACTCTATTACAAGTAAATTAGTTTGGTGGAAAATGATAAACACAAGGGATAAAATAAAATATCTTATATTTAAAACCAAAGTTTACTTCTAAACTAGCTCTTATATTTAGGATCAGAAGTAATATTTAGAAGTCCATTAACTTTAATAAATAAATAAAAAGTCATAACGGCATATGGATAAATATACAAACAAGTCCAACCTGTTACCTTAATGAATTCAAAAATTATTTTTATTCCAAATAAGAACGAATGAATATATGTTTTTTAACATTCCGTTCAATAGGGCTCGCGAGTGTGCCAGTGGGAATCAAGATAAACAAATACTACTACAACATATATTTTTCTAGATTCATATATATATATAGATAGATAGGATATTATCACTACTAATTTTATGTTACTACCAAGTCACTACCATTTTTTCACCGTTGGATCAGAATTGATTATGATCCAACGGTAAAAAAATGGTTGTGACTTAATAGTGACATAAAATTGGTAGTGACAATATCATATTCATATATATATATATATATATATATATATATATTCTAGATCAATTTCATACGTCGTCCTCGTGGTTGTTATGGTAGTTGTTGTTGTTTTATGGACGAGTGGGAAATATATATTTATAAATTATTTAAAACCAATGGATACCATATTCAAAATTGAAGGAATCACTCATCAAGTACACAGATCAGCCTTCTTGAAAATGGTATATCCATATTAGTTTGAAACTTTTAATTCATAAATGTTGTAAAACTTTGTTCATACTCGTTCCGATCCATAATATATGGGTATTTGGAGAATTAATCTTATTTTAAATATAAGATATGTTTTTCTTATTTATAAATATTTTTATAATTTACTCATATTAATATCCCCTTAATAATAATTAAAGAAGAGAGGAAAGGAGAGAATTAAAAAATATATATAGTGTTTTATAAACTATATGTCATGTTATATAATTTAACTAATTTTCTTAATCTCATTAGATTAGAAAAATTGAGTATATTTTATATTAAGTACGGGAAAGAGAGTAGTTTAGTGAGATTAATAAAGTTAATTAAATTACTTTAAAGTATATATATTTACCGTTTTTTCTCCAAATTGATTTATTTGACCTATAAACTGATATATAGTTTAATTATATATAATATATGATATGATTAAATAATCTATTTAGCTTCCTTTATCTCTAAAAAAAATCAACTAGGTCTTATATTTAGGATGATAGTACTTATTTTAAAAGTATACATGTTTTTTCTTATGCTTTCCAAGACATGTGAAAGTTGTTAACCTACCTCAGTCAAACTTAGAAGTTAGACCATTTCAACATTTTTCTTTCTTTTTCTTTTTTTTTTTTAAAAAAGTCAAAAGTAGTCATAAAAGGAACCTTCTTAAGTAAATGGTTGAGAAAAAAATCATGTTGGTTACATCATATTATTATTCTACAACAACCTTTTCTTCTGGCATGTTTAAAAAAATAAATAAATAAATAATTTACATCATGCATAAATTCTTGACTCGAGACAGGAACTTGCATCATGCATACTTAACATAATTCGTAAATGAAGCTTATAGTATAACACGATAGAAAGATGTATGAGCAAGTTCTTCTATGAAATCCAGATGAACATCCATTGATAATATCACACTGATAAATCAACAAAGTATTTCTTACAGTCTGTGAAATTAAAAAACACTGAACAGTTGAAAAGGAAAAACAAGATAACGTACTGACCACCACTGTCAACAATGACTCAAATCTACAGCCAAAGGAGAGAGAAGGAAGAAAGGATTGAAAAGCCAAAGGAAAAACAGAGAAAAAGAAATGGAAAAGAAAGTGCGGTCTGCTAGTTCTATGTAATTGCTCTGTCAATGGAGATAGATGAGCATCCTTATGGAAAATTCTAACAACAAGCTCCATAACCTCAGATTATACATCTCAGAACCCCCAAAGAAAGGAAAACCCTATGTATCACTCAAGCTCAATCCTTGAAAGTGAAGCACTTTGCTGTAAAGTGCTTTGGTATTCGCGATTTCTTCGACAACAAGGCAAGCCAATTAGCTCTAATGAAGTTTTTAGAAGAACTAAAAGTATCTATCAGAAGAAAATGAAAAACTCAGTCATGCTTTCCATGTTCAGTCATCCCCTGCACCAGACATTCTTTGTCACTGTAACATCTACTCATCCTTCTCTTAATCTTCCTATGCAGCAATTCCTGAGGAATAAAATGTGTTCATAAGAATGTGAATAACTTCGGATTGCCATTATTCAAACTCATCAGAAGAAACACGTACATAATAAAGTATTAAAATGTGACAGCAAGCCAACAGCACAAACACAGCTTATACCAATTTGAATTATCAATCAGATTCCATTTAATCATCTCTAGTCTATCTCACTATACGCAGCAAGTTTGATAAAGTCTGAACATTAAAATCATTGTTTTGAAAATTGTGATTATGAAGCACAGGTTCAGGCAAAAATATGTGAGCTACTAGTATCCTGAAATGGTTAAATATCTTTGACCAAAAAAAAGAAATGGCTAAATATCACTTCAGAACCAGCATTCAACCAATGGCTAAATATGCCAGATCACTAGGATCACAGAGATAGACTTTTCTAGTGTTAACTACTAAAAGAACAAAGCAGAATCTATAAGAACAAAAAGAAAACAAAGTTGAACTTCTATTGTATACTTGCCTCTTGGAGCCAAAATCAAGTTCCCACCCCTAAAACATGAATTACTTTAGCTATGCTATGAAAAGTAAAGAACTTTAAAATACATTGATATAAAACAAATAGTACTTACCTCTATTTGATTGTCTATTGGCAACAGCATAAGCCCCAATGTGGCCACCAGAGCTTTTGCTTATCAAATCTGAAACAGCAGTTCCAAGGTCATAACCAAGAGAACCAGTATCTTCTAGCTCTGAAGGTGACGATCTCCAGGTGTGGTCACCAAAAAATGACCCAGCTTCGTAAATGTCTTTATATGCCCCATCAAAACTTCCATTGGATAGAGCATATGATGACACTGATTCAGCAATGGCATCACTACTACCTTTTCCATATCCTACTGCTTTTGGCCTAAAATTAACATCTCCAGGGCCATAGTTAAGAGTGCCCTTACCATAGCCAGAGCCAACAGTTCCGGCTTGATCAGCATTAGGAGAGGAACTCCACAGTGTTCCAATAGTACCAAAAGAGCCCATGCCTGAATTCTGACTTCCATACCCCTGAAAACCATTGGTATTCGTAGGATTATTAGCTAAGCTAATACTGTCATTCCCCCACAAATTCTGGTTTGCCGAGTTGTTTCCTACACTTGTACCAGTGTACCCCATGACATTATGGTACCTGCTTGAATTTCCATTGTATGAAGGGTTCAAGGCTCGTCCTAACATAAGGGAAGAAGTTAAGTTTGAATTTGCATTTTGACTAAATGCTGGTTCAAAATTGAATCCTGTCCCATAACTGGGACTTAATGGAGGATATCCATTTCGACCAACAGAAACAGGACTAAATCTGCTGTCTGCTCTAAGTCCATGCCCTCCAACCAAGCTAGGATTATATCCCTGAATGAAACCATTAGAAAAGCCACTAACTCTACTTAAACCATAGTTATTATATCCAGCTAATTGGCCTCTACTTGGAGCTGGGGATAATTCCTTCGGAACAGCCCGCTTAACCTCAACCATCTTACCGTTCAGTTCATGGAATGTTTTATACAGAACCTTATCCACTGCTTCCTCAGAGTCATAGGTGATGAAACCAAAACCTCTTGGTCTTTGAGTGTTATGGTCATACATCACAACTACATCTGTAATTGTTCCAAATTGATCAAAGTACTTCTTGAAGTCACTCTCAGTAACAGTGGACGCAAGACCTCCAACAAATATCTTCTTCGTGCGGGTTGGACCCGGTGATCCATGAATGCTGCTGTTGCTTCTGTTAGAAATGTTCTGATCATCCCTAGGGACAGCCTTTTTCGCTTCAACCTGCATATGGAAAATCATATTCAATAAAACATATTTAGAGACTAAACTAAGAAAATAAAAGCAATGAGTCAAGACTTGGGTAGAAAGTGTTTATGTTTGCACGATGCAAATTATGAACTTCAAGAGTTTCATCAGCAACTTAACCTCTTACAGATTCAGTTCAATAAAAATCTTCCCCCACCCCCACAAAAATGATTAGCTTTAATCTCCATCCCAATGAAACTATCAAATTCACAAGCAGTATCCTTTAATATCTAAATTAATGATTCAGAACCTCATATCCTATCAGCCTTTGACAAGAAATCATATGGCGAGTATATTCTTAACGAAGATCCAGCTGTGGCTGGCCTTTTGGAACACAAGAACATGAATAACACCCAATTCCTTCCCTGTGGCACAAATGTTGCAAAATACACGATCGTCAAATTCCAAATTCGAAGCTTAGATATTCTGATTCAAGCTTGGCATATACTGTTGTATTGCCAATTACTTTCTAGAATATCTTCCATAATAATTCACCACATTTAAACTTGCATCAGACATGAACATGTAATGACGGATCTCAATTTCAATACTTCACGATCAATTTTGCATCATAAAACTAAACGAATCAAGCCCAAGCCCAGATTTTATATTTGGAGACATGATGCTCTACCAGAAAAGCAGCCAGCAGCAATAAAATAGTGATGCTCTAGCAGGGACGATGTTCTGAGACAAAACTAAATGAACAGAGATGTAAAATAAGAACTTACAGTTCTACCATCGATGACATGTTTTTCCATAACAACTTGTTCAGCAACAGAAGGATCAGAGAAAACAATAAATCCAAAACCACGAGCACGCCCTGTGGTCCGATCCTTCATAATCACTGCTTCCACCACATCTCCAAAATTCTGAAAGTACTGTCTGAGTCGTTCTTCATTTGTGTCCCATGAAATTCCACCAATGAAGAGCTTGCCAGGTTCCATTCCCATTCTGCAATTCAACAAAATTACATTTCTAAGCAGAATTTAATAATGAAAAAATTCTTAGAAACGATATATTTCATCTCTAACCCCAGTGAAAAGGCACCCCAAAAATAGAAACAACATAAACAGAATGGATCCAATCATTTACTCATAATTAGCGTATTCGTTTCAGAACTTCCAAGACAATATGAATTCATCCAAACAGGCAGCATCGAACAAAGAACATCATAATGTGGAATGAACAGAAGGAAAAGTAAAAGGAAGGAAACTAAATCTACGTTAATCGAAGAACTGACAGAAGAAAAAAGAGACAGGATATTCTAGACGTCAGCTGAGAAACAATCATACTATGATTGAATCCAGGAACATCGGACCTTTCATCAAACAGTTACCGATCAACCCCAGAATCCAGAAGTCCAAGAGCTATGGAAAAACATCGTAATTGAATACGGAAAAAAGGTTCGACGCCGAACTCTGAAAGTCATTTGGATGGAATTGAGAAGAAACAGGATTGACAAAGAAAAAAAACTCACCAAATGAAGACAACCCAGATGAAAGATTGGTACAATCTAAGATCTGAGAGAAGGCATAATAGGTAGAGAGGGCGAGAGGCCCTCTTTTTTTTTTTTTTTTCCTTTTCTTTTTCCTTCTTTCTTTTTGGCTTGCAATTACGGTTGATTCAAGCAGATAAAATATATATAATGAACGAAAGCCGTGTATCACAGAGGAAGAGATATGTGAGAGAAAAGGAATATCTATATATATATTTTGTAGAGGGTGAGATGTTTGTTTGTCTATCTTCCTCTCGGGTAAGAAAGTTATGAGCGAGAGAGACGATGGTGGCTGCCCAAAGTTTAAACTTAGCTACAGGTCGGCGCACCAAAAACTTTTACCTGCAAGAATATATATTGGATCGTTTCAAAAATTAACCTTTTTATTCTTGCTCTGTTTTTCATTGCTTAATAAGAAAATCATTGATCAGTTTAACGTTAATCCCTGGTGTAATAGTCATTTGCCCATTTTGAAAAATCCAAACTTTAATATTCTGACCAATGAAACCAAAAAAAAAATAAACAGCACTTGTGTGTGTTCTATTATATGTTTAGTTGTGAGATTCTTGTGTCCCATCAATTTGAAAGACCGACCAATCACCCTACTATTCTGTGCTGCCAATAATTTGGGGTAATGAGTAATGAATGGAATTATTGATTTGGCTAAAAACCACTATATAATTTTAGGATAATTAGTTTTTAATAGGATTAACTTCTAATAATACTTTTTGTTGTTTGACACTGCGTACTGCCAAAGTCTTTTTTTTTTTTTACTCTGATCTTTTGAAAAAAAAAAAGGTTTATATAATTTATAGGTTTGATAATAATAACAAAGTTAAAAAGTATATATTTTGACCGGCTCAACTGGTAAAGGGGTTGGACACTCTCACCAAAAGGGAGGGGGTTCGATCCTGGCCTTGGTCAAAGCGCTAGACGGCTTGCCCTGCTCAACATCGGTATCACCTAGGAGGAAGGGAGATTTTGTCCTGCCCGTAGATCGTGAGTGAACCCAACCCCTTTCTTAAAATTTGTGTATAAAAAAAAAGTATATATTTTGAACCATATTTTGATGCTTTTTTTGGGGGGGGTCTTGCATTTGTATGCAGTCATGTGGCTCGTTATCAATATTGATTTGTTATGAATTTTGTGAGGAGTTCACATCTGAAAAATAACGAATTGTATATTATGTAAGTTGAATCCAATTTTCCTAAAGCCTTTTTATTTCAGAAGTATTTTTACCATATGTATTTTATTTATTCACTGTCAGCGTATCAGTACTGAATTAATAATTTTTTTGGGTACAAATTAAATTAATAAGTTTTTATTATTTATGATTTATGAATAGTATAACTGTGTAATATGGAAAAAAATAAGTATATAGCTATTAATAACTAATATGTAACTAAATTAAATACGATGTTATATGTTTTTTATACATGCCACATATATTTCAAGTAATCTGACCAATTATAATTAATTAATTAGTAAATTAGCCAACGTAAAAGTAAAAAATACTAAAGTTTTAAAGTAACTCAAGCTAAGTTAAGAACGACTTAATACATAAGACTCAACTCTTGTAACATCCTGATTTTTCTATTTTTGAAATGTAGAAACATCTTGATTTTTTCTATTCATAGCACTTAAAATGAGTAAGTACGATTGTAGATATATAACTTTCAAGGATAGGATTAAGCTTAATTAGTATAAAAATTTATTAAAATTAGTTTTAAATCACTTAGCTAGAATTGGATATGAAGCTCTCCCACAAAGGACATAATTTATTGGGGCCGAACAAGATCCCCCCAACTAGCGTATGTATGACGTCAAATATGACCTTTCCTTACATAAGAGCACCAATTGTTGTCTATTAAAACAAATTTATATCAAGTGAAAATAAAAAATAAAAATAAAAGTGTGAGAAAGGAATATTCGAAAGAGTAATGTTTGGCTAAAGAGAGGGTTTAGAAATTTCAACCTCTTGGTGCATTTTCAAGCTTCCCAGCACCTAAAATGACTTCCTTTTTACACCCTATGATTTTTGGGATCGTAGAGATTGGAAAACGTTAGGGTTAGCGTTTTTTATGGTTCCAAATGTTAGTTGTATTGTTGTGTTGTGGTAGACTTATGATAACATTAGTGTGTCAAATTGTCAATAATGTCTTACGGTTTGTTTATGTTGGTGATAAAAAAACATGTTTATGTAAGTTGAGACTGAATTCTAAACAGGTACTTAATTCATAATTATATTGACTATTTGCTATTATATGTGCCTTTTCTGTCATGGTACTTAATTCATAATTATATTGACTATTTGCTATCATATGTGCCTTTTCTGTCATGGTACTATCATAAACGTTGCACATTACATGGTGATTTTTTTTTTTTTGGATACATCATGGTAGGGGAGGGTTCGAACCCTGGACATGGGGGAGGGAGGCCAGTTAATACTGGCTCCTATGTCACTGCGCTACTAAGATACTGACATTACATGGTGATTGTAATTAGTCATGGTTTAAAAATAGTTTACTCTTTATTACCGACTTGGAAACTTTTTTACTATAATAATCCCATTGTGATCGCTTCAATTCTTTATTATCTTGATGGATCGCTTAAAATAGTATTTAAAATGTTTAAAAAGCAGGATATTTCCCTTTAGCTTATCCATTTGGTTGCCTCTGCATGAAACATGTTATCTATTTTGGATATTACAATTTTTAACAAATTTAATTTAAGATCAAATATCTGAATCATTTAGCTGTCTCTGGTTGACTTCATACGATACTCTTAATTTGATTGAGTCACATTGTGGATTCTTTGTATTGTAATTTTTAACAAATTTAATTTAAGATCAAATATCTAGTGTTGACCCCATACTATAGTCTTAATTTAATTGAGTCACATTGTGGATTCTTTGAATAGTAATTCTTAACAAATTTAATTTAAGATTATATATTTATGAGTTCAACAAAGTCCTTTCTTCAAAATTATTTTAAAAATCCCATAGTTCAACATCATTATAATAGTTTACTTTATATATAATATTTTTTTTAGCAAATAAAAATTTAACTCATTTACTCCTGATTTTAATTAAAACTAAATTGAATTTAGTAATATTTTGTGACTTTCATTCAATGAGAATTTTCATAGAAATACCACTAAATCCCGAAAATAATACTAACAGGCGATTTATTTAGATAATAAGAATTTTAATGATTTTTTTAGTTAATTAATAATGAAAAAGAAGAATGATAACAATGATTTTTAGTTTAGTGTTGTTTAAAAATGGGACCTAAATGTAATTAAGTTGAAAAATATAATTTATTTTTTTTCAATATTATCCGTATTAATTGTACTAAATTATAATATTATATTAATTATTACTCTCACTCACCATTTTTATTAATTATGGGCATATATGTAAAAATAATAATTAATCAGCTTTGAAAATAACTAAGTATCTTATAAAAAAAAGACTAAATATAATTATTTGTTAATTCCTTATAATAAAAAGATAAGAGAATATGTTTAATGCTATAGCCTATAGAATTACATCCATTTGGGGTAAAACTAAAATAATATACGATATATAAATATAGTTTTAAAAAAAATGCGTCCCCCGCTGAAATCAATTACTTCCTCTAGTCTTTATTATAAGACACCAACTAACTTTTTCACAAACTAATAAAAGTAGTTAAAGTTAATAAAGTTGCCCTACAATTTTAATAACTCGCAATATTACCTCTACTAATTGCACTAAACTCTAATATTATATAAATTATTACTCTCACCACTATCATCATTAATTAAGGGCAGACATGGAAACAAATAATTAATGCTCATTGGAAATAAACAAGTACCTTATAAAAAATACCAAATAAACTTACTAGTTAGTGCTTTATAATAAGAATCAGATGGAGTAATGCAAAGGCACAAATATTAAGACAGATTTGTGGTTATAACCAAAATACTCCTCTTTATCTACTTTAGAATATAAAAATAAGAAATTAAATTGAAATAAATAAATAAAGTAGGTAAGGTGTGATAGACAGGAAGGATTGCTTGGACGCCCACTCATTCAAATAGTTTATTATTATTATCCACCTTCATTTTTGCATCACGCACGTGCAATTATGTTCTTAATTGCTTTCAATTTTCAAATTTGAATTACACTTTATATTCCATTATTGTTTTTATTATTATTATTATCATTTTTAAAGGATTTTCGTTATCTAAAATTTCCATTATATAGAAATTATTTGACTATCAATTTAGCTCTTCAATTTTTAGGGAAAAATTGAAGTCACAATTGTTTGTCTGCCTTGAAATGGTAGGTGAAGAGTTGCACGTGGAAAAGAATATAGGGAAAAAAAAAACCATTTCAGGTAAGTCTAATTTTTATAGTACCAAATGAATAATTGTATAGCCTGTTAAAGAATTTATCAATAAAATTTATTTTTCATGTGGTTTTAAGTTTATTTGTAATTTTTTTTACCAGATAAGTTTATTGTAATTGGAGGTAAAAAAAAAATTATTTGCAATTATTTCTATTTACATTCTTAAATAGTTGGCCTAAAAATGATACTGCATAGCTCGTAGAAACCCAAAAAAAAAAAAAAAAAAATCTTTTGATATATCTTAGAATTAAAGGTCAGCAAAGCAAAAAGAAAATTACTTATATTAATAAAATATGTATGACAAATCTGGATCAATTTGCAGGATCAAATGTCGGCTTTGGGTTATATTAATAATAATGTCATTCAAACAATGGAATTTTGTGATAGCAACATTTTTTTATTTAGCATGAAAAAGTCAAAACACAATTATTAAATCGATGAGGGAATCCTGATCTGCATGTAATTAGTTTTATAGGGAAAATTGCATTTAGGTCCCGGATAAAAGAAAATATGATAAAATGATCATTTGAAATCTCAAAATTATATTTACGTCTCGTGAGACTTTTTTGTGATAAATTCTAATTATCAAATGTCAATAAACTTTTCAATGGATGTTCATAGAGTTATCACTATAGTGCCCGTGAACTTGTCAGTGGATGCCTTTGGACTTGTTAGTGAAATTGAAATTTATTGTAAAAAAATCCTACGGGAATTAAATGCAATTTTGATATTTTAAATGACCATTTTGTCGTATTTTCCTTAACCGGGACCTAAGTGCGATATTTTCAAATTTTTATGTTAAAAATTTAGCAATGAAATTTTTTAAAAGACTTTTATAAAACTTGTGTTTCTGTTGTCAAGTTTTTAATGTTTTAAAAAAAAAAAAGATCCAAAACGTAATATGCGTGTGTGTGCACAATTTTAATTTAAAATAATAAAAAAGAACAATGAAAAAGGTAAGAATAACTAATAAGATAAAAGATAAAAATAAGCAAGACTATTTAGAATTGTAGAGAAGTAACTT
Organism: Acacia crassicarpa; assembly: GCA_034222035.1. Classification (NCBI taxonomy): domain Eukaryota; kingdom Viridiplantae; phylum Streptophyta; class Magnoliopsida; order Fabales; family Fabaceae; genus Acacia; species Acacia crassicarpa. The sequence continues at coordinate 10,496,628 of JAWXYG010000011.1, forward strand.
GGAATATATCAATAGATAGATTGTAATCATTTTTATGAAAAAAAATGATAATATGGTCACTTAAGATAAACTTAGGTAATAAGAATTAGGAATGGAACGCAGATAGAGAATTTGATATATTTTTAGTACTAAGAAGGGGTCGGACACTCTCACCAAAAGGAAGGGGTTCGATCCTGGAGTTAGTCAAGGCGCTGGGAGAGACATCATAATTCCTAGGTGCCTAGGTTAACGCCTGAGGGTAATAGACAGTTCGCCCTGCCCAACATCAATATTACCTAAGAGGAAGGGAGATTTTGTCCTGCCCTTGGATCGTCGGTGAACCCAAACCCTTTTCTAAAATTTTGATATCAACAAAAAAAAAAAAACAAAAACAAAGAGAGAGATCTGAAATTCAACCATGAATTTTGTTTTATTTGTTAATTAAAGAATAAGAAATGCACACATTATTATGATTATAGGATTAATCGTTTTGACCATTAATATAAAAGTCAATGCCATAATTGGTAGTTCTTATAATTTAATCGAATTTAGGTTTTAATTCCTATAATTTGAAATTTTTAGTTTTGGTCATAAGAGTTTTATAAATATTTAGTTTGAGTTTAATAACTGGTTTATACACTTTTAACGAGTTTTTATTTCGATCCCTATACTTCATTTAAACTCTTGTGAATATATAGGGAATAAAGCCAACGATTCGAAATTTAATGTACTTAGAGAGTAGTTTTAAATTCAAGTACTGATGTTACCAAAAAATTAATGCAGGAGGTTTTTCTCGCAATTAGAATTACTCTATATAGTTTTCAGTGAGATATTTTTTAAGACAAATTAAAATATATATATATAATGTCAGATAATTTTTAATAAGAAAAATTTAACTAGATACTCATAAAATTACTTATTAGAAATTTTATATACTTAAATAATTAACTCGTCTATTACCCATTGATTCCACCTCCAAATATTTTTATGAAACCGTAAGGTTGCATCATGTTAGGTTGCATTTTCTGCCATTAACATATTAGGAAGATTGCTTGCAAGAAGGCAATGGATGAAGAAAAGTAGAAAACAGACAACAACAAAGAAGACAAAAAAAATTAATTAATTGCCAAGCTACTCCTAGCATGATGGTTTTAGGACCAGCCTTAGGAGTTGGTCTTCCCCTTGTCCAGGGTTCGAGCCCTGCCTCCCCCTCCCCCACTGGCTGTATCAAAAAAAAAAATTTAATTAATTGATGAAATTGATGTTGAAAAAATTGTTCCAAATAAAGCTTACGTTGTGACAATGAATGGTTCCTACGGGTTCTTTTTATTTTCTTTGAATTTCTATTATGGGATTTAACCCTTTTTTTTAAAAAATATATATATATATATTTGGGACATTTTTTTAATAATTGATTCGCACGTGCCGGATGATCATGTTCAAATGTCCCCTTGTTCCCTAGCTTTTGTGATAAGATCGATGAGTGGATTCTTAAATGATGTGCAACTTGGATTAAACAAATATAATAACAGACTCATCAATTGGAATAAAAAATTCAAACATATATTGGTCATTATTTTTATTTTTACCGTATTATTCTCTTTTGAAGAGACCTGACATATTAGTTATATTACCATTAACTTTGTAATGAGTAGTCAAATTATCAGTTTATTTAAACTAAAAGTTAGGAAAATTGTGAATTCGAATCGGACACTCGTAAGTATTTATTTTTTTCATAAATAGAAATTAATAGTGTATACTTAAATAATTGAAATATAAAAATTAATAACAATTTGATTTAAATATTTTTAAATTTAAATAATTGAAATTAAATCCATTAACATTCATAATTTATCATATTTAGTAAAGAAATTTATATAAAATTTATAGAGTAAATACTCTTTTTGATCATTGGAAAAAAACACTGAAAAAGACGAATAAGGGTTGATTGGTGAAAATGATAACTTCGGTATATAAATTCATGAATTTAACTGAGTTTACAATGATAACGAGTTTACTAGTAATTTGACTCGTTTTTTTTAAAAAAAAAAAAACATAAAAACACTAAATTTAGCTCGCGAATTTAACAACAATACTAAGCAATCCATTGAAAAAATGATAGATTGACTATTGTTATGAATATATATACATATATTAAACATTTTCTGAACATGATAGTAGCATTATTTTATATGATTATAACAACTTACGTTATTATAGAAAAATATTTTATCTTTATTGACTTTATTTTATATTTAAAACCGGAGTACCATATACAACACCGCACATCACATAATATTAAAAGTGTACCAAGTCTTACTTTATCACACATCATATTATTATATCTTATTAATTAATTGATTAACATATACTCACCGGCCAAAAAAAAATTAAAAACATATACTTTATTTTAATAAAAATCATAAAAAGAAATTAATGTCGAATTTCTATAAAAACACCTTTTTCAGTATAAATTAAAAGAATCTAATTGTATTTAGTTATCCCACTCGTTGCTTCATTCACCAATTCAATTGTCTAATCAATTCGAATAGATTAATCCGATCCAATTATTTGAAAATGATATAATTATTAGAATTTGAGTTGTTCAATGATTGATTTATCCAGACATGAATTGAATGGTTCTAATTAGATCTAATGGTCATGACAACTCACAACTTGAATAGTCCAACGAACGGAAAACAAGAACATTAACACTAAACTCCATTACATTAGACTTAATCAAATATTAATAATAAAAAAAATGTGCACCTTAGGTGTGAATGTTTATATAGAAACAAGGGTCACTTGTAAATATAATTACACTATCGACAAGGTATGAGTAGGACACCACATTACACGTCATTAAAAAATAGCACACCAGTCCACCAAATTTACTATATTTGGTGTATGAAAATAGGTTAAATCAGGCTTGATTAAATAGATCTGAGCCTATAATAGGAGTTAAAGGTTTGAGTCTAAATGTAGATTTTTTTTTTAGGCTTAGATTTGAGTCTTTATAATGCTTGGTTTTTTTTTTGGTCAAAAAAAGATTCCATTAAAATAAACTTCAAAGAAGTACCATTACAGAGAGAATAATGCTTGGTTGAGTATAAAACCTTTTTAAAGACCTATTTAGACCTCATATTGCAAGCTTTAAAGGCTAATAAACCCATAAGTAGACTTTGTTTACTTTGAAATTAGAATATAATGACTAAAAAAATAAATATTGAGTTATTTATATGATATAAATATAATTATATTTATTTAATGTGTAAACAGGTCCGACTTTAACAAAATAGGTCTAACCTATTTATATATTTAGACCTTGACTTGACATTTTTAATAAACAAGTTAGGTTAGACTATAGGACACCTGATAGGGATCTGACCTATTCTAATGCCAATAAGAAAGGGTTTTTAGAAATATTTGTTAGCATACATATTATACAATAGAAGAGAGCATATGGGATAAAAAATATTTTAGTAAAAGTATCTAATTTACGTTAACTACCGCCGCCGGTCATCGGCGGCCGGGGTGGTGGCCACCGGCGGTGGGGCCCACCGCGGGGGGTATTTTCTTTTTTTAAAAAAATTATTTATAACTAAGGGCAAAATAATCATTTGGCTCGAATTTGCATATCCCCTAAAAGTCCTTGTCACCTCTCAGTCTTTTTGCAAATTCAACGGACTTTTGGGGGTTTTGCAAATTTAAGTGGTATTTTTATAGAATTTTCCTAGTTCAATTAATCTTTGAATGCTTTAATTAGATTCGACGCTGGACTAATTAAAAGAATCAAAACTTGTCTAATCTATTTTAGTTACTCTGCTTTAGGGTTTAAATATTCGAGTAGTATACTTATATTCTAACTATTTAAGCAATCCGATACTCATGCATAAGTTGACCAAAAAAAAAAATACTCATGCATAAGATTTTCTTCTTAAAAAATAAGGTTTTTATTTAAATATTTCATAGAAAAAATCAAAAAAATATTATTATTTATTTGATTTAATGTTTTTGCAATAATGTGCAAGAAGGGTACCCAAACAGAGAATTTAACGAATAAAGCAGGAAATTGTTATGAGAACAAAGAATAAGAAAATATAGAGAGGATGCATTACTGATCTTTACTAGGTGCAAGATAGTAAATAAAGAAGAAAAAATGAGAGTTGGCTCCCATCCTCTTCTCATCGTTTTCTTCATTTCAATCGTTGGATTAAAATCTCAACGGTTTAAATTTAATCTTTTATAAAAATATTAATAAAAAAATTTAATTATTAAAAAAATTAATAAAATATTTTAAAATAATAATTTTATAAAAGATTAAATCTGAACCATTGAAATTTTCAATCCAACGGTTAAGATGAAGAAGAATATGGGAAATAAAGTAGATAGGAGCTAAGTCCAAAAAAATGAGAGAGCTCTGATTATGTCAAGCTAAACCTAATTTAGCTTATATGGCAACTCTTATTTCTACGTTGGACTAAGAACCCGTTTGGATGTAGCTCTTGTAGAATAGCTTTTGAGATTTATGAGGTAAAAATGGCTTTTGAAGAATAGCTTTTAGGATTTATAAGGTAAAAATGACTTTTAAAAAATAGTTTTTAAATAAAAATAAACAGGGATAAAAATAAAATGTTTAACTTCAATAGTTTGTAGAGGATTCAGTTTGAATGCTTATCATTAGATAAGCATATGATCTGTAGACTGCCCGGAATCTATAACAAAAAGATAAATATCTCAATTATCATTTTTTTAAAAAAAATTAAAAATTATGAATAAAAATTTAAAATCTAAACCGTCTAAATTACTTTTTTTTTTTTTTGGTATGAGTCTAAATTACATTTAGACAACTCCCAAACACCTTCAATTTCTCTATTCATTTTATTGGGCTTCTTGCCCCTTCGTGAGTAGTGACTTTCTTTATTCTGAGAAATTGAAGGCCCACCAATCTGGCGGCATCATCATTCTCATCTTTTCCATTTCTCAAGACTCTGCTCGCTCGCGCGCTTCGAGTACAAAACCCTCGCCAAATTGCAAACTCCACAGTTCATGCCATGAAAATATTCAAAATACCATCTTTCACTCCTTAACATGTAAAACCCTTAAACCCCTTCCTATCCCTCTTCCCATATTTCTTGTTATTCCTGAAGTTAAATTCATGAGCTCTATTTCGAAGATGAAGTCTATTTTAAGCCCAAAGTTATCGGCTTTTTCTCCTCACCTTCCCAAGCCTCAAACCATTTCTCTTGCTTCTAATGCTTCGCCTTCTGAATCTCTCGTTCGGCATAACTCCTCTTGCATTTCCAATCATCTCCACCTTAAGTCAACGCCTCTCTTATCCAATAGCTTTGTTTGCTCGAGCCAGAGTCGGAACTTGCAAATGGAGGCGTCTCGGCCTCCGTCAGGTGAGATTCATGTGATCGTTGGCCCGATGTTCGCCGGCAAAACCACCACACTTCTTCGTCGTATGCAATTAGAGAGCAGTAGCGGCAGGTGAACCTCTCTGCTCTGTTTAGCTTTGACTTCACGATTGAGCACACTTCACTTGTTGAACATCTCGAAATTCTCTGGTTCACGCCAATAGAAGATTCTGTGGATTATCTTGAAGGGTGGAATTGCTTTTGTCACATTGATTAATTGTTTAATGTTAGATGCCACGGACAAATGCATACAAGCAAATTATTAGCCCCGTAGGGGGAAAAAAAATCAAAATTTAAGCTATGACGAACTTGTTTCTGAATGGAAGATTTGTGGTTGGAAAGAGTGTTGGAGTGGTTGAATACTCAATGCACATAATATTACTGTTGACTTTGTCCCCACTGATGTATTCCCCCCCCCCCCCCCTCCCTGCCTTTATTCCCTTTAAATATTTAAAGACCAATTTTTGTAACGTTCTGCTTAATAATATGTTGGAGACGGGCTTAATTTCTTGGAATGGAATAATAGCTGGATATGTTTTAGAGGGTTTTAGAAAGTGAGAGAACCTGGAGAGCAAGCCCATCATGTAATGGTCAATTGTCGAATTAGATAATGCATTAGCTGAAGGCACCCTCATGATTTTCTTGACAAAAGTTATGCTGCTGTTGAAGATTTCCTCTTACAACATTTATTCAGTATTTCTCTCTGCGTCCTGGTTATGATTCATTGCAGCAATCAATGTTATTTTGTGAGCAAGTCATCATAACCCGGGTGTACTTCATTTTATTCAGTAAGGGGAAGCTCATATGTTTGCCATCAATAGTGGGTAAGGACCATGTCCATCTGTTTTTGCTCCCACCATTTGGTAACTGAAAAAGTGTTGATCTTCAATTCTAATTTATGATGGTAACTGAAAAAGTGTTGATCTTCCATTCTAATTTATGAGGAAGGATGTCTGCATTGAGTTGATGCATTTGCATATTTATGTAGCCCGTAAAGTTCTGCAAGTGTTCTGTAGGAAAATTTCATTCTCAATGGTATTATAAATATCTCTTTCTTGAGTTTCATGATGTTTTATATTTCTCTGATGCAGAAATGTGGCAATAATTAAATCAAGCAAGGATACAAGATATGGATTAGATTCGATTGTCACGCATGATGGGTTCAAATTGCCGTGTTGGGCGTTAACTAACTTATCATCTTTCAGGCAGAAATTTGGCCCTGATGCTTATGATCAGGTATGATTATTCTGAAAATATTTATTTTTATATATTTAGTGTAGAGCTTTCATTTGAGTGTGCACTGTACATGATCAACTTTATTACAGCCTTTTCGTTAGCTGTAATGGGTGGTTTGGGATGAGGTTGTGTGTGATTTAGTTTTACACCAAAAATTGTTGAAATGGTAGGTTGTGTAATGGATGGTTCAGGATGAGGCCGGTGTTTTTTATGGGTACTGTTGTAAGGGTTGCTGGTTTTCTGTTGCATTGTGTTTGATTCTTCTAACTACATGATGACAGCTTGATGTGATTGGTATCGATGAAGCTCAATTCTTTGAGGACCTTTATGATTTTTGTTGTGGGGCTGCTGATCATGATGGAAAGACAGTAATAGTGGCTGGTTTAGATGGCAACTATTTGAGGTATTGCTTTTGTGAACACTTTTTTTTTTTCAAAACTTCACAAAGTTCTTCTGTTTAGATAGAACTTCAGCGTAGTCAAAACTCTTTTCTTTCTGTCTGACTTGACAAGAATTAGTAATTTAATATCAGTTTGACTTTGTAATTTACACATGTTCAAATTTGTTAGCTGAAAATGAGCATCAATTGTTAGATGAAACCCAACTTTATATTTATTTTCTTCATAGGAATTGGCTTTTTGAGATTATAACCCCATGATCACTAGCTCTTCTCAAGTGTAATCAGTGCATCATTGAGTTCATGAAATCTAAATTTGTTTTGTTCCCAAAGTTGTACTTCATCAAGATTAGTGAAGGATTTTATCAGGCCATGGTTGAAGTCCTATGTTGTCAAGAAGTTGTCCTGATGGTCTCTGTATCCTACATTATAATTGTAGGAGGAGCTTTGGTTCTGTGCTTGACATAATCCCCATTGCTGATTCTGTAACAAAACTAACTGCTCGATGTGAAATATGTGGGAAGCGTGCATTCTTTACATTGAGAAAAGTAGAGGAGACACAGGTCGAGTTAATAGGCGGATCTGAGGTCTATATGCCGGTTTGCCGGCAGCACTATGTCAGTGGACAGGTAGCCATGGAAACAGCAAGATATGTCCTGGAATCTCATAAGGTTGAATGTAGCTCTCACACATAAAATGGTCCACTTCCCTGTGTAGTGCTTTTTGTTTACACAATATGACGTCTTGCTGAACTGTCAAAGTTTAAGCAGGATAGCTATTGTAGCAAGTTGTAACGTTGTATGAATAGTTTTAGGTCTGAATGTATTCAAAACTGTTGGGAATTAGGACGGGAAGGTCCACTAGTATTGTGTATTAGACATTATTAACCTACACATCAGATTGTATTGTGTTGGGTGTTTAATATGAATGCTTATGCTTTACACCTCTTTTTCGATTCTTCTAGTTATCTTTTCAATCTATTGCAACGTATGAACCCAAACGGTAAGTTCATGCAAACATCCACAACACTATGGTAACGTGATATGCCCATAGAGATACATGCATTTTTTTGTTGTAGCAGAATTGGCATCAGGAAACCAACATGGAAGTTGGTAAGTTGGTCGCTTAAGCATAAGGTTTTGCGTGAGTTTGTGTAAATATAAAAAACGGTCGCACAAAGTTTCGATGGCTTTAAAATGCAAAAAACATATAGAATATGATAGGCTTGAAAATGCAAAAAACTCTTTAAGAGAGTTACTTTCCTTTTGTCGTGTGTTTGAGTTTGTGTAAATGCATAACACTCTTTAGGAGAGTTACCTACCGAGGAAATGACAATGTTGTAATTTGATCTTAGTTGGCATCAAGAGTTGCATTCACAACTGAATAAAATGAAAAAACTAGATGAACAGTTATACACATCTTCTGTATACTATCAGAGTTCTTTAAGGAGAATTTAACTAACATAATAAACACAAAATTAAAAAGATACTAGTTTTCTACACATGTAGAATAGATAACTCCAAACCAACATTGCCTAAGGAGAATTTAATTAACATAACAAACACTAGTTTTCTACAAATGTAGCATAGATAACTCCAAACCAACATTGCCATATTCAATCTCATCATCAATCCCATCAAAGAAGGGATCCTGAAGAAGCTCTGATGCAGAAGGCCTGTTAGAAGCAAGACACTTCTCAATAAAGTCCTTAACCTTGGGGCCTCTCGCCTTTTCCACGGCCTCAGGTCTTATTCCAGAGGTCACCTTCTGATAGATTTTTGCAATACTATCACATTCACTGTAAGGAATCTCAATCGTAACCATCTCCAACAAACACATACCAAACGAATATATATCAACATTCTCTGTATAGTTCTCTTCATACAACTCTGGTGCCATAAACTCTGGTGTCCCAATCATGGTATGTGCCCTATGACTCTCTCCCAACATCGTCGCCACCCCTAAATCTCCAATCTTGATCTGCCCCACATTTCCATTGATGAAAATGTTACTGCAATTAAGGTCTCCGTGAATGATACAAGGATGATGAAGATGAAGATACTCTAAACCCTTCAAGATTTGCCTGCACCATTTCTTAACGGCGATAATGGATAGGTGGCAGTGTTTTTTTCTGTAATCTCTCAGGCTTCCCGAAACGCAGGCCTCAGTGATGAAGTTCAGAGTCCTCTTCTCTTTGTCTGTCCATGAATGGTAAAGTTTTATGATGTGTTCGTTCTTTAACTCTTTCAATAACTTAATCTCGAAGTAGAGACGCTTGATCACGTCCTCGTTGCTGGCGAATTTTTGTAGAGAGACTTGGTTCCAAGCCACCTCTTTGCCTTCTAGTTGATCAAAAGCTCTGTACACTTTCTTTACAGAGCCTATTCCTAGTAACTGGGAGTATCTTCCATATCTTCTACTTGGATCAACCTCAATAAATTGGTCAGCACCTTTATCAGAAGAATCAGTTTCCATTTTTTTTTTCCTCTTTTGCCTACTTAGCTTATAAATAAGCTAGAGAGAGAAAGAAACAATGGAGGAAAGTATAATCAAATGAAGACAGAAGAGAAACAGAAACAGATAATGAAAAAGTATGAAGAACGACTTTCGATCAAGTATAACAAACACGAACAAGACATTGGAATTTTTTTCTGGAAGAAAATATAGTAAGACTTTGATCAAGAGCAATGGAGAAAAATATAGGAGACGAGGGTTGAAACAAGTAGACAAGTACTTTATAGTACGATTTAGATGACTAATCTTCGGATAAATTTGTTATTCACGATTACTTCGTCTGAATCAATATTTTAAACTAATTATTTTCTAATAATCGGAATTTGAAATTTGAATTGAAGTTAACATTTTTAACCAAAAAAAGATCCATTTTTTTAAGAAAAGAAAAGAAAGATATTTAGCCGGATTTTGTATTTGATTTAATGGATCAACGTAATCTTTATGATCAGGTATGAATCAGTATCAGAATCCTAACAATTAATATTCTATCCCAACATAAAAATCTACATATTTATTATAAAGTAACCCAAGATTTTTATTAATAATGAGATAGATTATTATCTAAATTTAGTTAGCCTTATCTCAGTAATTTGAATTTAATACGTATAAAATTTATAAAGCTACCAAATTATATTTTTTTTATAAGTTAGAATGTCAAATTTAGTGTAAAATGTTAAATCTACAACTATTTTTTAAGAAACAAAATGTGAAGAAAAGAAATGGGGTGATAATGACTATTAAAATAAGGGAAAAACATTTCTCATGTTGCAGGAGAAATGTTTTCTCATGCCACACACACATAAAATGATGGGACCCGTATATATATATATATAATTAGCACTATATATATATGTGGGTCCCACCATTTTATGTGTGTGTAGGAATCTTGTTTCTCTCCTGCAACATGAGAAAAGTAAACCCCTTAAAATAAATCTTTCATGGAAAAGAAATTTTGAAAATTTAATTATGAAAATAAATCTACAACTTTTGAATCCTTTAGCACTAACAAACCTTAAATAATATCTCTGGGAATATAAATTTTTTACCATTATTTTGTGAATTTATTTTGCCGTCGTATAAAAATAAGCAGACCAAAATTTTATTTTACTTTTAAACTAGATTTTTTTGAACTGATTTTATTCCTTTTTCTGTTTCAAGTTTCAATCTCTCCTCGGCATGAAATCTGTAACAGAATATAGTCCACGACTTCATACTTATCGGTTCGTTTAGGATTTAATCAGCTTCAAATAAATTAGGAAAACGGCATACAAGATTGAAACTTCCCATACACACACACATCAAGCTTTATTATTATTATTTTTTCTGTGGGTTTATAATTAAATGAGAAAATTTTAAAATAAAACATTGTGATTAGAGAACTTGACATAATGAATATAAAGAACTTGGCCTAAATATTTTTCTATATATATATATATAATTAAATATGACCTAACCAAAATCAATTCGAAATTCTAATAGCTTTACACATTGAAAACTAAGCACCAATAGTGATGTTATTTTCGGGTAAGAAAATATGAAGTTAGTATTCATGTATGGTAAATTATACTACCTCCTTCTACTTCTCCATGTCCTTCGGGAGGGAGTTTTAAATTGTTACAAAAATAATAAAGTTTACCTATAGATTTCATTTTGGTTGCAAGTAATAAAATGGATATAATTGGCTCCCAAAAAGGAAGAAAATAGGCTATATATTAGGCTAGGAGGTTTGGGCATCTAAGTTCGGGTTTTCTTAGACCTAAGTGTGAAACGTTAAAAGGCAATGCAAAGGCTATTTGTCCACTTAGACTAGCAATAGAAATTAATTTTCTAGTGTAATTTACGATATATAAGATAAATATATGATATATTTTATGTCAACTTACGTGAACATGTTTCTTGAATACTAACTCAAAACATGCAATACCAAGGTTATTTGTCTATTTAGATTAGCGGGTAGGAATAGAATAATTATATGACGAGAATTGACTTGATTTACCTAAACATATTTTTTGAATGCTAACTAAAACCAACATTATATTTTAAAAGCTTAAAATAAATTCTTATATGCAACATAGTAAGAGTGAAGAAAGAATGTCTAGGAATAAGTAAAATCAACCAACCAGGATATATTTTTAAAATTTGACAAAGTATAACAAGCATATAAATCTAGATTATACTACCTCCACTCATAAATCTAAAGCGTTTATAATACAATTTATACTATAAACTTTATTGTACAATTTATACTACAAATTTTGTTATAAATTTAAAACCAGAAAGAGTATATGCTTAAAACAATTACAAGTATTATGGAAGGCGCGGGGAGTGTTGAAAGGGGCTGAACTTGTATGCATGAAACGCAGGGTTCAGACTAAATGAGTAATTTTACAAATTATTTATAATTTATAATTATCATTTAAATTATATTATTTATAATTTTACATAACGGTGCTAATTAGATTCAAAAAATTAAATAAGTCAGGTCAGTAATTTTGGCTTGGCCTTTTAACACAAATAAGCCTAGCAAGAGAACTAGCTTGAATATACCCATGTTTACAGTGAACAAATAAAGAAAGAGGAGGGAGCGATACAAGGCATAAAATTAATTAGAATAAACCTAAGTAATTTATTCATAACAAATGTTGTATATTATTAAATTATATATCAGTTTATAAGGTAAATATAAATATTATATTTAATAGACCAGAGCGAATAGCATTTTGCATTGAGCTGAAGTGAAAACTTTGAGGAATAATTTAACATTGTCAATTCCTTGTTACTGATTTTCATCCACCTGATCACTCATAGAACTCAATACAACTTCTGTTCATGACACTGCAAGAACAAACGGCTGTTTCTCTAACAAAAGTTGTGCCATCACTTGAATAATTTCCTCCTGCTTGCTTTATACAGGCGTTCTTATAACTTCTGCAAAAGGTTGTTTTGAGCCTAGTTTCACGCAAAGGCTAAGAGTAGAGGAGAGGTAGGAAGTCACTCGACTGAAAGAAACGTAGTTGCTTGAAAGATGTGTGAGGAGAGCGTGATGGCTCAAGACGAACAAGCAAAGGACTGAGCTAGCATGTTTCCACACAAGACAGACGGCAAGTGCTTGTGAGGCAGAGGAACAAGGCTCATTACAAAGCAACATACAATAATACACCAAGAGACAAGCCATGTTTCAAACCATTCAACAGCTTCATTTTATCTAATGAACATTTTACAAATAATCAATTGATCTAGTAACAAAACCCAAGGTCGAAAATAGAGAACACAAGGGTTAAGGAGAACAATTCAGCGTATTCATGGAAACTTTTGAGGCAAATCTCTTAACATAATGCTTTGATCACAAACAGCAAGTTTCTTCACCAATGGAAGAAAGATCTGAACAAGAAACTAGAGGAATAGATGGGAATGCCGAGCCAGACAACATTAGTAAGTCAGCTCCCACAATTTGCCATATCAGTTCAGCATTCAAAATCAACAGGTTAAGAAAAACTAGGGAAAAATAATTCAAACCGTCATAGAAACACAATCATATAAAAAAATGAATTTTAAAATAAATGAAAATCAGTGCAAGATTCCTTACCAACACGCAAGTTCTTTGATATCTGTAATAGTGATACCTCATTACAACATTTTCTAATAAGCCTCTGGACTGCTACTTCTGAAAATGGTCTTTTGCACCAGCAGGAAGGAATCCAAGCAAACTGAACAAATGATAATGAAAACTTCACATTCGAATGCATTTGCAAAGCTGCTCAAGATTCTGTTACACATAAACAGTTCTGGTGCAGCATTACAAATGCATTTTATTGTGGAAGTTTGGAAACAGCTACATGCCCCAACTGTTTCTACATGGTCAGGTCTAAGGTAAGTGTAATTGGCAAAACACCTAAAAACAAAATTTATGTTTAGTAATGAGGAGCTTGTGGAAAATGCGAAGAAAGCTTCCTGTATTAGTAATGAGGAGCTTGCTTTCTAGGGTATTACCACTTTATAGTTTGTCCACAAGCTCCTTTCTTTTTTATCACAGGAAAATGCGAAGAAAGCTTCCTGTATTAGTTTGCATGACATATAATATCTAAGAAGATGAATGATACCATGAGGATTGATTATTTTGATTGGGATGAATAATAAGAAGTGCAAGTTCCTCTAAGAAAAAGCGGACATAAAAGGTCTACAAGTGAATAGCCTCAGAATTGCAGAATAATAACATCAAGGCTTAGAAGCCATTCAGTCCCGAAAGATGGTGTTTTTTATAAGTTATCATCACGGGCTACACATATAAGTGATATTAACTTGGAACCAAGCAAACACAGCTTGCCCCCAAAATAGTGGCACCATAGAATCAAATCTATCATGTGTGAATCTGAGACTATAAATTGCAAGATAAAACCAGACCAAAAAAGAGTAGTCTCGGAATTGTAAAACAGAATTGAGAACCGGCAACAAAAGAAAGATTAAATATGTATGTCTCATGGCCAGTCCCAAGAAGTAATGGCAGCAACGCTGCTCCACAAGGCGATGGAATATGAGACAATATCGACGGAGAATCTCCCAAGTGAGAGATCCGTCAACGTCGACGAACATTCGTATGCGACGTTTACTTGGGAATATGCAAACACAAGAGTTATCGTTTGCCCCCACAAGAAAAGTTAGGGATTTGAGCAAAAATCCCCCGTCGCAAAAGAAGAACAAAGAATCGAACGAAGATTTACGAGAAATGAACGTGTGATAAACAAGAAGGATTACTTCATTACCTCAATCGCTTCACATTCGAGAAGGAGATGAGAAGGAAGTGGTAATACCCTAGAGGCCTGGACTATGATTTCGGATGAGGATACCAAATATATTTATAAAGAAAGAGATGGGATGGGGATTCTAATTCGGCGCCCGATCATGCAAAAACCCTAATAGGGTTTATCAATGAACAAGAGGCTGTCTCATTGGGTCAGCCCATTTTATTAACTTCCACAGATAGAGCAGGCCCATATAATGGGTTTTTTTTTTTTAAAAAAAAACATATTCTAATCCCTTATAATTGTATAAATTTAAACTGTATTACTATCTCCTGTAGTCATGTTGTTAATATAAGGTTAAATTGATTTTTTTTAGAGAAATTAAAAAAACCAAATATATTAGCTTAAAATATTTATATTTATTTTTTAAAAAACTAATTTATCCGACTTAAAAAATGATATATAATATAATAATACTTCCAATTAAGTTGTTTATTTAGTTTTTTTTTATACAATTTTATTTAGTTTTTTTTAATCTTTCTAAAAAAAATCAACTAAATCTTTTATTGAAGATCAGATAAAATATTATTTAAAATTGAAAACTTTTAAATAATCAAGTGTACTGACAAAATTGAAGCAACGACAGGCTCCAAAGGAAAAAAGGATATGATACGACATCTATGAAGACTTGGCATTTGAATTTTTTATTCTTCATTCAACGTTGTGGTCAATACGGATCTCTCAGAATTGATCCATATCTCAAGACTGCAATTCAGTAGATGAAAGATGAACTTCATTATCATCTTTAATTTCTCTTGAAGCGGCATTCTAGCCATTACACAGATAAAGAAAACTATAAGCAGCTTAGATACTAACAGTAGACTAAGCCCTTCATCTCCATGTCCTTTTGGATACTGACAAGAGGTTAAAAGCAAAATCAGTTACACAGTAGTTGGAGATTTCTTCTTCTATCGTTCTAGCATTTGACATTTACACAGCAACTTCTGAGATTAGTACAACATATGTAGCATCAAAGCTTAGTCCTATGAAGATTCTGCTGATACAACTGACTGACGCTAAAGCTCAAAAGGAGGGGAAGAAAAAGCAGAAGAAAATGTACAAATCTCTAAATAAAGCAGTCAGAATCACCACCAAGCGGAAGAGGTGCTCATATCTCTGCTCATCCAAGAAAGATAAAGAGCACCATCTCTGCATTCAAGCCTGTACTTGTCTTTGAAACCCTTCAATAAATTTCTGACTGCAGCTGTAGTTGGGGCACTCAACGGGTATTGTTTAAAACCGGCCATGGCAAGTCTTGACATCCACTTCCGTAGAAGTTCATGCCTCTCTACCCTCTCTCTTCCCTCACAAGCTATCATATTGACAATGTCTCGAGCTACACAGTGTTGTTCTGCACTAATCCGCTCCTTATCTTCTCTATTAGAGCTTCCCGCATCGATCGATTCAAACATGGCTGTATAGTAATTTAGTGTCTCAATAAACCTTGGGAGAAAGGGCGAAGTGTTCGTGTTGGATTCCTGCTCAACAAGGGTCATAACTTTGGGAGACAGGCTCTTGACCAATCTCAGTAACCTGTCTCTATGGTTCTCTGTGCTAACACTCTCATCAGGCATGTGGTGAAGAACATAAGGAAAGTTCACAGCCACGGCTTCCCCAGGTCGAACTCCTAGGTTCTCAAGTTGAACCTCACAGCCAGACATGGCAGCACTATGGAACTCGAACGGCACTCCAAGGGATTTGGCATGATTTGCCAAATTTTGTCCTACAATATGAAGCCCGCCACCTCGAGCATGAAATGATTGGGAGTCATCAACACCAGTTACACGAATGTATGGGGCCCCACCAGGCCGCTGGGCTAAATCCCGAATTAGTAACTTCCACTGGGTGCCCTGTGCAATTTGGAAGTCAATTATATGAATTCTGGATTCATTTTGCATTGCTTCTAGGATGACAGCATTGGCAGATGTGTAAGCAAACGGCCAATATGGGCAAATCCTATAAAGGATGCCCATGTAGTTCATCAGTTCTTTGCTTGTTGGAGGTTGTTCTTGTTCACACTTCAGAGATTTGTAGATGGTACTCCCAGTTGATCCCACCTTCGCTCTAAGCCCCTCCAACATGTAAGCTCCCAACCTCTGAAGTGGATCCCCAGAAACTGACACCATCTTCACCAATACTTTATCCATCAACCCTGCTGCTGTTTGAAAATCGTCATCGGACACAGCTTGTGCACATCTAATCAGGACATCTTTCAAGTCAAGTTTAGGGATCATTTCTACAATCTGGTCCCAGTTCCACCCAGACACCGCAGATGCTTGCTGCTGGCCGACCTCGGGGCAGAAATCACGGCTGTCTACAATATCTGGCTCAGGTCCCAACAATTCGTGCTCTAATTCCTTGAGCCAGTGCTTCCATTCGTTGCCACCATCAACACTAGAGCAGCCACTGATTGGTGATCCATAGGTGTTATCCAGGGACTGGTGCTGATCTGAAAGGGATGATTGAGTCTGAGAACCTTGTGGTGAAAAAGGACTCCTATTGGATGAATTGCTAGCAAAGGAAGAGGAATCACAGGCTATGGGGCCAGGGGGTGGTGGTGGTGGTGGTAAGGATGATTCAAGAGTGAAGTATTGTTGGTTGCAGTTCTCAAAAGAAACTGTGGTTCCCTGGCTGTTATCATCAACGATTTCATTATATGAATTGCTTGGCAAAATCTGGAAACGAGACAAATGGTACGTGTCTGTGTCAAGCATCGGCTGGTGATACAGATGGAAACCAACTGAACTAGGGTGTTTCTGACTTGTTTGCATCTAGAACAGGTTGCTTTTCTACTTGGTTGGAGAGACAAGTTGACCTTTCTGAACTCTTGATAGTTAGTGAAGGTTCTCCACAACAGGTTCAATTGTTCAAATCACTCGTTTAGAAGATGTTAACAAGCTAATTTAAGCAGTTTCACTGATGAATCAATCTGCATATTGAAAAGATGAAAGATGCTTCAATTGTCGGCAGAAGTTATTCCCACCAACCGTCCAGAAAAGTGTTGACGAGACTCAACCTGCATAATAGGAATAAACTATCAATATAGCTTTAACGTGGATTGAACGGAGAGAATGAAAAACTAAAAGATTAGATCAGGTTGACAGAAGATCTAATAAACCGCACATATGCCATAGAAAAGCAGATTCCACTGTTACATACAAAATGAACAATCGGGAATCCTGTGACAGTCTCACTAAATGAACTCCCTCACATCTGTGGATTTAAGTCTAACCCCTTAAAAATTGATCACGGGTAAACTTTAAAATTCTACAACTGGTAGATTCTCAAGATGTGAGAGATCGGCAAAGAGTTCTGGTGTGCTTGATCCAAAATAAATTAAAAACAAGTACATATTTCTCATGCGCTGCAGACGTAACTCTTGAGCAGAAATAGGTTGGGACGGATTTAACAGATTCAGAGCCACAAATCACAGAGCAGAATGGCTTTCCAAAAATTAAAAGCAACTGACTTACGAAGAATTCAAGAAAATAGCCGGAGGGGAAAAAAAACGGAACAAGACGATTGCGGAATTTTAAGAAATCAAAACTCAAAAGAGAAAAATCGCAGATCCCAAAGAGATATAAATCAGCTGAAGCCACCAGCCATAACTCTTCGACTTTTAGGAGAGAGAAAAAGTAACAGTTTGCGTCAGATAAAGGAGTCTTCAGCCATTAAAGCCAAAAAGGAAAGAGAAGTTTATCTAGATTTATTTTCCAACAACACCAATGGTAAACCGAGGTGACAAACACCCAATACAGAAACTGTTTACAAATGAAAGAGTTCAGACTCTAAACAAAACAAAACCAAACACAAACATCCTAAGAAGTTTTTCGCAGACTGTGAGATAAAGTAATACGATCTTGGATCTTCATTCGACAGCTTTTCTCCAATAAGATGAAGAAAGGAGGCTTTCAAACTTCAAATACACCACACACAAAAAATCTTCACATGGAAAATTAGACCCGACACCACCTCTCGTCTTTCAAAAGATGAGAATAAATTAGTGGATTTCATTGTTTTGTCAACACAAACCCAGATTTGTATCCGCCAGAAGAAAAATTATACGTGACAGCTCAGAAAACCAGCGCAACTTCAGAAGTTGAAAAAAAGGTAATAAGAAGGAATTCTGGAAAGTCGTACCTGAATATCTCTAGAGTGTCAGGTTCAGTGAAGCGATTATTCGCAGAAGAGGTTGTAATTGAAGGGCAGGGGGAGAGAGAGAGAGAGGGGAAGGCGTGGCCGCCGGCTCTGAAGTTCTGGAAATGATGAAATAATTAATGGTAGAGAGGGTTTTATAACGAAATAAGGTTGAAATTACGAATTTGACCCTAGGCGACCCTGTACGTTGTCCCTTTAGGGGCACAGGAGCTGATAAGACTGCGATTCCCAGTCAGCTTCTCCAATCAGAGTGTACGGTAGAATATTCTACAACACCGAGTAAAATCACTCCAAATTTATCAATGCGTGGTTTTAGAATTTAGATGTTTCTAATTTTTCCGCACAAATTCAAATAATTCAAATACAGTCAACTAGTTTTTATTTAAATTGAGTTGGACTTTAATTAACAAACTCTCTGACATCATTATTTTTTCATGAGATTTTGATTGTTTTATTTATATATCAATATAAATTAAATATAATTGTATTTTTTAAAAAATTTATGTCTGACCCATTTGCTTATATTTATTGGGGCTCCTTTTTCAATCAAACCTTATCACAATGTTAATATTATTATTGGTTCTTTTTTTTTTTTATCGAATTTTAATTTGATTTTGGTCATTGTAGATTCAAATCAATCGGTTTTTGTCTTTATAATTTCATAAGAACTTGTTATAAATTCAAATATATGACCAAAATTAAAACTAATTAAAAGTATTGGCCTATTGGGGGTCTAATGTTAAACTCAAACCCAATTTTTTTTATCAAATATAGGAATCAAAACTATCAATTTGAAATTACATGAACCTGATAAATCCAAATTCCATAAACCTATTAAGATTAACAATAGGGTTAAGTATCAATTTTATCCTTAAAGTACGCACCCAGGAGTAATTTTGTCCCTTAAGTTTTCGAAGGAGCAATAGTTGACTATTACAGTTTCTATGAACAATGTTTTTTTTTTTTGCTATTACACCCGGTTCACCAGAGCTTCGCCTTGCCTAATCCGGATCGAGGTTCTGTCAGGAGCATATCGAGGTTCTGTTGGACGCATACGCGATGACCTCTCCCAGGGGAGTTTTCTGCATCCACAAGGACTCGAACTCGAGACCCCTGTTGAAGCGGCTCAAGTCTCTTCCACTTGAGCCAACTCCGTTTGAGTCAAAAAATATTAATTTATTTTAAATTTTAAACATAGATTGCGTTGTATGTAACTCCAAAATTCATTTATGTTTCATGTATTGTTTTCTAGACGCATGCAATATGCAAGTATTATAATGAATTTTGAAAAGAGTGTGCACATAAAATATAAAAAATACGAAATTGATAGAATAATAAAATATCGTTGGTTTGCACAACATTATATTGAAAAGATCAACTTTGATGGGCTGAGGTGAAACATGCTGGTGGTGGTTAAGTGTAAGCACCAGCATATATAAATCAAAATTAAACTATTTAAATCCTTTTTTTAAATGATTATATCATCTACTTGAAAGAAATTGTAATTTGAACAATTAAAATTAAATTTAAATGATTCAGAATTTATTGTGTTCGATAATAAGACACATATAATATTGTACACTAAAGCCAAACTCGTCACCCATCATAGTGGTCACTCGTCTTTTGCTTATAATCATAGTACGTCATTCGTTTTGTCGTCTTTTATTTTTCTATGACCAAATTAAAATGCCGGTTCCAGAAATAATTTGATTATTATTAAACGTATTTATTTGATATGCTTCAAGATTATATTCGGTATTCCTATCCACCGTGCATTAATTTGCGTGTTATAGAAGTAGCAGACTATCTCGACCAAACATTAGTTTCATTATTGTACTTATTTTTGTTCATTCGACATGGTTTTAGGTTGACTGTTGAGAGCCTAACACAATCATAATCTTTTTTTATGATTTTGGGCATATATAAAATATAGACGGAGTTCTAACCTATCGGTTAAATAAAGTTAGAATATAATTTTAAACTTGAGATATGGAAAATGAATTTGGAGTTGAAGGGTTTTTAATTTGTTTGAGTAAAGAGTAAGACATAATATATGTATGGTGATTTTGATAAGAGATAAGTGAGAAATGATTTGGAAGTTATATTCGGAGAGCATGTCATTTAGCAAGAAGCAACGTTCAAATATTTTGGATCAGTTATAAAACAAGATGGTGAAATTAATAGAGATGATAATAATATAATTCTAAGTAGTGGTATAACTAGAGAAAAACTACCGGAATTATATGTGATCAGAAAGTGTCTAATTATGATATAAGGTAAAAAGAAAGCTTTATTACAAAACTACAAGACCAACGATGTTATATGGTAGTAAATATTGCGCTTTAAAGGGATAACATAAATATAAAGTAGAGTTTATTGAGATGAATGTGTGGTCATACACTAAATGATATGATATAATTCATAATGATCATATATGTGAATAAGTTGGAGTGACTTTAGAAAATGATAGAATATCATCTGAGATGGTTTGGTTATGTTCAAAGGTCACTGGATGAGTCGGTGAAAAGAGTTGATCAAGCAATCTGGAGTTATATAAAAAGAGGTAGATAAAGATTAAAGTGAAAACACAGTAAGGTTATAAAGTGAGATTTTATAGTTAATAATCTATTTAAAGATCTAATTTTTTTATAGAGTGTAATGGTGTAATGTGATTTATGCAGTCGACTTTATATAGTTAGATAGGGTTTTGTTGTTGTTGTATAGTGTTGCACTTATTTTCCATTGTGATATTCCTATTTATTATTTTCACTCTTTATATTTTGCATATTACTGATAAAAGAAGGGAATCTATAGAAATCTCATTAAGATTAAATGGCACATTCTGTTTACCACAAAACAAAAAACAAAAAAATTATCTTAATACTATATGGGTGGAAAACTAATGTGACCTAAAAATAAATTAACAAAAGAAAAGATTCATTGGCCAAAATTACTAAGAATAAAAAAGATTTTGCATTAGTGTCGGCCGCTTTATTATCAAAGGCTTTGTAGCCTAGTTGTATTGATACTCTCCAACTAGTGGGAGGTTGTAGGTTCGATCCCATTCGTTGTAATTCAGGTTATTAGTGTCTGCCGCCTTATTATCAAAAAAAAGATTCTGCATTAACAAATTGTTGGTTGAGATACTCCTCAACTAGTGGGAGGTTATGGGTTCGATCCCATTCGTTGTAATTCAGGTCATTAGTGCCTGCCGCCTTATTATCAAAAAAAAGATTCTGCATTAACAAACTGTTGGTTGAGGTACTAAATACATCATCTTTATAAAAAAGAGAATAAAAGTTTAAATTTCAGAAAACAGATTTATTCAGGAGAGATGAAAATATTTACCCTCTAAATAAAAAATTCTTGATTTAATAAAAAAATTAGGCCAAATAAAAATAAAAATAAAAATGGACGAATAATTAATTAATCAATGGCGCAGTCAAGAAAACCGAGTAACACGCATGCGAGATTGTGTGGCATTGAATGCTCCAGGCGCTACACGGTGGGAAATGGCATAATTGAAATTTCGTAGAGAATCCGTGGGCAGTTAATAGGTGTTCCTTTTTTGGTTTTTGTTTGTGCGTGTGTGTGTGGCGATTCAGGTCTGTTCCAAAAAGTTGACCCATCTGCGTTCCGCGAAGCCACACTAGTCAATGGAGGGACTTTGTATTTATAAATATAAATATAAATAATGACGTGGAAATTGCAAATGAGCGTTGAAGCCACTTGTGGGCAGTAATCACCTCCTCCTCTCCTATCATCCACTGCCAAGAAAGCCCCATGTTCCTTCTGAGCCTAGCCGGCCGGGTTGTTATCACGTGCATCATATAAATATCACATGAATTAAAAAAATAAATTCATCAACAATAATAGTTAATTAAATTAAGTGAACGACTTTTTTAGATGTATGTATCCTTTAATGGGAAAAAAATTTCTACTAGCATATCATTTTTATTTAATATCGTTATATCTAGTCCTAAATGTAAAATTTAGTTTATTTTTTAGAAAAATTAAGAGAACTAATTAAATTACCTTAAAGTACTAATATTTATTAGTTTTCTTTAAACTAATTTATCTAATTAACAAACTGATATATAATCTATAATATATAATATATGATATAATTAAGCAACTTATTTATTTTTATTAGTTTCTAAAAGAAATCATTAGATTTTATATTTTGAATTGGAAGTAGTAATAATATTATATACTCTTCTTCTGCTTTTATTTATAAATCACTTTCAATATGTATAACCAAAATTGGGAAAAAAAACCCCCTTAAACCGCAATAGTTATGCCTTAATATTTAACATTTCTCAATAAACTTTACCATTATTTAATATATACATTGTGTCTTATAAAAAAAAAATATATAGAATGATAAATAAATGTTAAAATTGTACATTCATTAAAAAGAAATGCTAATGATGTAACTTATAATTAAATATCAGAGGAGTATGAGTTTATATTCCTTTTTTCATTAATATAGAATCCAATTGAATTTTTAAAATTTTTTAAATAAGTTAAATAGATTATTTAATTATATAATTATATGTTATGTATTATTATCTCTGGTTCTAATTATTGAAGCATTTTTATAGATTATATTATAAAAATATTTCTAAAATTAAGACTAGAGGAAATACTAATTTACTATCATATGTACGAGTATAAATTTATAACGTAGGGAAATTAGTTTGTTAACCAAGTGTTGTATTAAAAATAGGAAGTTGAAGTGTATACAAGTATTTTTGATGAGGCAAAATATGACAAAAGAGTTGTGACGTCAGATATCAAGCCTTTTGATTATTTATTATTAGTGGGTTTTGATACTTGGATTGATTAGCTGGATTGTCAAGAAGGGATCCCACGCACGCTTCCGCGTTGCACGTGATGAAAGGCCACGGGAAAAAAAGAGACGATAAACTCATTTTTTCAACCATAAAGATGGCAGGTAATAACTCAATGGGAGGCTTGAAAAATGAAAACAACGTGAACATTATTTTTCCCCCCTTCAAATTTAACCTAGAATTACAGAAAAAAAAACATTTAAATATCATTTTAACTTTTAAAACTAAAAAAAGAAAAAAAACCATTAAAACTTGTAAATGATAAAGAAAATGTGGGATGGGAATATGAGTTTTTCAATTTTGTTTTAAAGTGCAAAAATACACATGAACTTTACTCTAAAGAGCGCTCAACACCACGTACTTTTTTTAGGTGCAAAAATATACACGAGCTTATAAAACTAGAGCAAAAATACCATCACAATTAAATTGCTTTAACATCTGTTAAGTACATTATGAAAATACCAAAATACCCCTCACCACAGGAAAAAAAAACAAAACACGCTCTCCCTCCCCCTCCATCCTCTATCCCCTGCAACTCTTCCAAGATTAGTGACGATTCCCAAAGCTAGTTGAGAAAGCTCAATTGATCGAGAAGGCAAGATTGAGTACAGAGGAGAGGAGGAGAGATTAGAATTCTCGATAAAGGGCAAGAGGGCATCTATGAAAATACAGCATCCAAAATGATCTCTTTTACCAACAGCCCCTTTGTAAAATAGTTTTGAAGTGCAAAATGATGAAAAATAATGGAAATCGTCCGCAAAGTACATTGTGTTGGGGGCAACAAATGAATATTATACCTCATCTTAATTGCTTAAGGGCAAAATTGTGGCATTGTTCTAGTGTCGAAGAGGTTATTGGTATACTTACAATCAACAGAGACATCAAAATCAGTAGAATAGAACAGAGGCCTCCGGGACGAAAACAACGTCGTTTTTGTCTTTTAGCAAGAACAGAGAGATCGACTGTGAAAGAAGGAGTAGAGAAGAAACAACAAAGTGGAGAAGGGTCGGTGATGCTTTCTCATTCTTTCTTGGGAAATCTAAGGCACTTACGGAGGAAGAGAAGCTGCGTCTTGAGTTGTCCTTTCTCGATGAGATCCTCGCGATTTCTCGAACTAGCAACAATGGCATCGATGTCGGTGGAGGGATGTAGTACGACAGCTATAATTCGTCGACGATGGAGGAGTTGCAGCTGTAGCCTGTAGCTCATGGATTTAGGAAAAACCAATGGTCAGTAGCAAAATCTAAATGAAAATCTCATAATAATTATAAGGGCATTGATTTGCAGAACATAGCTTTAGCTTCAGCAGTGTGAACAAATGAAAGTGTGTGGGATTGATGGAGGAGGAAGAAGGGAAGGTAAAGTGAAGGGTAGATGTGGAATTTAAAATTTGTAGATATTTTTATTTTTTAAATAATGTGGGTCCCACTAACGGAGTTTAACCTCTTTTAACGGCATATGCATTTTTGCTTTAGTTTTACAAGCTCATGTGTATTTTTACACCTAAAAAAAGTAGGTAGTGTTGGGCGCTCTTTAGGGTAAAACACATGTATATTTTTGTACCTTAACCCTTCATTTTTGTAGCTTAAAGACCAAAATGTCTTATTTACAAAATTTTTTCACTATCTAACCATTTTGTTAAAATTATTACAATTTTTGTAGGCGGTTACCAATTGAATATTGAAATTGACTAAAAAAGAAATGATTTTGGCAAAAACTCGTAATGGTTTTGAAAAAAATCATTGCATACTGAAAAAAAAAAGAGTGAAAGAAGCATTTTGATCTTTAAACCAAAACATGAAAAACACATATTTTTACCTCATCCATTATCTGTCATTTGTTAATTTTAATGGTTTTTTCTAGCTTTGAAAGTTGAGGTAATAGCACTCTAGTCTTATTTATAAGTCTATTTTGACCAAAAAATTTAACTCTATTTATAAGTCATTTTTCATGTAATAAATGAGATTGTAACAAATTTACCCATATTAATTGAACCAATGAAGTTAGAGAAAGAAGAAACAGTTAAAAAATACCTAATCATAAATAAAGGCAAAGTTGAAAATTTACCCCATAATCATTGAGTTAACTAACTTTTATTGGTATGTGAAATTTGGTCAAAATGGACTTATAAATAGGACTAAAGTGATATGTAAATGTCTTTTTCCCCTAATATTATCATACAAATAGTGAGAGAAAAATTCAAACTTAATGTGAGCGGTGTAAATTATCAAACTTAATGTAAATTAATGAGAGAAAAATTGATAAAGGTTGGGGGCATTTTGAGACCGAAATGGATTGAATTACCGCCCCAGCATGGTGGACCCGGCATCCTCGGCAGGTCACCCGGACAAAGGCTCCACGAGTCGTCCCTAGATCTGGAACCGACTTAAGGACCACGGCACCCGCAAGCCGGTCTGGCCAAAGGAGAAGGCCTTGGCCTGAACGATGGCCGAAGGTAATATATACCTCGGCCGTCCAGAAGCCTGAACAACCGAGCTGGGGGGCAACTGTTACGGACTAGCCCAAAAGGCCCATATCCAAACCATGGCCCAACCATGCCTGAGGCAGAATCAGCACAATAATGGGCAAAGATATGGAATCCCATTAATCTAGGATCCCATTAATCGAGGATCTCCCCTAATCATGATCCCGAGATATCAGCCTCTGATATCTTGGCCCTGGATATCGCTCATTAACCCGGGGATACTCGCACCAGACTCCTCTATAAATACAAGGGAACCCTAATCAGGTGCACACGTTCTAATCTATGCTCTCTTTACTTTCTGTCACAAAGAGCACACACACCACCCCCTGGCTTCACGCCTCAAAGTTTACTGCGAACTACGTGAACTTTGATCCCTTCAAAGGGTACGTAGACTCTAGGCTTGACAACCTAGTCAAGTCCAATCTATCTGTGTTCTCAGACAGAACAATTATCATACGAATAGTGAGAGAAAAATTCAAACTTAATGTGAGCGGTGTAAATTATCAAACTTAATGTAAATTAATGAGAGAAAAATTGATAACGTCAGATGATCCATGTGAGCGGTGTTGACTGGCGTAGAGGGATGTGGAAAATTCAAACTTCAAGTGAGGTGAGAAAGACGGGTGCTGTTTGGACTTGGAATTAACCCCATTTTTTGAATTAAAATTAAGGATAAATTATAATTAAAAATTTAATATCTTTATAAAAATATTAATATTAAGGCTAAAGTACCTGTTTGGTCCTTTATGTTTGCTTCAGGTATCCATTTGGTCCCTTAAGTTTGTAAAGTGCTCGTTTGGTCCTTAAAGTTAACACTGTTAAGCAGACTTAACAGAAAATACTAACTCAACAATTTTAAACGATGACTGTACACTTAAATGCTGACAAAGCAAGCTTACATGTTACTTTTTTAATAAATTAATATTTTAAATCATGTAAATTAAAATTTATTTAAGCAAACTTTAGGTATATGTTCTTCGAGGCATTTAAGTGTACAATCATTGTTTAAGATTTCAATTTACAGGATTTAAAATGTTAATTTATTAAAAAAGTAACATGTAAGCTTGCTTTGTCAGCATTTAAGTGCACAGTCATCATTTAAAATTGCTGAGTTAGTATTTTTCGTTAAGTCTGATTAACGGTGTTAACTTTAAAGGACCAAACGAGTACTTTACATACTTAAGAGACTAAATGGATACGTGAAGCAAATATAAAAAACCAAACGGATACTTTAGTCAATAAAATAGTATAAATATAGAAATTTAAGTGGTATATTTAAAAATCTTGGTTGCAGATCGGTTCTATTTTACATTGGTTCTTCTACAAGGTTGTTATCATTCTCCCTGAAATTAAAGAGGTCAGATTTTCAATGTGCTGAAATTAATTAAAATAACAAAGTGGGATCATGGACGAAACTAAAACACTTTGAAAGGTGAAAATGAAAATTTAAATCTCATAAAGTTAAGAAAAAATTCAACAAGTAAATAATCTTCATGCATAACTCATATATATATATATATATATATATATATATATATATATATATTACAAGTGAAGGGAAAAAAATATATCAAGCGAGATCGCTTTTATTTATTACGATATCCAATCTTAAATGTAGGAGTTAGGACTTAGTTTATAACTAAATTGTACTACAAACTAAATTTTACATTTAGGATGAGAAAAATAATGGAATACTTATGGTGAATTCCAACGGTAGTGTAGAATTGAATATTTAATTTTATATTGTAATGATACATCAATATGTTTTTGGTGATATTATATTCCGAACTCTTATCTTTTTAAAGATAAATTTACTAGTTTAAAATTTATATGTTAAATATTTAAATATGAACGGTGTAAATTAAATTTGAATCATTGTAATTGAATCAAACCGGTTCAAACACCCTAAATCTAATAATTAAATATCTCAGGTTTATAGTTAAAACCTTTTTTGTGGTCGAACCACTTTAAACTATTTCAAGCAGTGTTATTAAATCTAGACTAGCCGATTCAACCCAAAAACCTGTGAACCGGCCTGATCTGGACATTAGCCAAGTTTATTTTTAAAAAATGGATTTTTTTTCTTTATAATTTCATATTAATAATCCTGAAATCTTCATTTTTTAATCGGTTTGGCCCCCGGGTTAACTCTGGGTTGACTCTGATCTGACTTACTGATCCTTTACTCTGTATCCTGACTAGTTCAATGATCGATTTGAGTTTAATAACCTTAATTTGGAGTCGAAAATTAACTGTGGTTGAATCAAAAACCCAACCAGGTCTCTAAGAGCTTTTTTTTCCCCCCAAACTACCCTCATTATATTTAGAGTTTAATAACCTTCATTTTCTAACCGGTTTGACCCCGGTTGCCTCTGGGTTGACTCTAATTTTACCTACTGACCCTTGACCCCGTACCCAACTGGTTCAGTGATAGATTCAAGTTTAATAACCTTGATTTGTAGTCGAAGATTAATTATGGTTGAATCGGAAACCCAACCATTCTCTGGGAACATTTTTTCCTTTCCAAAACTACCCTCATTATATTTATAATCGAGAAAAGCAGCAAGCACCAAATGATTCAAAGGAGTACAAGGTAATCAAATGGCAAAGAGCATCAGGCAAAAGAGGAAATGATCATGGGAGGACAATATGGTGGTGATAACTGACAAGGATGTGTGTTGGTGAAAACTCAAAAGAGAGGCTACAAAGCAAAAGAAGCAGAATCTTGGGCGCTTTCATACTTCCAAGAATCCACTACTTGTCTCTCTCTTTTACTATTTATTTATTTTTTTTAACAATATTACTTTTCTCCTTATCTCCATCTACTTTTCTGTCACCTCCTCATCATTCCTTTTCCTTTAATTTTTTTTAAGTAATATAAACAAAAAGGAAGGTATTCGAGGTAATGTCTTGTTGTTAGCAGTTGTGAGAACCACATGGTGATTGGTTTCATTAGAAAAGGATTAATTTTATCACATACCATGGGCGTCACCTGATTTCTGCTCAATCATCTTCGAACTGCTTGTTTGGTACAGCTTATTTGAGGGGGGTTTTGGAGCTTATGTACTATTCTAATTGAGCTTATGACCTTTTTTTTTTTCCCTTCAAATTTTTCGTTTGGATGAAAACTGTGGTCAAGCGAGTTTATGGGTGAAAAGGAGCTTATTTAAAAATCTCCCTTTCTTGACTTTGGCTAATTAAGCTTATTTGAAATTGAGCTTATGGCTTTTTCTTCTAATTTTATTAGGAGAAATTCTCAATCAGATCTTACTTTCATGGAAGTTAAAAAAATGGAATATTAATGTAGATGAAGAGTCTTCCTCGACTAATTCTGTGGAGGAAGATTCAATCGCAATGAATTAGAGCCATCTTCAATTGAAATGAATAAGATTCGTGACACAATTATATCTCAAATTGTATGAGGCCTAATTTTCTAGTTACTTATATAATATTTATTTGATCAAATTATGTATTTTAGCATTGCCAAATTTTATATTTTAGCATTTTTCATATTTTTGGTAATTTTGATTTTAATTTTTTTCTATAATTATCTCAAAAGTCACTTATTCATAAATCATTTCAAACAAGTTTTAATTTCACATAAGTTACTTATGCAACCACTAATCTAAACATAAATCATATTTCACAATCTGACTTTTGCCCAATCAAATTAACCTTTATCGGTTTTCCTTAGCATAACTCATTATATTCTCAACAGATAATTCAAACTCACAACTTTACATTTAAAAAAGTGTTAAATAGGACAAACCTTTATCAATTCTAGACTATATATATAAATAACTACGCTCTTTTTTTAAGAAAATAATTTTGGATGCATATAATAAAATAATAGGTAATTATTAATAAGGATATTAACAGATGTTTTTTTTTTTTTTTGCCCACCCGATCCACTGGAGCTTTACCTCGACTAATCCGAATCCGACCCGAGTCGCTCATTTAACCTATGATGGGTGAGTCTCCCAGCGGAGTAGATAATTATATATTTATTAACAGATAGTTATATATTTAGAGGGCTCAATCAACACCGAAAAGAGGAATGAATTAAAATTTTATCAGTTTCATTATGCTTGTAAAGCCAAAAGTCTATTTAAAAGTCTCAGAGCTATTTAGGTAAATTTACTTATTTACCACATACAGTAAAATAAATTACTGAAATCTTTTAGGATGGTGAATATTTATCAAAATGCTATACTTCAAATCCATCTTATAAATTTAAGCAAAAAAAAAAAAAAAACCATCTTATAAATAATGACTTTAAAATTATGAAGAAGTCGTTGTTGTAAAGAACAATTTTGCATTCTTCTTACATCTCTTCCCATCACATCACCCTTTAAATCTGATAAAAAGCTTGAAATCGTTTTTGTGAAGAACGGCTTCTCTTTTTTTGCCTTTTCTCTCCTTAGGGGGTTCAAAAATTATAATAAATTTGTTTTTTTGTTTTTTAAGAATAGGGAAAAGGGACAAATAAAAAGAAAAAGATAGAAGAGGTTTTGATGGATATGAGTTGAGATAGAGTGGTCCAAAATATAATTGTGGTAGGATGTTGTTAACATCATAGTCATAATAGAGAAACTCAACTTTCGATGTTCACCGTCAAATGGGTTGGAATATTGAAAATCATCTTTTTCATCTTTCAAACGTAATCTTCCCACTTTCTTGACACCTTCCTCGTCTCTTCCTTCTCTTTTTCTCATTCATCATATATCAATCCTCATCACTTTACTCATGTTTTCTAATTTATCAACGTGTGGGCGATTGGCTCAATTGACACCAAACACCCTTTAACTCTAGCTTGTTTGAGATCATATTTAGGATTTTAAAAGTATTTTTCTTATATGTTTATCTCGTATATTGTAAATTATGATTGAAAAATTCTTTTTGAATGCTTCAATCACTATTACAAACAAACACGACATTTATGAGTATAATGGTGCGTGGTTTCTTCCACTAGGCAAACGATAAAAAAAGTTATATCAATCCGATCCTATTTATAAGTTCCTTTTAACTATACCACGCATATCAAAAAGAGGTAGTTAGCTCGATGCTGATAGAATAAATTTTTAACTTGACCCTCATTTATGAATGGATATCTTTCAATTTTTTCTTCTTTCCCTATTTTCATCGGTATAATTAATATGGGCAAAATTGTCACAATATTATTTATTACCTTGAAAGGGGACTTATAAATAGGATCAAATTTTTTAGTCAAAAAAATTTACAAATAAGATCAGAGTAATATTTTTTTTTTATAAATGTTTATCTGAAATATTATCGAGTTTAGAAAATATAACTCTTTTTTTTTTTGTATTTTTTGTATGTGTGTCTATTTTTAGGTGATTGGTTACGACTTACAAGCAGCATCCGGACGTATACCTTCAAAAATCAACAAAGGGCAGTTAAGTCTTGAATAGGAAACTATATTGGTTGGTTATATATTTTAAAATGTTAAATTGTATTTTTAGAAAAAAAAATAACAATAAACAATTTTAAAAACTGCCAATAGTTTTTGACAATGAGATTGACTTTCAAAAGGAGTATTTTGAAAAGAAGCATGTCTTCAAGTCAGGCTTTGTTTGGAACAATCTTCGAATGTGATTATTAAAGCACCAGACAATTTTTTCTTTTGGAAAAACTAAAATAAAATGCATTAATTACTTGAAAGTTGATTTAAAAAAAAATACTCCCTCCGGTCCTAATTATAAGAGCTAGTTGACTTTTTTATGGAGAGATTAAGGAAGCTAATTAAATTACTTTAAAGTATTTTTATTTTTTTCTTCAAACTTATTAGTTTGACTAATAAACTAATATATAATCTAAGAATATTTAACATATTAAATGATGGGTAAATGATTTTTCTAGTCACTAAAGATAGAGTTATCTTCAGTGACCCTAAAACTACATCGTTTTGGATTAATGAAGGGTGTTTCTGTAATTTTGTTTATTTTTTAATTATATACATTTTACCAAAACACTATTCATTAATTCACCTGAAATTACTAACAAACCCTTCATTAATTCAAAACAACGTAGTTTTGCGGTCACTGGAAATAACTCTATCTCCAGTGACTGGAGAAATACTTTTTCCTTAAATGATTAAGTAACTTATTTAACTTCTTTAATCTTTTCAAAAAAAGTCAACTAGCTCTTATAATTAGGACTGAAGGTAGTAACATGTTTCTCAGCTCAAAATATATAAACTAACCTTTATTGGTTTGTCTTAGCATAACTCATACTCTCATTATATTTTCAACAGACGATTCAAACTCATAGCCTTATTTTTAAAAAAGTCTTAAATGAGACAAACATCTATCAATTCTAGACTATATATATATATATATAAATAACTACAGTCTTTTTTTTAAAAAAAAACAATTTTGGATGCATAACACTTATATATTAATGAAATAATAGGTAATTAATTATTAATTAAATTCTATCAGCTGTAAGTGAAGATACTGTTAAGGTCAAAAACTTTTATTAGCACCTTTTTCACCTTTAAATTTTATTAGCCCATCAATGGCGTGGGGTGATCATGTGGATAAAGGCAGCTCAAAATCCCTAATGCTGGTCCAAAAAGGTCAAATACAGATAATTAAAGAGACGAAGCTTATGTCATAAATGGAACAACAAAATAAAGCATGACCGTTTCGCTTACTTTAAGAAACCCACTTTCTGTATTGTTAATGAGGCTGATTAGATTTTTTCTTTTTTCTTTTTATCCCGAAGGACAATATAATTTTTAATAATTTTATTTGAAACATTATCTTTTTTTTTTTTTGTTATTGCACCCGGTTTACCAAAACTTCGCCCTGCCTAGTTCGGATCGAGGTTCTCTTGAGGTAACTCCCGCTGGTCATTATCGAAAATTAAATATGTCCAGGGATTGAGCATGTTACACGCTACAGTCTCGGGGTATGGCAAGGTCAGGCCCAGGCCCATATGGAAAGGGTAGTGTACGGAAACTTGGGGGTTCCAAAAAATCTGAAGTCAAATTAATTGGTTGACTTTCTCATTGCCTTGTTTAAGGCTTTTAAGGATGAGAAGTGCCACATTAAGAGCCTGTTTGGATGAGATTTTAAAAAAAAAAACATAAAGAAAGTACTTTTTTAAGGCAAAAAATAAACTTTTTCTAATTAATTTATGTGTTTAGATGATATTTTTTTAAAAAAAAACGCAAAACTCAAAAAAAAAAAAGTCAAAATGCTGTTTTTTTAAACTCTAATTTAGAGCTATAAAAAAAAAAAGCACTACAAGAAAAGCACTTTTTTTAAAAAAACCTATCCAAACGGGCCCTAAGATTAAAATTAAGAGTCTATTTGGTATAGAGATGGCAAAAGTGACTTTTTTCTATACAGGTTTTTGCAAACGGTAAAAGTTAAATTGTAGATGTGATTTTTGGATGGAATAGCGGCAGAGCTGGGAATTATGGTTAGCCCTACAAAGCCTGGGGTAAGAAAGACATCTGTTTTTTAAAGATCGACCCGAGAGGATTAGGGCCGGGCCTACAGGATCCGGAAGTTACTATTCCAAATTTTAACTATTTCTCCTCAAATTTTTCCCCAAAGAAATATAATTAAATTACATCAATTAAAGTTCTAATTTATTAAATAAATATCGTCAATATTAATATCCAAACAACATAAATAATCAAACAAATAACTCACATAAAACATAAGAAGCATACTTAAGTTTTAAAAATGTAAACTATTATACAATATTTCTATGAAAAGATTGACCTCATGGCTTGTGATGAGAAGGTTGCTAATATAAGGAACAAACTGACTTTTATTTTCAATGAATATTTGAATGTGGGGATATCTCTTTCAACTCCTTATTTATTTATTTTTTTAAAAAAATTAATAGGGCCTAACAAGTCGATCCGAGGCCCTGTAAGAACAATTTCATTTAACTCCTTTAATTTTCAAGCACGGCATTTGAAGGGTCAGGGTTTAAACGGGCTCAGCCCGATTTCTTGGTTCTAGATAGTAGTAGAGAAGTGATTTTTTTCCCCAGATGGGTTCTTATTTAGAATAATGTTTGAAAAGTCGGTTGAGATGGATAATAACATGAATCTTAATATTGAATACTATATATATATATATATATATATATTAGTTGTATATATTGTGATAATTGAAGATAAAGATTTAAATTTGATTAAAAAATCAAATTATTATTAAAAATTAAAAAACTATAAAGTACTTAATTAAATATATTCTAATTTAAAAAATCATAAGGTACTTAATTAAATATATTCTAATGGATAAATTAGAATGCATACAAATATATATTTAAGCAGGGGTCTCGAGTTCGAGTCCTTGTGGATGCAGGAAACTCCCCTGGGAGAGATCCCCGCATATGCGCCTGATAGAACCTCGATTCGGACTAAGCAGGGCGAAGCTCTGGTGAACCGGGTGCAATAGCCAAAAAAAAAAAAAAAGTCACACATCCTTAATATTTTTTTTTTTAGAAACTGGAAAAAATGACTTTTATCATAAATGACTTTTTATAAAAAAGACCATTAACTGTTGAAGCTATCCAAATGGTCCATATTAGCTTCTTCCCCCCCCCCCCCCCCCCCCCTTTTCCCCTGGACTTCTCCTATACGATGTTGGTGTTGCCATTATTGTAATCTAAAAACATAGGGACTAGATAATAGAGAACATTCCAATTTGGTTGGGGGGTTTTGATTCCCAAAATGAGGAGGCATGCCATATTGGGGTTTGGTTTATAAATAAAAGACTACTCCAACTGAGGCATCAAAATCTCTATGAATCAGTATGTCCCTATAAGATCCATTATATCCTTTTCTTCCCCAAAATGGTTTCGTGATTTCAGGTTCATGTCTGGTCTCTATCTATATGTCTGCTGATATGAGTCATGCTTCATGATGAGCTTCCTCATAATTGTGATCTTATCAAGATTCTCCCTCTTCAAATTCATGCACCTCTTCGCCATTCACAGTTTCACACTCACAACACAAGCAACCTCCTCCAACAGACAACCTTATTCCCTTTCTTTCCTTTTTTTTTTTTTTGAGAGATGCTCATTTTTAGTGTCACGAGGAAGAAAGATACTCCCTCTGTTTCTAAATATAAAACATAATTGACTTTTTTGAGGAGATTAAAGAAGTTAAATAAGTTACTTAATCATATCATATGTTCTGTATCCTTAAATTATATATCAATTCATTAGTCAAGCTAATTAGTTTGGAGGAAAAATTAAAAATACAAGTACTCTAAAAGAATTTAATTAGCTTTCTTAATCTTTCCAAAAAAGTGAACTTTGTCTTTTATCTAGAACCGGAGTACTTGTTTTATCCCCTTATTTTAAATACTACAGAAAAAAAAAATGGACCAAAAAAAAGAGAGGACCAACTGGACTTGGGTAGAGAGAATTAAGCCCAAGCCCCAACTCATACTGATTTCCACAGCTAAAATGTTTTTTAAGCATGTAATTTAGATTTAACTTATTTATTTTTATCTTAAGAAAATGAAAATAAACCAAAGGGAAACAATTGATTTTTTCTGGGCACAACTCCATTCTATCAACTATCTTTAATTCTTTGACCAAAAAAAATAAAAAAAACTATCTTTAATTCAAGTATTATTATGCTTAAATGAAGGATAGTTTTCTCAATGGGTATTTTCTATCTGCAAGTTTTACATTCTCATCCTTGCTTAAAGTATTGAGCATTTTTTCCTCAACCTAATTGCTGCTCCATCCAATCTTATCCATAATCCTCAATACAATATACTTTTTATCAAATCTAATTAAACACTCTTTTCCAAACCTGTTTCTTTCACTCTTGGATTAAACATAGCTTACGTAGTGACTTCATTTAGGTAAGGGTGATTTCATATAGTTGTAGAATTTTTCTAAAAGAGAATTACTATAAAGTCCCAACGAAAGAACTTATTAACAAAACTAGTCTCAATAACAGATGAGCTACATAAATCTATTGTCATTTCTTACCCTAGAACTTGTTAATACATACTCCTTATTTGTTATCAGACTTGTGGACAATTTTTTTTGGTTTCCCACTTTGTTTGTCGGAACCTTCGGCTCCGATTAATTCGAATTCGCCTTGAGTCGGGCCTACGGTCGTAAGGAAAGAGCTTCTAACACTATTTTCTTCATTCCCACTCTTCAAATAGAGAATGTGATTAAGGGAAAACAAGTTCCTTACCACTTACTCCCAATGGATATTGGTGACATGTGTGTTATTAAATCCTTGGACCTTATAGTGATTCTCACAATTTTTTTAATTGTTAAAAGAAAAAATGTAGTTAAAAGGGCCTAAGGGAGTAGTTATATTGGGCCTTTGGGCCCAACTAACAATAGTTTGTGAATTGTAATAAAGCCCAAGTTTAGTAAAGGAGCGTGGATGGGTCAAAAGAAAGTGAAAACTGAAAAGAAAGGTATAGAGGAGGCAGTTCCAGGTGGTTGAAACAAGAGGGAAGGGTCCAAAAGAGTGGTTGAAGCAAGAAATGGGGCAGCCAAGTGCTTGAAGCCAAAGAATGAGAGGACGTTGATATGTGGTTTGTCAATCCCAACCTTTTCAACATTATTCTTTCTTTTTCCCCCTTGTCTTTTTCCTCTTCCCCCTCTTCCCCTTTTTTATTTTTTTCTACTGTCTGTATTATTTCCCCCCACATTTTCTCTTTTCTTTCATATGACTATTTGATTAGGTCAGATTCAAAACATTATTCGGTCTAACTGGTCACATAGACTCAAATTCGAAATATCATGTTTAAGTGGCCAAAGCCTCTTTTACTTGGACTATTGTTTGTTGGATCGATCTAATACTATTTTGATCTTCAGTATAAGATCGAGTTTTTAGTCTAATTTGTATTAAACCAGGTTAGCTTAATAATTAATTTAACTGAAAGGAATTCACATGTGCTTTTTTCCCCCAATGGGTTGGGTTATATTCAATTCAGTGCCCTTTTACAGTCAATGACACCTTTCAACTTAGGCCAGCTTTGTAGCAAGGGATCATAAGAAAGAAGAAACGGGAAAGTGTTACAAATATTTATTAAGTACCCGTTTGGTAACCTTCTTTGAAAAGCTATTTTGCGCACGTTGAGATAAAACTCCTCTCACAACTTATCTGATAAATCCCAAAAGTTATTTTCCAAAAAAGGTTTCCAAATGGACATTAAGTCTTGTATGATTCATTAAACAGTAGTCTGTTGCTTGTTTTTAGAGTAATATATATAAACATTATTTTTCATTGATCAGTCACTCAAATGCTTCAATTTCATTCTTCATTATCCTGAATAATAGATACTTAATTTTAAATATATTTATTGTGGAGTAACTATGTGGATCTTATGCATTTATATGGACTCAATTTCAAGACAATGCAGTTCTTAATACCTTCAATATTTTCGGTTGATATTGACCGTGACAAGCATAACAATACAAAGCATAAGAATGGCTTTAAACCATATATTATTGGCTTGTTTGGAATGGTATTTAGAACCTTTAAAATCAACTTTTCAATTGTAATTGAATTGGTAAGTATGTGAAAGAAATTTTGATTTAACTTACTAAACGTGTTTATAATAAATAGTTTCAAACAAATACTACAACAACAAGCTTTATTCCCTTATATGTGGTTGTCTACAAAGATTGTATGACGTCATTGTGTCATTTTCCAAAGACTTCAAAGATCTTCTTTATATATGTAAGAAGTGCCTCAAAATGATTTTTTTTTTTTTACCACTTTCTCTCATGCTTTAAACCATATACTCTTAATGCTTTAAATATAAGACATATTTACCTATTTTGATTAAATTAAAGAATTAATTAAGTTAATTAATATGACATGTTTTTCTTAAACACCATAATCAATTTTCCTTAATTTCCTTCATATCTCTCTTACTTGATTATTGTTGAGGGAGCATCGATATGAATAAATTATGAAAATACAATAAATATATCTTACATTTAGGACAAAAATCAATTGCCCTAAGTAGCTCTTATATCAAGAACCAGAGGGGCAAAGGGAGTATCTAATTAAATTTATAAATAAAAAAAGTATTCAACAATCTAAGCTGAATTAAAAAAATGAAGTAGAATTATACTACAAAATAAAAGCACAATGATCACCACATTTAAATTGAGATTGGATGGCCCAATATATAAAAGGTAAGTTTCTTAGTCGTTTAGCATATGATCATAATGTAATCATGGCTTTCCCCTCCAACATTCACGCAAGGGTCCAAGAAGTATGAACATCTCTGTTAGATTGGCCTAATCAACACCTTTCTTCTTGGACTCTGCCGATTCTCTTTCTCCTTCAAGATTTTCTCCTTTCACAACAATGTTCTCTGTTCATCTATAAATTCTCAACCGTGCCCTTAAACCCCAAAACTAAAAGCAATAAACTTTCAGTTCAAAATTATGGGAAGCAGAGAGAGGCATGAAGAAACTAAGTCTCGTTCCACAGCTGCTCTTCTTCAAGAGAGGTTCAGAGAGTTGCAGAGAAAGAAACAGATGAGAGAAGAGAGACAGCTGCTTAAAGTTCTCAATCCCTCCAACGTTAAAACTCGCGAAGGTTCAAGCTCTTTTGCTAATAATAATCCTTCTTCGAGTTTAAGGTCACCTCCTCATGTTTCTCTCACACTTTGGCCTGCTTCATTATCCGAGGACAAGCCAGAGTTCCACACAAGCTTTGGGACCTCATCATCATCATTAGCCAACATGATGTCCTCTAGCAATTCGGAGGCTTCTTCTTCTTGTAACAACGTTAATGTTTATGATTGCGGTGGTTCTGATTCTGGTGTTGATACTTCTCTTCATCTGTAAAACAAATCAATCTCGTACTTCTTCACTTGGATATAAATTGATGACCTGATGATCACCACTTTCTACATTCAAATGAGGGGTCATTCTCTGATACATTATGAGTTTTAAGTTCAATTGCAAGAAATTAATGAGATGAGGTATGAGTGTAGTGTCCAGTGTTCAAAACTCTTCTGATGTAAAAAAAGGCAATACATTGGCCTTCCAAGGTGACATGAATATATGAGCTTGGTTTTCATCATCAACTTTTGTTATCCCTAGCTGCTATCTGTAACTACTAGTTATTGTTGTTGTTAAGATTTTGAAACATTAATGGAGAATTATAGCAGATGTTGAGGTACTTCATCAATCATAGTATTAATATCACCATAACTGTGTCATATTATTTCTCAAGTGAATATGAGGAGCATTGATACTGTGATCTGTACTATTCTGGGAGTACCAAGCTAAATGCTAATCCATATGTAGGAGATCACTAAGATAGCAATATGCCTTGAAAAAGGGAATTACAATAAAGAAAGCAATTCTACAGATGCTTCTGTTTATTGTCTCACTCTCTATAGTCATTCAGAAACATTTTACATATTTCTCTTTGATTGAAATTACTGCCATGTCACATGGCTAGCTGGAAAAAGAAGAAGGGAAAATCACACCAAGGTCCAAAAAAAAAAAAAAAAAAAAAAGTCTCATAGCTTGTCATTGACAAGTGAAAGAGTCACCTTTTGACAAATTATATGACTTTTCTGATATTATTTTCCTTAATTAAGACTTTGATACGATTTTCCCAAAGAAATTTACTTATTCAGATTCTAAATGCAAGAGCCAGTAGTGGTTGAGAGATTTACTTTGATCTTTTATATAAAACCTTAATACACTTTTTCTTCAAAATTTATAATTTCTTCTCATACTCTCCCCATTGATTATACATATAAGTGGGCTTTTATTTTATTTTATCAGAGTAGTAGTTTCAAATGCAAATGATTATAATGGATATTTTAAAAAAATCAACACACATTTTTTTACCAATAACTAATTTAACTAATTTTCTTAATTCATAACTAAACGTTTCAAGCATGTTTATGTATCAACGGGAGTGATTACTATATATGTGGGAGTCTGTGTGTAATCATTTTGGAAAAGCATTTTCTTTTTTATACACAAATTTTAGAAGAAAGGTTAAGCTCACCTACAGTCCAAGAGCAAGGTGTTTGGAACCCACTCTGCAAGGAATTCAAGACTAAAAGTACACATGCCTCCACCTTAGCCTGCGTTATCGTTGCTTTATAGACCCCTAGGATGGCTCTTCCAGCGCCTTGACTAACTCTAGGATCGAACCTCCTCAATAGTGTCCGACTCCTTTGCTAATTGAACCCAAACATGAGGGATTTTTGGATAAGCATTTCTGTGCACAGGTTTCGAACCCGAGGCGTCATGGCATACTCAACAACAACATAACCACAAAGCCACGGGAGGCACCTGGATATGCATTTTTTTTTTTTTGGCTATTGCACCCGGTTCACCAGAGCTTCGCCCTGCCTAGTCCGGATCGAGGTTCTGTCGGGCGCATACACGAGGACTTCTCCCAGGGGAGTTTTCTGCATCCACAAGGACTCGAACTCGAGACCCCTGCTTAAGCGGCCCAAGC
The DNA here is from genome assembly GCA_034222035.1 of Acacia crassicarpa. Taxonomy (NCBI): domain Eukaryota; kingdom Viridiplantae; phylum Streptophyta; class Magnoliopsida; order Fabales; family Fabaceae; genus Acacia; species Acacia crassicarpa. The sequence goes on from JAWXYG010000011.1 coordinate 10,536,948, forward strand.
CCCTTCCACTTGAACCAACTCCCGCTGGTCCCTGGATATGCATTTGATCTTTCCTCAATACTCAATTGTTGAACTTGGGCTTTGTAGATAAGTCTTCGAAGAATCAAGATTTGATATTACTTGTTGGGCCCAATAAAAGCATTTTATGCATCTGGGTAGGTTCTCCTAGACAAGGAGAGGATTCCTGTATGTGGAGACTTGAATTATGTACCAATGAGGTTGTATCATGGATGGGGTTAGTTTCTCACAACATGGCAAACCAATGTTCGATTACACCTATTGGTAGAGGTGCCCACGTTCCGCCCATACTTTGAATAGGATTGTCTCCAATAAAAGGATAAATGAACTTAACCAAAAAAAAAAAAAAAAGAGAGAGAGACCTGAATTTTGCCTTTTCTTTAATCCAACCCCATTCAGTGTAAAACTGTTTCCCCATTTCAACTGACTCTGGACTCCCATTAATTACAGCCAATTGTACTCTCATTTCATGTTCGTTTTGTCAAGTCTCTAAAACTTCTCTTCAAATAAAAGTTGATTGTGTTCATCAACTTTTCGTTTGTTGAATCTGTGGTGCTTGGCTGCTCTATTCTTTGAGTTTTCAAACTGAATGATCAAAAAAGGTCTAATGCCACTAACTCAAAGATAAATGCTTAGATTATAGCACCAATGCCATGACATTTGATCGAATGTCTTCTGTTGCTGCTTCTATGTCTGTTTGGTTTCATGGGATGAAGGCTCTCTGTGACATTGTGAGTCCACCAGAAAGAAAAACAAAGTATGAAGAGGCACCGAACAAAACCCATTGAGACAAGAGAGAAGAAGGTGACACAATGCTTGGAAATTTAGAGGAGGTATTGGGTTTCAAGTTTGTGATAAAAGGGCACAAACGCATGAGGAGTTCAACCACTGATCTTGAGCTTAACCCGACATGTGCGTTTTGGTGTTTAAATCATAAATATTGATTTACATTCACATAAATATATTTTTCCTTTCATTCTCATCTTTGCTTTTGGACTGTTAGGACTATGTGATAAGCACAAACTTAAAAATTCAAAGGGAGAGTCTAATCCTCAAAAGCTAGTCCATGAGGAGGGAGACTTAATAGACTTATAAACCTTACTTCAAAAGCTTGGCTCCCAATGTATGACTCATAACAAACTATAAGTATAAGGTAGGTAGGACATGTTTTGTTGTTGCCAAATCTATTATCATGATTGAGTTTAAATTGTATGCAATATAAAGTTTCAAGAGTTAGTTGTTATTGAAAATAACTCTATTTCTCATGGATAATACGACTATCAATTTTAAACTTTATGTAACGTATAGGATTTAAGAGAAAGTTGTTAATTTGTTTGGAAGAAAGATGAAGGGGAATAATCATTCTCCATGATTTTTTCTGCCATTGTTTTAATAAAAGGCTGCAGACTACCCTATGCAAAAAATAATATTTTTATATCTTCAATTTATTCAACTACACTAACCTCTTACAATAAAGGGGGTAGGGAAATACAAAATATTAACATCACTACACTAGTTTGGCAAACTATTACATTAGGTCCTTAATATAAGAACTAGATAACTAATTTATGAATATTAAGAAAATTAGTTAAGTTAGTTATATGTAATAAATGTGAGTTAATTCCACTAAAATATTCTATTTAATTATATGTATCAAAATTATTCCTGGATGAAAACTCCTTAATATGAGCAATTCGATAGGGATGCCTTGGAGTTGGAGCCAAAATTATAAATTTAGGAGACAAAACCGATTGTGGTCTTATAATTAAGATCAAAATGTTAGAGATTTGAGGAAATATTTACAAATTAATTATCTAGCTTTTTAAGGACCAGATAGAGTCTTTTGTTGATTGTACATCAAATGTACTAGAATTGTCTTAGATTCTAGGGACATCTAGATGGTGAATCTTGAAGGAGAGGCCATGAAGAAAGGAGCTCTGAGAACCAAATTTTTTGTTTCCATTGGGGATGGAATGAAGCAGTCCCATAAATATTGAAGCTCAGACATATACATTAATGGCATCCCATACATCAATACCTTCTTCAACTTGCTCCACATTATGGCCTCACTCGCTCTTCTTTTTCTCACTTCATCTCTCACGTTACATCACATAGTTATATTTTCATCACTACTTGCCTCAAATTGCAAGTGCATAGAAAAATTTGTCTATATTTTAATAATTATATTATATCTGAGATATATAATGACATATCATATACATATGGGTGGCAAAAAGGGAAATATCAGATGCCGTACCAGCATTGGGAAGCTAAAAAATATTCTTGTGTCCAACAACATGTAGTGTATCATAAATATAAAAAAGCATAATACCTGTGCATATATGAAGAGAGATATATGACAGTTCATATCATTATTTTAATATTAACTGATCTATATATATACGCAAGTCATGGTGTGTGTTGAGTTCTGATATGTTGCAAACAGGTTTGAGAAACTCTCACCTCTGGTTCTTATATCTGAGAGGGGCATAAAAATGAAGCAAATGAGCGTAGTCGGTGGTGGTGAGTCCTGGGACAATCCCGGTGTCCCACAGAACAAACACATCAGAATTGGACAAGAAGATCAAAATAACTGAGTTAGTATTGAGGTGGGTGATTCTGTGTCTGATGGGAATTCTTGCAGCTGTTCTTGTGGGTACTGATAATCAGGTCAGACAAGTACTGTCTGTTGAGAAGAAAGCTAAATTCACAGACATGAAGTCCTTAGTGTAAGCTAGCTCTATTCATCTATACTATTATAGTATTACTGAATATGTGTGTCTACACACACACACAGACATCTTGATATTGAATACTGTTCTGCATGTTCTTGGTGGGGGCCAATGTGTTAGTTGCTGTCTACTCTTTAATCCAAGGGTTTCGCTGTGTGGTGAGAATGATCAGAGGAAGTGTGCTCATCAGCAAGCCCATAGCTTGGCTCATTTTCTCTGCTGACCAGGTAATTAATTGTTACCACTTCTAGTCCTAAATATAATACAAAGTTTATAGTGCAATCTACTGCAAACTTTCTCCTATATTTAAGACCGGATGGAGTACTATTCTATGAAACCTTTGTATCTTGAGACTACAACAACACTTCAAATCTCGTTATAATATGTATCTGATACTGACAGTGGAATTGATAATGATATGAATTGATGCTCACATCTCAAGATTCCTGTTTGGTTATAACACAACAACACATTATCAAGTGCAGCCCACCAAGACTGAGTCATACGCTCATATTGTTACCTCCAATTTTTAATATAAGAGTTAGATAACTAGTTATCTTGTGGAAAATAAAGAAATTAGTTAAATTACTATTTGTAATAAATGAATGTTAGCTTTCATACGATACCTTCTTTATTATGTGCATTGAAACTGGATGAAAACCCTCTTAATATGTGGAATCAATAAGGAACTACTAATTAATGAAAAATCATGATAGAGTGGGTTTGTCTAACTTTTATAATAAGAATTGGAAGCTAAGGAACTACTAATTTTTATAATAAGAACAAACTTGTATAAATTTGAGAGACAAATTGGAGTGGAGTCTTACATTTTGGATAGGAATAAACTTTTTATCTAACTTTTATGATAAGAACTGGAAGGAACCACTAATTAACGGAAACTCATGATTGCCCGTATAGTGAATTGCAATACTTGGCCCTTTTTAGATGACACTTTTAACATTTTTTATACAGACTAAGAAAAATCTTAAATCTCATTAATTCTACCATAAAATTCAACAACTTTCTAACTCTGCCGCTATTTATTATATATAATACCAAATGAAAATAAAGTCAACACAATAATAAGTGTAAAGTTAAATTGTACATTCACCTAAAAACTTTAATCAAGTGCCTTATAAATAGGACAAACAAAATTTTCTCTCTCTACTTTATATATATAGGACTAGAGGAGTATTTGTGAACTTCAATTTGTACAGATATACAACTTCCTTGAAGATGTAATAAACTTTATACAAGGAAGTTCAAACCATATATTAATGTTTTTTTTAAAAATATTATTATCTAGCATCTTGTTCACACTGGGGTTCGTGGCTGCTCCTTCTAATACAAGTATCTTCTTTGAGACTCAAACTCAAGGCTCAAAGGGATTCAGTGAGGCCGTACACCAATAGACAAATTCTATGTTGGTTAACCATATATTAATGTTATTTATGCAAATAGTAGCATATGTATGGTGGCGGTGGCGGCCCAATTGGCGGTGCTTGTGAAGGAGGGAGAGGAAGAGTTACAGTGGATGAGAGCATGCAGCATGTATCGAAAGTTTTGCAAGCAAGCAGGAGAAGGGATAGCTAGTGCTTTAGTGGCTACCATTAGTATGGTGGCCAAGGCCATCTCTTGTATTTCTGCTTTTTCTCTCTTTCGTTTGTATGATGGTAGTGACAAAGGCCCCAAAAAAATGCAGGTTGCTAGTGTAGGAATCTGATCATTGATCTTGTTTTCTGATATACCAATATTCCATCTATCTTAATGTTTTCTTGAAAATTAATGATATGATTGGGATTAGCTGTGAATGTGATAATGGAGTTTTGTGCTAATAATATCAATATCAGAGTGTGGATCTCATTCAATAGAAGCCATGACTATTGATGAGCACATGATATAGATGATCAGATTAGACGAGTCATACCCTGCATCTTTAGCTTTTTATGATTAAAAATCTCTCATCTTAAAATATTTCCCCAAACACTTTTTTTCTCTTCTAGTCGAGATAAAATTCGTCTCACATATTTACATTAAGCATTGTAAAATCACTTCTAAAACAAACATACACTTGAAGCAACTCATAATTGAAGAGGGGATTTGTAAGGCCATGATATTTTCTTTGAATCATGTAGTTGGGTAATAAGGGAAGTTTTATGGCAATGCTATAAGGCAAACAATGATATATGGTAATGAATGCTCCTTTGTAAATATAATGTGAGAGTTGTTGAGATAAATGTGTAATCATATAAGAAAAGATAAAATTTATAATGATCACGCAAACAATTTGAAGTGGTATCAATTGAAGAGAAAATTATAAAAAATCGTTTGAGGTTGTTTGGACACATTCAAAGATAGTCTTTGAGTGTATCAATAAGGAGGGTCAATCAAGTAATATGGACTCCTGTAAAAAGGAGGTAAACGAAAATCGAAGCGAATATTCAATGAGGTTATAGAGCACAATCTTTTGATTAATCACATATTTAAAAATCTGATTTTTGATAGGGCAGTGTAGCTATTAAACTCCTACTTACGAAATGACTTAGATGAGGCCTTGTTGTTCTTTTTTTTTTTTTTGATACAGCCAGTGGGGAAGGGGGAGGCAGGGCTCGAACCCTGGACAAGGGAGAAGGCCAGCTCCTAAGGTTGGCCCTAGTTTCCCCTTGCTACGAGGCGCTTGTTGTTCTTATTATTATTATTATTGATGATGTAGTTTGGATAAGAATAAATATGGGCCCTTAGATTACATTCAACAAAATCCACGGACATGATTCTATATAAAATATCAAGTATATGAAAATGATTTATTTATATTTTAAATAACTCAGGCCCTCATTTTATCCAAAAAAAAAAAAAAAAAAAAAAAACTCAGGCCCTCAAAATTTATTCCAAAATTCTTGCTCCGCTAATTGAGAAAACCGAAACCTCCTGGCTTCTGGAGATATCATAAATTCATAGCCGTCTTTGACCTAACACCCATAAATTTGGCTCCCGCCAAACCGCTGGCATGTTTGTCCTATTCTCCCCCAAAACCCTAACTGTTCATTATTCTCTTGACATCATTGTCTAATTGCCGATTCTACTATTTCTACTGCTAGCTTTGGTTCTATCTGCTGAATTGAATTGATTGTTGATTGAACGCCAAGGGAAAGAGTGGGAGATGTCACAGAAATTCTCCCCAGCTCTTCGGATTGGAGATCTCAATGATTTCATTGCGCCATCTCAGGGATGCATAGTCTCTCTCAAGGGATTAAAGTCTAACACTGCGAAGCCCGACAAGGCTGAGGTATTTGGTTTGCGTTTCGATGTTTCATTGAAAATTGGATGAAGTTATGCTGGTTATTAAGCTAGGCTTGCTCATGAATTAGATGTCATTTTTTTTTAACCTTTGATCAACCCCAAAGGTGTGAAAAGAATAAGCTATCCATGAGTGATGATATGTAATTCATTTTGAATTAATATTACGGTGTTATTCAAAATTGGATGAAGTTTTGAACTCGCTTTACTATATCAGATCATCATAAGAAAAAAAAAGTGTCGATGGTGTTAATTTGACTTGTTCCATGTAAATTTCGCTGAAGGTTTCGACTGCCAAAAAGCAATCACAGCTAGAACCTGTTAAGATTTCTCTCAAGGACTGCTTAGCATGCAGGTGAGGCATCATAATCTTTCTCTGCGTCATAGGAATGGCTGTAAGATGTGTAATTCGACTTGGAATCCATGCATGAGCTACTTTGATGGTTTTTTATAGGTTATTTGTTATTGGTATTTTTCTAATGAACGAAGTTGTTGCCTCTGTCAATTGTTGAATACTAATTTCTTGTGACAACTGTGATGTGTCCAATTTTGCCTGTGCTGTGGGCAGAGGTTGAACATTCCTTAGTAATGGGACGGTTCTAAAAAATGATTCCTGATAAAATTATCTTATCGATTTAGTCCCCCACCGAAAGAGTAGTTTTTGTGGCTTCATAGAATTGTTGTGTAAATTTGGTTTTTCACTCATTAGTATTTCTTAATTTGGTCGCATAAATGTAAATGAAATTAACGATGTAATGACATGTAGCATACATTTTATAGTCAGTTTATCACTAACTAGTAACTATTTATTATATAGATAAATAGATTCAGAGAAGATTAACCATAAGTTTCATGGATGTTATATTCATACAAGGATATCATTTGTGAGGGATCAAATTGATAAATATCCCATATGCAAGCATCATATTGATTAGACAATTCTATGAGAATAAATTATAAATATCCTTTTATGAGGGATGAGAAAAGTGATTTTGGGTGAATACTTTGTAGCTTTGCAATTCAAAGTCTTATGTTACAAACCCTAAAAATTGATGGTCTTAAGATCTCTGTTGCATAACAGGAATCAAAATGGTGAAATTTCTTCATTTCAAGTTGCAAAAATATGATAAGATTGATATAAAGGAAACTTTCTTAAAGCTTGGTTATTTTTTCATAGTATTGTTCTAACTGGAAGTATAATAAATCTTTTGACAACCCAGTGGCTGCGTCACATCAGCAGAGACAGTTATGCTGGAGAAACAGAGTTTGGATGAGTTTCTGTCCACTATTAATAAAGGAAAGGCTGTGATTGTGTCTCTCTCCCCCCAGTCAAGGGCTTCACTTGCTGTTCATTTTGGCATTTCTCAACTTCAGGTGACTTGCAGGATATTGACTTTCGTCACCATGATTAAATTTGGAATATATTTGGTTTAAATCCATCATTCTTCTCTTTCCCCGTCAGTTTATAAGTGTAAATTTTGATTTTCAGGTTTTCAAAAAGTTGACAAGTTTATTTAAATCCTTGGGAGTAAAGGCAATTTTTGATACAAGTTGCAGTAGAGACCTAACTCTTGTTGAATCTTGTTATGAGTTCATCTCTCGGTATAAACAGAACCAATTGGTTGATGATGAGAGTTCTAAATTGGGCCTACCGATGATTGCATCAGCGTGCCCAGGTATATGTTTATATTTGTATATCAATTTCTGGTAAATGTCAGTCATATTGCTTCTGTAAAGCTCACACACTTAGGTGCTTGACACAGCATGCAACATGCACGAGCACTCAAAATTTACCTTGCAGTGTGTAGGACAGAGTTGGGTAAGGGGTCCAGAGTAGGATGAAGAAATTGCTGACCAGTTTTAATTAACACGGTCAATTTTTTGTAGGTTGGATATGCTATGCTGAAAAACAACTTGGATCCTTTGTTCTACCTTATATATCAACTGTGAAGAGTCCTCAGCAAACAGTTGGAGCTATCATAAAGCACCATGCATGCCAAGATTTGGGATTTAGGTAGGCTGTCCATTTAAATTATATATTTACTGCTTGCATGTGTTTCAGTTATAGTATGATTAGAATGTTTTGTTTATTTACTGTTAAGTTTTGGAAATCCGCCATGTCTTTGATTAAGTTTCTTATATATGCTCAAAATGATAGGCTAATTTTTTTAAAATATTTATTTGCTCAATAAGATGTTTGGTTAATTAATACCAAAAAAAATGCTTGGTTCATTATCTGGCAGGCCTGAGGAAGTTTACCATGTTACTGTGATGCCCTGTTATGATAAAAAGCTTGAGGCTGCTAGGGATGACTTTGTTTTTTATTTGGAGTCCCGTGAAAATGGAGACCAGAGTGAACTTAATGGAATTCCGGAGGTAGATTCAGTATTGACAACTGGAGAGGTTTTGGAATTAATTCAGGTCAGAAGTTTCTATGTTCTTATGCTAATATGTTCTTCCCTTTTGGTTATTGTTATCTAGTTAGTATGAACACCTTTAATGATCCAATCTTACAGATAAAAGAAGTTGATTTCAGAAGTTTGGAAGAGTCCCCTCTGGATAGACTGTAAGAACCACTGATTTTAGTTGGGTCCCCCCCCCTAAAATTAGAGTTGACATAGATGCTGCTGCTTGCAGGCTGACAAATGTTAATGAAGAAGGACTTCTTTATGGGGTCCGTGGAAGCTCTGGAGGTTATGCAGAAACAATTTTCCGATATGCAGCAAAAACACTATTTGGAAGACAAATTGATGGCCCTCTAAACTTCAAAAATATTAGGAATTCGGATTTCCAGGAAGTTGCTCTGGAGGCATGTTCTTGTAAACTTGTTTATATTACTTATATGTGTCTATTCCTTTGTCAGTTACAAGGTTGTTGTTTGAACCCAAGATCTACAAATGTCTGGTTATGGAAGTGCCAATTAATTATCCAGAAAAAGTAGTAAAGTATTTTCAGGATCCATTAGTCATCATTAACACGATGTTGCTATGATAACCTGATAATATCCTAGGGTTCTTGATGTCACAATTGTTAACAGTTTCTGCATGTTGTTTTTTAAGCTACAGCTTATTTCTCTGGCTCATTTTATTAATACAGTATTATATCTTGTTGTCTGTGCAGGTGGAGGGAAAAACTGTGTTGAAATTTGCCCTATGTTATGGTTTCCGAAACTTGCAAAATATTGTTAGAAAAATTAAAAGTGGGAAATGTGATTACCATTTCTTGGAGATCATGGCATGCCCTTCAGGTCATAGTCTCTCTTTTACTAGAAATTCCATTTACTTCAATTGATGTGTTGTTGCTTTCAATGAAGCCAGGAAATTGGACACTTATTTTACTATAATGAATTGAATCAGGTTGCTTGAATGGTGGAGGTCAAATCAAACCAAAGCCAGGACAGTCTCCGAAAGAATTGAGTCAATCATTGGAAATTGCATACATGGAAAATGTAAGTTTTATCCAACTAGCAAGTATTTCATGGTCGCTGTCATTTTTTATGGTAGACATGCATGTACATATGATACATGTATACATTTTATATGCATGCATGCATGTTTTGTTGTGGGCAGGGTAGTTAAAAACTCGTTTTATCACTGCGATTTTACGTTTTTACGATTTTTTTTCATTGAAACGATTTTATTAATTTTTCAAACGCTTTTAAGTTTCTACGATTTTACGTTTTACGATTTTTCATTCTCCTCCCGTTTTCAGGTAAAATCTACGTTTTCACTATCTTGGTTGTGGGTTGTCTGTATCTGCATCTGAGGTCTGACCATATGTATTAATGGTTCAGATCATTGTTACATTTGTCATTCTGGCCATTTTGAAATTTTTGTTCCCCCCCCCCCCCCCCTTTTTTTAAATAAATATTTTATCCACTATCATTCCTATAGAAGGAAACATAAAATATTAAAAAATGACTTTCATTTTATATGGAAGGTGAAACATGATGGACCACCCTTCAGATTAGTTAATTTCCAAATGTTTTTTATTTTTTTATTTTTTCTTTCCTTTTGTTTTGGTTGAGGAGGCGGCTTGGGAGAGGTGAAAGTTCAAAGTCCTGTATTTGTTAATAAACAGTATTTTGGTAAATTTTTTTGAAATTGGTATTCGGCAATTTGCTAGGTTCTGGTAGCAGATCCCTTTAACAATCCTATTGTGAGAAGTTTATATGACAAGTGGCTTGAGCAGCCTGGGTCTGAAAAAGCGAGGAAATACATGCGCACAGAATATCATCCTGTTGAAAAAAGCATTACTTCTCAGTTGAACTGGTGAAACGATTCAGCTTAGAAGATGTTCGCATGTTGCGGCCTTCATTCCCTTTGGTGTGGGGTTGGAAGTTTTTGTATTTCATTATTCTCAAGGTATAATATTCAGGTGTCAGGTAGAAGTCTCCCTTAATCCCTTTGCCCTTCAATGTTTGCATCTGTGGAGTCTTACAGTTTTAATCTGAAATTATTCAAGTTCTGGTGGGAGCCTTGTGTACTAGGCTGCCTGTATTTTTTAAGCTCGCCATTTCTGGGTCATGGCTATAATGGAACAAGATTTTAATGTGCATGAGGATGATATGTCTTTTTCTTTTTCCCTGTCCTACGCAGATACTACAGAAGTAAAAACCAAAAGCTACATGGATGAGGTCGAGCAAAGTTAAGGATAGGGATGATAAAGACACCCATAAACAGCATCACCAAGAGTCTTTTCAGGGCATGTATGGATTGAAGAAAGAAGGGATGGTGTTGAATTATAGTTAAACAATCTATTCCTTCGAGTCAATTTTTTCTTAATCCAAACATATCCTTTGAATGTGAAGCCTGTTTAGCTAGAGGTTATTTTCAACAATAAAAGGCGAACAAAGAGTGTACATGGATGTTTTAAGTTTGTAAATAAATATGAACTTGAGTTCATGTTTTCGAGTCCAGGCTTTAATGCTCTATTGCTCTTTTATGTGTTTGGGTAACTCTGAAATCATAATTTGGTAAGTCTTTTTTCGCAAGTTAAGACAAAGCTCTTCTCACATAGTAAATCATAAAAACTATTCTCCAAAAGCTAATTCAAACACACTCTTAATTGTAATCGCACCTCATCATCATTGGCCTTCTACCTTGAGTTTTTAATGCAATTATAAGGTGCCTGAGATGGATTATTCATAAGGTTTTTCGGCTAGTTTGAAGTATCTTTGTTCTCTTTTGGATAAAGTAGTTTGAATTATCTTGCGTATAAATTCATTCTCAAATTTGTACATCTAATACGTCACCTTAAAATAATGTGGAGTTATTTCTTTTTTTAAACTCAGATATGTAAATTGCATCGTCTTTCAATATATTCTAAAATGAAATTTTGGGAATTGTACGCTTTTAAGAAGTCATCTTTTTCTATTTCGAAATTAGTATTTTTGGGTGTATTATTAAAATTTAAAATTATAACTCAGCTTATTTTTTTAAAAAAATAATTGTTTTGCCAAAACTTTATTTTGAATATTTAAAAATATGTTGTTTTGTTAATAAAATAAATTAACAACTGTATTAATCTAAAATAAAAGGAGTGAAAAAAATCTAAATGGGAGTTTGGTTTTAAGTAATTTTGTGGAGTATGAAATAAAAATGCTCAAAATGAAAATACAAGTGTTTGGAATAAATTAACTCGTCGCTACTCACTTGTTAGTCGTTAAACACTGCAACTTAGTCAAATTACAAAGATTACATAATTAATTTTTTATTTAATTTTGTTTATTACTCCCTCTTATTAGACACGTGTATAATCATTTTGAGCATTTTAATTAACGTGTCTAATAAACATCAATGATTTTTCCTATATTTAATTAAAGTGCTCAAAATATTGGTGTTTTTCCTAAAGTCGAATTCGTGGTTTTTCATGTTTGTTTTGATAATGTGATTTTTCTTGTTTGTTGAATAGTAGCTTTGACAAATTTTTTTTAAAAAAAACAAACACGCACTTAACATTATCTTTAAAATGTAAGTGTGACAGCCAAAGCTTTAGTAACGCAGTGACATGGGAGTCAGTATCTCTCCCCCATGTTCAGGGTTCGAACTCTACCCCTCCCTTGTCATTATGTATATAAAAAAAAAAAAGTAAGTGTAACAAGATAAACATCAATCCTGGCTCTTCATTCATAGTATCTGTCAAAGAACCTGTTGTGTCCAATGCACAAAAGACCAATTCATAAGGAAAGTGATTAAAGTTAGAACATCTCTCTCTCTCTCTCTCTCTCATACACACTTGCGTATAAAATAAATTATATGTATTAATAATGGGAAGAAATAGTAACAACATGATAATTCTTATATTTTTCAATGATCAATGATATTTTTTTCTTATTTTATTTTATTTTATTTTTGGGTAAAAATGATATTGTTTTCTTAATGCCTGGATCATTTTAAAAATAATTTGTTTATTTCATAAAATCTTCTTAACTAATTAATTTTATTTCATGACATTCAAGAGTAATTCTTTCTTACAAATTATACAGGGTCTATTTTTCTAAATTATATAGAATTGGTTTTCAAAGTTTTATAATTTTATTGGTCCATATTTTTCTTCTTAAGGGTTATCAAGAGCCCTTCTACTAAAGAAACCGTATTTGTTGACTGTTGGCATTGACGTTTCTTGTTGCAACTTGATTGTTAGAGTATATTGCTTATAGTATAGAGTATATATAATTAATCAGAACCGCTATATCTCGTTTTTAATATAAGATATAGTTGTTGTTTTTTTTTAGAGATTAAGAAAATCAAATAAATTATTTTAAAGCATTTATATTTGTTTTTTCTACATTAAACTAATTTGCCTAACTTCTCCCATCCATATATATATATATATATATATATATATAATGCATGATCTTTTTAAAGTTTGTCTTAATAATAAATACATTTTTCCCATTTTTTCCTCAATTGATTATTATAGTACATATATTCTTTTTCATCATTTTCTCATTATTATTCTCTCTCACAGGCAGTCATAAATAAAAACATTTTTTGAAAGGGAAAAAAATCTTATATAATTATTACATTGAACTACTTTTAACTACTTTTTAGAATCTCACAATTCGATTAAAAGATTTTTATATATAGGGTAGAAGTAATAGTACACAACATATGTTATATTAATTAATTTATTTTACTTTCTTAATCTCTTAAAAAAGATGAATTGATTATTATATTAAAAGGGAGAGTGAGTAGTGTTTTTCCTCTAGAAAATCAATAGCCAGCCTTCATATTACATTCATTATATTTTACATTGATATTGCAAAAGTTAGTCATTATTACCTTGAAATCTGTAATGTTATAAAGCTTGGTGAAAATTGAGGGGCAAGACTCAAGAGCCTGTTAAATTTTGGTTGCTATAATAAATTTTTATACGCTACACGTATTGGATTTCTGCAAATTTTGTATATCGAGTATTGGTAAATCCGTCTTGGAAGTATACTCCTGATTTTTTTTTTTAATGTTGCCCTGGAAGTATAAAAACATAGCAATATTACCATTTTCCGTTAAAAAATTAATGGTCAAAGTTAATTTTTTAACGGTTAACATTAATTTTTTAATAGAAAATAACAACATTGCTATGTTTTTAGACTTCTAGGGCAATATTGAACCTAAAAAAACTTCCAAGGTAACATTGCTTCTGGGCGTATACTTCCGGAGTGGATTTACTACTTAACCCATAAATTTTTCTGGAAAGGATTTTTCTCCAATTTTCTCTATAACTTGTCCTTTTAACAAACTTTAAATTATAAGTAAAATATTTTTTAAAAAATATATAAAAAAATTCATATAACATTTTAAATTTGAGAAATAAATCTCTTAAATTCTAAAATTTGTATAGGTAATTCATCATCCCTATGTTCTTTTTACTAAAAAATGTTACAAGAAAAAAAATTATTTTATATAACTTAAAATCTAAGAAAATTATTTATATATAACTCAAAATTTAATTACATTTAAAAAAATGTATGGTTCGCAAGTGAAACCATATGACATTGGATTAATGAAATAATAGAGTGATTGATATGATATGTAAATAGAATATTTTACAAACTTGATAATTTAGGAATTTTTTCCCCAAAGTTTAAATCTCTGGGGATTTATTTAGTATTTAAATATAGCTCAGGGCTAAGAGTATTTTTGTATAATTAAACTTTTTTATATACTCCCTCTGATCCTTATTTTAAGGCACCAACTCACAATTCTCACGAACCAAGAAAAATGGTTAAAATCAATAAAGTTACCCTACAATTTAAATGAATTCCAATATTACACCTACTAATTGCACTAAATTCTAATATTATATTAATTATTACTTTCACCCATTATATTTATTAATTAGGGGCGTATATGGAAAAAAAAACAATTGATACTCCTTGAAAACAAGCAAGTGTCTTGTAAAAAGGACTAAATATATTTGATAGTTGGTGCTTTATAATAAGGACCAGAGAGAGTACTCCGAAAGAAAAAATAGAAAGCATAATTAAGGAGGCCATGAGTTCACAATGCTCTATGAATAAATTAGGTCTATTTGGGTTGCGTTGGAAAAATAAGTTTACATAAATCGAGACAAAATTTTTCTTACATACTTATCTCGAATATGATAAATTACATCAGAAAAACAATTCCTAATGCTAATTCAAATAGACAACTGCTGCAGCGTCAATTCATGTTCTTTGTCCACCAGCTTTGTTACCACCTGCTTTTCAACATTTCTAGACTTTAAATTAATAAAACATTAAAATCTAAAATAGAAGTAATTTTACAGTGTTGCAAATTGCAAGTGTTGAAAAAAAAATGATCTGAATTTCATTATCAATAAATGAATGTATCTCCAACAATTTTTGTCTAAGAGATGAAATCTTTTGCAATAAATGTTTCATGATGTGGTCATTGAATGCAATGTTTTGAAAAATAAAACTCTAACCAAAATAAGAAAAAAATTAAAGTTATTTACACGACAGTTGGTCGGCAAAGCAAACCCCATCAGAAATTACGTGTCAAATAAGAAACGACATCGTCTTAAGATCACATTTATTCTCTCTCTCTCTCTATCCGTGTGTACATATAAAACGAGAGGCGCGGTTGTTGGTCAGAAACAAAAACCGTTCTTCGTCGTCCCTCCGTTTTCCTCCGCCATCGCCATTGAAGCTTAACGAGCTCTTAGTCCCTCACTGCTCTCTACAATGGTAAAGTTATCACCTTTTTTTCTTAATTCTTTGTCTTCTTTTGATTAATGAATCATTCTGATGATCCTTTAAAATGGGTGTTTTCACTTATCGTGCCACCTGATTTTTCTTACTCTGCACTTGCTTGTTAATCCTAAGAGTATCTGTTTTCTTTTTTCCTTAAATAAATTTAGATGCTTTGAATGTATTTTTCCTTCATCTGTGTTTGCTTCTAAACTTCTTTTCTTTTGTGTGTGCTTGTGTCTAGTCAAAGTTTTCGTTTTGAAATTACCCATTATCAGCTATTTTATTCTGTTCGAAAACCAGAATCTTCACATCTTGGGGGTGAAAGTAGTTGTAAACGGTTCCATATAATCTGCATTTTCTTGATTCTTTATGAACATCAAAGTGTGTTTTTAAAAAGTGATATTTCTGTGTCTTTTTGTTGGATAAATAAATTAACTGTTGAGTTTTGATGCTAATGCTTCTTTTCCCTCTTTATTTGCTTTGCCCATCTTCTCTGTGTTCATTTGACTCCATAGTCTATAAGATTGTGTTCGAAAATACTTTCTGATTTCCAGATGGATCGTTTTTTTTGGTCATTTTTCTCTTTTCATGTTTGGCATTGAAAGTAAATTTGCCAGGAACTAAAGGTTTTGTTCTCGTTATCTTGCAATTCAATGATACCTTTCATTGAGATTTGTCTGAGTTATATATATGTATGTTCTGTTTAATGTTAGACATCAGACGAAAATGTTTCGTGGGGGAATTGGATTTGGTCCCAAGTCCCAACTGTTTTTGTCTTCAAAATCATTACGAATAGCTGTTAGTGATCTCTTTGGTAATGGATTTTTTTTAAAAAAATTTTTCTTCAATTTCTCTTGAAATCTGATGAGATTACTTTTTGGAGGGAAAAATAGAGAAATGAAATGTGGAATCCACCTCAATTTGTGGGAGGCATTTAAGTTTTTGTATGTGTAGAGAAATTTGCAGCAGTAGATGAAATTATTTATTTGGTTCAAAGTCTATTGGCTTTTATCTGTGTATCTTGTTGAACTTTTTGCCACCCTGATTTTGAATTGACCTCTGATAATAAAGTCCAAGTAGAGAAGATTGGATCACTATCACTTAGTATAATATGCTTTTTAAGGGGTGTTTGGTTGGAATTAAGCATGGAAGAAAAGTCAGACTTCCTCTAGTTTTGATTAAATTGTAAGCCAATCCTTAAATTTGTGAAACTCAATCCCCACTTAGTCAAAAGTCTGTAGTTTTAACCATTTAAGATTTTTGCCCCTACATTTCATAAAATATAATTTTATTTTCTTAAATATAGGTGTTAAGAGTTTGACTAACATAATTTAAATGGGAGTCAGGCTACCATAAAATATTAACCGGGTTAATATTTTATTTTAAATAGTTAAACTATAGAAACTGAGTTGTATCGAGTTAAAATTCAAGGATTAAGTGACAACCAAGTCAAAATTATAAAGATAAAGAGATTAATTTTCCTAAATTTTACTTTATCAATATTTTATCTTGCAAATCAAAAAATAATTATTTTTAAAGTGAAAATTTGTGCCTTCTTGAGAATTGAGAAAGTAACAGAACAATTTATATATTAAATTCTCTGGTGCTGAGAAGTTAACTTTTTCAAGAATAATTGAATCAAGCAAGACCTACCTCTCTTGAATCTCATATTCTGAATTTCAAAATTTAAAAAATAAATATGTAAAGTAAATTGTAATAAATTAAATTAATTAGTTCATCAATCAATTACTTCATTAATTTTGAGGCGCCAGCACATAATAGGCAGTCCAATGAAAATTTTTTTTGAACCCCTTGGAACAGAGAAATAGAAACAGAGGAGTGGGACCTGTACAAGGATGGCCTACCAAATCCCAATTCTCTATCTATTTCCTTCTCAGTTCTCACAATTTCTCGGCCAAATGGGTATATCTAATGATAGAAGAACTCTAAGAACATAATAGTAACTGTGGATAGAATTAGAATTATTTACTTGTGTAATTCTGTTTGTGCAATGTAACTGAGATTTTGATTTTTCACAGACTACTTCAAGGCGTGTAGCTGACAGGAAAGTTGCAAGGTTTGAGAGGAACATTCTAAAGAAATCCTCATCCAAGAAAGGATTCCCTGTGGGCCCAATTGTTCTTGGCTTCATTATTTTTGTGGTCGTCGGTTCCTGTATGCTCTTTACCCTCCTTTTATCATATTTATTACTCACAACTAATCGAATCACGTAGATGTAGATGAAAATGTTAATTAAAATTAGCTAAAAGCAATCATTAAGCTGTTGATTGAATAGTAAGCGGCCAAGAACATTAGTTTAAACCCCGGGAAGTGAACTTACTGGGGGAAACGAAAACCCTTTTGCTTTTAGTCTCAAAAGGAGAAACCTTTAATCATATAAAAAAATTAGTTAAAAGCAATAAACATGTGATGACATTGCGGGTTTGATACTAGATAGTAGGTGAGTGAGAATGTGCAATAGTTTATCAAAGCTGATGATTTTGTAGCCTAATGGTATGAAACCTCTCATCTGTGTATGAGGTTTCTTCTTTGATTCGTCTCAATGCTTATAACCCAAATTGTTAGTATCTGGCCCTCTAATTCAAACAGAACAATAATTTATTGAATGAGAAAGAATGAGTGGAGCACTTTCACCCTCATCACTAATGGGGTGAAAATGAAAATAGTAGGTTAAAATTTTAGACACAAAGAAAGTGTAACTTATATTTGATTGTATGTTTCTCCTCTCATTTTGGTTGATGTTAATTAAATTATTAATATAAGAACTCATGAGCTTTCTCTCTCTTTACATGTTTGGCAGCTCTATTTCAGATCATTAGGACAGTTAAGAGTCGTGGAATGGCATAAGCAATGAGGACTCTTCACTAAAAGGACTATGAACTTGTATCAGCAACAATACCTTATTTCCCTTCAGGCTATAATCATCAGTATCTTTATGGACAAGTATAATGGGAACAGTTTATTATTATAATAGTTCAACTAGGTGGAGTTTCGTGTAGCTAAATGGAGTTCAATACGTAAGTTGCATTATTCACCACTTCTGAATAGTGCAGCTTTGTATATGTTTAATAATTTGTATTTGATGATATTAGTATATGAATGATTGAGTTCATACAAGAACCTAGCCTTCATTTTTTTTTTTTGCTCAGAACCTAGCCTTCATGACATTACTAATTTTTAGTTTATTAAAATATAATTGAGAATAGGCACATGATATGTAATTTAGTTATGGTGAAATGCATACATTATGTATTTCAATTGAATTTAATAGTAAAATATATAAATCAGTGTCGGTAGCTGTGTATATGTATATTTTCTTTAACCATGGATGAGGAGGATTTTTTTTAAAAAAAATATATAATAAAATTTTAGGAAAGGGGTTGGGCTCACCCACAGTCCAAAGATAGGGCGTTTTGAGCCCAGTCCGCAGGGTATATTGGGTTAGAGAGTACACATGTTTCTATCTTTTCTTAGTGTTTCCACTGCTTTCTAGACTTCTAAGATGCTTCCCCTAGTACCTTGACCAATTCTAGGATTGAACTCTCTCTTTTGGGTGAAAAAGTTTAACCCCTTCACCAGTTGAACCTAAGGACAAGGGGTGGATGAGGAGGTGATAAATACATATTTTATAATTAAATAAGTAGAGATTTTGGGCGATATTGATTGATTTTATTAATATCTTGTGCTTATTTAATTATCTTTTATATACTTATTTATCTTTTAATTAAATATGGGATAAAAGAATATTATAACAGAAAATTTATTAATATCCTATTTATTTATGCAGGAGATATTCTCTATCTTTTTTTTATGTGATCTAAGGAAGGAGAAAATATAGGAAGGGCCCAATATTATTTGGGAAGAAATTCAAAAGATATAGCATATAATATTATTATATAAATAATATAATATGCAAATAGAATTAAACCCACGTGAGGATGGATGATCAGATAAAGAGTTAAAAGGGATTTGCATAGAGAAGCGTGGGCCCCACAGCAAAAGCATTCAAAAATTATATCTATTGTGAAAATCAAATCTGAGGAAAACACGCAAGAATTATTGCGATGCATAACGGACGACGCTGGAAGTAATATATATTAGAAAGGAGGCACCACGCAAAAGAATAGCAATTCGGACTGCAACAATTCAGACGCACATCACGACGACAATTGAAGAAAGACGCAGAGATCATCGCATCAGCAGACGCAAGAAGGAGTTTGATTTTCATCTTTTATTATTTTGTTAATCTAGCTATGCGTGGCTAGTTTTCTTTTGTGGTTAGGGAGAGAATGAACCCTATGTGAATCTAAAATATTTGTTTGGATTCTTTATTGATTCTTTATTTTCTTGATTGAATGAATTATCTTTGCTTAAAGCTTTCTTAAAGACTGATCACCTTTTAGATTGTTCATAGGTTAGTGTATGACAATAGAGATGTTGGTACATTTAACCAGAACCGTTAATTCATCATAAAGTTGCATGATCTAGACATAGGCTTACGAGTTTATGCGATCTCATAAATTCTGGATTAGAATATGATCTTTCCAAACAATACTAAGACATTAGGTTGTTTTCAAAGATAACGGACTAAGGTAGGGATATAATTTCTTTGGTTATGCTTGTCCTTATGCAATTGGAAAGATTTTTTTTAAATATTTTTGCATTGTTTAAGATTAACCTTAATTTTAAGCTTTCCCCATCTTAGAAAATATTATCAAGTCAAAACAATTTTTAAAAAATTAAAAATTAAAAAGAAATTGAAAAAAAAGAAAGAAAAAAAATTTCTATTTAAGCCTCTAAAGTCTTGAATTTTTTTCAAACTTGAGATTGACTATGAGAATAGAGATTAGTTTGTAATATGATCAACAGATTATTAGTTTATGAATATTTTGCTACATGATTTCTTTAGAAAATTAGATGATGACCTTTGCTAGCTAAGGAAAATTGTTGTTTGGGGAAATGACTCAAGTAGTGAGAAAAAAAAAAAAAATCACAAACACACACATGCACATAACTCCAATGACTTCTCTAAACCTTACTTAGTAACCGGGGGCACTTCATCACCAATGTTGGCACTCGCGTCAAACAGTAAAGTCAAAGAGAGTTATGAGTTAGGCTAAAAGCCTCTTGAGGTGCCTGTTGGAGTAACTGAGTAACCGGTGCTGCATCACCCATGTGCAGGGTCGCGTCAAAAAGGGACCTACAACGGCTCAAGGCAAAAAAAAAAAAAAAAAAGAAAAAGAAAAAGAAAAAGAAAAAAATTGAATTACTTCCTACCTAAGGATCCCTAGTAAATTAAATGAAAAACTTGGTTAGGAGGGGAATTTGAATTTTTCTGAAGAAATTGAGTAGCGTAATATTCTTTTACTAATATTATTGTTGATCTTATTGCTTGCCGATCTGTTGATCATGAGATGTTAAAAGATTGTTACAGTTGTTTAAGGCTATTGGCTTAGTGACTCATTCTTATAAGACATTAACTTAAATAAACTTGATAACATGATCTAAGTGTGGTGGTTACAGCTCTTTATTTAGGGATTTTATGAACAATGTTGTTCTCATTTAATTAAGATGATGAATTTTATTTCTTTTGCTCGAGGACAAGCAAATATTTAAGTGTAGGGGAGTTTGATAAGTACATATTTTATAATTAAATAAGTAGAGATTTTGGGCGATATTGATTGATTTTATTAATATCTTGTACTTATTTAATTATCTTTTATATACTTATTTATCTTTTAATTAAATATGGGATAAAAAAAATATTATAACAGAAAATTTATTAATATCCTATTTATTTATGCAGGAGATATTTTCTATCTTTTTTTTAATTATGTGATCTAAGGAAGGAGAAAATATAGGAAGGGCCCAATATTATTTGGGAAGAAATTCAAAAGATATAGCATATTATATTATTATATAAATAATATAATATGCAAATAGAATTAAACCCACGTGAGGATGGATGATCAGATAAAGAGTTAAAAGGGATTTGCATAGAGAAGCGTGGGCCCCACAGCAAAAGCATTCAAAAATTATATCTATTGTGAAAATCAAATCTGAGGAAAACACGCAAGAATTATTGCGATGCATAACGGACGACGCTGGAAGTAATATATATTAGAAAGGAGGCACCACGCAAAAGAATAGCAATTCGGACTGCAACAATTCAGACGCACATCACGACGACAATTGAAGAAAGACGCAGAGATCATCGCATCAGCAGACGCAAGAAGGAGTTTGATTTTCATCTTTTATTATTTTGTTAATCTAGCTATGCGTGGCTAGTTTTCTTTTGTGGTTAGGGAGAGAATGAACCCTATGTGAATCTAAAATATTTGTTTGGATTCTTTATTGATTCTTTATTTTCTTGATTGAATGAATTATCTTTGCTTAAAGCTTTCTTAAAGACTGATCACCTTTTAGATTGTTCATAGGTTAGTGTATGACAATAGAGATGTTGGTACATTTAACCAGAACCGTTAATTCATCATAAAGTTGCATGATCTAGACATAGGCTTACGAGTTTATGCGATCTCATAAATTCTGGATTAGAATATGATCTTTCCAAACAATACTAAGACATTAGGTTGTTTTCAAAGATAACGGACTAAGGTAGCATCAAGACATTGGGACTTAGTCAACTTTAGAGAATTGATCGTCAATCAAGAGAATAATAATCAATAAGGGATTCTATTTGAATTATTAGAGGAACATAGGGGGATTCTCATCCCTAGCTGCGTTTTTCTTAATTACTTATCTTTTTCAACTATTCTTGAATTCTTGATTTTAGATTTTTTTTCTTTATTTAATTCTTTAAATTCTTTTAACCTCATATTACTCGATTCATCCAACTAAAGCAAAAATAGCAAAATTAGTGATTGGAATACTATTCCTCGTGGGACGATCTTTTTCTCACTACTTTATTACTTATAACGACCGGTGCACTTGCCGAAGTCGCTATCAATAAGCGATGCTTATTCTTTGGGCAAAGAGCCTTACCACAAATCACAACTGGTCACACTTTATTTCCAGCATGTATGGTACGTGGAATTGGTGGAAAGGGAATGGAAGATGAACAAGTACCTCTATTCAGTATACTTTTGTATCCAATTTTCTCAAGAGCTCAAATTCTTGAGCTTATCAATGTTCCTTTAATGGTGGGAAGATAAGATTCGGGATTCCACCATAATTGGTGAGAATCCAAATTCTCACTTTAAAGTGACGTTTTCGAATATATTTGCCCTTCAAAGTATTTATTTTCTAAAGCAAGAAAATATTATTAAATTAAAATTTATGTGATAAATTTAAACTTGATGGGAGAATATTTCGAAATCGATAAGAACATATTTTAGACAAATTCAAACTTTTTTTTTTGGAAATAACTGCTGTCTTAAAATTAAAATTTGATCCATAAATTTAAATTTATGTAAGTAAATTCATATCAAATTTGAATTATGAAAAAAAATCCTTTTCATTTTGAATTAATTACTTTTGAAAGTAAAATAAGTATTTTATGATTCTTTACCAACTGTCACCCCTTCACTTTCTTCTTACTAAACAACTCATCTTCTTTCAAATCATCTTTTCTTCCCTTCCTTTTCCTCCTTTAAGGACCCTTTTGTTACTCAGAAGATTCAGAAAGGGAAGGGAAGAATCACCATCTTCCTTCGTAGATAACCATTTGGAAGCTCCATCTTCCGGGAAAGCAAGTTCCGGTTACGGTCCATCTTCCCTCCTTCATGGGAAAGCTGATTCCCTCCATTTTCGGTGGGATTTGAACATCTTCCTGGAAGTCATTCTGTGAGACAAAAAAGCCCTTGCGTTGACCCTCCACTCTCTCTCTCTTTTCCTCATTCCATCTTTGTCCCAAGTTTCAACTGTGGGTGGCGATGGTTCATGAAGGAGCAGTGCCTGCGATTGTTGATGAAGGATCGGCGCCGGCGATGGTGGATGAAGGATCGGATTCAGTGATGGTTGATGAAGGAGAGGCAGCGATGTGAAGGAGAGGCGGCGATGTGACAAAGAGGGCAGAGATGAGAGGGCAAGAGAAGGATGAAAGATTGGTTTATTTGGTTTCTTGGTGATGTCGGCCGTGGGAGTGTGATGAGGGATGAAGGGGAGAGAAATATATTTTTAAGGTTAAGGAGTATTTTAAGCAATTCATATTTTCTATTTATATTTATATTTTTAAAATTATCATCTTCCTTCATTTTTTCTATGTTTACCAAACATCTTATTTTTTTAAGTTCCCTCTGAATCTTTCTTTCCATTCCTTTTCTTTATTTAAGTTTCTTTCCCTCTTTAAATCTTCCATATATCAAACGGGCCCTAAGTTTTTTTCCCTCCTCTAACCTTCCCCATAACCAAATGGGCCCTTAATTATCTTCCATAAAGAACAATGTCAAACCAAAATGGATGAAAGTAGATACTCTAAATTTAGAAGCCCAAGAGTTTTATAAAATGCTATGAAAAAAGATCCCACCAAACTGAATTGGATCCGTACATATAAGAGATGGTGAGAATTCTTGATTTCTGTCAATTCAAAAGACCAAAAATTAATTTTCTTTCGTTGAATCCTTCTAAATTGCATTCATTTTATCATCAATTGGTACTTGGTTTATCATGCAAGAGGACAGGGACTAATTCTAAATTTATGGTTCATGACTTCATCCTAGTATGATGTTCCAACTTCGAAGATGTATATATTATTGATGTTTTTTTGCCAACTATTATTGATTTTTTTTTAATATAATAACTATTATTGATTATTGATTACTTGCACTTAAACTCGTCCTTATATGGTCATCATATATGCAAGAAGGAACAATTTAATGTACTGTTACATATTTTTTTGACTTTGCTGCTTCTGAAATACACATTGTATACTGACAACTTGAAGATGATCATGACAAGGAACAAATGCGAGAAATCTCAAACAAAAAACAAAAAACCTAAAACTGAGACGATTTATACCAATAGTTTGTGATGATTCCTCGTCATGTGGTTTCTGTAGGTTGATTTGCTCTCATCGGATCTTCGACTAGCTTTGGTTGTCATGTCTTTTTTGTTGGAATTCTGGCAAATATCTGAGCTTTTGGATACCTTCCTACCATAACCACTTGAGTCTGTCACAGGATATATTTGGATCTCATCATCTTCAGAGAAGCTTTCATCATATAAAGATCCTGAACCTGTACACTCAAATTCCTGTAGTATATGAACACACTTAATGAGAAACTGATAAGGAATATGAGAGAACATGGTTCTGCCACATGGTGTCCTTTAATGATAAAATAAGAAAACTAAGTTTGAATCAGGTGTTATATATTACCTTCGGTTCTAATTGTAAGACCCAGTTGATCTTCTTTGAATAGATTAAAAAAACTAAATAAGTTACTTAATCATTTCATATGTTGTGTATTTTTAGATTATATATTAGTTTATTAGTTAAACTAATTAGTTTGAAGGAAAAAATAAAAATACTCTAAAGTAATTTAATTAACTTCCTTAATCTCTCTAAAAAATTTAACTAGATCTTATAATTAGGACCGGAGGAAGTATGTCATACTTAGTCCTAAATTCAGGACAAACAGTTTACTTTGATTCTAAATATAAGTATGAGACTTCAATCTACTTTGTCCCCAGCTTTTTCCCAAAGTATCCTAATTAATTACACGTATTAAGAGGGTTCTATCAATGATAGTTCTAATACGCACGAATCAAGAGAGCATTTTAAAGAAATCAATTCACATTTGTTATAAACAATTTAACTAAATTTTATTAATATCCACAAATTAGTCATTTAGCTATTATATTAAGAACAAAAGGTAATACGCAAGATAGAAAAAGAAGAAGTCAAAATATGAATAAGTGCGGTGATTTCGCAAATCAACAAGAGTTTCATACCCTAGATCTTGACTTTGCATTGCGGGGTGTCAAACAAGGATTTAGATCCTTCAGTAACAAATCATCTGGACTTCCTGGGATTGTCAATTCCTCAGAGCTGAGTTCCTGCATAAAATGTTGAAATGATTAAATAAAATATATCTTGAATCTCTAGAACTACTACAGGACGACCCATTGCACAAGGCACTCACCAAATTAAGAAGCACAATACATTAAGAAAAGATAGCATCATTGTTGGATTTATGTTGAATATTCATTCTACTCAATATAGTCACTTAAAAAAATTATTGCATTACTCAATATTTGCTACTAGTGACATTTAATTTGTAAAGAATCTGACATTTTAATTCATGTTTTTCACATACAGCAAACTCACCCAAGAGTTAATAGTAGAATGTGTTGGTGTTCTTGGAGAATTTCCATGATCTTGCAAACTTGATTTTGCACGCTTATCAGCCTTAACCTATACAAGAAGAAAGTAATAATAATGATTCCAACACCTTCAACTCGATTCATTCTTACAAGTTTAGGAAGAAACAGCAAGATCACTAGTCTGAGTGCAAGAAAATTTCCATGTCCAATATGTAAATGCAAGATACAACTGTGATGATCAAAAGCCCAAAAAGTGAGCCCAATCCTAAAAGACTAGCCTGTTGATATGGAGAATCCCAATTTATAAACCCCACTCCACTTGTGAGATTTCCCAAACTCATAACAACCTGATATGAACTTAGCTGCAAGTGACTAATGATAGGCAAGTTTATGAAGAAATAGCAATACTGATCGTTTACTGTAACAATCTCAATAGAAAGAAAACTGATAGATATAGTGAATGTTTGTATTAGCTTTTGAAAAATAATTTTCGAGATTTATGAGCTAAACATGTGAGGCGATTTTTATCTCAGCTTGCGGAAAATGACTTTTGAAACCATGGACTTTTGAAACCACGGTTTGATAATTACCCAAATACTTAGATATGAATGCAGGAAAGTTTCAATGCCTGATCCTTAAGCAGAACATCAAAGCTCTCTATGGTAAAAGTATCCTAACATAAATGCATAATACAATCTCTGACACAGACACACACACAAACCTCTGCGAGATCCTCTGCTAGGCTTTGGAGCTGACCAGTTAGAGAAGACACTTGCTTTTGTAGAGCTGGAATAACCTGTTTCGCCTGCGTCAGCTCAGAGCCTTGCTTCTCTAGAAGTTCTTGGAGCTGAGAATTCATCACATCTGGAAAAAGAATAGCACTTTTAAGCGACTTGATTTCTTCTCTTTGATTCAAACACAAATCCTTCAACTTCTCCACCTGAAATTTCAATCAAGCAATGAAATTTTACAATTTTGGTTGCAAAATTAAGCACACTTGTTCGCTACTTTAACTTAGGACTGTTCACAGTCCACGTTACCAAACCAAACCAAACCTAAAAAAATTATTGAACTAGCTATATTGCAACTAAAGGCGCAAAATCAGTAGCTCATCCGAATAAGTTTGAATCTTCATCAACATTCAAATATTCAATCATTAAATCTTCACAGGTTAATTACATCTGCATTAACATTCATCTAAGTAGCTCATCTAATAAGAACAGAGGCTATTTCACAGGTAAACATAGTCAAAGCAAAATTCAAAGCAACTCACTTCTTTGTTCTTCTCCTCAAGCAATAATTTCAGCTCTACAATCTCCGATTCCATCTCCTTGTTCATATTCAGCAGCTCCCTCTCACTCCGAAGCACCGCAGCTAGCGTTCTTGTGTTCCCCTTCACCTCCGTCAGGGCCTTCATCTCCTTCCCCTTCGTCTTCTCTGACGACGATGGTTTTCCGAACAGCTTCTTCTGCAATGCCGATAATCCCGTGGCCCTCCGCGCATTCTTCTTCAAATCCTCGGCAATAAAATCTACCGGAATCAGCAATCCCGCCGTCTGATTTGCGCCGGACTTGGGCTTTGTCGTCAAAGCGGATTTCTTCTCCATGAGCTTTCTCACCATTGTCGTCAAGCTCGGGTCGGTTTTACTACTCTTTCCAGTGCCGCCTCTGGTTCGAATGAGATCGGAGGGTTTAGCTTTAACGAGAGCACGAGAAGAAGAACCAGAGGATTTGTGGTTGAACTCAGAGGAAGAAGAAGGGTCGGAGAAGTAAGAGGAAGTGGTAGAAGAGCGTGATTCGTAGGTACTGTAGCGCGATGAAGGCCTGATGAAGGAGGTCATTGTAGAATGTAAGATTGATTGAGGTTTGAGTTTGAGTTTGAGAGTGAAGGAGACAAGGAGGGCAGAGATTGATTGAGATTGTGTTTTTGAAGTTTCGGAAATACCAAGATGGAGTTTGAGGTTTTAGCCGTCGGATGAATACACGTGTCATACGTTGGCGCATTGTCTTCTTTGCCGCTGTCCGAATTCGAATTTTTCACGTGAATGGCGCGGCCTCTCTGGTTGTTTTGACTTTTTGACCTCGTTTCATTTTCAGCAAATACCACAAATCACTTTCACCACTCCGTGCTTTCTCTTACGTTTTTTTAGGTGCTTTTTTTTTTCCTAATTAGAGGGATTAGACATTTTTTTAAAAAAAAATTTATATATATTCTATTTATTTAGATTAAATTATATGTTGGATTCTGAAATTTTTTGTGCACCAAATATCTCAAATTAATTAATTTTCAGTCCTACATTAAGAAATATTTTTCCAGTAACTCCTATATCCTGGAAATTAATTAATTTGAGATACTGGATAAAAAAAAATTTTAGGATGCATCATATAATTTAATCTCAATAAATAAAATATATAAAAAACTAAAAAAAAATAAAAAAATGCCTAATCCCTCTAATTAGAGGGAAAAGCATCTAATGTGAATTTACCACTCCCTAATAATCATCAATAATATTTTAAATTGACATAATTTGTAGGAGTAATACCTCCATATACAAAGAAAAAGTGATTTGTTAGTTGTTACAAAGGAACCAGTGGTGTAAGAAGGAAACAGTGGCATGAATGTATGATAATTGATAATGAGATATCACTCTGGTCTTATTTATAAATCATTTTTAACTAAATCTTTCGTATAAAAGAAAGATAGTTAACTCAATGATTATATATTAAATTTTAATTTTACCCTTATTTAATGTGTATTTTTCTACCTTTTCTTTTTACTCTATCTTTAAAATTTATTGTCAAATTTTTCTCTTTCTAACATGGCCAGACAATTTAAAAGGAAAAACGGAAACGATATGATAACATGGCAACACCTATTCACTCTCCTCTCAATGAAAATCATATGTCGCACCATTTGAGAGTGAAAATTCTCAAAAAACAGTGGCGGGTAAAGAAATTTTTAAAAAGTCACCCAAGCAAGTAGTGTTTTTGGAAAGATTTTTGCCTTCCCTTTGGTAATGGACTCCTCCTTTCTTTGCAAAATAATGTTCTTAATTTCAGCAGATCAGATGACATATTAGAATTACCACCTTTCATTGAATCCATCACAACCCAGCTATATAGTTCTTCTCTTATTATAGACTCCGGGCCTGTTTGGCAACAGTAAAGATGGACTTATTATCCCATTAAATGGGATAATAAGTCCATCAAGAAGAAAAGCCCTGTTTGGGAAGATAAAAAATTTGATGGACTTATGATAGCAATAAGGTTTTTTTTTTTTTTTTTTTTTTTTCTGAAGCTCATATTGGGGGTGCTTATAACCCCATTGAAGTCCATTGAAAAGGAGTTTTTTTTTTTTTTTCAGACCATTTTACCCCCAATTCTCTTCTCTTGCTGGACCACTGTACCCTCCAAGCTTCATCCAGCCAAAAAGCCATTAATTACTTATTCACTTGTAAATTGTAACCCTGCATTTATGCGTGTTCTCTCAATACTTAACTGTGCCTTTTACGGGTTCTCTCTAATTAATTCAAACAAGTCATGTTTTTCGTCCTGCTGTCCTGCCCTGTTCAATTTTTGAAATATGCTATGTGAGTATATATAGAATATTTCAACAGGAAAGAAATCATGTCTGTGTTAGATAGTTTGAGAGAAATTTAATTCTGAACAAAATTATTTGGTCTACCAGTTAACTTGGACTAATAGTGGGTTAGAGATCAGCAACTAGCTAGTGGGGATACATAATTTTATTTGGAGATATTCCCAAAATGATGTGGAATTTGATCAAGCTGAAGAAGGAAATATGAGTGATGAAGATAATGATGATCCACTTGATAATGATGATCCACTTGATGAAGCATCCTCATCAAAAGATCTTCGTGAAGCATCCTCATCAATATGAGTGGTTTGATTAAGCACTTTATTGTATTGTAATTTATTTAATGGAATTTTACCATTTTATTTGGTAAATTTATATTTATTTTTGATTTTTTATCCTAAATTATTACATTTTATAGGGCACATATATGTGTGTGTGTGAGAATTTGCTTCATGCCCTTTTCAGTCATTTTCCATCTCATCCAACTTTTTTAAGCTATGCCAAACAAGTTCCCATTACAAACAAAAGCCACTTCTGCTACTACTATCCCAAACATAAATCACATCAGAAAAAAGTCCATCAGAGAAAAGTCCATTAAGAAAAGTCCATCAGAAACAAAAGCCACTTTTCTCACTGCTTTCCCAAACGGGCCCTCCTTCTTTCTTATTGAAAAAGCCGTGGAGAAGACGAGCAAATTCGGAGAAGTAGTAATCAAAGCAGTGGGGTTGGGTTTCTCTCATTATCCCTCATTATCTTTAAATCATACTCATCTAATCAATCACAGTACCACTTTAACCTTTCTCTCTCATCTTCCCAATCAATGACTCAGATGCGCTAATGAGTGAAAATGAAAAAAATAATAAGAAAAGAATCCTCTTCCAAAGCGTTGTGGTGACGGAGGCATGAAAGAGTTACTCGAATGGCATGCATGGGAAATGGAAAAGTGGTGGGGGAGAGAGAGACACAATTAAATAAATTATTAAATGAAAAAGTAGTGTGGTGATTGATGCATAAAAAAGACGTGGGGTTCTAGAAGTTAACAATTAAATAAATTATTTTTTTAAGGTACAATTAATATGGGCATAATTATTACTATCTCATTAAATAGGATTAAATTTTTTTGTTAAAAATGATGAAGAGGAAATGACTGAAAGATTCCCAATTGAAATGTATGTTCTCAAATGTGTCAAATTTTTTAACAGATCCAACTCATCTTTAAATAACTTTTCTTCAATTAGGTAGAATATATTCTGGGTTATATGTAAATGTCTTTCATTTTGCCTTTAAAATAGGACGCGAGTAACTTATTTTCAAGAGGTGCTCCTCAACTTTAGTCGTGTGCATGCTATTTTCGACTATGTCTAAAATAAAAGATATTTATACATAATTAAAGATATGTTACACACAACTGAAAAAATGAATTACACTTGCTCATAAACTTGGGTCCTTAAACAAATGTCATGTACTTTAGGCAACAAATACTTCAGCTGGAGTTTTTTCAGCAATTTTTTCAAAAATTAATTTTCTTGTCTAGACTCTAGTGGATCATCAAAAATTTGTCTTATAATTAAACAAGTTAGCTTTGAGTCTCCGACCAGTCAAGTTTCCTTTTTTTTTTTTTTTGAGACCAGTTATAAGTTAGATGGGATGCATTTTGCTTTATAAACTGGCTAACAGTTAAAGTTGTTCCTGAACTAATTGGACAGTGAATTTCTGCAAGTCAAAATACAGAATTCAGATGGCTAGCGGGCCACTCTAGTGTAGTTGCGGGTATATGTTCTGCAAACAAACATGTCCTACGTCTACAGGCTGCAATATATACAATAATGATCTATGATCCCCACAAAGTGATCAATTATTGGAGATACAGTTAAGGACATGGAGTGCCAAAGGAAGAAGAGAAGAATGAAATAAACAGCAAGAAATGAGTTGCATATGTATAACTCATTTATGTAATGCAATCAAAATTTAGACAAGTGAGCTCAAACACAAGTCTATGAGAAATTAAGATTCCTTTTTGCACGGGGACTCAAAATAGGGAATCTAATGATTCAGCCTTGTTAAGATATTATTATTTATTATATTAATATTTGATATATTATATATCTTTTAAATATTTGATATATATCTTAGAAATATTATTATTAGAGTCTATATTTGATTAAGATTTTATTTAGATTAAATTCTATGAATAGTTTAGGTTATGTTTTGCTTATATAAAGACTCTAATACTCCCGTTGATTAAAGGATTAAAGATTCAATAATATTTAGAGGCAACATGAGATATACAGTGCAGACCCATTTACTCACAGCAAAACACTGTTCTCTCACGAATTCTGCTTAACCAGCAAAGCTTTTTTATATTATAGTCCCAAAATAATATTATTTTCACATTAATTTCCTACATATACACACAGAAACAGAGAGCTGAGTACTTCATACAGATCCGTCACAAAGAGGATAAATAGTATTGCAAGGTTTGGGAATCAAGCAGAGCTTTTCCTTCCTTCTAGCAGTAACATGGCCTATGGTTTCAGTCTTGTCTAAATCCTCTGGTTTCATTCCATTTGGGAGTTCCCAATCAAAGTGGTACTGTAAGCTAGCCAGAGGAAGCTCAATGCTTGCTAAACCAAAAGGAATGTACTCCTCTAAAATCAATTTTACAATTCCCTTGGAACCTCTCTGGTATAAACCTCTCAGCATCATACCAATGGTTTGGATCTCTACCAATTGGCCACGCATTTACTGCAACTTGAGTTTTGATGGGTATGTCGTATCACTTAATCTTGCAATTCTCAATCTCAACAAAGGAGTAGGAGGGTGTAGCTTCTGAGTTTCTTTGATGACTAATTTCAAGTAAATAACTTGTTCCATATAGCTGTCATGTATGACCCTTTTGCCTTTAAGAACTTCTCTAATCTCAGCTTGTGCTTTCTGCACCACTTTAGGATTTCTCATTATTTCTAACATAGCCCACTCTGTTGTTGTTGATGAAGTATCAGTTCCAGCACCAGACATATCCTACCAAAAGATTATGCCAACAAATTGATCATAAGCATTATCAAACCCATACTAGCTGCAACCTAACAACCTTGTGTGCATGTTGACTCAACATCATGATATGAAAACCTAACTTGGTTCAGCCAGCCAGACCAGTGAACCAGTGAATTATTCCCCTAGCTGGTTCGTCAAGAGTTTTGGACGAATTGATTAGATTTGATTTTCTTATCTTCCTAAGCTTGAAATGTCACAATTTTGTTGGATTATGCGTAGTTTAAGCCACTGACCCCTTAAAACTAACTGGTCTGATTTTCATTTTCAGTAAACCTTGCTCAACACACGCATACCCATACACATAATTTCTTGAAACATAGAATCAACTTTACGGTAGATGAGGAGTACTACTGACATAAATAACAGCTTTGATGTCATTGTTTATAATTGTGATATCAAGGCTTTCGCTTCGCTGGATTCGCAAGAGAACCTGAACTAGATTTTCTTCCCACCAGAATTAGCAGTACACTCACACCCTCCTTCTTCTGCTGATCTGATCTCCTTCTTTTGGCTCTCTTTGATGATATCATCTAAATACTTTATATCTATGATGACTGAGGAAAGATTGGATCACAATGGCGAAAGCCCAATACCTATGGTGGCAACTGAAGGAACAAAGCCTACTGAAGAAGCACGGCCCATGAGGAAAAGTGGAAGGCTCGAGAAGAAAACGTGAAAGCTGAGGGAATTGGGAGAGTGAGGAGTATATGTGAGAGCAGATGGGTTGTTAGAGGGTGTGAATGTTTTATGAGGAATATCTCCCCTTCTCTCTGTGGTCCCTCCCCCCTTCTTTGACAATTCTGTTATTTCCTCCTTTTCTGCACTTTCTAATTCTGGTCATACAGTAAAATGCACGCTCATTGCTGAGATAACTAGTCTGAATACAATATACAGAGCTTGAATCTTTTGATTATCTGGTTAATTTCCGTAGTCATTACAATATCTTCTTATGAATCTTTACCAACTTCGCGTTCACCGCGGTCTTTATAAGATAAACACGTTTCAATGAAGGGAAGAAGTCTACAAGGCGAAACCACTACTAGAAAAATCATAAATAGCGACGGAATTTTTTCCGTCGCAAATTCACGAGAAATAGCGACGGAAAAACTAATCCGTCGCTATTTAGCGACGGATTCAAAATCCGTCGCTAATTTTAGCGACGGATTCAAAATCCGTCCCTAAATGGCGTTGGAAAAGGCCACTTATCTTCAGTTAGCGACGTATTCTGAATCCGTCGCTAGCGACGGATTCAAAATCCGTCGCTAAATGGCGGCCAAAAGGGCCGCCAATTTTTTTGATTTAGCGACAGATTATGAATCTGTCGCTAATTTTAGCGACGGATTCATAATCCGTCGCTAAAAAGCTGCTTTTTGGCAGCCAAAAGGTTGCCAAAAGACAGCTTTTAGCGACGGAATTTAATTCCGTCGCTATTAATGCTTCTGCTTTTTGCGACGGAATTAAATTCCGTCCCAAAAAGCAGTTAACCCTCAGCTTTTTGCGACGGAATTTAATTCCGTCGCAAAAAGCAATAAATTAGCGACGGAATTTAATTCCGTCGCTAATTTCGACAATTAATTACTCTCAGCTCACCCCTCAGCTCGAAATTTCTCTCTTCCCTCAGCTCCGACGACCGCCTCTAGGTCCACCACACCGAAGCCCCCAGCTCCCATCCGACAACAGCTACCCCACCCCCAGCTCCTCCGCGTCCCAACCCCGCAGCTCCCCCCAGCCCACAGCTCCCCCATCCCCGCAGCTCCCCTTCGTTCGCATCCTTCCTAGCTCACAGCTCCGCCGTAGCTCCGCCGCCACAGCTTCCCCACCGCCCACAGCTCCCAACCCGTAGCTTCCCCGCCGCCTACAGCTCCCCACCAGTAGCTCCGCCGCCGCCAAAACCCACGGCTAGTCCTCTCCCGACGGTAAGCTCCTCTTTTTTTTTTTAGTTTTATTTATATATTTATTTATTTATTTATTATAAAAAATTAGTATACATAAAAAATGAAAAAATTAGTCATATTTTTTGCTCATGAATAAATAGGTTTCAACACTCGTCGTTCTCTAATCACCGGTGCTCTTTTCTGCCTTCCGACCACCCTCTCCTTCCGGTAAGCTCCTTTTCATTTTTTTTTTCACCACATTATTTGTTATGAGAAATTATTATAGATAAAAATTGAAAACATTAGTCATATTTATTTCTCATGAATAAATTAGGGTTATAATTTAACTTTATTGTTTATTTAGGTTATAATTATCTTATAAATATGACTAAAAAAGTTAAGCTTGAAAAAAAATTCTAATTGCATTTTAAAATTTGAAATCAATGGTTATTTTATTAAAATAATTTATAAATTGTTAAATTTTATACTAAATACTTATATAAATAATTTGAAATCAATGGTTATTTTATTAAAATAATTTATAAATTGTTAAATTTTATACTAAATGCTTATATAAATAATTTAAGATTTTGAATTTTAAATGATATTTTATTTCTTTTTTAAATAAAAATATACTTGAATGACATTAATGGTATATAAATGATATTGATGTGATAATATATGATTATTTATTAGTTGGTAATGATACATAAATCTAGAAATAGTATGGTGTTCAAATTAGAAAAGTGAAGTGTTGAGAAATAATATTTAGAGATAAGACAATATTTTTTTTAAAAAATATTCTATTTCAATTTTTTATTTGAATCTATCTTTAACAAGTAATACAATAAAGATCGATAATTTAAAAAACAAAATTATAAATATTGTGTTGATAAATAGGTAATTATAAATGCAAAAGATAAAGTTGATTTTGCAAATTATATAAATTTGATTAAGTCTTATTTAATCTTTATATGTTTAGAAACTCCAAAATAGTTATAGTATTCTATTCGTTGTTTGCCCCCTCCACAAGCATGTCCCCATGTTCTGGTGTGCTACCCTCATTCTCTGGTTGCTTGCTGGGATATGTTCTTTGTTCAATGCATGTGTTTGTTTTTCACTTTCTTGATTAAGTGGAAATTTGTTGGCATAAGTGGCTAGTTGTATTGGCTACTTATAATTGTATTTGTGGCAAATTGAGATGTTAATTAGGTTAGTAACTGAAGTAGCTAGGAAGTATGGAAGACAATCACGATAGGAGTTGGATGTACAATCGTCTAACTGGAAGAGAACTAAATCTAGCATTCAGGGCCAGTTTGAACGAGTTTATCCAATTTGCTTTGGCGCATTCAAATAATTCAAGTAGGGAGATCAGGTGTCCGTGTGCCAAATGTAAGTGTTTAAGGTTTAAAAATCCGAGCAGGGTCAAAATTCATTTGTGTCAGAATGGATTCATGAAGGATTATGAGTGTTGGGAATGTCATGGCGAAGTTCGACAGACACCGAGTGGTTATTACGGTGACAGTAGTCATCGAGAAAACCTTAATGCGTATGAGCAGTTGGTTATGGATGCCGCGGGACCGTCCATCGGCAGATATTTTGATCCCGTTAATCATGCCGAATCGTCATACATGGGAGAGGAGACCGGTACACATACTCAACCATCATACATGGGAGAGGATCCTCATCCAGACGCTGATAGGTTCTATAAAATGCTTCAAGAAGCGCAACGTCCGCTATGGGAAGGATGCGAACACTTTGAAAGTAGTGAATATTCATCGCTTTCGGCTACCCTAGCAACACTAAGCTTGAAGACTGATCACCATATGAGTGAGAGGAATTACAACGAAATGATGCAGATCATAAACAAAGTTGTTCCCAAAGACAATAATTTGCCGAAGGATTTTTACCAAGCAAAGAAAAAGGTGAAAGAGCTTGGGCTTGGATGTGAAAAAATCCATTGCTGCCCTAGAGGATGTATGTTGTATTACAAGGATGATGCTGAGCTGATCAATTGTAAATTCTGTGGACATGACAGATATAAAGTTGTGAGGAAAGGAAGGAAAATGACCCGTCAAGTGTTAAGCAAGATGCATTACTTTCCTCTGGTGCCCAGACTTCAGAGATTGTACGCATCAGAACAAACAGCTGCTCACATGAGATGGCACCGGGAGCATCACAGGGATGAAAATTTTGTGACGCATCCATCCGACGCCGAAGCTTGGCGTAAATTTGACGAGGCGAACCCTTTCTTTGCTATGGATCCCCGTAATGTCCGTCTTGGTCTATGCTCGGATGGGTTCGCTCCTTTTGATAAATCGGGCAGAAATTATTCCTGTTGGCCTGTCATTGTGACACCGTACAATCTCCCACCTTCTATGTGCATGAGAAGGGAGTTTTTGTTCCTCACCGCGTTAATCCCTGGGCCATCCAACCCTAAAAAGAAGATAGATGTGTACCTCAGGCCTTTGATAGACGAGTTGAAGATGTTGTGGAGTGAAGGGGTTCTAACGTATGATATATCATTGAGTCAGAATTTCACAATGCGTGCTGCCTTAATGTGGACGATAAATGATTTCCCTGCATATGGGATGTTGAGTGGCTGGCAAACGTCGGGAAAGCTTGCATGCCCGGTATGTCTTGAGCAGAACATGGGTTTTAGCTTGGCACACAGTCGCAAAGTCTGTTGGTTTGACAGGCACCGACGATTCCTACCCCCGGACCATCCGTATAGGACAAATAGAAAAGACTTCAAGCGAAATGTGGTTGAACGAGTAGATCAACCTCGTCGTTTAAGTGGCCAAGAAATATGGGACAGGGTCAAGAATATTCAAAGTGTCGAGGAGGGTGTTGCTTCCAACGAACCCGAGGGATATGGTGTTGATCATCATTGGAACAAACGCAGCATCTTCTGGGAATTACCATATTGGAAAGATCAATTGTTAAGACACAACCTGGATGTCATGCACATTGAGAGGAACGTGTTTTGCAATATTTTGTACACCGTGATGGACACGAAAGGCAAGACGAAGGACACAATCAATGCTAGACGGGATATAGAAGCGATTTGTAGAAGGCCTGCTTTGCATTTGGTGCAGGATGGCAGGGGACGGATTTCCAAACCTAGAGCACCGTACACATTAAACAAACAGCAGAATTTGGAATTGTTGCAATGGGTTGAAGAGCTGAAACTCCCGGACGGTTATGCGTCAAACCTGAAAAGATGTGTCAACTTGCACGAGGGGAAGTTATTCGGGATGAAGAGTCATGATTGTCATGTTTTTTTCCAGAGGTTGTTGCCATGGGCCTTCAAAGCATTACCGAACCACATATGGTCTATTCTAGCAGAATTTTCCAAGTTCTTTAGAGAAATTTGTGCTTATGAGCTTAATGTGGAAAACTTACGATACCTGGAGGTGAGCATGCCAATAACACTATGCAAGTTGGAGATCATATTTCCTCCTAGCATGTTTGACTCAATGGAACATTTACCTGTTCACTTGGCCTACAAAGCAAGAGTAGGAGGTCCCCAACAATATAGGTGGATGTATCCGTTTGAGAGGTAATATATATTTCTTTCGTGCAGTTATTTCTTTCGCGCACTTTAGTTTATAGATACCCTCTAATTGTCCATTGTAGGTTTTTACGCACTCTTAAACAAAAAATCAAAAATCCAACCCACGTTGAAGGATCTATCGCTGAAGCGTATCTAGTCGAAGAGGCTACAAAATTTGCGCAATACTATTATCCCCCTGAAATGACATCAATATGGAGACGGGTACCTCGCAACGATGATGGCGGTAATACGAGCGAACAAAAATCAATATTTGATTTTCCAGGCCGAGTTGTGGGAAAACGTTGGAGATCAACTCTTGAAGCAAGAGATAAGCGAGTAGCGGAGTGGTACATTCTAAACAACTGTGAAGAGGCCGCCCCATACTTAAAGTAAGATTTGTTTTCTTTTCACTGTTACGGTAAGTATTATAGTATTAACTTCATTTTTTGTTGCAGTCATTTTTCTAATTTGGTCCGATCAGAAAATCCTGAAATGTCGCAATCCCAAGTTGATCAATTCACGAACTCTAAGTTCCCAAAATGGTTTCGCTCCTACTTCTTGGAACACCCAGAAGATCCAAATAAAGTGGCATGGAGTTTATCTTATGGAGCTGCATTTAGTGTTAACCGGTGCAACAAATACATAATCAACGGGTATCGATTTTCAACTATTGAAGCGAACGCAGGTACACAATGTTGCAATTATGATGTATGTTGTCGAGGTGACCAAGTTGACGGGGTGGAGAGTTACTACTACGGGAAGTTAGTCGACATAATTCAGGTGAGTTACCAGTGGGACAAGGTGGTGACACTTTTTAAATGTGAGTGGTTTGATAACAGTCCACGTGGGACAAAAGTGGACAAACATGGAAATATTGAGATCCACTGGACAAGGAGATATACGGTTGGTTATGACCCATTCATCCTTGCTCAACAGGCGGAACAAGTGTACTATACAGAATACCCCACATCCCGCCAAGGGTGGGTGGGAGTTATTAAAACCAAAGCACGGAATATCATACCTCAGTCGAAAGAGTCGGCAGCAAATGACGGCATGAAGGAACCGTTCCAGGCTGATGTGGAACATGTACTGCCCATAAACATTGCCGACGACGATGTACCAAGCAATCTGTTTGATTCTACTGCGAACTTAGAGTTGATTCCTATCCAAGTTGACGATGAGGAATCAGACGATGAGATAGAAGTGATTTACTCTGATAGCAAATCTGAGTTCGACGACTATGAGACTCCAGAGGAAGCCGTGCAAGCAGATGACGAAGAACGTGAATCATCCGATTGATTTGTGTTAGTTCTTTTGTTTATGACAATTTGTTATACTACATACTCCGTAATTGCGCTACTGTCATATTAAGTAATAAATATCTTATTTTTATATATATTTTCACATAATGTTTGTAAGTGTTCATAGGTATATGGAGCATCCAGCTGGAGGACGTTCAGATGGTGGATGTGGTCGTGGTCGATCCCGACCTCGTCCTATCAGAGGTAGGGGAACGCCATCTGCTCCCTTCGTAGGCATTGGGGGGGGGGGAGAGGCGCTTCCCCAGAGGTTTCACCATATGAGTCCTCATCTTCACTATCGATTTACCTGTCCACTTCACCGTCACTGTATACGTCCAATTCTCCGTCTTCCTCCAGTGATCCACAGCAAGGGGGACGCCAGGTTTACTTTACCATTTCTGATTGATTTACATATGTGTAGTTTTATTTAACCATCTATGTACAAACTCTTCAATAATTCACATTCCTTTATTCAGCACATTCCGTCGCCTCATAGCCAGGTCGACGAAGGAGGTAGTTCCTCTGATACACCTGTATAGGGAGCGAAAGATCCTGCGACGGGGAAGCTGTGGATCCGTCCTGACGGCACCGAGGGGTGAGTCATACAACGTTACTAATAACGCTA
This sequence comes from Acacia crassicarpa, assembly GCA_034222035.1. Lineage (NCBI taxonomy): Eukaryota > Viridiplantae > Streptophyta > Magnoliopsida > Fabales > Fabaceae > Acacia > Acacia crassicarpa. The sequence goes on from JAWXYG010000011.1 coordinate 10,576,503, forward strand.
TGATTTTTACCCTTTAGTTTGTATGCTCATATTTGCATCATATCCTCTGTCTACAGATTTGACCCTTATCCCCCGGTGGCTGATATCTTGTCAACCCAAATATTCCGCAATTTCAATGAGCCTTGGGGCACGTGGAAAGAAATTTCTAAGGACACTCGGAATAGATGGTTCGACGAGTTTTTGGTAAGTTAAGTGATTTATAGTTATTAATTTCTTATCCAAATACGAACTGATTAAGTATTTGTAACATTTGGAGCACTAATTGTTCATTATTGATTTTCAGAGTAAGTTTGCGACGTTGCCTGAACATCATAAAGGTCTGAGAAAAGCTTTTAACCATAAGGGAAGCAAGTGGTTGTCTGGGAGATTTCATAAATTGAGAAAGGGTGTGGGCAAGACAGATTGGATTGACCCTGACACTGCAAGCCTATTACTTGCACAGTGGGAGAACGATGAGAAATTTAATAATAGAAGTCGGAAAAGTAAGGAGAATAGGGCCAAGCAGGTGGGACCTTCATATGCTGGCGGGTCCATTCCGTTGAGTGAGCATTGTCGGAAAATTGTGAGTACACGTTATTTTCTATTAAAGTATTCAATGTTTTGTACCTTGAAACAATTTGTTAACGATTTTTCATGTGTTTGCAGGCACAGTCTGAGGATGTTCCACCAGAAGAAGTTGAGTGGCGTGCCTTTGAGCAGACCCATACCCGGCAAACTGAAGGGGGTGAGAAGATATGGATTAACGCCAGGGCGGAGCAAGTGGCGGTGGGACATTTATATTGTATTGATTCTTTGTTTCGGACACCAACATGTTTATTTCATTTCACATCGGCTTTTTTTGTGATGTCTTTTTTTGTTTATAGGGCAACTATCTGAGGCTGACTCAGGAGAGAGACTCGCAGAGTGGAACCCAACCCTCATTCTCTCAGTCTGATAACGAGACTCTATTCTTACAGGCTGCGGGTGGATTTAACAGCAAAGGTAGAGTCTTCGGGTTAGGTTCCTATGCCAGCCGACTTAGGGAATCAAAGCGCTCCACATCCAGCAATAGCGAAGGTGTTTCTGCAGGTAAACGTAATACATTTGATATTGATTGTAACATTTTCATTCTCTGGTTCATTTAAATGCAGTGCAAAAAAGATAATTATATTTCCTAATTTTTTGGCAGATGAGTTGATGAGGATGAAGACAACTATCGAGTCGCAAGCAGTTGAGCTGAACGAGACAAAGCAAAAACAAATGAACACAGACATTGAGCTCCACCAGACACAGGAGATGGTTAGACAGATGCAGCGTCAAATCATGGCCCTAATGAAAGACAAGGGTTCGATGTCGCCTCCTGAAGGTGATCCTCCTGTTGATGATGATGATGAGGATGCTGCTGTTTAGATTACTTTTTTAGTACATCTCTGTTGAAACACTATATTTATAATGTATTTTATACTCTGTGTTATGAAGATTCGGTATGTATGTTATATAATTTTTTTTAAATATTTTATTATATAATTTTTAAACAAAATTAAAAAATAAAATAAATAAATTTAAAAGAATAATGGAAAAGAATATAATTATTTTTAAAAGAATATAATTTTCAAAGAAAATTAAAAATAATAATAAATTAATTAAAGAAAATAATAAATAATTTTTTTTTAAAAAATAATCAAATTAGCGACGGAAACTGAATCCGTCGCTAATTTGAATTTAGCGAAATTAGCGACGGATTTGAAATCCGTCGCTATTAGCGACGGAATTTAAATCCGTCGCTATTTGCGACGGATTTCAATTCCGTCGCTAATAGCGACGAAATTTAAAATTCCGTCGCAATTGCGACCACTTTTTAGCGACGGAAAAAATCCGTCTCAAATTCCGTCGCTAATTCATTTAGCGACGGAATTTGAGGGTTTAGCGACGGATTTTTTCCGTCGCTAAAACCCTTTTTTCTTGTAGTGAACCAACTCACTTTCAACGCTGCTTGGAAATGTTGTAGAAGCTCTTCTTGTTCGTTGCCAAATGGCACCTTTGTAATTATAGTACTTGTCAAAGAGTAAATCTTGTCGGTAACATCAACAACCGAACCTATTGAAGATTGAACTGACTCTTATCATCTTAGAAACCTGAGTCAATAATAATGCGAAAGGAGTTCAAACTAGTATTAAACTAGATATAATTCTTTATAATATATAGATAAAAAATATCAGTACTCCATCTTATCGGATATAGGAGAATGATTGGACCCTCTTTGAACTTAAGAGCTCCAAAATCCGTATTTTTTTCACCATAAGGAGCAAAAGCTATGTCAGTTTCTCCATAAGCAAGAATCTGAGAACTAGACACGTGTCCTCTGAACAAAGGAAAGATCATGCGTTTTCATGAACTGCTTGGCCATATCTGGGGATGATAACAACTGCAGAAATCTGTCCAAATTGAAGGTGCATGAGAGGTCCATACTTGAGAGATAGATCTCGAAGGATATGGTATGGAGGTGACGAAGAGACGACGTTGAAGCTGCTAAGTGGTGAAGGTTTCCTAGTAGAGGAAGCTTCCATGTCCCTGGGATTTGAATCTGAAGAGCTTTGTTCTTTGGCTTTTTTAGCCTAATAAGGAACAATAATATTAAGAGGAAGGGAATAAGAAGGAAGACTGAGAATTGGGTTTCCATATTCAATTCAAGCGTTAACTTTTGATATGCCATGGCCCTGGGATTTGAATCTGAAGAGCTTTGTTCTTTGGCTTTTTTAGCCTAATAAGGAACAATAATATTAAGAGGAAGGGAATAAGAAGGAAGACTGAGAATTGGGTTTCCATATTCAATTCAAGCGTTAACTTTTGATATGCCATGGCCCTGGGATTTGAATCTGAAGAGCTTTGTTCTTTGGCTTTTTTAGCCTAATAAGGAACAATAATATTAAGAGGAAGGGAATAAGAAGGAACACTGAGAATTGGGTTTCCATATTCAATTCAAGCGCCACTTTTGATATGCTTGTAAAGACTACACACAAGTGTAGGTGACATGTGTTCTGTAAACTGGTACATTAGTGTTCATAACTACTTGTTTTAGTTTTTTAAGTGATTCTGCAGTATTTAAAATAAGCATGTAAGAGGAATTTTGTTTCACCTTGCCCTTTTTTTAGGGCACTTTTTTGTGCTTCCTAAAGAAGAAAATTAGAGGCGAGAAGGTAAAATTGAATTAGTTTGGATTGCAATCTTCCCATGAAATCATTTTCCCGACGCTAGCCATTTTCATCTGTTTAAATGAAAATGAATTCCTACAAAACATGATGAGAACCCATTTTCCAATGCCTAAGGAAATTGGCCAAAGACCAAAATGTCCCTGATGTGACGTTGGATTTGATATAAAAAGGTGAAGGAGCTTAGGGGAATTCACACAGCAAAACTAAGAGAAAACGAAGGGAGTTGAAGAACAGAGAGGGTGAACGGCTTTTTCTGACGACAACGTGGCATCCAATCAATCCCGAAGAACATGTAGGTTCCTTCGTCTCCATCAATGTTGTTGTTGTTGAGTTAAGTGAAGAAGTCTTTGCCTGTCGAAGCTAATTCTGGGCATATGGAGGTGGTGTGCATTCCAAGTCGGGAGAAATGTTGGTCGGCTACAGTCTGACCATGAAGTACCCATGTGGTGAACATGGTTAAATCTGTGATACTCCACACAGAAAGAAAGAGGTCTTGACTAGATGCTTAACGGTTGAGAATGAAGTTAGATCACTATCCCATAATCATGACATAGTCATGAGTTAAATTAGACAACAAAAAGTGGCAGTGAACACTTGCAAGTGTTGTGTATGTACTGATTAAGATTAAAGTTGTCTTGGTCGCATGTAACCATAAGCCACCTGTCACACACATGTGGTTAAAGTTGTTTTCATTCATTCATGTATGATTACAAGCGACTGGTGGGTATCTCATGGTTATTACTTTGTTATGTTATGAAAATCAGGGGCAAACAAAGTTTCTTTCTTCCACTTTTATAACATACAGTTTATGATGGTTAAGCCGTGGTTATACAGGAATTATTTGAAGTGATTCATAACTATGGGTTGCCCATAGAGTACATATGGTTAGAAGGGCTAAAATGAAAATATAAGCCTTTAAATAATATTTTTTAAATAGGGGCAAACATGTCTTTTAACTCATTTTCCTATCTCATTTTCTTTAAGTAAAATTTTTCTATCAACACTTTTTTTTTTTCTTTTTTCTAGTGCCAATCGTAAAATATTTTCCATTCATTTTCAACATTTTGTTTGATCCTAACGGGATCATAGCCTTACTTTTTTTTTGGTGTGTGTGGCCAACTTAGCTTTATTGAGTATATGTGGACTGTAACGGTGCATGAAAAACAAATATCTAAATACGGAAATGATACAATTTTAATTTTAAAAAACATAACGCAAAAGGAGAAGAGAATCTGTATCCTTTTATCTTTTTAATTTTGAGCATGCCTGTGTCAAGGGGCGAAACAGAAAAGCATGGGGCTAGTTCTCACCCCTTCGCTTTTATTTGGCCCTCCTTTTTTTAAAGTAAATGAAAAGTCCTAAATAAAATTTTATTGGTAAGAAGTATCTTATCTCTTTTTTATATGCAAAAAAATGTCTATATTCTACTCTACAGGGCTTCATATGCAGAAAGTAATAATTTTTTTTAAAACAGACTTTTTACCAATTTCCTCTGTTTTCCCTCCTTAAACATGGGAAATAAATGTAAAAAGAATTATAATTTACAATTTCTTTTAGCCAATTTAGATTTTTTTTTAAAAAAAATCAAAATGACAAGCTTAACGCTTGATATTGATGCACATGAGCTTCCCACAGAATCCTGCTTCAACTGGGTACAAAACTTAGGGCCCTTTAGGTAATTTGAGGAGGGAAAGGAATTTTGAGGGGGAAAAGGAAGAGAAGAGAAGATTTTCAGGGATGAGAGAAGAAGAGTTGTCTAAAATCTTCTCTTATCAAATTTGAATTTATAGCATAAATTTAGATATAACCCCCTATTTTTTTGCTTTAAAGCTTCACAGTTTATAGAAAGAACTTAAATTCTTACCAATTTTGATGAGATTTTATCTTCTTAAATTTAAAGGAAGATTGGTGAGCCTGAGAAAATTGGACACTAAAAGTGTACCAAATAAGGGAACCTGTTCATCTTTCCTTCCTACCTCTTTCGCATGCCAAACGGGCCCTTATTGCAATGCGCCTCCTTAGCTGAGTGATCTTCACACTGAAGAGCTAATTGAGAATTTAGAGCTTAAGTAAAATGAGAAGGTTAAAAAAATGAAATAAAAATAAAATTATGGGAAAAAAATGAAAGAAATTAAAAAGAAACATGACAGGAGGCTTTTTTAAATTTTTGAATAAAGACAAGACACTAGGACTACAGGAGGCTAGTTGGCAAGCATGATACAACGTATTTCCAACATACGAGGAATTATATGCCCAACTGAGCAATTCACAACATATTTATACAATGTATTTGACTTGCTACTGGATTTAATATAGTCAAACAACAAAGCTTAACGTTTACATGCACATACACACATTGGATTTGAATAAACATATGAAAGCTGTATCAATGTGGGTGGGTACTTTCATTAACTGCCAATAACAGAATCAGCATTGTATGGCGTGGGAATTAAACACAAACTGTTCTTCTTTCTCAGTGTGATGCCAAATTTCACACTCATATCTAAATCCTCTGGTTCCATTCCATGTGGGAGTTTCCAATCAAAGTGGTAAAGTAAGCTTGCTAGAGGAAGCTCAACACTTGCCAAACCAAATGAAATGCCTGGACATATTCTTCTTCCTGCTCCAAAAGGAACGTACTCAAAGTTTGTTCCTTTAAAATCAAAATCACAATAATTGCCTTGAAACCTCTCTGGAATAAACCTCTCAGCATCAAACCAATAATTTGGATCTCTTCCCAGTGCCCATGCATTTATTATAATTTGAGTTTTGATGGGTATTTCATAGCCATTGATCTTGCAAGTTTCTCTGCATTCTCTTGGAACCAACAAAGGAACAGGTGGGTGTAGTCTTAAGGTTTCTTTGATTACTAATTTTAAATAACTAAGCTGTGACATATCACTATCACGAATTACTTTCTTCCCTTTAAAAACGTTTCTAACCTCAGTCTGTGCCTTTTCCATCACTTTAGGGTTTTTCATCATTTCTGACATGGCCCATTCTAGTACCGATGCTGAAGTATCTGTTCCGCCAGCGAACATATCCTGCAAATCACGGTGCACACAAAGATATCATTAGCATTATCAAACTCCAAATAGTTTAGATTTTGTTATGAATACAAATCCAAAGAGAGTCCGATATCAAAATACCAACATATTCCCACCGGTCCACAATGTAGAAGAATTGCTTGATCCAAAAATATAAGTCACTTATAAAATAATTAATGCTAATTTTTATGTTTTTTCCCTGTAATTAATGCTGATTTTCAATTTGCCCACTTATTATATTTTCAAACCTATTTTCCAATAAGGGTAAAAGTGAATTAGTTAAAATGCCCCATATTGTAAACCAAATGAAGTATTTAAGCTTCTTGACTTAGAAACCACATACCACATTTGTGAAGCTCCCCAATATGGGACTTGACGGACACCACGACACTTCACTCGACCTTTTGTTGATAAAAATTCTCAATTAATGAGTAGCATACTCTATGAAGACCAGGCTCAATAAAAGTACATTTGTTATGAATACAAGTTCAAAGTAAGGGCCAAATTCCAAAAGATTATAGTTTAATAGGAACCAAAGCCCCTTAACTTGAAAATACACACAACACTTGTGAGGCTCTCCAATAACTCTCAAATAGTTCTTTACGTCGGATTTTCAAGTTTTTTTTTTCTTATCTATGCCTTAGCTTATTTGACACTTTCCTAAATAATGCTCAAGTATGAAGCGTTTATTGAGCCTAATTCTATAGTAGTAGCGTTAAATCATCTAGTTTCTAAGTGCCTTTGCTGTTGCATGGCTTGCTTTTGGTCTCACACAAACACGTAAACTACACATGTATATAAATGATTTCTTTCAACATAGGTAGTGACATACCAACATATACAGGGTAAGGAGTACTAACCCAAATAACAGCTTTGATGTTGTCGTGTGTAATTGGGACATCGAGGTTTTCACTTCGCTGGATTCGTAGAAGAACCTGAACAAGATTTTCTTCCTCAGAAGAAGCACTCATGCCTCCTCTTGCTCTATTCTGCTTTTGTTGATTCTCCTCGATAATATCATCCAAAATTTTGCCTATATTATCACGGATCTTTAGCAGCTTTGCTTCCATTCTAGTTATGATGAGAAGAACAAATTTCATTGAAGGAAACAAATCAACAAGATTAAATCCTCCGACTCGTTCTAATACTGAAGGGAGCAATTGCAATAGGTGTTCTCGATTATCTTTATGGTTGTCGCCAAATGCTACCCTCATAACTATTGAACTAGTCAATGAGTATAACTTGCTCGTGAGATCGAAAACCGAACCTGCTGATGCTTGAACTGACTCTATAAGCTTTGATACCTGATAAAATGAGGTAAACGAGAAATATTGAAAAGTTTTAACACATAAATATAGAAAAATATCATCCTAGTCATATACCAGCAAATTTAATTACCTAGAAATTGTAATATTCTTATTAACAACAATAAGAAGCTTTGTACTACTATTAGGTAGGGGTAGTTAATTATATGGATCCATTCCACTTTATTAAAAACTGACTAACTCCAGAATTGATAAATAATTAATGCCTAAGAATTAATACTTTATCCTATGCTAAATATTGGTGGTAGTTAAGAGGTTAATTTTGATCCTAAGTATAAGACTTGAATCCACTTTATTTTTTAAATTTATAACTTTTTCCCCTATTTAGCCTTATTAAGTGCCCATCACAAGGGGAAAGAATAGTTCCAAAGCAAAGGATTAATCACAAAGGTATTTTAGAAAAATAAACATACATTTTTTTACAAATAACAAAATTAATTTCGTTTATATATACCACTTTGGGCCTTATTATAAATCTGTTTTAATTAATTCTCATCGAACAAAGAAGGATAACTATCTAACAGTTTCAAAGCATTCTCACTCTGGCCTTGGTTCTCTCATTGGTCGGATCTTTTACCTCAAAACTGCGTAGTTTTGGGATAAACAAAAAGTACGGAAAACACTTTTTTTTTTTAAAAAAAAAACATTCATCACCCTGATAGATTTTCTTAGTAAATTAATTTTTAGTAAACTCAGTATTCTATGATATTTTTTTAATGCACACAACACCTTAAAATATTTTCAATAGATACTGGTTGTCAATAAAAAAATTTTAGGGTGCCATGTGTACTAAAAATTACTTTTAAGATACCGAATGCTAATAAAAAAATATTCAGAGTACTATTTGCTTAAAAAAGTGCTCCCCTTTGCTTTGTTCACAGTAAACTATATAGTTTTAGGGTAACGAATTGGAGCAGACAGTAAAGAAAAGTAAAAAAGCTGGATCTCACATGGACATATGAGGTATAATCCGTATAAAAGGGGAGAGCAACCTCTCCTTTTTACTTCATAACCTCTTCCCTCCTCTTTCTTTACTGTAACAATTGGATTAACATTTGAGTTGTTTAGATTTAATCTTTTATAAAATTATAGCAAAATAACTAATTAAATTCAAATTACTAGATTTTGATATGAATATTTTAATAGAAAAAAGATGAAAAAGAAATTTGAATTTGCAAAATTCCAATTTATGAGTTTCTCAAAAAATGAGTTGTGAATTACTTATCAAGTTTCATCATTTCCTTATCAACTCTTTATAAAAAACTTGATTTGAGATTTTACAATTTCAAAGTTCTTTTTTAGTCTTTTCCCCTATTTTAATACTACAATATAGAAAATAAAAATATTTTGTATGAAACTAGATCTGAATCCATTAAATGTCAATCTTATAATTAGAAAACGGAAGAAAAGTGAAGAGAATGAGAAGGGAAAACGGGGTTACTTCCCTACGTGAAAGTATCAAACATTTATTGACAAAATAAAAGTAACAGACATTTAAACAGGTATCCAACATTTTAAAGTATTAACGGAAGACTTTATTAGTCACTATACCTCATCTTCTCGTACATAGGAGAATGATTGAACCTTCTTGGCGCTCAAGAGCTCCAAAATACAAATCTTCTTCATCTGTCTCCAATAATCACCATAAGGAGCAAAAGCAACGTCAGTTCCTCCATAAGTAAAAATATTACCAGCAGTAGTATCCTGTGGCCTCTCAACAAAGGCAAGATCACGCGTCTTCATAATCTCCTTGGCCATATCTCGAGACGACACAACCACAGTTGAAATCTCTCCAAGTTGAAGACGCATGAGAGGTCCATACTTGAGAGATAACTCTCTAAGTGCTTCGTGTGGAAGTGATGACTCTGTTGCTGCAAACTGATGAAGGTTTCCCAGTAAAGGAAGCTTCCATGGACCTGGGATTTGAATCCGTGCTTTGTTCTTTGGCTTTGTGAGCTTAAGGAACAAGAAGAACAAGACGAAGGGAATAAGAAGCAAGAGAGAAAAGTGGTATTCCATTTGGGTTTGCCTTCTAAGTGATTCATTAATCATTATCCAAGTATTATGTGTAGCTATATTTATTTCTGTGTGTTGTAGTGTGAGTTGTGTCAGATCTGAAAAGTAACAGTGGGTGCATATAATTAAGGATAATGACGAAATATGTGGTGAGTAATGAAGTACAATCTGCTCCTATTTATAAGTCCTTTTTGATTAAATCACACATACCAAGGAGATGTAGCTTAGATAGCTCAATAATTAAAAGGTAAATTTTTAATTTGATCCTTATTTATGATTGGGTATCTTTTAACTTTTTTTGGTATAAATATGGGCAAAATTGTTACAAGTTCATTTATTTGATCAAAATAGACTTATAAATGGGATCAAATTTTTTTAGTCAAAAGGAACTTATAAATAGGACCGGAGTGGTAAGTTGAAAGACTTCTTATCTCTCCTCTTAAAATTGTGGTTGTTTTTTTTGAGAAATTCTTATGCGGTTCTCTCTTAGTTTACATTATTTTCTACCTACTGCAAACTGATCTTCATCAAAATCGGTCTATCCGGTGAAATTTTGCACACCATGATTATGAAGAGTTTGCAGTATTTAGAAAAATAATCACCAGGCACATATATAAATTAAAATCATGGCAACTATTATTAAACCTTACTATTTATTTTTTTATTTTTAAAATTTGTGCACTTCTTTATAATTTTATCATATTTCAGTAATTATATTATAATACCATACATTTTTTTTAATTAAAAAAAAAGGAGCTCAATTTATGTGGGTCGTCCAAATCCTTATTTATGTGTATGTGTGAAATCAGGAATTAAAAGAAAAAATTGTGTGGTACCAAGCTCAGGGGTTATCCGTCGTGTGAAGAAAGGAAGAGTAGTAGAAAAGATATAGTCATCATATCTCCTCATAAATACTTCCTCCATTCATTTTTATAAGATACTCGTATTATTATTGATTATATCCTGTTTTTTTATAAGATATTGTTAGGAAATGTGTGAAAAGGTTCTCGTAAATTCCCCATTTTACGGAGAGAGGGAGTAAGCTGGTAGATGCTTTTATGAAAGACAGAAAGGTTATGGTGGAGTTATACGTATAACATTAAAAGTTGTCAAAGGCATAACATGCACACACACACACATGAAAGGAAGGACAATCATAGAAGAAAATAATAAAGTTGGCTGTTACCCCTATTTTTTATGAAGGTTAGGTGGAGGGGCAGGGGCAGGGGCGGACTTAGAAATTTTATGGAGAGGGGGTGAAAATAAAAAAAACTACATCATAAATAAAAATATTTGAAATAGGATACATACCTAATATATATAAAAATTTATTATAGAAATTAAGATTACTTCATTTGACTTTTACTTTACGTGTTTTTAATTGTTAAACTCATCTATAATTGAATCTGTACTAAAACTCAAAACTTGTCTAAAATCATAACCCTAATTTTTTTTTCTAATTAGTATAAAAGTAGTATTATTATAAAGATAAAATCATGTATAACAAATTTTATGAGGGAAATTTAATTAAAAGAAGTGATTTTGAGTATTTTATTGATTATCCAAATTTGTCATAAGCTGTTGAAAAAAATGGTGGACGACAGGACGAGCCGCAAGAGAGAGGAAGAAGAGACGAAAGATTTCAGAAGAGTGCAAACAAGTGGCGTTGGAGATAATTAAAGCTTATGAGCCCCACCTCACCATTATTATATTCTTTATTTTTTTAAAAAATATATATATATGCAAACAAATGAATGGTCAGAGAGTAGGGAGCTGAAGATAAAGGGCCACACCTCTTCAAATCAAATCCATCTAATGCAGCAGTTACATTGCTGCAGAAGTATCAGTCCACCGGCGAATATATCTTGCAATAACATGATGCTCACAGAGTGATGATCACAAATTTGCATGGTTAAATTAACTACACACACGCACACTCACAATTAAAGATAAATAATACTCCACATAAAGGAAGCCATCTTGACTAGACGCGGTTGGTGGGTTCACATTGGTTGAGAATGAAGTTAGATAACTATCTCGTAACTATGACATAGCCATGAGTTAAATTAGACAACAAGTGGTTGTGACCACGTGAAAGTGTTGGGTATGTAACAGTTAAGAGTAAAGTTGTTTTGGTCATGCGTAACTATGAGCCTTCCATCACATACATGTGGTTAAAGTTGTTTTCATTCATTTATGTATGACCACAAGCGGCTGGTGGGTATCTCATAGTTATTGCTCTTTTACGTTATGAAAAACATAGGCAAACAGAGTTTCTTTCTTCCATGTTTTTATTACATGCAGCCTATGGTGGGTAAGCTGTGGTTATATGAGAATTGGTTATATGAGAGTTTCTTTCGATCCTTTATCTTGTTAATTATGAGCAAGTCTATGTAAAGGGGCGAAACAGAAAAGCACGTGACAAAAATAGCTCTCACCTCTTTCCTTTTATTTCCCCCTCTTCTTTTTGAAAGTGCTAAGAAAATTTTGGTTAGAAGTATCTTATATGTTTTTTATATACAAAAGATTGTTCGTACTCTACTCTATAGGGCGTCATATGCAGAAAGTAATAAAATTTTTAAAAAGAGACTTTTTCCCAATTTTCTATGCGTTCCCTCCTTAAACATAGGAAATAAATGTAAAAAGAATTCTAATTTAGAATTTCTTTCGGCCAATTTAGATTTTTTTAAAAAAAATCAAAAGGAGAAGCTTAAAGCTTGATATTGATGCACAGAATCCTGCTCCAACTTGGTACAACACTTATTGTAATGCGCCTTGATTGCACAGAATCTGCATGATTGTACCAATAATACAGTCATCCTCGTGATTGCAATGTGCAGTGAAGGGCCAATTTAGAATTCAGAACTTAAGTAAAATGAGAAGGTTCAAAAAATGAAATAAAAATAAAATTATGGGAAAAATTTTTATTTTTTGAATAAAGACAAGACACTAGGACCGGAGGCTAGCTGGCAAGCATGATACAACGTCTTTTACAACTTAAGAGGAATTATATACAACATATTTATACAACGTATTTGACTTGCTACTGGATTTAATATAGTCAAACAACAAAGCTTAACGCGCACATGCACATGCACACATTGGATTTGAATATATATATGATAGCTGTATCAATGTGGGTGGGTAGTTCCATTAACTGCCAATAACAGTATCAGCATTATATGGCGTGGGAATTAAACACAAATTGTTCTCCCTTCTCTTTGAGATGCCAAATTTCACACTCATATCTAAATCCTCTGGTTCCATTCCATGCGGGAGTTTCCAATCAAAGTGGTAAAGTAAGCTAGCTAGAGGAAGCTCAACACTTGCCAAACCAAATGAAATGCCTGGACATATTCTTCTTCCTGCTCCAAAAGGAATGTACTCAAAGTTTGTTCCTTTAAAATCAATATCACAATGATTGCCTTGAAACCTCTCTGGAATAAACCTCTCAGCATCAAACCAATAATTTGGATCTCTTCCCAGTGCCCATGCATTTGTTATAATTTGAGTTTTGGCGGGTATTTCATAGCCATTGATCTTGCAAGTTTCTCTGCATTCTCTTGGAACCAGCAAAGGAGCAGATGGGCGTAGCCTCAAAGTTTCCTTGATTACTAATTTTAAGTAGCTAAGCTGTGTCATATCACTATCATGAATTACTTTCTTCCCTCTAAAAATGTTTCTAACCTTAGTCTGTGCCTTTTCCATCACTTTGGGGTTTTTCATCATTTCTGACATGGCCCATTCTAATACAGATGCTGAAGTATCTGTTCCGCCGGCGAACATATCCTGCGAATCATGGTGCACACAAAGATAACATTAGCATTTTCAAACTCCAAATAGTTTAGATTTTGTTATGACACAAATTCAAAAGGAGAGTCCAGTCTCAAAAGACCAAACATACTCTTTCTGGTCTGCAATTTAGAAGAATTGCTTGATCAAAAAATATAAGTCACTTATAAGATAATTAATGTTAATTTTTCAGTTTTCCCCTGTAATTAATGCTGCTTTTCAATTTGCCAACTTATTAAATTTTCAAACATATTTTCCAATAAGGGTAAAAGTGAAAAAATAATAATAATTCAATTTATGATATATTTAATGAATTAATTGTCACTTCTTATTTCCTGCGAATTAGTTAAAATGCCTTATATTATGGACCAAATGAAGTATTAAAAGCTTCTTGACTTATAAACCACATATCACACTTGTGAAGCTCCCCAATGTGGCACTTGATTCCACATCATGACACTTCACTCGACCTTTTGTTGATAAGAATTCCCAATAAGTAGCATTTTCTATGAAGATCGGGTTCTCAATGAAAGTTTTGTAATGAAAGTACATTTGTTATGAATACAAGTTCAAAGTGAGAGCCAAATCCCCAAAAAAGATTATAGTTTAATAGGAACCAGAGCCCCTGAACTTATAAATGCACATCACACTTGTGAGGCTCTCCAATAACTATCAAATAGTTCTTGACATGGAACAAGTCTTTTTCTTTTTTGGTAAAAAAAAAAATTTAGGTGGGGTAGACACCAGTAACCCACTAGGGCCACGCAGGAACAAGTCTTTTTCTTATCTCCGCCTTAGCTTATTTGACCCTTTCCTAAATAATTCTTCAAGTATGAAGCGTTTATTAAGCCTAATTCTATAGTAGTAGGGTTAAATTAACTAGTTCTAAGTGCCTTTGCTGTTGCATGGCTTGCTTTTGGTCTCACACAAGCACGTAAACTACACATGCATATATGATTTCTTTCAAAATAGGTAATGCAATACCAACATATATAAGGTAAGGAGTACTAACCCAAATAACAGCTTTAATGTTGTCGTTTGTAATTGGGACATCAAGGTTTTCACTTCGCTGGATTCGTAGAAGAACCTGAACAAGATTTTCTTCCTCAGAAGAAGCACTCTTGCCTCCTTGTGCTGTATTCTGCTTCTGTTGATTCTCCTTGATAATTGCATCCAAAATTTTGCCTATATTATCACGGATCTTTAGCAGCTTTGCTTCCATACTAGTTATGATGAGAAGAACAAATTTCATTGAAGGAAACAAATCAACAAGATTAAATCCTCCGAGTCGTTCTAATACTGAAGGGAGCAATTGCAATAGGTATTCTTGATTATCTTTATGGTTGTCGCCAAATGCTACCCTCATAACTATTGAGCTAGTCAATGAGTAGAAATTGCTTGTGAGATCGAAAACCGAACCTACTGATGCTTGAACTGACTCTATAAGCTTTGATACCTGATAAAATGAGGTAAACGAGAAATATTGAAAAGTTTTAATACATAAATATAGAAAAATATCAACCTAGTCATATACCAGAAAATTCAATTAGCTAGAAATTGCAATATTCTTATTAACAACAATAAGAAGCTTTGTACTACTATTAGGTAGGGGTAGTTAATTGTAAGGATCCTTTCCACTTTATTAGCAACTGACTAACTCCAGAGTTGATAAATAATTAATGCCTAAGAATTAGTACTTTATCCTATGCTAAATATAGGAAGTAGTTAAGAGGCTAATTTTGATCCCAAATATAAGATTTCAATTCACTTTATTTTTTAAATTTATAACTTTTTCCTATATTTAGCCTTATTAAGTGTCCATCACAAAGGGGAAACGATAGTTCCAAAACAAAAGATTATTCATGAAGGTATTTTAAAAAAATCAACACACATTTTTTAAATTAAATAACAAAATTAATTTCGTTAATATATACCACTCTGGACCTTGTTATAAACTGTTTTAACTAATTCTCATCAAACAAAGAAGGATAATTATATAAAATTTCAAAGCATTCTCACTCAGACCTTGGTTCTCTCACTGGTCGCATCTTTTACCTTAAAACTGCGTAGTTATGGGAGTAAACAAAGTAAGGAGAGAACCATTTTTTTTAAAAAAAAAAAAAATCATCACCCTAAGATTATTTCTTAGTTAATTAATTTTTAGTAAACTTAGTACCCTACAATATTTTTTTTATTGGCACACAACACAATAAAATATTTTCTAATAGATATTGGTTGTCCGTAAAAAAATATTTTAGGGTGCTATATATGTGCACTAAAAATTACTTTTAAGATATTGAATGTTATTAAAAAATTATTCAGAGTACTATATGCTAAAAAATTGCTCCCCTTTGCTTTGTTCACCGTAAAACTATATAGTTTTCGGGCAAAGAATGAGAGCGGAAAAGAAAAGTAAAGAAGCTGGACATATGCAGTATAATCTGTATAAAAGGGGAGAGCAAAAAATGAAAAAGAAATTTGAATTTGCAAAATTCCAATTAGGTATTTCCCAAAAAATAAGTTGTGAATTGTTTATCAAGTTTCACCATTCTCTTATCAATTATTAGTAATAAACTTGATTTGAGATTTTACAATTTCAAAGTTATTTTTATGTCTTTTCCCCTATTTTATTTCTACAATATAGAAAATAAAAAATATTTTGTATAAAACTAAATCTGAATCAATTAAATGTTAATCTTATAATTAGAAAACGGAAGAAAAGTGAAGAGAATGAGAAGGGAAAATGGGGTTTCTTCCCTACATGAAAGTATCAAACATTTATTGACAAAATAAAATTAACAAAACATTTAAAAAAGTATCAAACATTTTAAAGTATCAATGGAAGACATTATTAGTCACTATACCTCATCTTCTCGTACATAGGAGAATGATTGAACCTTCTTGGCGCTCAAGAGCTCCAAAATACAAATCTTCCTCATCTGTCTCCAATAATCACCATAAGGAGAAAAAGCAACGTCAGTTCCTCCATAACTAAAAATATTACTAACAGTAGAATCCTGTGGCCTCTCAGCAAAGGCAAGATCACGCGTCTTCATAATCTCCTTGGCCATATCTCGAGACGACACAACCACAGTTGAAATCTCTCCAAGTTGAAGGTGCATGAGAGGTCCATACTTGAGAGATAACTCTCTAAGTGCTTCGTGTGGAAGTGATGACTGTGTTGCTGCTAACTGATGAAGGTTTCCCAGTAAAGGAAGCTTCCATGGACCAGGGATGTGAATCCGTGCTTTGTTCTTTGGCTTTGTGAGCCTAAGAAACAATAAGAACAAGACGAAGGGAATAAGAAGCAAGAGAGAAAACTGGTATTCCATTTGGGTTTGCCTCCTAAGTGATGCATTAGCCAAGCATTATGTGTGGGTATATTATATCTGTGCGTTGGAGTGTGAGTTGTGTCAGATCCGAATGGTAACAGTGGGTGCATATAAGGATAATGACGAAATATGTGGCGAGTAACGCAGTAATTAGTTGAAAGACTTCTTGTCTCTCCTCTTAAAATTGTGGTTTGTTTTTCGGAGAAATTCTTAATTATGCGGCTCTCTCTTAGTTTAATTATTTTCTAGATACTGCAAACTCTTCGAAGATGATATTTTCTTAATCATTTTTCTCACTTTCCCTTATTAGTACCATTTAGGCCATTAATTAGAAAGATAAGAGAGATTAAAATAGTATTGTGATTGATTGGATAAATATGATTTAAGGATGATAAGGGATAATAAGAAAAAGATTATGAAAGAAACCTGACCCTAAACTTTTCAACAAAATCGATCGATCCGGTGCAATTTTGTATACCGTGATTATGAAGAGTTTGCCGTATTTATAAAAAATCACCATACTCATATATAAATTAAAATCATGTTAAGTTGGCAACTATTATTGAACCTTACTATTTATTTTTTATTTTTATATTTTTGTTTACTTCTTTATAATTTTATCATATATCAGTAATTATATTATAGTACCATACATAATTTTTTTTCTCAAAAAAAGGAGCTCAATTTATGTGGTCGTCCAAATCCCTATTTATGGGTATTTGTGAAATTAGGAATTAAAAGAAAAATTTGTGTGGTACCAAGCTCAAGGGTTATTCGTACGTCGTGTGAAGAACGATATCCTGAGAAGCGTGAAACAATAATGGGTTTAGGAGGAAAAATACATATGTGTTTTATTTTTGGGAGCGCTCAGCACCATATATTTTTTTAGAAGTAAAAATATACATGTAGTTACATTTTAGGAACAAAAGTCACACCACCGTTAAAATTTTGTTGTAAATACAGCACTTCCTGTTGTAAATATAGCATATTGTAAATATGGTTTTTTCTTTTGTAAATAGTTATATTTTAAATTTTGTTGTAAATACAGCACTTTTTGTTGTAAATCTAGCCTTTTCTCTGTTGTAAATAACCTTTTTATGTTCAAAATCTAGGTGTTTAAATGTTGTTGTAAATATGGCATTTTCTATTGTAAATATGACCATATTTTAAATTGTTATAAATACAATACTTTCTATTGTAAATATAGTTTTTTTTTTTGTAAATGACCTTTCTATGTTCAAAATCGAGATGTTTAAATGTTGTTGTAAATATAACATTTTCTGTTGCAAATGCACCGTTAAATTATATTTTAACGGTGGTGTCATTTTTGCTTTTAAAATATAACCACACATGTATTTTTGCTCCTAAAAAAAAAACATATGGTACTGGACGCTCCTGAAGGTAAAACACGTGTGTATTTTTACTCCTTTACCCAACAATAATAGGTTCCCTTATACCACCAAGGACAACAGTGCAGTGGTATAGCTGGTGGTATTGAGATGCCTTATATCTCCCCTCAGGTCTCGTGTTCAAATCCCCCTCCCCTCGCCTTATAACAAAAAATAATAATAATAATAATAATAATAATAATAATAATAATAATAATAATAGGTTCCCTTATCTCCTTAGATGTCTTTATGTTTTAATGTATAACTTTGCACCAATCTCTCTTTTCATTGAAGGATTGAAAATCTATTCTTCACATCCAAGTTCATAAAAAATAGTATTGATATAAGATATAAAGTCTTTAATTTATAAAAGTTATACATACTTGATACATGAACAATTAATTTATATATTTATGAATGAAAAAGTCTTAAATTACATCATCATAATTCTTAATACATGAATCACATGCACACATTACTAGATGAAACATACCTTTATTACCATTAGTCACACACACAAACCTATGTAAGATACATAATCATAAATTTGCTTATATATATATATAGTTGCATGGTGCTTCAATAGGAATTTTCATGAAGAGAATCAATATAAATTCAAGCTGGCCAAATGAAAAAGAACATATAAAATGCCAAATTGAAGCTTAAGTTATTTCTTATGTTAAACAAAATGGCGGCCAATGCATAAGATTCCATCCTCATCAAGGGGATCCCCACCAAGCAGGATCTGGGAAGGGATATACGCAACTTTACCCCCACCAATCAGAGATGTTGTTTTTAGGATTTAAACCTGTGACCTTCAAATTACAAGGCAACAACTTTACTACTGCGTCAAGGCTGGAACCTTCTATTTGTTAAACAAACCATATACACAGGCCTAAACAGATAGGTCCATCTATGACTAATTTAGCATTGTTTCACATTTACTTAAATGACCTAGGATTACAAACTTACATATATTAACTGTGCACCACGTGAAGTTAGAAATACAATCTACTCGGCTTGAGATATTGAACACAGATATGCACCACGTGAAGCTATTAAGTGCCTGGTATTTGGCTCGCTTTTGGTCACACACAAACACACATGGATATGATTTTCTTTCGACATAGGTAACGACAGGCCAACAACATATAGGTAATTAAGGAGAGAGCACTAACCCAAATAACAGCTTTAATGTTGTCATTTGTAATTGGGACGTCATGTTTTCACTTTTTAGGATTCGTAGAAGAACCTGAACAAGATTTTCTTCCTCACATGAAGGTCTCTTGCCTCCTTGTGCTCTATTCTGCCTGATAATATCATCCAAAATTTTGCCCATATTGTCACGGATTTTCACAAGCTATTCTTCCATCCCAGTTATGCAAAGAACAAATTTCATGGAAGAAAACAAATCAACAAGATTAAATCCGTCCAATCGTTCTAATGCAGCAGGAAGCAATTGCAATAGGCGTTCTTGATTATCTTTATGATTGTCTCCAAATGCTACCCTCATAACTATAGAACTAGTCAATGAGTACAACTTGCTTGTGAGGTCGAAAACCGAACCTACTGATGCTTGAATGGACTTTATAAGCTTAGATACCTAAAGAGATGAGGTAAAAGAGAAATATTGAAAGTTTTCAATACATAAATATAGAAAATATCAATTTAGTGATATACTGGAATATTTATTTAGCTAGAAATTACTTGCAAACTAAACGGGTTAAAAATGTGATGTTGAATGTATAAAATCAATGCTACGCACTTTGAATGATATAATTGATAGATACAACAACAATAAGCAGCTTTGTTCTATTGGGTCGTAGTTTTAACGCAGTTAAATTATATGGAACACTTTAGATTTACTGTTGATACATAGAATTGATAAATAATGCCTAAGAACAAATAGTTCCTAAGATCCTATATTTCGGAGGCAGTTCAGAGATTTATATCCATAAGACCTCACTCCCCTTTGTGTCCAAAGTTACAACATTTTTCTCAAATCATTGTTATTGAGTGTACATAGTAAAGGAGGTTTCACCAAAAAGGCAGTTAGAAAGAATTCAGAGGCAAAGAGAATGAGAATAGCCGAATCTATTGATCACTGGCCTTGGTGCAGTTTATATAACAAGAGGAATTGTAACAACTTGTACAGAGTTTGTTACATGGGGATACGAGCCAGACACGTGGCATTCTTATAAGCTAGTATATCAGTATATACAATTAACAAATGCTAATTACAACAATAATATGAAATAACTAACTAATCATATATTAGTTCTAACATCCCCTGCAAACGAGAGAGTGTGGAACACATTCCGAGTTTGCTCCTTAGATAAGAGAATTGAGTATGAGTTAGAGCTTTGGTAAGGAAATCCACAATTTGATGTTGAGATGGAACATAAGCTATCTTAATGTCTCTAGCTAGAACTTGATCCTTTATGAAATGAACATCAATGTCGATATGCTTGCTACGAGCATGGTGAACAGGATTGGAAGCATCAAGTGCTTGTGCGCTTAAATTATCACACTAGATAGTTGAGGGTTGCCTGCGAAAAGAACCAAGTTCAATAAGAAGAGTACATAACCATTTAAACTTAGCAGCCCCATCAGCTAAGGCTCTATATTCAGATTTAGAGCTAGCTTTGGAAACCACTTTTTGCTTCCTAGAAGCTTAAGAGACCAGAGTGCCTACGAGATTCACACAGTAACCATCCATAGATCTTCTGTCGTCCACATTAGTGGCCCAATCAACATCACTGAAGGCCATTAAATGAAAGGTGCGAAATGGTTTGATATGTAAGGCATAATGGCAAGTGCCTTTGAGATATCTAAAAATACACTTGACTCCTTGAAAGTGAACATCAGTTGGACAAGATAAAAATTGGCTCAGCTTATTAGCTTATTAACAGAATAAGTAATATCAGGCTTTGTAGTGGTAACATACTGAAGTGAGCCTATTGCCTGTCGATATAAAGAAGGATCTAACATAGGTGTACCGTCAGAAGAAGAGAATTGACGTCCTATAACCATAGGAGTGGGAATAGGGTCACAATTCATCATATTAAATTTCTACACTATATCCAGAATATATTTCCCTTAATTGAGGTAATTACCATATCTATCACGAAAAATTTCAATCCCAAGAAAATAATAAAGTGACCCCATATCCTTCAGAGAGAAATCTTTATTAAGCTTGGCAATAAAAGCATTAATAAAAGACAACAAGGGACCGAGTTCTTAAGAAAAATAGCCAGATTTTGCTTTTAGAATTCTTAAAACCCCATTGATTCAATGTAAATCAAAGACGATCAAACCAAGCACAAGGTGCTTGTTTGAGACCATAGATGGCTTTGACTGATTTGAAAACATGAGTGGGTTTATGAGGATTTCTGAAAACCATCGGGTTGTTTCATATAGACATCTTCTTGGAGAAAACCATTGAGGAAAGCATTGTTCACATCAATTTTTCTAACATCCCAATTGAAAGTAACAGCAAGGGTTAAAATTAATTGTACCGTTGTTGGCTTGATTACTGGGCTGAAGGTTTCAAAAAAGTCAATTCCAGCTGCTTGTTGGAATCTTTTTGCAACCAAAAGCGCATTATGTTTCAGGATTGAACCATCCGCACGAAACTTTGTTTTGAACACCCATTGACAGTTAACAACCTTCTGAGTTTGATTGGAAGGGATGAGAATCCATGTATGATTGTGAGTGAGAGCATCAAACTCCT
Organism: Acacia crassicarpa; assembly: GCA_034222035.1. Classification (NCBI taxonomy): domain Eukaryota; kingdom Viridiplantae; phylum Streptophyta; class Magnoliopsida; order Fabales; family Fabaceae; genus Acacia; species Acacia crassicarpa. Next base: position 10,598,327 of record JAWXYG010000011.1, read on the forward strand.
CTTGCATTGCTTGATGCCATTTTGGGGAAGCAAGAGCTTTAGAGGTTGTTTGAGGAGGATGAGCTTGAGATAGTGCCGTCAAGGTTTCAGTGTTGAGTAGTCTGATGAAGAGGTGTCGGGGTTTTGAGATGCTTGCTTTAGCCCTAATTACCATAAGATGACCGGACCGAGGAGGTGACAGCTATGACGTGTCCATTTGAACTTGGGCCTTAGGTGTAGGTTGGGCCATGGGAGGGTTGGAGTCCATCACAATAGATGAAGACCCAATAGAGCTTGAATCTGGACTTGCAGTAGGCAATGGACTAGAGGAAGATTGAGTGATAGGAATTGCTCTGGTTGAAGCTGGGCTTGATGATATGATAAATGACAGACTATCAGTAGTGTCCAGAACATCGGTAGGAGTGGCTGAGTGACGATTGAAAAAGCCTGAAATACATGGAAACACAGTAGTATAAAAAATAATGGGGTTAAGGTGTGTCTAACATAACAAACTATTGGTTCAGGAACGTCCAACACAATTAATTATTAAGTAGACCGCTCAGCACAACAAACTTTTAAAAAGGAACGCCCAGCACAACAAACTTTTAAAAAGAAGCGCCTAACACAACGCCGTTAGCAAAAAGTTAATGTCCGTTATCTAAGGTGCGTCCAACACAACAAACTATTACTCCAAGAGCGCTCAGTACAAAATTCTATATTTTACTAAATTAAATAATTTTTTTCTCAATTGTCATTATTCAAAACTACTTGTATACATATCTATGGACAAAAATTACTCATTCTTCAATTTTGTTAAAATTATAATTTGCTCAAATAAACAAAAATTTTAATTAAGAATATAATTATATGATTTAAATAAAACTTAAGGTGTTTTATAGTTTATTATATATGTTAAACAAAAAAAATATGATTTATTTTTATTTTAGAAGAAATTTATGTGAGTTAAAAAATTCATTTAATTGTAATAAAATCTAAAAAAATCTATTATATCCTGAAAGAAATGAAATGAGTTTAATTTTTATTTTTATAAAAAGAGTTTAATGGATATCAACGTTGATACTTAATAATATAAATCCGGCAATTTGATGATATATTTGTTAATTAAATGATCTACTAATTATATGCATATGGGACTTGTTGAAAAAAAAAATAGATAACTTAAGAAGCTTGAGTAAGGACAATTTAATAATAGGTTAAAGAGCAATTATAATGGGTTAATAAGCAATTTGGCTTACGAAAGTCCCATATCCATATAAGCAATACATTATTTAATTAACAAATATATCATCAAGTTACCAGATTTATATTATTAAATATCAATGTTGATATCCATTAAGCTCTTTTTATAAAAATAAAAATTAAACTTATTTCATTTCTTTCAGGATATAATAGATTTTTTGGATTTTTTAAATTTTGTTAAGATTAAATGAATTTTTTAACTCACATAAATTTCTTCTAAAATAAAAATAAATCATATATATATATTTTGTTTAACAAATATAATAAACTATAAAACACTTTGTGTTTTATTTAAATCATATAATCATATTTTTAATTAAAAATTTTGTTTATTTTAGCAAATTATAATTTTGACAAAATTGAAGAATGAGTAATTTTTGTCTATAGATATGTATACAAGTAGTTTTGAATAATGACAATTGAGAAAAAAATTATTTAATTTAGCAAAATTTAGAATTTTGTGCTGAGCGCTCTTGAAGTAATAGTTTGTTGTGTTGGACGCACCTTAAATAATGGACGTTAACATTTTGTTAATGACATTGTGCTAGGCGCTCCTTTTTAAAAGTTTGTTGTGTTAGGCACTCCTTTTTAAAAGTTTGTTGTGCTGGGCGGTCCATTTAATAGTTAATTATATTGGACACTCCTATGAGTCAATAGTTTGTTGTGTTGGACGAACCTTAACACAAAATAATGTGACGGGATATGTAAATTCAACCAGTAGGACTGAGACATTTGAATCCCTTCTGCTGTGAGGCTGGTTTAAGATAAACACACTGTTGGCTATGGTACTGTAATTTATGCTCATTATAAGGACAAAGATAGGGGTAGCAGGTGCAACTAAATGGCTTTAGATCCTGATAGATTGGCTCTGTTTTAAACAAGCATAATAGAGGAGAAATACCGCCGATAACAAGGGTTGGAAGTCGAATGATTAAATACACTGCCATTTAAAAGGCCTCTATCCAATATGACAATGATAACCGAGCTGATTGAGCTAGCAATGTTAAAACAGTCCCTACTATATGGCGGTGTTTGCGTTCAGCCCGATCATTTTGAAACGAAGTATATGGACACGTATAGCGTATGACAATACCAGTAGTATTTGTAATGGAAGCAATTGGTTTATTGTTAAACTCTTACTGGCCTCGTCTTTTCAGGTGGTGGGTAGAGTGACTTTTATCTTTTTAGAAAGGGTTAAGGTGCAGATTTGCCAACGAACTATTACCCAAGAAGCATCTGGTACAAAAAACAATTGAGGGTACCAAAATTACTAATAAACAATTAAAAAGTGAAAAAATTACCAAATAACTATTTAAAAAAACAACTATCACAATTATGTTAAAATATGAGGCACTGGCGTAAGAGGATGGTGGAGACGCTGGAGAAAAGAGCGGTTAAGCCTTCTTATTGGATAAGGCAAACACCAACAGAGATAAAACTCATGCGAGCAGGCACTATGGCAACAGCGGCTACTGCTTGTGGCATCAGAGGTATGGAACCAGGGTGTAAGGCGCGTGTCGGTCGAAAGCTGTGGACTGCTGGATTTGGTTTCGGTGCGTGATTCTCGCCCTGAAGCTGCATATGGACCTTGATGAGTTCAAGAAGGTGAGTGAAACACCCAACATCAATGGAAGCTTTGGAGATGCTGACGTCACCAACACTGTGACAGTCAATGGAAGACAGAGACACCAAGACTGTGGCGAGGTAATAGTTCGTTAGCCAATTTGCACCTTAATTGTGTTTTTTTTTTTCACTTTTTAATTGTTGATTGGTAATTTTGGTACCATCAATTGTTTTTTGTACCAGATGTTCCTCGGGTAATAGTTCATTGGCAAATCTGCACCTTAACCCTTTTAGAAAATAACATATGTATCTGACTATCCATGCAGCAGAGCATGAGAATAATTTGGATAACATAATTCTAGTAAAGTAAATAAGTATTCAAAAGAACAAGTCCCCCAAAGGATTAATATACAGTCATCCCAAATAAATTTCCAAAATAACTAATAATATACAGTCATCCAAGATAAAAGATGTAATAACAAAAACTGTCTTCATCCTCTACAAAATCCTTAGTCAGATAGCCTAAGATTCATAAATGAATCTCAGAGTAACCATTAATTTCATATCCAGTGTATGTACAAAGTCTGCAAGAAAACCATAAATCATATAGCATCCAATAGGTTGCACACAGTGAGACATCCTAAACCAGAACAAGCAGTCACACATAACATATACTACTGCTCACATAACCATGCTAGGGGTTGCACATAGCAGGTTCCGGTACCCAAAGCGCTTGGAACACATAACATCGAATGTATAACCAATGATGGTAAAACATACATACAAAGTCACACAAACATATGAAATTAAGGTTACTTACCTGCAAGTAGCTGATTAGTAGAATAACAAACATATGGCTACTAGATAAGAATGATTGACCTAAAATAATATAATATAAAGATGTCATTGTCAATATAACCCCTTCCTTTAAAATATGTAACTATACACTTGTATGAAGGGTCTTTCCACTATTTGAAACTCGTTAATTTTCTTTGTTAATGAGTATCCTTTTATTAGTAACTTTTCCTATATTTTCGCATAAAGCCCTGAAAATTTCAGAAATTTGACCTAACTTCAAAAATTCATAACTAATTGTAGAAAAATCCGATTGGGGTGTTCCAAAAATATACTTGACCCTTGATATGTCTATTTTTTAGTAAAAATACTTGCCAAGGTTAGAAACATGTAAATCATTCTCAGTTTATGAAAATTCCCCCGTTGATTTTTCAGCTTCTCAATTTGCATATGTTCATACTGTTATACTTTCAAAATCATACTCCATACTCTTCCTTATGCAAAATTCCATTTTAAACACTTTTAAAATATCAAAATCACCAAAATAAAATCATCTCATCAAGTTCTAGCTATTGGCCAAAATTTCTGTAAACACTTACAAAATTACAAGAAGTTAGAGAAGAAAACTAACTTGCTCAAAGTTCTAACTTCTTTTGCCACTTCTCCTTGATCTCCTTTGTGAGTGTAACTAGAACTTCAATAATATTATACAAGATCACTAATTGGAAACTTAAGCATATTTGTATGAATTTGAAGGAAGTAGGATAAATGTCATAACTTTCTTACCTCTTTTTCTTGTGAAATTCTCCTTACTTGTGATTCTTCCAACACTCTTCTATCTCTCCTTTCTTGACTTGCTTGCCAAAATGAGGGAGGATAAAGTCCTATTTATAGAGGTAAGGGCACCAAGAATATCTCCTTATGCTTTTACTAATTTGCCCTTAATAATTGTCTCTTGATTTCCCTAGATTTTTCTTATTTTCTTGGAGAAAATTTGATTTTTCCTTCTACTCCTCTTATGAACACGCCACTTGTTATTTTTTGGCTCAAAATATCTTCTAATCATATGCCTATTTTGTGGTTAAAATAGTTAGCTTAATAAGGAAGATGATTAGGTGGCACCTATGGTCATTTAAGTATGTACAAGTGTCTCAAACAAATTTTCTTTAAATATTATATTGACACATGGATACTTAGGTGTCCCTTCCATAGTTATTCTCCTTTCTATGTGTCCATCTCTTTAATCCTTTGGTTGATTAAGGTGCCCAAGTGTCCCTTCTAGCAAATTTTTAATTTATAAGAGGACATGTGGACATGTTTTAGATACCCTATTGTTAATCATGTGATAAATTCTTTTGTTTCCCTTCTTGCCTTAGTTCAAAATTATAGGCCTTCTTGGGAGATAATTATGTTTCCAACTTATATTAATTATAAGTAGATAAGTGTCTTTGTTTATGAAGCTAATTAATCTCATATTAGGACACTTGTCTTTCTAGGGTTTTCTACATAATTCTTATCTCCAACTTTATGTAACTTGCTTTGTTTTCTTCTCTACTTCCTATCCGTGTGCCACTTTCAAGAACCAAGGGAGTATTTGATGCTCTTTTATTCATTTTGAACTCATGTTCATGTGTCAATTTGTGATGACATCATCAATTAAGCCCTTATTTCCAAAGTCAAAGATATTTTGCTAATACTCCTCTTAATCTTGCTATGTGTGCTTCTTGCATTTTCTTTTGAATTCATGTGCATATGTCATTTTCCTATTTTTGCCATGTGTATATGTTCTTGAGTCTTCCATTATCCTCTTATGCCTCTTCTTTTTAGGCGTAATAATAATCCTTTATTATCCAATTAGATTAGAACAAATATCATTTGCCATAGCTTTAGTGAAAATTTCCATATATTCCGATGATATGATACTAATTCAATTTACACAATAATTTACATGAAAATGGGGTTATTATATTTATACTTTGTGCCATTGTTGCATTGGATCGATTTAATGACAGTATTGAATTATTTTTCAGCATACCTATAAAAATGGTTGAAGGTATTCACAACTTCACCCTTGTGCTTAAGGGGATACAACCACATATATTGACTATGATCATCCACAAAATGAATATAGTATCTATGACCATGACTAGATTGTATTGGGGAGGGTCCTTAGAGGTCAGTGTGATTGAGTGCAAGGGGACAAGATGCTCGAGAAATAGACTTAAAAAATGATAATTTCTTTGATTTTCCATATTAGCAGGCTACACAAACAAAACTGTCACTAATTTTGAAATTAACATTACAATTTTTGTAACACTTGTCTGAGAACTTTATTATGTGGATGCCCTAATTTATAATGCCATTGTAAGGTCATATCTTCATCCTTTGTAGAGACAGCTGTCGAATTGATCTGCATTGGATTGATCTTACTCATAGGATAGAGCCCCTATTTTACCATTCCCTTCATTAGAGTTCGCCCTATGACCTTTTCCTTCCAACACAACCATTATTAGTAAAAGTAATGGAAACATGGTTATCTTCAACAAGTCTATTGACACTAAGAAGGCTCTTGGTCGCTCATAGAACAACAATAATGTCCTTAAGTTGAGTTTTAGAATTTGAGCATGGTAGAGAGGAAGAGCCAACACCATGAATTTGTGTTTTATTACTAGTGCAAGTGAACAGGAAGTTATTACCTACTGGAATAATTGAGTCAAGCTGTGATGGGTTTGGAGTAACATGATGACTGGCGCCGCTGTCCATGTACCAGTCAGGGTTTGCCACAGTGTGAGGATCTGCATAGTAAGCCTGTGGTGAGTAACGTTAATATGAAGAACCTCGAGAGTGAATGTTGTCTTGACGTTGATAACAGGTATCAATGTAATGACCAAATCGGTCACAGTATTCATAAAAGGCCGACCACCTCCCCCCGATGATGAGTTGCCGTGATGGTTGGATCTGCCTCCCGTGGAGCGTCGTCCATGAGAACCTTGCCAGGGTTCACGTGATGTCGAAGAATTGCAAGGAGAGGAAGAATGTTTGTCGGAAGCAGAGGACCCATGAGTAGCAACATTTGCAGTAGGTTGAATGGTTAGAGATGCAAAATTACTCAGTTGCTCGAGACGACTTTCAAATGCAAGGAGAGATACCAGAGTATCTACCCAGGTCAGACTAGCTTGGTCTATGAGCTTCACTACTATCACATTATATTCTGTGTCAAGGCCGTTGAGAGTATAGAGGATTAATTCATCCGTCGAGATTGGTGCTCCGGCGAGAATGAGCTGATCTCATATGCTTTTCATTTTTGCCAAATATTCATCCATTTTCATTGCGTTCTTTCTCATCTGATGGAGCTCGGACTGATAAATCATGACTTTGGATCTGGAGAAAGCACAAGTCAGAGAGTGAGCATTTGTTGACCTCTTGGGTCATGGTGTTCCGAAGCCAGCCAACAAGCATCCTATCCATTGAATATTGCTATTCGTATTCAGGATTAGGAGCAAGAGTTGATTTGAAATAGGGATTTGCTTCGTTGGAACGACACCAAGGCCATTGATATGAGACTGTAATCGGTTTCCCTTAATAAGAGGAAGAACTACTGATTCCCAAACCAGAAAATTTGTCCTAATTAGCTTGATGGACATGGTTTGACTTGAGGAGTGAAACAGGGAGTAATTTTTGACACTGATGGAGTGCACAGTGTCATCGGAAGTTTTGAGGAAGACAACATGACGAAAACACTAAGAAAGGAGAAAAGCTTTGATACCAAGAAAGAATTCAGAGGCAAAGAGAATGAGAATAGCCGAGTGTATTGGTCACTAGCTTTGGTGCAATTTATATAACAAGAGGAATTGTAACAAATTGTATAGAGTTGGTTACATGGGGATACGAGCCCGACGTGTGACTTTCTTATCAGCTAGCATATCAATATATACAATTAACAAATGCTAATTACAACAATAATATGAAATAACTAACTAATCATATATTAGTTCTAACACAGGTCTGATCCAATGCAAATGGTTATTAAAAAGGATATTTTAGAAAAAGCAATACACATTTTTTTTTATAAATAACCAACTTAATTAATTTTCTTAATCTATATAAATTACTAAATTAGATATCTAACTCCTATTTAAATTAGAAGGGTATTAATAGATTTAATCGGTAAGAATAAAACTCATACCCCATATGCAGAGAAGGTTCTTTGCTACATGGCGGAGGGCAAGAGGGAGAAGGGACGGAGATGGAGGAGGCCATTCTGCAAGGGAGAAACACCTTCGAGATCAGCCATTTACCATAGAGGGGAGGAAGAGTTCGAAGGTCACTCACGAAATTGAAAGCTTGAAGACTCGGAGACCAGTTTCATTATCGTATGTGGGCGATGTGCCGAGTAGCAGGTACCTAATCTGTCTGTGACGTCTGAACAATATATAGTGTGGTGTAGACCTTGGATGAACTCGCTTATCATTAAGGTTATGGGTTCTAAAACATGTGCTTCTCGATCGAATGCTGAGAATGTGGAAACCACAGCAGCCGTTGAAGGTTGTGCCCCTCAGTAATGAGTATTACATTGTCTCTTTCTCTAGTAAGGAGGATCGCGATTATGCTTATTATGAAGGGCCTTGGATGATAGACAACCACTACCTCCTAGCACAATGGTGAAGGCTGAATTCCAACCCATGGAAGGCAGACTGCCAGAGGAAGGTTGCAGTATGGGTTCAGATTCCAGTCTTGCCGATGGAGTTTTGTATGGTGGAGTCAATGGTTATGATTGGGAATATGATCAGGAAGAAAACAAAACTCGATAGATCAATGTCGATCTATGATAAAGGTAAGTTTGCCAAGAAATCTCGAGACGACACAACCACAATTGAAATCTCACCAAGTTGAAGATGCATGAGAGGTCCATACTTGATAGATAACTCTAAGTGCTTTATGTGGAAGAGATGACTCTGCTGCTGGCTGCTGCTAACTGATGAAGGTTTCCTAGTAACGGAAGCTTCCATGGAGCTGGGATTTGAATCTGTGCTTTGTTCTTTGGCTTTGCGAGCCTAATAAGGAACAATAACATGAAGAGGAAGAGGAAATAAAAAGAAGCAGGAGAGGAAACTTGTAACGCCTCATTTTCAATACCAAAATCTTGGCCAAAATATTAGTAACACCTCCAAATATAGGATATTCAACACTCAAAAACATATTTACAATATGGCCAAAGGTAGAAATCCATTTATACAGAGCCAAAATAAATCCAATAAATAAGAGTTATTTTAAAATGCGGAAGTCTTTTAGGTTCATGGCAAATAAAATAACACAACATAAACTAAAGGAGTACAGAAGAGCCTACAAAGCTCACTCCATGGGTGCATTCCCTTGATCTCTACTAAGTTATTCACCTGAAAAATGTTAATATGGGGTGAGATTACACATCTCAGTAACTACTAAATATTTCTACCGTACACGAGCAAATAATATATGACAAAAAGATATGGGCTGATTTCAAATATATATATAGATTCCATAATTTATCATACAAAATAATTTATACTAATAGTCATCAATATAGAAGGTATTAAAACATATATATCTCAAAAGTTCTCATCTCATGTCTTTACAGAATATTCATCATCATATCAAATTCTTGAACTGTTTAGAAATGCACTATGCAGTATGCAGCCTCCCTTATATCACCACCTCCCTTATACCGCAGACTGGAGCCATAGGCTAACACATAGTCCAATAGAAACTCATTCATTTGACTGAATTGTTCCAAGCTCACCAAAACTTAAGATACACCCGGCCAAAGGTATATAGCTTAAATCTGGACTATGGCTCCCCTCCTTTAAAATAACTAAGGAGGTGTCACATGTCCCACAACTCCAATGAAATCCCGGCCAGAGGAAAACATGGAAGATGGGGCCCTGAAACAAGTACCATCCACTGTGCACCGAGTGGTGGCATAAATCATTCTTATCATTCAAATCCCTCCTTACTCCACCCATCATAATACAACCGCCATGATGAATATGTTCACTCAAAATAATGCATTATTATACCATAAAGTTTTATACATCAATATGCGTATTTATGAATAGTGAATACTATGCGTATATGTGAATAGTAAAATACGATATATATACATGAATAGTAAAAATGAAGAGTACATACGGTATGTATACGTGAATAGTAAATACGGTATGTATACGTGAATAGTATTATGAATAGTAAATACGGTATATGTGAATAGTAAAATGAATAGTAAATACGGTATACGTGAATAGTAAAATGAATAGTAAATACGGTGTGAATAGTAAATATGGTATACGTGAATAGTAAATACAGTATACGTGAATAGTAACATGAATAGTAAAAATGAATAGTAAATACGGTATACGTGAATAGTAACGTACGTATAAATAGTACCTCTGCAGATTTGCAAATCAAAGTTCCCACACCAGATCTTAAAACCATAAATATTTTCTAAATATTCTTGCCAAAATAGTAAACAAACAAATTTATAATCATACATAATTCACAAGTATAAGGAAGAATATTCAGAGTTACCTGTTACTTGCTAATACCCGAATCACCAACCAGCTATTATAACTCTCAAGCAAACATCTCTCTACTCTCTCTCTCTCTCTACCTCTCTCTATGGCTCTTAGAAGTTGTGAAGAATGAAATGAAATGGAAGGTCTATTTATAGTTGGAAAATGGGTCTTTAAATGTAATTTTCGTCTCTGGGTCGTTTTACGTAATTTTCCCAAAATTATAAAAAGAAATCTTCCCGTGACTCAGTAGCCGCCCCGTGAATCTCTTAAAAAGAATTTTAACAATTTTTTAATATTTTTAAATAATAAAATAAAATAATAATAATATAATATTATTATAATTAATATTAAGTGGGTCCCGCGGCCAATTTTTCAAAGTTCACAAGAAAGTTTGACACTCACGGGAAAGTTTGCAGAGAATTATTTTGGCCGTGGGTCCCGCATGAATAGTAAATACGTATTTAGGAATAGTAAATACGTATTTAGGAATAGTAAATACCGTATTTTTAAATAGTAAATACGTATTTGTGAATAGTGAACACTATTCATATTTCACAAATTTCAAGTATTAAATACGTATTTGCGAATAACATATATATTTTTAAATTACGTATTTGTAAATAGTAAAAACGTATACATGAATAGTAAATACTATTCATGGGTCCCACAAAATACTGATTTCAAATTTATCACTTTCCGAAAATAGAGCCTAGTAGTCTTCCAAAAATAGACTTATTCTCAAGACTTTAGGTCCAAAATTCAGGATGTTACATTTCTCCCCTCCTAAAAAAAAATTTTGTCCCCAAAATTTTGTAATATGGTAAGAATTCTAACCTATTTAAATAAATGTGGATAAGCTTGTCGCATGCTCTCCTCCGTTTCCTAAGTAGCATCTCCAGGAGCCATTCCTTTACACACAACCTTTACAAGCTAATAGCCTTGTTCCTCAATTGCTTATCCCCCGCATCAACAATCCGCTCCGACTCAGCTTTATATATCATATTATCCCTAAGTCCTATCTCTTTCCCAAACATGCTCACCAAGCACACAACACAATTTTCGTTCATCTTGTACCCAAAGTAATATTCAGACACAGGATCCACTAGTTCCTTATTTGAGCGCTTGGTTACACTGGCCTCACAGGCCAGTTCATTCTTCCTTTCTGCTTATTTCATTGTATTACCACGACACTGGATATTCAGATCTTACAGCTTAAGAAGTTACCCTCAGGCCATAATAACCACAACATGATATAATCTGATTATTCTACCAACCTTAAAATAAACTTTAGACATACAGGTCTAATGTTACCATGATAGGCAACAAACTCAATACTAGGCACATAAGTCTTATAGCCTAGAGATACCACCATATGCAAACTAGCTCAACGGGTCTTACCGCTTCAAGCCTCTGCTCGTCTATCCTATACCCGTGCTTCCTCAATTCAAGTTTAAGAAAACACTTACTTACTAAATCTAGCTTTCACCAATGGCAAGTAATTCAAAAACAAGTACATTTGGCAAGATTCCGCAAACTAAGTATATTCACAACAGTTTCCAACCTCTTCTAGCTTGTACACCTTCCACCACAATCATAATGTAAAAGTCAATTCTTGTTCGAATTTCGCAAGGATTCATTCCATGAGACATCATAGTTATAAATGTCGATTACAAACTGGTCTTAAATCCTGTTGTAAATATTGCGTAAAAATTTCCAAACACAGCAAGTGCACTGGTAAGTTCAAAATTCAAATACTCAGGGACCTAGCAACTATTTTAAATAGTCACCAACTCCGAATACATTCCAGGTTCCAACTTATTCTACTCAACTCATCCATGAAACACTCAATTCATTATTTCTAAAGAAAGATTCTATTATCAAGATCATTTCCTATGCTAGTTAAACAGTTGGCAATTCTCTGAACACCTTATACATGTTGGTATCACATGATTCGAATTCAATCCTTAGTATCTCAAAGACATATACTAAATATCATCTGTTCCTCATAGTTATCTATTAATCACACCCAAATAACATACTAATATTGTAACATAAATCACCGGATTTCATACTTTCATAATTAGACATACTATCTTAACTCAGATTGAATTCAAGTCTATTCTCAAATATTCCCAGACATTAATAGTCAAGTTTACAATTTGATTCTTATAACCTCAACATCAACTGATAATTCGTGTTTCCCCAAAAATACCCATTATACATACTAAGATCATGATTCACAATTCCTTAATTTAATTCTTGAATTATACGAAGACTATCTACAACCTCAGCAGCATTCACAAGGTTCTAATTCTACCTCAACTTGCAATATCACAAAGGCTCATTTCGTTCTTAAGTTCTATTTCAGCTTAGATTAAATTAAAGCCTATCCTCAACATTTACTATATTCATTCTAACATCTTACTGGCATTCCTAAGGATCACCATTTCATACCTTTCCATCGATCTTCCAACATGTTTATCCAAAAACCTTAGTCTTTGAATTATCTGTGACAAATTCATAGAGTTCTTCGGATACTCAGAGAGTGAAGAATGCTCTCGGGTTAATTGGTACAACTCATCATCATTTCAAATCTTCGGATTCTCTCCGGTTCATCTAATATTATTAGGAAGTCACCCTTCCCAAGATTACTATCACCTTAGCACGCTTACGCTTAAAATCCTATTTTCAAATGTCAATTCCGACATCTTGAGTCAGCTGCACATCCAAGACAGATTTCTTAGATAAATGTGCGTATAAACGTCCAAACTTATTTTCTTGAAAACACAGCTAGCAATAAATGCCATAGTGATTTCTGTCTGCAAAGGACTAGGAAACTGCGACCCCTAACGGTGGCTAGGGTGCACTAGGGTGCGGTGCCATAAAATTTTCCGCATAACAACAAAGTCTACATGATTCTGAGCTAACGACAGATGAGAATCCGATGCTGCTTAGCAAAATATAGACGTTGCTAGCCCAGCTATAAATAGAGTAAAGAAAGAGTAAATGTTTCACGTTCTCTCAAACTTCACAAAACCTCCACATATTCATTTCCTCTCCGATCGTAACCTTCACTATAACCTTCCACATTATCCTTAAACATGGCCGGTTCAAGTAACTCTATTCCAGTCTCCGATTCATTCAACCCTTTCTTTCTTGAAGCCTTACTTCATGACTATCAGACTAACATGTTGTCTGATTTGTCAAACAATGCATCATACCCTTATTCTTCTTTACTTCCCCAAAATCCCGTAAGTATGAACGTTCATTCATCTGCCTCAACGATTAACATTCCTACTCCTCCTCCAAGGATACAAGATTCTATTTTTACCACTACTAACAGAAAGGAATCTGAAGCAGGTCCATCAAGGCGACCTGTCCAAAGGTGTCGTAATGTGGCAGAACTTATGGAGTCTACGGTACCTTCTCAACCAAGGAATCCTGCTTCTACCTTGACTGAGACTACTAATCCATTTTCATGTGGTTGCTGCCATGTTCTACGAGAGATTATTCATACCAATGGACTTCAATACCATAAACTTGAAGTTCATGGGAGGATTGGTATGATATGCCACGCTGTCTTTCACCAGGACGTACAAGGAGGTTCTTCCAATCCTCAAGTATTTGACTTTGGTAAGAAAAATTTAGAAGATGTCAAACATTTTCTAGAAAATTATTGTTTGAATCAAAATTCTTTAGGGTATGTCCTGGTGTCAGATCCCCTATCAGCCTACTATGAGGCCCTCTGTGTTGGTTTGGAATGGACTAAAAATCAAAATGAACTCCCTAATAGTTCATTTCCAACCAATACAGAAAATATATCCAATAAAGGAAAAGAGCTCATGGTTGTAAATAATAATCCTTCAGTCCCCATACCTAGTAATCCATACCGATCAAGAGCTGAACAAAATATTAGAGCTGCATCAATGTCAATTAATGATCTTAGAGACTTATTCCATTTACCTCAACAAGAAGCGGCTCAACAAGTTCGTCTATGCAAAAATGTTCTAATGAAAATATGCCATAGGGGAGGAATAAAGCATTGGCCTTATGTAAAAATTCGAAGCACTATGAAGCAAATAGCTAGATTGAGAAGAACAATGTCTCCTGATGGTCCTCTCTCAAGAGCAGCCGCTCAGGAAGAAATTAATAGACTTAAACTTGAGATAGTCGAAGCTTGCGGTGGGATTGTACCAACTGTTGTTCTTGATGCTTGAATTAATATAGTCTACTCTTCTTAGCCTTCTTGCTAATGTTTGTAATCTCTATTCTAGGATTCATAAGGATTTTCGAGTTTTCCTGCCAAACTCAACTTTATCTTATTAAATTCAAACTTAAGCCAGTTATTTTGTATAGTCAAGACTATGCCCGTATTCTGTTATGGTATTGTCATCTGTTACTCATATAAATTAGCTAGGTAAGTGTAAATCTAGCGAAAATCTCTTCATACTTTTTACAACGGCAACTAATTGAATAACCATCAAATAGGGGCTTAGTCTTTCAATCACTTTCCTAGACACCAATAAAAATATTCATCCCCTAGAAAGTAATTTTGGGCCTACAGAATCCAATATTCAATAAATTTTCTACTTACCATCTTCCGCTACGCGGCTCTGAAATTTAATCTCAATCACATCCTCAAATCATAAATCCTCATTATCAATCACTTGAATATTTTGATTAACCCATTCTTCTCCTATCATGAATGTCACAAGAAAATTGGTAAAAAGAATCCAAAGCTATAAAGGAAAATGCACATGTTATGATATTTAATTTGCCATGACCTCAAAATTTTTATTTAGAAAACTGATAGGAAATTTACAGATTGGCCAGAACCTTTGCTCTGATACCAAAAATGTAACGCCTCATTTTCAATACCAAAATCTTGGCCAAAATATTAGTAACACCTCCAAATATAGGATATTCAACACTCAAAAACATATTTACAATATGGCCAAAGGTAGAAATCCATTTATACAGAGCCAAAATAAATCCAATAAATAAGAGTTATTTTAAAATGCGGAAGTCTTTTAGGTTCATGGCAAATAAAATAACACAACATAAACTAAAGGAGTACAGAAGAGCCTACAAAGCTCACTCCATGGGTGCATTCCCTTGATCTCTACTAAGTTATTCACCTGAAAAATGTTAATATGGGGTGAGATTACACATCTCAGTAACTACTAAATATTTCTACCGTACACGAGCAAATAATATATGACAAAAAGATATGGGCTGATTTCAAATATATATATAGATTCCATAATTTATCATACAAAATAATTTATACTAATAGTCATCAATATAGAAGGTATTAAAACATATATATCTCAAAAGTTCTCATCTCATGTCTTTACAGAATATTCATCATCATATCAAATTCTTGAACTGTTTAGAAATGCACTATGCAGTATGCAGCCTCCCTTATATCACCACCTCCCTTATACCGCAGACTGGAGCCATAGGCTAACACATAGTCCAATAGAAACTCATTCATTTGACTGAATTGTTCCAAGCTCACCAAAACTTAAGATACACCCGGCCAAAGGTATATAGCTTAAATCTGGACTATGGCTCCCCTCCTTTAAAATAACTAAGGAGGTGTCACATGTCCCACAACTCCAATGAAATCCCGGCCAGAGGAAAACATGGAAGATGGGGCCCTGAAACAAGTACCATCCACTGTGCACCGAGTGGTGGCATAAATCATTCTTATCATTCAAATCCCTCCTTACTCCACCCATCATAATACAACCGCCATGATGAATATGTTCACTCAAAATAATGCATTATTATACCATAAAGTTTTATACATCAATATGCGTATTTATGAATAGTGAATACTATGCGTATATGTGAATAGTAAAATACGATATATATACATGAATAGTAAAAATGAAGAGTACATACGGTATGTATACGTGAATAGTAAATACGGTATGTATACGTGAATAGTATTATGAATAGTAAATACGGTATATGTGAATAGTAAAATGAATAGTAAATACGGTATACGTGAATAGTAAAATGAATAGTAAATACGGTGTGAATAGTAAATATGGTATACGTGAATAGTAAATACAGTATACGTGAATAGTAACATGAATAGTAAAAATGAATAGTAAATACGGTATACGTGAATAGTAACGTACGTATAAATAGTACCTCTGCAGATTTGCAAATCAAAGTTCCCACACCAGATCTTAAAACCATAAATATTTTCTAAATATTCTTGCCAAAATAGTAAACAAACAAATTTATAATCATACATAATTCACAAGTATAAGGAAGAATATTCAGAGTTACCTGTTACTTGCTAATACCCGAATCACCAACCAGCTATTATAACTCTCAAGCAAACATCTCTCTACTCTCTCTCTCTCTCTACCTCTCTCTATGGCTCTTAGAAGTTGTGAAGAATGAAATGAAATGGAAGGTCTATTTATAGTTGGAAAATGGGTCTTTAAATGTAATTTTCGTCTCTGGGTCGTTTTACGTAATTTTTCCCAAAATTATAAAAAGAAATCTTCCCGTGACTCAGTAGCCGCCCCGTGAATCTCTTAAAAAGAATTTTAACAATTTTTTAATATTTTTAAATAATAAAATAAAATAATAATAATATAATATTATTATAATTAATATTAAGTGGGTCCCGCGGCCAATTTTTCAAAGTTCACAAGAAAGTTTGACACTCACGGGAAAGTTTGAAGAGAATTATTTTGGCCGTGGGTCCCGCATGAATAGTAAATACGTATTTAGGAATAGTAAATACGTATTTAGGAATAGTAAATACCGTATTTTTAAATAGTAAATACGTATTTGTGAATAGTGAACACTATTCATATTTCACAAATTTCAAGTATTAAATACGTATTTGCGAATAACATATATATTTTTAAATTACGTATTTGTAAATAGTAAAAACGTATACATGAATAGTAAATACTATTCATGGGTCCCACAAAATACTGATTTCAAATTTATCACTTTCCGAAAATAGAGCCTAGTAGTCTTCCAAAAATAGACTTATTCTCAAGACTTTAGGTCCAAAATTCAGGATGTTACAAAACTGGTATTCCATATGGGTTTTCCTTCTAACTGATGCATGATATGTAAAGCATTATATGTGTGTGTTTGTGTTGAAGTGTGAGTTGTGTCAGATCCGAAATGTAACAGAGGGTGCATGTAAGGATATTGGCGAACTATGCGGCAAGTAATGAGACAAGTTGAAAGATTTCTTGTCTATATCCTTAAAATTGTGGTTTTTTGAGTGACAACTCTATTTGGTTATTGTCACAGTAGATGTCAAAACAAGCAACCCAATTAATCAGATGCCACAAAAGTAAATCACTACTAGAAAAAAGCTGATTAGCGGCGGAATTTTTTCCGTCGCAAATTTAGGAGTATTTGCGACGGAGTTTAAATTTCGTCGCAAAATAGTAATTTTTGCAACATAATTGAATTTCCGTCACAAAATTCGAAATTAGCGATGGATTTTTGATTTTCCATCGCAATTGTGACGGGGTTTTTGGCGACAGACGAAATCCGTCGCAAATTCATTTTGCGACGGAAAAACCCTTTTTTGCAACGAATTTTTTCCGTCGCAAAAATTGATTTTTTTTGTAGTGAATTTTAACTGCTAAATTTTGTGACGAACAGTTGACAACTGCGATAATTTTTTTAAAAAAAATACTTTATAATCATATAAAACTCTTCATATCAAATTTTAGCAACTTAAATATATTTTTATATTTTTAAGTAAAATTATAAGAATATTTTTAAAAGATGTTAAATCTAGACTATGGAGATTTTGATCCAATGGTGAAGAAGGGAAAATGAGGGGAAAAAGGATGGGAAGTATTTGAGAGAAGTCAATTCCATCTTGAGTGCTTAATATAAAATATATTTACTTTATTTTATTATATTAAGGAAGTTAATTAACACAATATGTTTTTTTTAAAATAATATTCTAGTTATATTGCCTAATTTGTTCATCCCCTCTCTTCTTTTGAAGAATCATCAACAAGGGTATAATAGAAAATAATAATAATAAATATAAAAATTATGTCTTATATCTAAAATTAAGATCAACTCGATTTCTAAATATGTCTGTATTAAGGACACTAGGGGGTATTCAAATATGGGAGCAGATTTCCTCCTCTTCCCTCTCCCTCAGAATCCCATCTGGACCATCCAAATCTTGATCCAACGGTCCACATTTTAAAAAAAAAATTGAAGTTTTGTCTTTTTCGAAAAAGATAAAAGTAATTTTTTTTTTAATCTGAACCGTTGGATCAAGATTTGGACGGTCCAGATGAGATTCTAAGGACCCGTTTGTTACAGCGAAAGTTAGCGATGGAAAGGGAAAATAAGAGAGTTCCGACGAAAAAAACGTGTTTGGTTGGCTCCCCTTCCTTCGTGTAACTTTCCCGCCACTGCAAATCTTCCATTATTCATTGGAATGTGCTTTCCATCCAAAAATGGAGGGAAAGCTGAAATCTCCCCGGGAAAGTGAAATCATTTGACAAAATTGGCCCTCAAAAACCTTACCCTGACCTTTACAGAGCCACCAAGCTAGACGAACTGAACGAAGCAGTCGGTGAGGAAGCTTTGAACTACAGTGGGCGTTGGAGGCGAAGAAGCTGAACCCAGGGTGAAATTGAGCTTTGCAATGCCCTGCTGCTTCGAGCTGAGGGAGACACACACAGAGCCAACAAGCTAGACGAGTTGAACGAAGCAGTCGGTGAGGAAGCTTCGAACTACAGTGGGCGTTGGAGGCAAAGAAGCTGAACCCAGGGTGAAATTGAGCTTTGCAATGCCCTGTTGCTTCAAGCTGAGGGAGACACACACAGTTGAATGCTTTGGCAAGCAATTTGCAAACACAGACACATTTTATAAGCTCGGAGAGCTAGGGACATTCACAAAAACTCCAAGGAATGAACAAAAAAGAAGTTGAATTCTGTCAACGTGTTGTCAGTTCTTGCAGTGAAACTGTGAAGCCTTTTCACTGTTATGCAGTAGAGTGTTCACTGTCAAAATTTTCGTTCGAACTTGAAAATATTTTAAGGCACTACGTTCGAACGTCCACCAGTAGTTCGAACGTCCAACAAATAACCATCTTCTCCTCCTTCAATCATCTGTCTTCCTTGTCAATGCCACCGACGTTGCTTCCTCCTCCTTCTGCAAATCCCGACGCCGATGTTGCAAGGATCGAGAGGAAATCTAAAACCTTTTTCTTGTGGGGCTGTTGTCGGGTTGAGGGATGAAGAAGGAGGGATCAGACTCATAGAGGGACGAAGAAAGGATATAGGATGAAGCAAGGATCTGGGATGAAGCAGAGATCTGCATCGAGAGAGAAGGATGAAGGAGGAACTGGTTTTTTTTTTTTTACTGGTTGTCGGCTGAGACTACAACCAAAGTGAGGATGAAGAAGAGAGGAATGAATTTTTTAGGTTAAGGGGTCTTTTAGACAATTCATATTTTATATTTATATTTATATTTTTTTAAATTATCATCTTCCATCCCCTTTTTCATGTTTACCAAACAGCTCATTTTTTTTAAGTTTCCTCCCAATCTTCCTTTCCTTTCATTTCCATTCCTTTCCTTTCCTTTTCTTTCCTCAACATTCAGCGAAACAAACGGGTCCTAAGGGATTCTGAGGGGGAGAGAAAAGGAGGGAATCCGGATCCATTCAAATATATGTCTCTTAATTCTGATTAAAAAAATATGTTTCTTCGTATTATTCGTCCTTTTACGTTTTCCCTACTTTGTTTCAATTTTTTTTTATCTTAATTTCTCTGCATCTTCGTCATTTTCTTTTAGTTTCGTGCCTATCTTTGGATAGGTATCTTTTACCTATTTCATCTAGACTATTGAGATTTAATTTTTTTATTTTATATTTTAAAAAATTATTTTAATAGGTAGAAAAATTAAAATTAAAATAATATCTTAGAAAAATTTTTTTAAAAAATAATTTTATTATTTAAAAATGACCAGTTTAAAAAAATCAAATTTAAACTATCTAAATCTCATTTAGATAGTTTGAATGAGACATGTAAATAGTGTCCATCCAAAAAAAAAAAACACCCAAACTGGTTTCGGTCTTCTTCAGCCCTTCATCGTTTCTCTTTCATACTTTTCCACTCTTCTATTTTTTATCCCAATTCTAAAACAAAAAGCAAAAGGTACCATTCAACTCTTGACTTTACCACTCTTCCGTTTTTTTTTCCCTCTTTTTGCCAACACCACTGTCCCACTTTTAAAACATTAAAACCCAGATTTCATACGGCAGACACTATTTAAATATATGTATTTTTATGTCTGCAATTCGGGTAAAAACAGAAAAAAGAAAAATCAATTTTTCTGATATTCACATGCTTTGTTTTTGTTTTTGTTTTTGTTTTTTTCAGATTTAAGATTTTTGCACTGCTTTCAAGAATTTATGGATGAAACTGCACAAAAATTACATTGAGAATATTTTTGCTCCTATCCCATTTAAACGTGGCACAACATGTTACATGTGGGGTCTCACAACCCTTACTTGAACAAACGTCACACCTAATTTAACTGGTTGGGAAGAAACCGCACTATTTTTCAAGAGTTACGTTCAAATTTATGGTACATGTGCACCATACGTGTGATACATGAACAATGTATATATTTATGAATGACAAAGTCTTAAATTATACTACAATCATAATCAACAATATATTTATGAATCACAAAGTCTTAAATTACATCATTATAATTCTTAATACATAAATCATATACACATTACTAGATGAAACATAACTAATAATATAAGTCTCACACTCACAATCCTAGAAGATACTCATAAATTTGCATATATAGGAGAGTATACGGTTGCATAATGCTTCAATAAGAATTGTCATGAAGATCATCATCATCCAGTGTATAATTGTGGAATCAAACACAGCTTGTTCTTCCTTCTGGCCACAATACCAAAAGCTTCAGACATGTCTAAATCCTCTGGCTTCATTTCATTTGGGAGTTTCCAATCAAAGTGATAGAGCAAACTAGCTAGAGGAAGCTCAATGCTTGCTAATCCAAATAACATGCCTGGACAAATTCTTCTTCCTGCTCCAAAAGGGATATACTCAAAGTTTGTTCCTTTAAAATCAACATTATTACAATTATGATCGCCTTGGAATCTTTCTGGTATAAACCTTTCAGCTTCATACCAATGGTTTGGATCTCTCCCGATTGCCCATGCATTTACTATGACTTTAGTTTTACTGGGTATGTCGTATCCATTAATTTTGCAAGTTTCTCTGCATTCTCTTGGGAGCAATAAAGGAAGAGGTGGGTGTAATCTTAGAGTTTCTTTGATTACTGATTTTAAGTAAACAAGCTGTTGCATGTCACTATCATGAATTGCTTTCTTTCCTTTGAAAGTTTCTCTAATTTCAGCTTGTGCTTTTTCCATCACCTTTGGATTTCTCATCATTTCTAACATAGCCCATTCCGTTGTTGCTGCTGAAGTATCAGTTCCGCCAGAAAATATATCCTGCATTAACGATGGTCAGAAATATTAGTGATCATTAATTAGCATTATTAAACCCGGATGATCATATATAGATTTACGGTTATACACAATAATAATGTTGCGTGACACGGACGTACCTACAGATGGATTTATGGATATATCATATAATATATACAATCCGGCCAGATGAAAAAGGACATAAAATACAAAATTGAAGCTTTATTTCTTATTTAAACAAGCCATATACACAGGCATAAGCAGATAGTAAATGACCTAGGATTGTTCCACATTTATGACTAATTTATCATTGTCTCACATTTAGTTAAATGACCTAGGGATTACAAACTTATTTTAACTATGCTTTTTGAATATTTAGAAAAAAATTGGGGTGAGTTCCTTCAACTTCTGTACTCTGCAGTTTCTAATCTGGCCTCAAAGTTTGTATTCAGCGTGCATGGCTCCAATAATAAGGTTATTGCTTATACCGACTCTAAAGAAGTTTTTCGAATAATAATGAAGGATGGATCGAAGAACTAATAATCCATTGAGGTCAAAGATAATTGAAGTTAGAAACATAATCTACTCGGTTTGAGAAGATATTGAACTCAGTTATGCACCACGTGAAGCTAATAAGTGTGCTGATTATCTTGCTAAAGAAGCTCACCACTTGAATAAAAACATGCTAATTATGCAAGTTTCTCACCCTAGATCTCATGCTCGTCTAAGGCAAGTTCTATCAAATTGATTCAAGTCCTCTTGATAGAAATAAAACCTTAACATATGCCTATATTTAAAAAAGGAAAATACCTAGGTTAACTTTCTTATATACATTTCATCAAGTTTTTCAATTATATATGAATATGTGTCTTATTTTTAAATTATTATCATTTTATTATAAACTTATATGAAAAAATTGGACACATATAGTCATGTGTAATTGGAAAACTTGATGTAATTGATGTAAGAAATTTGATATAAGTATGGTCCTTATAAAAATTCAACACTACCTAGCTAGTAATACTTAACAAGAAAATGTTGGAAATAGGATCAACTCATGTTAAACCATCCAATGTAGGCAATACTCTTTTCGGTCCTAAATATAAGACTTAATTGACTTTTTTAAGGAAAATTAAAGAAACTAAATAAATTACTTAACAATAATATATGTAATGTATTATTAGATTATATGTTAGTTTATAAGTCATGAAAATTGGTTTGGAGAAAAAACAATAAAAATAAATACTCCCTCCGGTCCTAATTATAAGACATAGTTGACTTTTTTGGAGAAGTTAAGGAAGCTAATTAAATTACCTTAGAGTATTTTTCTTTCTATTTTTTTCTATAAAGTAATTAGTTTGATTAATAAACTAATATATAATCTAAAGATACACAACATATAAAATGATTAAGTAACTTATTTAGCTTCCTTAATCCCTCCAAACAAAGTCAACTATGTCTTATAATTAGGACCGGAGGTAGTACTTTAAAATAATTTAAAGTAATTGTTTAGGACTGGAACTAGTAATAAAGTTTACAAACCGCAATGACAGCCTTGACGTTGTCGGTTGTAATTGGGATCTCAAGGCTTCCACTACGTTGGATTTGTAAGAGAACCTGAAGCAAATTTTCTTGCCTACCAGAATCACCATTGTCTTCTCTAAACTTCTTCTCTTGATTCTCCTTATTGATAACATCCTCTAAAAGCTCATCAATCTGCTTACGAATCTTTGCCAACTTTGATTCCACTCCTGTTATGAGATGAACGGCTTTCATTGATGGAAACAATTCAGCAAAACCAAACCCACTCGTAACCGTTGTATCAATCAATTCCATAAACTTTTCTATTTTGAACTCGTCTGCAAATGCTACTCTCGTAATTATTGCACCAGACAAAGAGTATAACGTTCTCGTCACATCAAATTCCGAACCTACGGATCCTCCAACTGATTCTATCAACTTCGATACCTGAAAAAGTGATATGAGGAAGTTCACCAAGTAATATTTAACAAGAAACTGTGATGTTATCGGACTATGGGCCTCTATGCTCTCTAATGTTCCTTAAAATTTCATAATTTTCCAAGTATTTTGTTTCTTATTATCATTAGATTCTATGTAAAATGAGTGACATTTTGACATCTAATTGTACAATTTTAATTTTTATATATATAGATAGATATATTAATTAAAATATATCAAAATGTTAATTTCTCCGCTCCTAATTATAAGACCAGGTTGACTTTTTTTGGAGAGATTAAAAAAACTAAATAAGTTACTTAATCATATCATATATTGTGTATTTTTAAATTATATATTAGTTTATTAGTCAAACTAATTAGTTTGGAGAAAAAAATAAAAATACTCTAAAGTAATTTAATTAGCTTCCTTAATCTCTCTAAAAAAATCAATTTAATCTTATAATAACACAATAGGGAGGTGGTACTAATTTTATGGAGAATCGAATGATCACAAGAAAAAAGGATTTTGGGAGGTTGGGCATCACAAGGAGCGTTAGAGAGAGGCACATTATATTATAGGCCCAAAACCTGATATTATTAATGAAAAGTACACTTAGCTGATATATCTATATATATTAAGTCACTTTAACTAATTTATAGAACCAGCACTACTAGTAGTGTAGTGGTATTGGGAGTAGTCTCCCCACCCCCTTGTACTGGATTCGATCCCCCCATCCCCTATCGCCTATGTATAAAAAAAAAAAACTAATTTATAGAAACCAAAAAACAGTAGTTATGTCATTAAATTTGTCATAAATTGAAATAAATTTTACGTATATCAAATGATATTTTGAATAAGAGAGAAAAATATAAGGAGTCGTAGTTAAATATTGATAACAAAGGAAAAATTGATAAATAAATATTAATTGCTTTCAAAGCACCTTGTATTGTACTAAGTTATTCTTCTCTAAGCGATTTATATTGTGGAGGAGAGTAGAGAGAGTATATAGTTAGTACCTCATCTTCTCGGACAGACGAGAAAGATTGAACCTTCTTTCCACTAAGGAGCTGTGAAGTACATATTCTTCTCATTTGCTTCCAGTAATCACCATAAGGAGCAAAAACGATGTCCGAAGAGCCATAGCCCATAAGCTTAGAAGTAAGAAGCTGTGGTCTGTTGACAAAGGCAAGATCATGAGTCTTCATAATCTGTTGGGCAATTTCTGGGGATGAGACAATTACTGTAGAAAGCTCGCCAAGTTGAAGATGCATTAGAGGACCATATTTGAGAGAAAGTTCTCTAAACAAATGATGTGGAAGTAGTGAAGACCTGCTTGCTACTGCTAATTGATGTAAATTTCCCAATAGAGGCAGCTTCCATGGCCCTGGGATTTGAATCGTAGGTTTATTTTTTGACTTTATAAGCCAAAGCAACAAGAACAATAAGAAGAGACTTAGAAGCAAGTATGAAAATTGGGATTCCATACGGGGTAGCGGCTTCAAGTAGTGTTATGAAATTGATCGATGTGTATGTTGTTTAAAGGAAAGTTCTATATATAGGTGTTTTGCTGAGAAACCATGAATCGGTAAGTGGGAAGATTTTCGAAGTTAAGATAATTTTTTTCCTATACAGCTGTCTCCTTATAAATTACATCCTCTGTTCATTTTTATAAAATACTATTATTGACTATACTATGTTCTTTTTTATATAAGCTATTGTTAGGGAATGTCAGAAAAGGTTCTTGTAAATTCCCCATTTTACTCTCATTTAATTATAAAAATTACTCATGACACTATTGCATTTAATTCCCATGTTTAACTAAAAAATTCAATGTAATATATTCTCTCTCACACATAAATGAGGCAATTTTTGGGGGGAAAAAATCATTTTATTCATAATTATTGCACATAACTACTTTTAACTATTTTATCAAACAACTCAATTCAGTTATTAGCATAGAGAGGGAGTAAGTTGGTAGATACTTTTACGAAAGGTTATGGTGGAGTTGTACTAATTAAGTTATTCAAAGCCATATACATATATAGATATGTGTGTGTGTCTGTATATACACACACATATATGTGTGTATTTAATAATAGGAGTTTACACTTCTCATGTTATATGAGAAGAAGAAGATTCCTACACACACATGAAATGGTGAGATCTATATCTTTTTAAAAAATAAAAAAACTCAAGCACGAAAATCAAAGTAACTATAATATGAAGATATACTTCTCCTACAATATAAGAAGTGTATTTTCCTTAATAATACAGCTTTAAGTATAAAACGCCGAAAGATGTTTGATGAAAGGAAGGACAATTCATAGAAGAAAATAATAAAGTTAGGTGTTACAGTATTTATTATGAAGGTTAGTTGGAGGAGTTATAATTAAGGGTTAAGGTGCAAAAATGCACATATGTTTTACCCGGAGGAGCACCCAACACCACGTGTTTTTTTGGGTGCAAAAATGCACATGTGATTATGGAATAGGTGCAAAAATACCATCAACGTTTAAACAGTCTAACTGACGTTCTTTTTTATGTGGGCCCCACCCTATTTTTTTTAAAAAAAAATGTCTGAGCTTTTTCAAATTTCCCTTGCTACCCCTACCTCTTCCATCCCTATCGTCTCCCTTCACTCCCATTTCCTTCTCAGCGGCTGCGGCGGTGGCACCCTCGACCAGCGGAGCGGCACCCACCGAATCAGAAGCATAAATCCTCTTCTATAGAGGGTCTTCCCGCTTACAGAAAAAACCAAACAATACAAGAGACCACCAATTCATCATCTTCCTCAAAGTCACAGAAAATTCACATTCGGTATAACATCCAAAATCAAATAATACAACATGCATATCAATAAAACAAAAATCTTATTTAAATTACAAAGGCAAAGTGGGTAAGGGAGGGAGAAGAAATTACAGGGTACTGGCAAACCGGATATCAGCTTCGAGAGCTTTGAGGGAGTCCTTGAAAGACTTGCGCATTTTTTCCTTCTTCGATCGTTTCGTAATTCAACAAAATCCCATTCAAAACTCAAAGAAAGATGATACAGAGGTATCGATTTCGGTAGGAAATAATCGCGCAAAATAATCCCATCCTAAAAATTTCATGATCCCAAAATGTTAGCCCTTGTTTTCCGGTGGAAATAATCGCGCGAAAGAAACAGAGGAAATCGATTTCAGTAGGAAATAATCCGCCGATGATTTGTCATCGTCACAATACCATTCGACGCTAACTTGTGATGAAAACCCTAGAACATTCGGTATAAATTGCTAGCTTTTGTTTAATAGGAATGAACCGTCGCTGCTGGTGGTGGGTGCTGCTGGTCGAGGGTGCGCCGTTGCTGTTGGTCGAGGGTGCGCCGTTGCCGCTGGTCGAGGGTGCCGCCGTTGCTGGTCGAGGATACCACCGCCGCAGCCGCTGAGAAGGAAATGGGGTGAAGAGAGACGATAGGGATGGAAGAGGTAAGGGGTAGCAAGGGAAATTTTAAAAAAGCTCAGGCATTTTTTTTAAAAAATAGGGTGGGGCCCACATAAAAAATAACGTCAGTTAGACTGTTTAAACGTTGATGGTATTTTTGCACCTATTCCATAATCACATGTGCATTTTTGCACCAAAAAAAAAACACGTGGTGTTGGACGCTCCTCCGAGTAAAACACATGTGCATTTTTGCACCTTAACCCTATAATTAATATTGAAGTTATCAAGGTCATACCCTTATGATACGCGTCCATTGGAAGAGCATGCGAAACCGAAAGATGTTTGGCGAAAGGAATTGAAGTACTGAATTATAGAACTAGACATAGTTAGAAGTTAGGGAAAATCTCAAAAAGGACCTCCAAAATTTCAACCTACAATTGATCACCCCACTTCATTTTCCTAAATAGCATCCATCACTACTTAATTATAATGTACAAAATTTATCATCCTTACAAACGATTAATTATAAGCATGCTATTAAAACCCAGGTTGACTGGTTATATAGAGTGAATCTTCGATCCAATCCCCTAATTAGTTTGGTCAAGAGTAACTCTATTTTAGTAACTCTGCTTGGTTGGATTATATGTGGTTTATAAATAAATATTGTATACATTTGTGGATTTGATCTATGGTTAACCTTGATTTGAACTATAAGCTTTTGAATCACTACAACCTCAACCAGTATTGATCGATCCAATTTTCAGTACCTTAATAATAAATCAAACTATCATTTTATAAAATCATGGGTCGCTTGATGACTTGAGTTTTAAAAGTGGCTGGAAACCATACTCAAGAATTTTCATTTGCATTCTTGAGAAATTAACAATGGTCATCAACTCAATTTGTACCTAAAGTTTAAAATATGTGGAAGCAAACTAAGCTTTTAAAAACATTGTCCACATGTTTAAAACCTCTATGCACAACATTTTTTTTCCTTCATTTCTCTCCTTTTACTCTCGGAAAAATCATTGCCACCAGCAAAATCTTCATGCCTTAATGAAATTTTGTATTTTATAACAAACTTAATCAGTTAAATAACTAATTAGACGTAAGAAGAGTAGCGCGTACAAAGTTCAAAAATAGTAAATATGGAAAAGAAATCGTTGTTGAGTGAAAATGCCGCAAATGTACAGTATGGATTCTTATGCTCTGAGGATCAATTGTCAGTAGCTTAATTAAAAAGTTTGATAGATCACGTGCTCGATCATCTCTAATATCCATCTACTAGTCTAACGAGAAAATTTCTTAAACCCTAAGATTTTTGTGGATGTTTGGGTGATCAAACTATTTGACAGGGATGTGATATTCTTATTCTTAAAATTTACATCTTATATATATCATGTCAGCTAAGGAAACCCATTATATGAATGTTATTGATTATGTTGTTCTTATATATGAATGCTTAAGTCTTTACATGATAAAGATTTTTATACTATCAATAAACTAATGTTCTTAATCTTTAATTTGTAGGGCTGTATGATAGTCCTTTTTCCTTTCATTTTTAACAAAATAAAAATTACAAACCATCTTATATCATGTCAAACGAGAAAATATAAGCTAAGAGAGGCTCTGAGGGCAGCGGATGTTTTAAATAACACATAAATCAAACATTTATATATAAATAACACATAATTCAACAAATCAGAGTTGTTAAATTATAAATAATGTAGAATGTTGTCTATTCTTTTTTTAAAAAAAAAATCAAAATGACATCATTTCAACTTGACCTCTTTAAAACTCTTGACCGGCTCGATTAGAGGGTCAGTTCACTCTTCTAATCCATTGATCCAAATTATTATTATTATTATATTTGATCAAGGGTTTCTCCTTTTAAGGCTTAGAGTGTAGAGGGTTTTCGTCTCTCCTCATAAGGGCTTAGAGCATAGAGAATTTTCATCTTTTATAATAAATATGTTTCCCGATATTCAAATTTGTGTTTTTCTCTTTACTGTGGTGAAGCCTGACCACCTAATTAACCAATAACTTGTTGGTAAATTAAATTTTAATACCAAGTCATTGAGCGTAATCATTCTTCAAAACTATTTTGATATTTTTTTTATAATTAAAAAGGGTGTGAATTTCGAACCTTGGCCTTATCCCATCCTCTATCCATATTCCTAAAATTCAACCTTATATCACTTTTTCTAAATATGCATTTAATTTTAAAATGAAATAAGGTTACATATGTTCTTTCATATATTGCACTAAGTTTATGAACGACAAAGTCCTAAATTACACCATTATACTCCATCCATCCTTTTTATAAGATACCAAATGGCCAAATTATATGGTTTAAGAAATCTATTAAAATCAGTTAAAACTAATAAATATGTAAGAAATATATTTTTCCAAATATACCCTTATTTAGAAGAGGATAAGCACTCAGGTAGTGCAGTGGTATGACGCTGGCTTATCCAGCCTTTGTATCAGGGTTCGACTCTGTCCGGGACCATTAGGTCCCCAATTCCAAAAAAAAAATAGTGAGAAAGATGAAAGAGAATATATGAAAAAAAAAAAGATAATTAGAGAGAAAGGAGAGACCGCACAATAATTAATTAGGAGTAAAATTGGTAAAATGTGTTTAACGTTAAGAATATCCCAAACTGTATTTATAAAAGGGTAGGATCAATTTAAAAAGTTAGATATTATAATAACAACGAGAGGGAGTGAGTAATTCTTAATTCATGAATCACACGCATTACTGGATGAAACATTACACCTTATTAATTACTATATATAAGCCATCCCTTAATCCTCCATAAGATACTCAAGTTTCATAGAAATCTGAGACTCTAACATTTTGAGTGTGGCTAAAGAGGATAGGGTGATAATGAGAAAAATATGATGAAAGAGAGTGTATGGAGTAAAATGGGTAAACATACATTATTCTAACAAAGTCAAAGAAGACCTTATAAAAGGAGACAAAATTTTGAAAAAGAAGTCATCCCCACAATCCTATAAGGTACTCAAATTTCATAGAAACATGAGACTCTTAACGTTTTATTTGTTTCTAATTAAATTTGCACATTTATATAGTTGCATACAGCTTCAGTCGGTATTGTATGGTGTGGGGATCAACACAAGCTTGTTCTTCAATCTAGCCACAATGCCGAAAGTTTCAGTCATGTCTAAATCTTCTGTCTTCATTATTCCATGTGGGAGTTTCCAATCAAAGTGGTAAAGCAAGCTAGCTAGAGAAAGCTCAATGCTTGCTACACCAAATAAAAGGCCTGGACAAATTCTTCTTCCAGCTCCAAAAGGGATCGATGTACTCAAAGTTTGTTCCTTTGAAGTCAATATCATCATTGCAATTTCCATTATTATGGAACCTCTCTGGTATAAGCCTTTCAGCCTCATACCAATGGCTTGGATCTCTTCCAAGTGCCCATGCATTTACTATAACTTGAGTTTTGATGGGTATTTCTTAGCCATTAATTTTGCATGTTTCTCTGCATTCTCTTGGGACCAATAATGGAACTGGTGCGTGTATTCTCAGTTTCTTTGATTACTGATGTTATGTAAACTAGTTGTTGCATGTCACTATCATGAATTACTTTTTCTCGTTTAAAAGTTTCTCTAATTTCAGCGTGTGCCTTTTCCATCACCCTTGGATTTCTCAATAATTCTATCATAGCCCACTCTATTATTGCTGCAGAAGTATCGGTCCCACCAGCGAATATATCCTGCAATAACATGATCCTCACAAGTTTTGCATGGTTAAATTGACTACACACACTCGCACTCACAATCAAAGATATAAATAACCTTAAACCCTAAACCCTAATAGGGATTTTCAATGGTGATCCTAAACGTAAAACATGTTTTACGTGTTTATCACCTTTTTTTTTTTTCTCAAAGACACTATTCATGATATTCGCTCAACAATAATAATGTATGAGAGGAAGGGAAAGAATTAAAGAAGATATTTAAGGTGTTTTAGAAAAAAAAATTATATTAATTATCTTAACTAACATCCTTAATCTGTTCAAATTATTTAATTAGGCTTTATATTAAAGGCCAAAAGAGTATATAGTATGTGTGTATTTTTTTAAGAAGAATAAAAATGAAATTAAAGCAACCAATTTTTACCAGTTACATATAGAGATATAAAATACCGAAATAATAGACCTTCAGAAATTATAAAATATGGACTTTGGAATAACCCTGACACTAACTAACATAAAAATCAGAAAGGAAAGTCAAGATTTCGCGCCAATAGCGTGTATGAATTTATGGATTTAACAAAGTAATAATACACTCAAACATGCATCCCCATCGCCCAGTTAACAAAACCACACCAAATCCCAAGCACCCATAAAAACAAAGTCATATATTTATACTACCAGTCTACCATTATACTCTACACGGATAGAGTATATTATACACACACCAGAACATATACTCTGTGTGTGATGAAAAACAAAACTTTTATTGATCTTTTTTAGTTTAATTTTGTTTGGAATGAGTTTTTGTAAAAATTGAATATTTGTGTGAATATAGATCTATTGTTTATTGTTTAATTCATATATAATATTGATTAAGAGTAGTTTAAATATTTTAAGCACATAGCTTTTTAAAATATATATTGATGATTTAAAAATGTTGAAGACCTTTAATTTTTTTCCAAGTCCTCAATATGCAATACAAATGAAAATGTATTAAAAGTGCAAACATATTCATATATTCTTTTTTTTTTTCTCAAATTACTATATCAGGTGTGTGTGTGTGTGTGTGTGAGAGAGAGAGAGAGAGAGAGGTTTCACTTTGCATATATATTTTTAAATTTGTTTAAATTACATAAAATATTACCTGATTTTAAAGTAATCATTATTCATGTGACTTGCATGATGTTGAATGCTCAATAAAGAAATATTTAACATAAGATAAACTCATGTGGTAGGTAACAATAATCAAGTTTACTAACCCCAATGACACCTTTGACATTGTCGATTGTGATTGGGATCTTAGGACTTGCCCTACGTACGTTGGATTTGTAAGAGAACTTGAAGCAAATTTTGTCTCCCATGATCATCAGAATCAACCAAATTCTGTTTTAATTCTCTACTTGATTCTCCTCGATAACATCCTCTATAATCTTGTCAATCTGCTTATGGATTTTCACTAACTTAACAACAGAGGTATTTCTACACCATTTTAGAACCTTATTATGAATTTTTTCACCAAAGGAAACTTTTTGGCGTTAGATGTACATAAAGAATACTTCATGAGTAGGTTTGCACATTAACTCAGGTTATAACATTAGAAGTTATCAAAGTCATATCCTAATTATGATACACTTTTGAAACAAAACGATGTTGTCAAAGGAAGCACAAATTCATAGAACCTAGCTAGCTAGTTAGAAGTTCGGTGTTCTCCTTCATGAAGATTAGTTGGAAGAGTTTGAACATTAAAAGTTATTAAAACCATAACCTACCTTATTATTCGAGGAATCAATTTTGATGCTCATCAAAGTGATAAATACCAAAATACCATTACTACGGTGAGATCTGTATCATGCAAATATAATTTTAATGGTTCAGATTTAAAATTTCAACTACTTGTTTTTAAATGAAAAAATGATAGTAAAAAGATTCTCTATAATTTATTTTAGATTTTGTAATATGTACACAATAAAATAATTTTTCAAAAATTATAAAAGTAAAAAAAAAATCTAGACCATTAAAATTAATTTTGGTTTGTCCATATTTCAGTGATCACTGAAACTGAATTTCATAATACAACTTTGAAAGAGTATGAAACCCTAAGATGTTTGGTGAAATTAGGAAAGTGCTATAATTCATAGAACCTATAGACATGTATTTAAAAATTAGATTTACCTTTAATTAGACGGTTAGTTTAATAACCGTGCCCTCGGTTAAAAGGCAATGATAAAGTAGTTCCAATTTTTTTCATTGAAGAATTGTGTTACTTCAATACATACCACTTCATTGTTCATAATTAAGTAGCCTTTATCATTATTTCTCTGTATGCAGAAAACATTAAGTCAAATTATCATTTTATAAAAATGATGGTCACCTTTGACTTGAGTTTTAAAAATAAAAACCACATTCAAGAATTTTCATTGTATTCTTGAGAAATTAAAAATCCTCATCAACTCAATTTGTACATAAAGCTTTTATATATATACACACACACACACTATATGTATAGTCTTCAAAAAGCATTGTCTGTATGTATGTTAAAAATTTTATACACAACTTTCTTCTTCGTCTCTCCTTTAAGTTAAAAATTTCAAGCCTTAACGAAGGTTTGTATTTTATACTACTTCCGATACTTAATATAAGAAGTTAAGAAATACACTTGGGGATTGAATTTAATCTTTAATATAAGACTTTAATTCATTTTATCTCCTAAATTCATAAATTTTTAACGAGTTTCTATTTAACGGCACTCATGATGAAAAATTGTATTTTAAGAAAACTAACTTATATTTGTTATAAATAACTAACAAAATTAACTTCTTTAATCTATCCAAATTAGTCAACTAATTTTTATATTAATGACTGAAAGTAATATTTTTTTAAAAAAAAAAAGCTTTGAACACAAAATAATCAAGGCTTTTTAAGAGTAGCGTAAATCATTAATTGCTGAGTGAAAGTAACGAAAGTATACTGTACAGAATTTCAATTATGCTACTCGGATTAATTGTTAGTAGCTTGGAAAGATTGATTCACGTGCTCATATCTAATATCCATCCACTGTAAAAAAAATTTGGGTACAATCCATCCACTGTAATTACTTTATCATTATTAAGTGATTTTACATATATTTTTTATGAATTGTAGCAAGGGTACTAGTCTAACCACAAAAAAAAAAAAAAAAAGAAAGAAAAGAAAAGCTTAAGCTTTAAGATTTTCGTAGATGTTTGGTTGATCAAAGTATTTGACAAGGATGTGATATTCTTATTCTTAATCAACATATACATCTTAAAGTTAATACTGTTATCCTTGCAATTTGATCGAACTCGATTTTAATCTTTATAATTTTAAATAATTGGTTTTAGTTTTTATAGTTTTACAACTCAGTTTAAATATAAAAGCAAAAATAAAAAATCGTTAAAAGTATAGGATTGCCGTGAAACTTAAACTAAATTTTTTATGAAACTTTGAAGACCAAAACTAGAGATTTAAAGCTACAAAAATTAAACCCGAAATTGGACTAAACTATAAGGATTAACAATGATATTAACCTTAATCACATCTTATATATAATGTCAGTTAAGGAAGGCCATTATATGAATGTTGATTATGTTGTTCTTAGGAGAGAGCTCCAGGCGTTTACTTGATTAAGATTTTTATATAATCAATAAACTAATCTTCTGATTTGTATGGCTGTGACAACCGGTCGTTTTATTATTCTAATTACAAAATTAAAAACAAAAACAAAAACAAACAAACAAACCATCTTATATACAGAGGCGGAATGGGGGCATAAAATTATAGAATTTGACTCAAAAATTTAGGAAATTATATTTTAGCCTTATAAATATTTTAAGGTTTGCATTTTAGTCCCTAAATTTCAATTTTTGGGTCAGATTCTGTAATTCCCCGCCCCCCAACTTCAAATATTTATTAGGCCAAAATATAATTTCCTATATTTTTGGGTCAAATTCTGTAATTTTCACCCCCTAATTTCAAATCCTAACTTCATTATGTTCTATTTTGTAATTTTCGCTCCCTCTAATTTCAAACTCTGGCTCCGCCCCTACTTATATATCATGACAAATGAGAAGATTAAGGGCCCGTATGATATATTGGAATTGGGAGGTGTGGAAATGGAATTGAGCGTCAATTCTATGAGGAGGTTTGTTTGGTATGCTGAAATTGGAAAATTTTCCAATTCCACATCAACCAAAATGGCTGGAATTGATTTCCATCATGGCCTAAGATCTACAATTCCATGCTAGTGGATTTCATCTTTGCCCCTTCATACTTCGCACGAGCTTCTGGCCCCTCAAGCTTCAGACCCCCACTGGAAAGCTCCAAGCTTCACCGTCGGCAAGATCCTCCCCCTTACCGCTAGCCCCGTGGACGTTTTATAGGAATTTGTTAGTACCATGATATAGGAACTAGGTATTGATTATATTGTTGGAATCATCACCTGCAAAAGATAATGAAAATGTGGTTCTAGTTATACCTGAGGACATTATCCGTCCTTAAGAGTTATTCCACTACACATTATATTAGAATAAAAGGTGGAAGCCCCAAGGATTAAACGAACCCTTCCTAATATAAGACTGGGTGGCAGAACAACATAAATGAGATAGTAAACCCAGTTATGAGTAGATAAGAGAAGAGGGGAAAATAACTTAAACTCAAGTTTTGTTATTTCTTTTTTATTTTGTTGGGAGTTTGATTTTTGCGACATTGATTATCATTTCTATGTTTGATTTCAGTGAGATTGATTGTTTCTGGCTATGTAGCACGAAAACGCAAAAATTTCATATCAGAACGTTTCGGAAAAGCGAATCTGGCCAAGACGCTGCAAGACATTAAAACAGCGAATCAGATGAGTGAAATTTTCATAAGGGTTGAGTTTTTTGTCAACAAAAATGCCCTAATCCCGTCTCTCCCTCAAATTGAAATATTAGTATTTTTGAAGTAATATTTTGATGTCACGCATCGGTAACGTCTCAAAAATGTCATTTCGGTTTTGGTGCATCATAGGTTTCTGGTACTTGATTTCTAGTTTAGGTTGGTAGATTGTTGATGATGATTTTTAGAGAGAGAGAGAGAGAGAAGCAAGTTTATTCTGCAACTCTCAGCAATTCGAAGAAGAAAAGTGAGTCCGTTCTCTCATTAATGATCAGGCAGATCCAGCGAAGAGAGCTTCCTGCAAGCTTATCGCAGCCGAGAAAGATAGAGAGAACATAGCTCCCTTGCAATATCCGTGAGGGAGAGAGAGCGAGAAGCAACTTCAAAGGAAAGTGTCGTTCCTGGCGTGTGGGCTCACGTGACAAGTTGAAAATTAGAAGGAGCTTTTTCTTTTCTTTTTTTCTCAAAGAAGGAGCTTTTTCAAAAGCTCCCAATTTTTTTTTTTCCAAAAATCAGATTTTATTAATACCAAAAAAATCAATTACAATCACTAAAAGCTCCCAAATTGAGCTTCTAAGATTATGCCTGATTGGTTGATAGGTACAGTTGCCAATAATCCCTCACCAAACATGTGATTTTTTTTTGGGGGGGGGGGGGGAGCCCTAATGCATGATTGGGCCTCCAAAACACCCGATTGGAGACTCAATCCAGATACCAAACATGCTCTTCTTGAAGTTTTAGAACAGTCAGGAGAGAGAAGGATGAGTTTTCTTTTTCTTTCCTTTTTTTTTTTTGAATTGAGAAAATTTTGGTAATTCCATGACAATAACGTGGACTCTAAATGTAACATCCTTCTATAATTATCATTTAAATAATTATTTTATACCTAAACATATCTAAGACCGGCCAATAATAAATTATTCCACATTAAACATCATAATAAAAGATTGATTTGTTCATAATACAAATTCTAGTATGTAGCGGAATATTTAAATTATGCAATGTACTAAAAAGTCTCCAAAGTTTGGCAATATACATTAGATTATGTTCATGTAACAAAGAAAAACATACAAGATTTAATTACTCAGATCAAGTTTCAGATGCCTTCCCCTTAGTACTACCGCCTGAATTCTGGCATGAAAAATAAACAATAACGGGATGAGTCACAAGGACTCAGTAACCATATATCCAATTTAACAAGTATAAGGGAATAATTACAAGATATTTAAACGGGCCAATTATGCCTTTGTATATCAACAAGTCTGAGTAGTTTTCCTAACCATTAAATAGTTCAAAATTATTCAATATGCATATAACTCCCTCAACCATCCTTATAACCGTTGACAGAACCCATGGGCTATAGTAAATAGGTTTAATCTCTTTGACAAGATTGTACCAAGCTCACCAATGATAAGATGTAGTTTGGTCAAATGCTACAAAACTCATATTATCGGACTATAGATTCCTTTCTTTTTTAAAAAAATATAGAAAGGTGTCATTGTCCCAAAGGATGACCCTAATCTTGGCCAAAGGATAATGATGATACCAAGGGCCCTGAAAATGTCAAAGTCATTCACTGCGCGCTCAGTGGTGGCTATACTACTTGAAATAAAATCAATCTCCTACCATCACAACTCGTCTCATCTCAATCTAGTATACCTCAATATGCAATGCAATATCACAATTTCAAATTATGTTTATTTTCAATATTTGAAACTATGCATATTCTATCATAATAAAAATATAAACATCTTAATCATAACAATATAAGTAATTTATGCCCACTTAACTAAAAGTTTACTCTCAAATATATATTTCACACATATATATATTTTTCATAGGTAACATATTATAATATATTTATATCCTTTAAATATATGAACATATGCTTATAATAATCACAACAAGTATACAAAATAAATTAGAAAGTAGTTACCTCAAATTCTTAATATAAAAACTAGCGTGAGAGCAAACAAGTGCACTCTAAAAATAAATATATAGTTATACATTAATAGAATTAACAAAAATAGTCACTAATACAATATTAATTAATTAATTAATCTATTATATATCTCACTTTAATTTTTCTAGAAAAATGACAATTTATCTATTCCTCAACTCATTATTACAATCTCATT
Organism: Acacia crassicarpa; assembly: GCA_034222035.1. Lineage (NCBI taxonomy): Eukaryota > Viridiplantae > Streptophyta > Magnoliopsida > Fabales > Fabaceae > Acacia > Acacia crassicarpa. The sequence continues at coordinate 10,636,110 of JAWXYG010000011.1, forward strand.
TTCTTATTTCATAAATTATTTCTCACTAATAAAATATCATTATATCCTCATTTTTTCAACCTAATACTAACTTCTATAAGCATAATCTAATTTATTAAACAAATCTTCAAACCTCCAAATAATCAAAATCATATCAACTCTAATTTAAAATCCCAAATCCCAATTCATAATTTCATATAGTTCAAGATTTAGCAAAACTAACCGATTAAACCTTTAATGGAACCTCTAGTAATCCAACTAAATGCTGTAATCCTCATTGAATTGGTAAAAATATACTATATGACACAAATCCTAAATTCTTTTAAATAGAAGATAAATTTAAATTCCCACAACAATCAACTAATAAATCTAAACCGATTAAAGTTATTTACTAATCATGCTTTACATATATACTGTTCTGTTCTGGGAACAGGACTGATTGGACTTGACTAGGGGTCAAGCCTAGAGCCTACGTACCCTTTAAAAGGATCAAAGTCCACGTAGTTCGATATACTTGGTGGCGTTAGCCAGAGGGGTGGTGTGTGTGCTCTGTGTGGCAGAAAGTAAAGGTGGTAAGTTAGAACGTATGCACCTGTTTAGTCGACCTCTATGTTTATAGAGGTCTCCGAGGCGAATATCTCAGCCTGGCGTGATATCCAGGGCGAGTATTTTGGGGAGCATATCATGTAGATATGATCTGAGTACCCCTAAGATGTTGATAGATCGGATTCGTTGTGATATCGGATCTTCCTTTATGATCGGTGCATTGTACTTTCTGATATATCCTTCGTTAGGTCATATCTCAGATTTGAGCCTTGGGTCGATTCGTAACATATACTGTCTTTTATTATCAAAACTTAAAACTTTGCCAAGATTGTAATCCCAAAATTTTCATTAGTTAATACTATATTACCTTTATTGGAAAGAGAAAAAATATATAAAACAGCTTTTATGAAGAAAATTTATTGAAAAAAAAATTAACTTAACTACCTAAGTGATTTTATAAAATAAATAACTTGCCTTAAAAACTTAAATATATTCTCTTTTCTCTCCTTTCTTCCATGTCTCACTCTGCTCTCTTGTCTCTCTCGATCCTCACACTCACACATACACTATAAAACACAAACACACTGCACATACACAGGGGCGGATCCAGGAATTTACGGAAGGGGGGGACACCATCGACGAGGGATTCGGGGGTTCGGGGGCAGCGCCCCCGAATTTTTTTTTTTTAAGCAAAGCTTTAAATACATTAGAGAGGAATCATCAATAAATCTATGAGTGGACTTACAATAAAGACAGAGAGGAATCAAGGCAGATTATCACAAGAAACAAATTTGAGAACAAATCTGAGATATGATTGAAGAGCAATAGAGCAATCACGGAAAATTGCAGAAACCCCCAAATGAGCAATCACGGCAGAAAATCCCCAAATCTCAGAAACCTAAATCGCAAAAAACCCCCAAATCGCAGAAACCCCCAAATCGCAAAAAATCCACAAATGTGAGATGTGATTGAAGAGGAATAGAGAGGGAAAAAAATACCTAGCTTGGAGTGTCAGACGGTGGTCGATGGCGTGACGATGCAAAGAAGAAGAATGAAGTAGGTTGGAGTATCGGACGGTGCTCGATGGCTGGCTTCCCGCTGGTCGGACGTCGTGGAGAGCCAAAGAGGGAGACTGAGACTAGAGGTAGAGTTTCGGTCTCTCGGAGAGTCGGAGGAAGAGTCTCGCGCAGCTGTGGATCACCTTTGTGTGAGATGAGAATGACGGCATCGGATTCGAGAGGAAGAAGAATGAATTTGCGGGGAAAATAGAGAGGGAGGGAAAAAATAAAATATATAATACATAATAATTATTTTTTTTAAAAAAAAGGAAAATTTAAGGGAGGGCACGTCCCCCCCCCCCCATCCAATACGTGCGTCCGCCTCTGCACATACATACATATAGGTGAGGTGTGGTGAGGCCAGGCGGTGGAATTATTTTTATTTTTTATTTTTTAATATGTCTCCCCTGCCACACACAGTGACGGGAAAGCTTCCACCTGACCCAAATCGGTGGCGGCATACCTGCCACAATTTTAATAATTTTTTCATTTTAATTTTAAGAATAATACACTAACATAAAAAGTAACTAGAGTTAAGTTAGATTAATGGTTGCATCATTTTTCTTTCATTTTATAATATAGTTACCCACCTTTATTATAAAATATAGGGATTAAATTATAAAATGGTTAATAATATAAAGACTGAGTTATAATCGAGTTAAAACTATAGAAACTGCGTTGCATTGAGTCAAAATGCAGGAATTGAGTTACAAACCAATTAAAACTACACAGATCAAAAAATTAATTTTTCCTTTTTTTTTTACTCAGAATATAACTTAGAGCCTGTTTGGATGCTCTCTTTTTTAAATGAAAAGCTACTTTTAAGCTAAAGCTAAAATAAGAGCTTTGAAGCAAAAAAAAAAGCTAAAAGCTGTTGGATTATCATATAAATTTTTTAGCTTAAAAGTAACTTAAAAGCTCAAATTAAAAATAAGATGTTTTGCTAAATTTTTGTTATAAACACCTTTTCTAATAAAAATTATTATAAAAGGTAAATTATAAAATAACTTTTAAACTATTAATATATTCACAAAATAAAATACTATGAGTTGGTTAGTATGCTTGTTGTAATCCCACTCTTTTGTTTTTAGCATGCTTATTGTAATCCCACCCTTTTGTATTTAGCATGATTGTTGCAATGCCAAAATAAAAAATATTACAAAATAACCTTCACTGTAATGTTTTTAGCTCATCCTACCTTTAGCTTGTTTGTGATAGCGACAATGAAATTTGGTCTTTTATTTTTTGACGATAATTTAAAGATTGAACTTCTGAATAATGGCCAAGCACGCGATTAAGACTATGGGCCCGTTTGGGATAGCGGCGGAAAAAGTGACTTTTTTTTTCTGATGTGCTTTTTTTGTTGAACTTTTTTCCTGATGTATTTTTTCTGATGTGATTTGTGTTTGGGATAGCGGTGGTAGAAGTTACTTTTTTATGATGTGATTTGTGTTTGGTGTGAAGGAGGGGAGAGAGAAAGTGACCAAGAGAAAATTGATGCGTTTAGAAGCAAGGCTGACTTGCTTCAAAAAAAAATTTCACATCATCTTTTAAGCACATCACAAAATAGCTCTCACCCAAACACCCAAAAAATTTGCTTTCACAGCAAAATGGCTTTTGATGTGCTTTTTCCCCCATCTACAGCTATGCCAAACAGGTACTATAACTAGCAGATAGAGAGAGAGAATCTTTAAGAATAATGCTATTTGCCGAGAGAAATCTATTAAAGAAAGATGAGGTGAAAATGATGACAACGCTTAAAACTTGAAATTGATAGGACAACCACAATCTTGATATTTCATTTCAATAAAAGCTAGTAAAAGCCTATAAAAAAAAAAACTACTCTTAGAAGCTTTTGGCTTTTTCCCATGATTAAAAAAAGGGGGGAAAAAAGCTCTTTTATTATAAGAGCTTTCATAAAAACCTATTTAACTTACTTCTATTTATAAGGAGAATATAATTTTTTTTAAAAAAAAATCCACCACTTAAGTTTAATTTCTGACTTAAAAGCATTCCCAACAAGTCTAATAGATACATCCACTTTTAAGCCCATTAAGGCCCTATTTGGATTAAAGAAAATGTGGGAATGAAAAGGAATAGAAATGAAAAGAATGGAATGGAATGAAAAATATTTTGCCTTGATGCGTTTGGTTGGCACTAGAAAATAAAATGGGTTGATAAGAAAATTTTTGTTTGGTTGAAAGAAAATAAGATAGGAAAATGAGGGAAAGTACCATTTTACCCTTAGGATAAAATATTTTTTTTATACCACACAAAACAAACCACTCAAGCGCAGTACAATATGCAAATGGGTGTCAAAGATATGTTGATAATCTGAGAGGTTTAGTTGATGATGATGAGAGAATAAGATGAGGTGAAAGACAATGACAATATGACAAGTTTGACGAAGAAGGCAAAATTTAAAGAAGGCAATATGACGATTTTGACGAAGAAGGCAAAAGAAAATGATGAGAGGAAAGCCTCGACGACTTGCGGAGAGGAAGCGGACTTGTGGGTGTGTGATTTTGGGAAATGGGAATAGGGTTTGATGCTTTTTATAAATGAGATTTGAAGACTGGCCGACACGTTTTATGGGCATTCTCGAGACATAATGCCCAGGGCATGCTCCAGAATGCCATCGGCATTCCCAGGCCATTCTCTAGAGAATGCCATGGGCATTCTCTCGAGGATGTCGTGGGCATTATTATTCTTCTTGCTTACTGCTCATTATTCTTCCACCTCTGTCATATCTTTCATTCCCAAATCAAACCTTGGAAGTTTTGCATGCATGTTGGACGTTGTACGTTGTTGCTGTGGACACCGCTGCCATCGCTGTCACCACTACTGTCAGGTTTCTTTCGCATCCCATATGTTCAAATCTGGGTTATGAATATGCCTCATCGAAAATTATTTTCTTTGTGATCCTAATCTGCTTCGAATAATTTTGGGTTCTTCATTGATGATTGCATCGAACAATTTTGGGTATTGTGTTGCTGGGAAAGGTGAGGGGCTGTCTTTAACATTTTCTGAGCTTGCTGGAAAATGGGATCCCACCAAAATGGTGGGAAGCAATTTTCTCATGTTTAAAGGAAAATCTGCCGCTGCCAGAAATTATTTTCTTAGGAAAATGGCAAACCAATCGCTGATGCAGGGTGAAAAATCAGATTTTCCATTTCCTTACTCTGATCTTCAATGAACCAAACCGGCCTAAGATTTTCCTGATAACTAATCACGCTACGTACCCGAATATTTTTCTTTGGATAAGAACCACAGTTATTGACTTTAATTTACGATAATGAGTTTGATTTATTTATTCACAGATTAAATAATAAATGATGTTACAAACATATGTGCCCGTATTTTTGGCAAAACAATACACATATCATATATGTATATGTATTTTATATTTTAAGATTTGGGTATTTGTATTTCATATTGAGAATATCATAACATTAACAATTTTGTCCTAAAAAATTGGGATTATATTTATTTTTATATTTGTATTTTTTTTTTATATTCTTTGCCAAAAAAAAAAGTGTACTTCTCTTTTCTTTTTAATTTTTGAATCCCTTGTAAATGTAATCCAGTTCTTGCTGGGTTTTCCGAAGCCCGTTTGATTCGTCCGTGAAACAACCTCAAATTTTCGGGAGCGGATTTCCCCTCTCAAAATCTCTCATAAGCGGATACAAACCGTTTGACCCAACCATTAAATCTTCCCTATCCATTTTAATACTTCTAAAATATGCTGAGAGGCTCTAAAAAAAAATTATTTTAAGTTCAAGACTAATTGGTGTTATAAAGATACTTTAAGATAATGTCTGATATTGAAAAAATATTTCATAATCTTAAAAAATTATTTTAGGATCTTGAAATAATATCCTGAAATATATTTTTAATAGTAGCCAATACTCTAAAATATTTTTTTCAAGATTATAAAGTATTTTTAAATATCAGTCAGTATCCTAAAATATTTTTTCAAGATTCTAAAATAATTTTTCAATATTATAAAATATTTTTTTTAGGACTAGGTATCTTTTACTATCTATCAATACCTGAAATATTTTTTAACAAAATCTTAAAATAATTTTTCAAGATCATAAAGTATACAGTATCTAAAAATATCTTTTTAATATCTTACCTTAAAATAATTTTTTTTAGATCCTAAAATAATTTTTTCAAAACCTTTAAAGAGATTTAGTGACGGGATCAAACGGTTTGTATCAGCTTCTAAGGATACTGAGAGGGAGGGACGCTGAGTAAACCTTTTTTTTTTTTTTGGTCAAAACAGCTGAGTAAATCCGCTCCCCAAATTTTCTGACTTTCGCAACTTTAGATTCACAAAACATGCAAATTCTCACGAACCCTTTGGTCATTTAACAGTTCGTACAAAATCCACTTTCAAAAAGCTTCCAGTTTTGTAAACTGAGTTTACCTAAAACATCCAGTTCAAAAACTATACTTCTCGATTAATTCATTCGTCTTGAATCTAAGAACTATTGGGTCTTTTTCCCCTCTACAAATTATAGAATATTCGACAAACAAACAAACAAATTTCACGAAGGCGCGAGGGAATCTGCTAATCGCAACAAACGAATGGGGCGTTCTCGTGGGAATTTCCACGCTGATGAGGACCCCAATCAAAGGTTTGATCTTTTCTTTCTGTAATTCAATTACTGCTGATTCTTAACATATCAGTCTTTTTTTAATTCTGCACGTAACATTGATTTTGCTGCAGTTGTTTGCCGATAGTTGTTTGCATTATAACATGTATTGATGCTATAACTGATAAGTATGATCACGCTTTGTGATGTTCAAATGGCTATTACTTTGTAGGTCAAGGAGGAAAAAGAATGCTGCTAGTGGAGATATTACAGAACCCGGAGCTGCAGGTGTTTTTCTTTTCTATTATTTCCTGTTTTATTAAGAGGAAACTCTGAATGTGTTCTTAGATTGTAGACCTCTTTAGATTTAGTCCCAAATATTAGAGAGTAACTCTGGGTTACTTGAATAAAATTGCTTTGGTTCCCAAAGAAGATTAAAAAAAGAAACAACTCTTGATAACTCAAGCATGTGGAAACTCCAAACACCTGAGTTGCAATGATTAGCCATTTAACTAATGTTGAGTCTACCCGAGAGGAATTTCTTAACCACCTCTCCCAACTGCACCATGAAAATGTTGCTTGAATAATTGCTGATGATCATGCAACAAGAAGATAGTTATAGATTAGATGCCTTGTTATTGTGTTCTACAGCCTCTTTGAATGCATTGGGATTTTCCTGAAAAAATGTTGCCTCTAGCATTGCTCAGTCGAGAATTTGAATGCTACATTGAAATATTTTGAGCTTTAGTAATGCTGTGACTATTTTTCTTTTGTTTATTCAAGGGTGGATGTGTTTTTCTTTAATTGATTTTCTTGTGAACCAGGTCAAGGAACAAGTGAAGGAAAAAAGGCTTTGTACCATTGCAACTACTGTAACAAAGATATTACAGGAAAAATACGTATTAAGTGTGCCACGTGTCCTGATTTTGACCTATGTATAGAGTGCTTTTCTGTGGGAGCTGAGGTGACATCTCATAAAAGCAATCACCCTTACAGGGTTATGGTCAGTAATGGCTTAACTCCATTGCCTTCTTTCAATAAAATGTTGATGAAAATAATCTAACATTAAAAAATATCTGTTCTTGTCATTGATGAGTTTCTGGACAATTTTTAGTTTGTCAAGTATTGGAATGTTTAATTGAGTCTTCATGCCTCAGACATTTTTCTTCCTTTTGTAGAATACCTGACCAATTTTTTAAGGATTTAACCTAATTTGAGTAATTTCATTGCTGAATCTGTGCTAAATGAAAACTAGATAAATGTCATACTGCTTTTTTGGGTTAGCATGCTTATTATGCTTGTTCTATTCATATGTTATGCAGTTTTTGCGGTGCTTTGTTTTAATGCACTTCCTTTTTGACAGGACAATCTATCTTTCCCTCTCATTTGCCCAGATTGGAATGCAGATGATGAAATTCTGCTTTTGGAGGTGTCGTCCTAAAAATTATTTCTTCTTAGGATTGTTGATTACTAGTGGTTATAAATTATGATTGTAGCATTTTCTGTTCAAAGAAGAAATTACTTACTTCATTCACCAAAAAAAGCAAAAAGAAAAAGGAAATTTCTTACTTCCAACTAATCTTGTTTGCCTTAATTTCTTGGTTTCAGGGAATTGAAATGTATGGCCTGGGGAACTGGGCGGAAGTTGCTGAGCATGTTGGGACAAAGAATAAAGAAGCATGCATAGAACACTATAGGAATGTTTGCTTGAACTCCAAAACCTTTCCTCTCCCGGTATGATACACATCAAATAAAGCTGCTTGGGAGTCCTCATTGTACTTATCTAGTTAGGGAAAATTTTAATCTCACTTTTAAAATAATTTTCTAGGACATGTCCCATGTTGTTGGTAAAAATAGGAAGGAGCTGCTTGCTATGGCTAAAGGGCAAGGCGATGACAAAAAAGGTCTTTTCAATATGAACTCATTTGTTGTAGTTAGTGAATAATATTCATAATTCACTGTTAATAAATAATTAAGCTGCAGACTTGGCATCAACTGCTTGTCTCAATATATATTTTTTTGGATAATTCATTTGTATATTTGTTTGATGAAAAAGGACAAAATTTCTGGTTGCAATAAGCATTGGATGAATCATATGTTGCTTTTGTATAGAATGATTTTAGCTGCATTCTATTCTTCCTTCCCCCCTTGATTGGTCACTTGTGATTGGCACAGGGATTCCTATGGGGGATCTTGGTATAAAGGAAGAATCTCCATTTTCTCCAGCTAGAGTCAAGTAAGGATGTGATTTTTTTTGTATGAATTGCCTCATGCCACCTTTCATGCCTCATTCTCTGATATCTATTCATTGATTCAGAGTTGAAGATTCTCATAAACCTGGTAATTCTAGCTGTTTACAGTCCAACTTAAATTCAGGTAAAGCAAAATCGGTTGATACCACCAATTGATTGACATACCTAATGTGCTCATGTTAATTATCTTTTCTGTCTTTATGTTTTCCTTGCTTTCCAGAATCAGAATCTGGACCTGCTAGTGGCTCGCATTCTGCAGCAACTGCTAACCAGAGGGCATCTAATGTGGGACGGGGCAAAGATGGTCCTGGAGTTATCAAAATGGAAGGTATGCACATATGGTCCTGAGTCCCTCATGATATGACTAGTTCATTTCTTTGCAGTTTGCTTCTTTAGGAAATAAATTAAGGAAATGTTGTCTTCCTTCACGTATCCAAACCTTTCACAGTTTAGGTCTAAATAAGTAAGGGATAACAGCTTCTTGCATTGAACTGACTTTGCTTCTACGTGTCTCACTCTTGCTATAAGAATGGCTGTTCTATGTGTCACACTGACCAATCCATTTCATTGAACTTGCTTCTCAACTTTAATGTTCTCTGTCACTGGCAGATTCTCAACTAGAAAAATATTCTGGGGGAAACAAGCCAAGTTCCTCTGGAAATGAAGATCCTTCTTTAGTACAGTTGAGTGGTTATAACCCCAAAAGACATGAATTTGATCCTGAATATGATAATGATGCTGAACAATTACTTGCTGAAATGGAATTTAAGGACACTGACACGGATGATGAACGGGAACTGAAACTACGCATTCTGCGTATATATTCAAAAAGGTAACCTGCCGTTCTGGTTTTCCACTGAGTTATCTTCCTGAGTCACATACAATCAACCATTGGCAGCGCAATTGATAATAGAATATAGTGAGACTGAGACAGTTACTCACTCTCACTTCCATATCTGAATTTGGTTGCAGGCTTGATGAAAGAAAGCGTAGAAAGGATTTCATCCTTGAAAGAAACTTGTTATACCCAAATCCTATCGAGAAGGATTTAACACCTGAAGAGAGGACAATATGTCGAAAATATGATGTATTCATGCGCTTTCACACCAAGGAAGACCATGACGAATTGCTTAGATCAGTAATCTCTGAGCACAGAACTCGTAGAAGAATTGAGGAGCTTCAGGTTTGATACAATTTATAGCATTGGTTAATTATTTGACACGGGTTCTTTCTCTTATTTTGAAAAGTTAAAGAAATCTTGGTGTCTGTACTTACATATTGTTGAGTTTGATCCTTAATCAATCAGGTAGATGCTGTTGAGTGGGAAAATTTGTTTCACTACGACATTTAGGAATAAGGCCTTTTCTGGGAATTCTGGTCACACTATTTATCGAACAAATAGCATTTACTCATACATCTGTAATACATGGTATTGCAGGAGGCCCGAGCTGCGGGTTGCCGCACGGCAGCTGAAGCAGATAGATATCTTGAACAGAAGAGAAGAAGAGAGGCGGAAGAAATTGCTCGTAGGTCAAAAGAAAGAGCTCAGGCTGGTCCAAACAATCATGGGGTTCCAAGTGCATTCATGTCTCCAGACTCTGCGGGCAAGGATTCAAGTGGAAGACCAGCAGGGCCTGCTGGTTCAAGCTCTGTCAATGAAATGGATGTGACAGGATATTATGGGGCTGATCTACTTTCTGTACCTGTAAGCATTCAATCTCTCTCCAGTTTACTCTAAATGACTCTTATTTTTTTGTCAGATCACCGTTTACTCTTACATGGTTTAGGCCAAAATTAGTATGTCCTTTTTTTTTTCAATTACCTTATAATCTGATGGAGACATGGTAGTAGAAGATACTAAGCCCCACATTGAGTGGTATGGAATAGTCAATGGGATATTTAAGAGGATTGGTTTTCCCACCTCAACATCTAGCTTTTGGGATAGGGTTTTTTTCATCATACTTAGGGTACCCATCATGATCATCCTGTAATATCTTACATTAAAATTTTAACCCAAAAAAAAATTGCGTGAGCATTGAAATGATGGACATTTATTGTTAAATGTTGAGTTTCATTGATATCTGCAATATTCTCACTGTATCTGGAGGCCATTGTTAACATGATGCATAATTGAGTTTCATTGATATCTGCAATATTCTCACTGTATCTGGAGGCCATTGTTAAGATGATGCATAATTTCAAAATACCTGCTCAATTCCATAGTAGTCTTGAAAAGAGTATGAAATTGTTCAAGATACAGGTGAATCATAACCCTCTGTTTTTTAAAATAAGAAATGATTCATTCATTCAAGAGAGAATTACATGCTAGTCCTCTCAAAATGCAATCTAGTTTCAGGTGAATCATACTGTTAGTGTTAGTAGCAAAACTTTTCATCATTTTAATATTCTCATCATCATGTCTCTGGATGGATTAAGTAATAATGAAACAAGCCCTTGAGAGTCGGATGAAACAAATAGAAACCATATAAACTATAATTGACCCTTTTGATTCATGTTTTTGAACATGTCATGTGTTATTATGAAATGCCATAGTTTCTTCATCTCTTTTCCTGACATTATTTGGTGTGCAACTTTCTGGGCAGGAAAAACGTCTATGCTGTGAACATAGGTTGCCTCCAGCAATCTTCCTGAAGATGCAAGAGGTTCTGTCTGTACAAATACTGAGTGGCAATATCACTGCAAAATCTGATGCCCACCACTTATTCAATGTGGATAGCAGCAAGATTGATTGCGTGTACGATTTACTTGTGAAGAAGGGGATTGCTATGCCCTGACTGATATACTCCTCCGGTTCTAAATATAGGACATAATTTGTAGCGTAAATTACACTACAAAATATGTCTTATATTTAGGACCGGAGGTAGTATATATGTAACCTGCTTCTTCTAATGTGTACTCTCATTACTCTCTTCTATCTCATATATCTCCAGAAAAACAATGTTGAGGTACTGGGATATCTAATCAAACTGCGGCATCAAGTTTCGTGGTGTGTTATATTCATTCTAGTGTTGAAATACACGCCTGAGTTTTTCAGAATACTTACTGTCTTTTGTGTTCTCTCCTCCCGTTATTCTCACCTGATCTGGTTGCCTATGTGCTTGAGAGAATTTGGATTCTAGTTTTTCGGCAAAAGGTTAGTTTCAGGGGAAATAGTTAAGAAAATTGAGTCAACTAATAATAACTGTTATAGATTAGTTTTTGTTTGACGTTCATGAATTATTTGACAAAAAAAGTCAATATGCAGCTTTTGTTTAAAGCCAAATTGTGTATTTAATAATTTTTGAAAATTGGAATTTGATGGATCTAATAATTTATGAGTGTAAATGTTATTTTACTGGGTAAATACCCTATTTGGTTCCTAAAAAAATCATGGATCCTTTTTGGTCCCTCAGTAAAAATAATTCATCCCGTAATCCCTGACCACATTTAGGACACTTCACTGCATGTGTCCTCTTCAACCTGGAAGGACTAACGTGGACGGTTTTTGGATTTTACAGGGATTACGAAATGAGTTATTTTTATTGAGGGACCAAAAAAGGGTCCGTAATTTTTTTAGAGATCAAATAGGGTATTTACTCTATTTTACTCATAAAACTATCAATTTCAATTTAGTAACTCAACATGTAATTCATAGTTGAAAATCAGCCAAAGCTAATTTACAGTCTAGATTTCTACAGTGTCAATTTTTATATATACTATAATGTAAAATTTTAGATTTAAACATTGGCAAACCTAATTAGAAAAAAACTCTTTTAATATAATGTCTATAACGAAATTAGAGTTTTCAACATTACTATAGAGAAATGAAATACAATAAATTAGTTTATTACTTTATTCATAATACTACCTTAATCTTTAATATATGAGGCAGATAACTAATTTTTAAATATTACAAAAATTAGTTAAATTAGTTATTTGTAACGAATATGTGTTAATTTTCCAAATGTCATTTTTAACCATATGTATTAAAACTCTCCTTTAATGGAAACCTCCTCAATCATATGTTCAATCTATAGAAGATACTTTGGGGAACAAAAATATAATTTAGGGTGATAAAATGGATTAAAATACCAGATAATAATAATAATAATCTATATTCAAGTCCCATACGTATTTCAAAGAATGCTCGGAATCACCTTTATGTGGAAAGAAAAGCTGCGAAATGGCAAGGTACGAGAAGATAAAGTTGGATACATGGTGCAAATGAAGTTGAAGATAAGATAAACTCATATGGCCACTTGCCATTGTCTACGCCATTCGCTTATGATGGATGCTGCAAAATCCATATTCTAAGGACAGAGCACCGAGAGAACAATCGAGAAGATGAAGATCTTCAGCCTCAGATCACAGCTCTACCTTCTCAGAACCTTCACTCCCTCTTCTTCTTCCTCTTCAAAGCCTCCATTTTTCCTCAAACCCATCAAAATATCATCACATGGGGACTTTCCCCATCACAAACTAACCTCAAAGGCTCCAATTTCTGTCAAGAATCATTCAACTTCGGATCTTCCACCCAGAGCCCAAAACTCATTGATGAAGCTTCAAGTTCCCAAAAATGGGTATTCAGATTCCAGATTTCTCATGGTGGGTGCTGTTTCTCTGGGGATTTTTCTGGTTCTGATTGGAATCGACGGCGAAAAGGCCTTGGCTTTAGGTCCTGAGGGTCCATTAATGGAGGAATTTTGGGAAAATGTTAGGAGATACGCTCTCTACGCTCTTACGGTCAGTACAGGAGCTATTTACACCATTTTCCTGCCAATAGTTGAGTTGTTGAAGAACCCCATTTCTGCAATTCTCATTCTTGCTATTTTTGGGGGTAGCATCTATCTTGTTTCTCAAGTGGTTTCTGCCATGGTTGGTGTCACTGACTTTAGCTACGACTATGGATATTAAGTTGCTGCAAATTCATGTCAGTTTACCTCCTGGTGTACATGAACTGCTTAGCCAGTATCATTCTGGCCTTTTCGGGGGTCAAAATTATGTATGTTAGGCATATCCTCTGTTTAGAATGTGAGTATATGATCATTTTTCTCTGAAACAGATATGTGTTCCTAATGAGGAATTATTATTCCTTTTGTTGCTCCAGTGGCATACCTTCCTTGTCAATTAAATCTCTCATTACAATTAGAAATGAAAACAAGTTCATACCAATCTAGAAGAAGACTGTGAATAGTCTTTTAGGGGAATTAAGAATGTTGCAGCTTGAGGGCTTCAATTGGATCAAACGTTGCAGGTTCTTCTCCCCTTTCGTAGTGCACAAAAGAAGCTCAGGTTCAAACTTGTTCAACAACTGATTAATGAGATGAATCACTTATTCAGAATGTTTGTTTTATTTTATTATTATTATTTTTTTTTTTTGTATATAACTCCAAACAGATATTCATGCATGGGCTGCCTACGTGACTGTAGAATGGTTACCAAATACACAGTCTTGAGTATGTTAACCGAAAGTAGTTTATGCACCTGAGTTGACAAAATGGGGAGTAAAAAAGAAAATTCCGTTTTGAATCAAATGGAGTTAAAACAATATCATGGCTAGTATAAGACAAGCTAAGCTTATTAATCAGGAGTCAAGTTTGAGTTTAGCAATGCAACAACAGAAGTGGTATGGTAAAGCTTGCCACCAGAAAGGGTCCCTATCTGATTCAATCCAGATTAGTTTGGGTCCCCATGAAGTCCTCAATTACAAAGCAACATAGAATGCTGGATGTTTAAATAGAATAAAAAACGACATCGTTAGTATTACTAATCACTATTACTAAAAATCTGTAATTGGTAATGACTCTTTTTAGCCAAAAGTAAGTCATTACATGAAGAACATAGAAGCAAAGTTGTGTAGGACATAGATTGCTAGGCTAATTCCAATGTGGTTTCTTGGAGAGTCCAAAGTGAAGAAGCTTAGCGTGGGGGTTCCCTGTTTCAGAATGCTAGGATGTGGCATTTCATATCATCATCTTGTGATGTATTGTTTTTGTTGCCAAACACTACCAATGAAATTCAGAACACAGGCATAAAGTTCAAAACTAGATAAGAACATGCGCAGAGACCATAATTTCTTAAGGGGTATGCATAACCGTATTGTCACTCCTCAGTTGTCAAGGATGGTCACAAACAACTGATGAAACAGAAAAAGGGTAGAGATAGGTATTGGAATAATAAAAGAAAATGGTAGCTCCAGGGCCAATGGGGCGACCATCCTTCACTAAGCAATCGTCAAATTGAAGCCTTTTGAACACTCTAGGGTTCACCAAAGTAGCAGAACTGAACCAACCACAACGAAGGTGGATATTGGAGATGCTGCTACCTGATATGCCCGTGTTTGTTATTTTGGCCAAGTACACTGGGATTCCATTTGAACGAGGAGCCACTTGTTCTTGATGAATCTCTATGTCCTGCTTTGAGCAATCTGTACCTATGCGTTTCATTTCATAGTTTTCATCTGAAACAGACATGCATTAATTAAGAACTTACTCGTTAAATTCATGCAACTCTTTTTTTTTTTTAATATATATTTTGAAAAACCAATAGCATTTCTCAAATATGTTTACCTGATGATTGCAGAAGCTTTAGGGGGATGTTGATGGTTGGGTTTGCGTTGGATGATTCTGTTATTCCTGTAGTGAGAGTTTGAGTTTCAGCTTTTTCCTTGAGAGTTTAGTGTCTTAATCAGTTGCAACAGATTAAGTCGGTAATATTTACAAGGCTAAAGTAACTTTCAGTACTTTAATTTATTTATAGTATATCTAGCACGGTATTTGATGCATTATAAACAAGATTAAGGTGCTGAATACAACGAAGAAATAACATCAAGTTGCTAGATATTACTTTATCCTATTTACAATGCGGAAGTATCATTAAGTTCATTGAGATTGGTTTCAGGGGAATATGATTATAAGAAAGTTTGAACTTTGTACATTTTTTTCTCTCTGCCCTCCGCGTTTAACTCAGAACATAACTAATATGCTCCATCACAGTTGGCAGATATTTAAATCTTTTAAATCTGTTGTCAGGAATTAATTCCTAATTATGTGTGTGAAAAAGACATTGTTGTAAATTTGTGATCTTTACATCAAAGGGATTAGTCCCTAATTATATATGGGGAATTTCTTTTGTTGGAAAAATAGGAAATCACTATGAAGTATCACAAAAAGAATGTAATTACCAAAAAGCCTTATAATAAATTAGTAGCATATAATAACACGTTCTAGTGTAGAAAATGATAACTAGTTAATGTTACTCATTTATTATTAGAACCTCTTAATGATTATATTTCACAATGATTCTCCCTAAAAAAAAAAAAAAAAACAATTTTAAGAGGTTTTTTTCTTGATGGTGATGTCAACATGAGCCAAGATTATTTTTTATTTTGTCAATTTAGATGTTAGATATTTTCACAGCTTAATACAATTGTTATAATTTAATCAAATTTTGGTTTCAGTCCTTATAGTTTTCAATCATTAGTTTTGATCTCTATGGTTTTATACGAATTTGTTTAGAGTTTAACGACTCGTCCCTATACTTTTAATAAGTTTTTTTTATAAAAAAAAACTTAGTCCCTATACTTAAATTCAAAGAAAGCCTTTATAAAACTTGTTAGGAAATATATATGTTAGGAAATATATTCTAATTAGTATAGCAATCAATCAAGGATTATAGAGATTAGGGAATCATTCTCCATAATGAGTCATTGATCCTCATTAATTCCTTTGTCCTTTCTTTTGTGTATAAATATCTCTTACTACGAACATGAATATACAGACTTTTGAGTATATACTTCTCTCTCTCTCTAAACCTACAAAACTATAAGGACAAAAATCAACAAATTGAAATTTTAAGGACCAAAAAAAAAAAAAAATCGGTCAAATTGTTGGTAAGGATCAATAGCGATATTAACCCTATTTTTAAAATTAAGATATGTTAACATATCATTCATTTTATCTTTATCATAGATATAATTCTTCTGATCATAAAACATTTACGAAACTCTATGAGAAATTGAGAATCAATAGTTAAAAAAATGGAAAGGAAAAAACAAAAAGAGTGTTACCTGTGAAGAGAAGGGCCAGAGAGATCATCAAAAAGCTTGGAGCTTCTAGAGCTTTCAACTTAAACACAACCCTCATCCTCAAATGCTTTCAATCTGCTCCTCACTGACAATTAACAACATAAACATCTTAGGATCACAGGGAAAAAACACAAACACAGACAGAAACGCACAATATTAGAAGATAGAAAAACCAAGTTCATGGAATAACTAATTAACCTCACAGAGTAACTGAAAAAAAATTGAGATAATACTCAAATTTAAGTTCATATATATGGCGTCTACTGACAGAGTTACCTTCTTATCGCCACCAAGGACAAACACGAATGGTAATCAAGCTGTCAAACTTGTGAGAGAGTTTCGAGAAAAAAAAAAAAAACTTGTGAGAGTTTAAATAAACTTGCAACAGCGACCTTGAATCGTAAACACGTAAGAGTTTACTTTTATTATTAAATAGGTATTATTAGTGTATAATTAAATAAGAAAAATATAAAAATGATAATTGTCCTGTATAGGTTGACAGAGATTTTAGTCTGTTGGACTAATGTGTTGAAATTGGATCAAATAACTCTCTTTTAGGTATCTATGGATCATATACCTAGAAATATAGTGGATCAGATAACTCTCTTAGGTATCTATGCATCAGATACCAAGGAGTATAGTGTGCCAAATCTAGGTCAAGATCTTGGATTGATATCCTCTTTAATTATGATAGGATTCTGACTTAGATTGCCCCTTATTAGGCCATACGTTGAATGAGTCTCATATATGAGTCCATAACAATAACAATTTTATTTAAATATGTTTTAAATCCAAATAATTGAAATTAAATATGTCAACATTCATCATTTATTCTACTCACCAAATACTAAAGAAATTTCTATAAAATTTATATATAAAGCCACTGAGCATGATCAAATCAAAAGAGTTAAAACGAGTTTAAGAATAAGTTAACACAGTTTTATAAGCTAAAAATGTAAAAAACGGTAAACTTGTGAGTTTAACTAAGTTTACAACTAGCACGAGTTACCACTAACTCGACTCATTTTTGTAAACTAAAAAAATAAAAACGATAAATTTAGAGAGTCAACTTCCGAGTTTGACAACAATGATAGTAATAACTTTCTTTTTAAAAAACAAAATTTAATTTTGATAATTTATGGTTCAATCAATTTTCAAATGAGTAATAATTGTTGTTACCAAAAAAATTAGTATTAATTGCCTCTGATTATGTCAGGGTATTTAAGGCTGGGTCAAGAATCTCAAACTCACAAGTTTAATTATACTGCTGATAAGAATGTAAACTCATAATCTCATATGGTGAACTACAGTAGTAAACTCATAATATTAAAAAAAATGGGTATTAATAGTTTATATTAAATAATTAAAATATAAAAATAAAAACAATTTGATTTAAATGTATTTTTAAATCCAGCAACACTCATTATTTATCACGCTCAATAAAAAAAATTTCTATAAGCCAATAAATATGATCAAATTGAAAACGTTAGTATGAGCAGGGGTGGAGGTAGGGGGTGCTAGGGGTGGCTCCCGCCCCCCTTAAATTGTAGATAACGACCCAGATTTTTTTACAATTTTATTTCAACCTCATAAGAGTTTAATGTTTTCAGTTCAGTCCCTATTATTTTTATAGTGAAAGGACTAAAATAGAAATTTGAAATGTTTGTGGGCTGAAATATAATTTCATTAACATTTGAGTTCTATTCTATAAAATTCGTCCCCCATAACTGTAATTTCTGGCTCCGTCTCTGAGTATGAGTTTGATAGAGAGTAAAAAAAAATTTGTAAGTTAAAAACTTAAAAGCAGTAAACTTTAATGGGTGAACTTGTGAGTTTGATCAACTTTATAACTAGGACGAGGTTGAGAGTGAATCGCCATGGTTTAATAAGCTAAGAACGATAATTGCCGGGATGATGAGTAAAAATTATTTTTTGTAATATATTAAATTTTTTTAAGAATATTTTATATAATGTTTTTGATTTGTAAGGCATCAACTCGTGTTGATATCAACTGGCTTAGTTAAATGAGCTTGAAAAATAAAGCTTTGTAACAAAATGAATAATTTGTGAATTGTTTTGTTCATTCCATCGTCAACCTCTGATAAAATGTTATCGTCGAGATGATGTGTTGGCTGTTGTGCCTGAGGATCGTCTCTATCAACTGCTCCAAACGACTCTGGCAGCGACTTCATTTCCTTATCAGGAGAAAGACGAGCCATGTATCTAATTTTAATTCATTTTAATCAAGAATTAATCAAATGTAATTAACATTCATTACAAAATAAAATAAATCAAATCAAATTAATATGAATTAAATAAATAATTTTAATGCAGATAAAATTTACTAGCTTAAAAAGAAAGGTTGCTTTTTAATCTAGCTGTGGAGAGAGGGAGCGGAACGAATTTTTTTAACCTAGACGGGACAATTATGAAACTGATCAATTTGCAACTTATTCTTATAAAGAGGTGTGCCCGATCGGGTGGGTTTTGCAACCAACACCTTCTTTTATGTCACTTCTAACATTGGATGTTCAGGAAGCCAGTGCTGTCTTTAATGCTACTTTTATTCCTATCTCTTCAGTGGTGATTGACTTTCCTTTTATCTGGTTTGTTTTTTGTTGTATTTGTTAGTTTTCTTTTTTCTTTTTTTTTTTAATAAATAGATGCCAACATACAAAGAAACTAGCCCTTATCCTTGAGTAAGAGACTATCTAAAACCCCATCAGTAACTATGATGATGTGAAAGTCGGTCATAGCTGAGAGCCCAGCTTTCGCTAAGTGGTCGGCGACAGTGTTTGCCCAACGATTAATGTGGCCAACTTCAAGTCTCCAATCCCTCTCCATCAAGCAGCGGATTTCTTCAATAAGGCCCCCGTCCGCATGTAGGTCGTGATTGCCCTTCTTCATCAGGTCGATGGCTTCTGCCGAATCTGCCTCCAAGATAACCTGTCAATGCCCCAAGTCCCAAGCCAACTTCAGACCATGGAGACACCCCCATAACTCAGCTGAGAGACTATCCCCTTCCATTCCCTTGAACATGAAGCCTCGCAAGAAATTACCATGTGCGTCTCGGATGACTCCATCACATGCGACACCAACTCCAAAATGCAAGAACGCCCCATCGGTGTTGATTTTCACCCAACCTTCTAGTGGTGGCTTCCAACGAGTCTCATGCTCAACAGCTTTGCCTTGCCTTCCAACAGTCGTGAAGAATCTGTCATGAGCGTTCTGAATACTTCCCCTGGTGGCGTCGACGCTAAGTTGTATGGTGTGGTTACATATCTTCTTTCCCTCAAAGACAAAGCTATTCCACCGCCTCCATAGCCACCAACAGATGAGAATAAACCGCTGTCTCCACTCCTTAGATTCAACCTTCCTATCCCTGTAGCTTGAATTCTACCGAAAACAATGATCGAAGCTCAAAGAACTGAACTTGCTCTATAGACGTTGAGGTACAACACTTTTCCAGAGATTGAGTGTTTCCGGCCAGTTCCTCAACACATGCTGGAGATTCTCTATTTCAGCGTCACACACTGGGCACCAGTTGTCAGAAGTCAACCCTCTCTTGTGTCTAGATGCATTAGTTAGCAACATTTTATGTAAAACAAGCCATGCGAAGACTTTACACCTTTCTGGTATTTTTCAATTTCTAGATTTTCCCCCACACCGGATCAGGAGGAATTGCATCATTATTTAAGGAGTCTTGTCGACTTGACAGAGAACTCCCCATTCTTGGCCCATCTCCATCGAATCTGCCTATTAGCCAAAGTCTCAATTCCATCTTGCACTTGCCCCCACGTTCTCTTGATTCCGAACCACAAGTTTGACCCCAGTTTGCTCATGTTAATTCTTGGGAGTTTATCATTTCCACAATTATATTTACTCCGGATAACTTTCACCCACAAATCTTCCCTTTTAGTTGCCTATCTCCAACCAAGCTTCATTAGATATGCATTATTTTGATCTTTTACATGGCGTAGACCCAATCCACCTCTGCTTTTAGGCTTACATATAGCATCCCAGGCAACCAAAGATATTTTCTGTTTGTCTTCCGTGCTACCCCATAAGAACTTCCGGTTGCATTTGTCAAGGGATTCACAAGTGGTCATTGGAAGAGAAGAGGTTTGCATCACATATCCAGGGATTGACATGGTTACTGAAGAAATGAGTGTAGTTCGCCCAACTACTGATAAGTTCTTAGCTTTCCATGTAGATAGTCTTGTTTTCACCTTATCCACCACAAATTGGTAGGATTCTTTAGTCACTCTTTTGTGATGAAGTGGGACACCAAGGTATTTACCCAAATCACACGTAATAGAGAAACCCAGGGAGGTGCACAATTCACTTCTTTGGATGTGATTAACATTATCAGAGAAGAAAACACGAATCTTTTGGTGATTGACCTTAAGCCCGGAGCTATCATAGAAGGTCTTGAGACACTGATTAATCGTGTGTACCTGATTCATAGAGGCTTCTGCAAAAAGCAAGATGCCATCTACAAAAAAAATAAGTGGGAAACTGGTGGGCCATTCCTAGTAAGTCAGACTGGGTCCCACGAACCATCTTGAATGGCAGCTTGGATAATATGGGCTAGTTTTTCCATACATATAACAAATAGGTAGGGTGAGAGTGGATCCCCTTGACGTACTCCCCTGGAAGGGTGGAAATTCTCCGCTTTATCCCCATTCCACAATAATTGCATACTAGGTGTGGAGACACACTGAGTAATGATCTCCTGCAAAAAGCTTGGGATATGGAGTTCTTGTAGACATGTTGCCAAGAAATGCCAATTAACCCAGTCATAAGCTTTCTCCAAGTCAATTTTTATTGCCATGTACCCCTTCTTTTTCCTCATGTTTCGCATGGAGTGTATTACTTCCTAGGCCACAATGATATTTTCACTACTATGCTTCCCCGGGACAAAGCTACACTGGTTAGGGGATATCACCTGAGGAAGGAAAGTCTTTAGACGACTAACAATGATCTTTGTGACAGTTTTGTAAATGACATTACAGAGGCTAATCGGTCTCAAGTCTCCCATTGTTTCTAGATGATCTTTTTTTGGAATGAACACAATCAGCGTGCCATTAACCTCACTTAGAGCCTACGGATTAGAGAACTGAAATTTCACATAAGTCACAATAGAGACACCAACCGTGCTCCATTGATTCTGGTAAAAAAGAGAATTAAAACCATCCGGTCTTGGTGCTTTGAGGGCACCCATGCTAAATATGGCCTCTTTAATTTCATGTTCCGAAATATCTCGGCTGCTCATCCTTAGCAGTTCTTCATTCACACTTGGGTAAGTCACTAGGCATTGAATCCCTGGGCGAGATGTAATGTCCTCAGATAGAAAATGAGAGAAAAACATAGTAGCCATACCTTTAATTTGTGTATTGTCATATACCCATGTGCCTTCATCATCCTTCATGGCCTCTATTTTTTGGGTTTTCCTGCGACGATTGGCGCGAGCATGGAAAAAGCGAGTGTTACGATCTCCATAAACAGACCATTCAGCTCTAGCTTTTTGTGCCTAGAGGAGATATTCTTGCAACAAGACATCTTCAAGATCTTTCCAAAGTGATAACTGTAAATCTGCATATTAAGGCACCATGCCAATCCGGGCCACCACCTGATTGATCCCATCGAGTCTTCGAAGCAAACGTTTCTTCCTAACCTCTGTATGCTTGAAAACTTCTTTATTCCAGGTAGAGCAAGCATCATAGAATTGAGTAATGTTATGAACCCAAGAGCCGTTGTGCAACCAAGACTGGCGAACAAATTTATCAAAGTTCTCATGCAAAACCCAGGCTGCAATGAATCTGAAAGGACGATTAGGCTTCTCTATAGGCAACTCCGAATTAAGGCGAATAAGGAGAGGCCTATGGTCAGATTTGAAAAGTGGTAAGTGAGTTGTTGAGGCATTAGGAAACAGAGAGAACCACTCTTCATTAGCAAGTATTCGGTCTAGCTGTGCCTCTAAATTGCCTCTCTTCCATGTGAATTTCGGGCCAACAAAACCTGTGTCAATCATATCTTGCGTTTCCACCCATTAGAGAAAATCACGATCATAAGATCTAGTAGAGGAGGCATTAGATCGCCTTTCGCAGTGGAGTAATGTTCCATTAAGATCGCCTCCGACAAGCCATGCGCCTTGCATTGTGAGTGCTAAGCGAGACAGATTTTCCCACAAAATCCGTCGAGTGTTGCAGTTAGGGCTGGCGTAAACCACAGTGAGCAATTGATGAGATTCTAAGAAGAAAAAATTTATGATAGTGTTTATAAGTTAGTAATCATGATTTAACTGTAGTTAAATCATGATCTATACAATTTATACTTGTAATACAAACAAAATTAATAAAAAAAATTAATTTATAAAACACTATCATAATTATTTTAGAAAATATTAAATCTGAACCGTCCATTTTTTCATTCAAAGGTAGAAATGAGATTCTAAGAAAAAAAGGAGAAAAGAGATTCTGAAGAAATCTGCTCCCAGTAAATCATCCATCTGCTGCAATACTCCAAAGGAGTTTTCTTGATTAATTAATGCACCATGGTCCCCACGCAAATCATGGGATGATTCACGTGGTGGTTTCCTTCCCTCCTTTATCTTTGATTTGCCTTTATTATCAATCTTCCTTTTAGAACCCACCTGCACCCATTTTGACTTTTGCGGCCCATGATCCTTAATCAATTCCTTTTTATTAGCATTTAAACCTAGCTTTTGATCCTTTTTCGTAACCAATTGATGAGCTTCCATAATATCCAATTTTTTACCACCGAGGACAGCAGTGCAGTGGCACAGCTGGTGGTATTGAGATGCCTTATATCTCCCCTCAGGTCCCGTGTTCGAATCCCCCTCCCCTCGCCTTGTACCAAAATAATAATAATAATAATATCCAATTTTTTCCTTGTTGCATCATTCTGCTTTAATTGGCCATTAGTAACGTAAGTCAATTTTGCCTTAGAAGGTGGTCCACGGAAGTCACGCCTTAATATTTGAATTTTCCCAAAAGGAGATGTATCAGAGTTCATGTCTCTGGTGACTATGGTTGCACCACCCCCAATCTTCACGCCTTGCTCGTTCTTCAACTTCACACCGCCACTATCCTCTGGTTCAGACTCTTCTTTCTTCTTCTCCACCATCCGTTCATCCTCCTGCTTCATCGGACAATTATCTTTACGGTGACTATACTTTCCACACATAAAACAAACCTGGTGTAATCCTTCATAGATGATTGGTCGCTCCTCTCCAAACACCTTGTATGAAGGAAGTAAAGGTTGCTTCTAATCAATCTCAACGCATATACAAGCAAATCTGCCTTTGTCATATATAGAATTCGCCCTATCCACTTTAATCATTTTTCCAATCATGTTCCCAATTCTACGCAGGGACTCAACATTGTAGAGTTCAAAAGGAATATCTGGTAATCGAATCCAAGCAGTAATATTACATTGGAGATTCGCCTTCCATGGGTTGAAATTTTGCCTCTACCGCTATACAATCAAATAGTGGTCTTCAATCATCCATGAGCCTTCTTGAAAAGCATACTCTCTATCTTCTTTATTTGAGAAAGAAACAATATAATATCCATTATTCACTGGAACAATCTTCAAAGGATCCTTAGGCCGCCACATATGATTGATACGATCTCGGATGATGTAGGTTGGGAAGTTGGCACCCAGGACTTTGATAATGAGGGAATTCATCCATGGTAGGCACCAAGCAGTGTACTCATCGGCAGTAAACTTCAAATCCCCGGTTTTCCCCTCTAGGCCTCTCTCGGATTGATCGCCAGCCTCCTCCGCCTCTACTGAACCAACACTAATGTCTCTCTCATTCATATGGTGGAAATAGTTTTTCCATCCTTTAACTATATCATCTTCCTCAGAATGTTCCATCAGGAATCCAGCACATCCAGGGGACAAAAGTTTATCTCGATATGACAGCGGGGATGAACCACTCCTTGGATTAGCATTGGACCCTTGAGATCCACCCTTACCTACCTTCTTCATGTTAGCCATCTTTCCAAACACAAAACTAGTACCAGCTTTTGTTCTATTGCCACCTCCATCCCTATCATCATCACCCTCTTTCGGCCCCTCCCTACCATCGGTCACAGTTCGACGACGACGCTCACTCACTCTCTTCTCACTCCACATCAGGATTGAATTTTGTTCTTTCTTTAATGGATTGTCTTTTGGAGATTTGTATTTGTTAGTTTTCTTATTTCGGTTTGTTTTTCCTTAGTGTAATTGTCATGCTTTGATGTAATATTTATTATTAGTATTAATATAATTACCCTTTGAGCCAAAAAAAAGAACTCGAATTTTTTTCCAAAAGTGACAAAATAATGGAGCAACACCTTTTACAGGTGTTGTATTTGTAACGGTTCACCCAGAAACGCTACTCAAAACGCTACTCAAACCGCCACATACCCTTCCCTGCTTTTGGTTTGCTTTTTTAGCGATTTGACAAAACTGCTACAGATGTTGTGACGATTCAAATTTGTAGCAGTTCCACGTCACTCAACCAGTACAGATGGTTGATACTAGTGTTACGGTTATAGTGGTTACTGATGACCACAACAACCATCGAAACCCAAGCATCACTTGCCTTAATTGTAGTGTTAATAGGTCTTTTAACTGTTACAAATGCTCGCATAAATTGGCACCACGTTCACGCCACATGGCACCTTCCATTTTGAGCGGCAACTGTTGACACAAATGCTCGTGCCACTTGCATATATTAGTAGTTGCAATCATGGTAGTGAAAACATAGATTTTATCTGAAAACGGAAGGATAATGAAAAATCGTAAAATGTAAAATCGTAAAAACGTAAAATCACAATGATAAATCGAGATTTTAACTACCATAGTTGCAATCCTAAAACCACTACAATTACATAAATTGGTAGTGGTTTTGTCTAAGTGCTACAGGACAACCGCTATCGCTTAAAAAACTATTTTTTAGTGTAATGTCCACTTAAATTAAAAAGGAGCCTTAGAAGTATGAGAAAATTTAGGTACCTAACTTTATATACTCCCTCCGGTCCTAATTATAGGACATATTTAACTAACTTTGGGGAGATTAAGGAGAGAAGTTAAATTAGTTAATTTTATTCATTTTCCTAAAATGCCCTTATATACATTTAAAATGAGAAAAGTAAAAGTAAATAACAACTCATATCACATACCTCTTCGACCTAAAATTTTCTTTTCTACACGCTTTCTAATTAAAATAATGGTATTGTTATATACACATATATGTGTGTATATATGTATAGGTACACACACATATCTAAACATACATATACATATATATGAATACACACACATATATGTATATATATGTGTGTGTATATGTGTATTTGTGTTTATATATGTACACATACATACATACATACATACATACATACATACATACATACATACATATATATATATATATATATATATATATATATTGACAACACACACACTCACAGGTGTGTGTGTGTAGACACACATATGAAAACACACACACCCACACATATCACACACTCTCATATATATATATATATATATATATATATATGAATACACACACATATATGTGTGTGTGTTTATATATGTACACATACACATATATATCGACAACACACACACTCACAGATATATGTGTGTGTGTGTGTGCGCGTGTGAGTTTATATATGTGTCTATGTATGTATATTTGTGTGTAGACACATATATAAAAACACACACACACACACACATATCTCTATGTGTATGAATATGTATATGTGTGTGTGTTGATAAATTAATGACAATTGATCGATAAACAGATTAAAATCTAACCATTTAAAAGTTTCAATGATTGAAAGAGTCTACTCATCCACATATATATAATTACATTCACCAAAAACCAAACACACTTGATAGAATAAAATAGGAGTATTTTAGGAAGAAATTGACAAAATTTAGAATGTTGTCCTATAATTAGGACCAAAACCAACTTCTAAAAGTTTTCTTATAATTAGGACCGGAGGGAGTAGTACTTTAAATTACTTGCATCTAACTTAATTGGTTCAAGTGGATTTAATTTTTATTCTTAAAAAAATAGTTATTAATAACAAAAATTAGTTAGAGAATAAATCATGAATGTAGATACACACATACTAATTTGATTGACTGAAAACAAATTAAATACCCTAAGTGTATAAATTTCTATTTCTATTCTTTTTACTTTATATATAGTTTTTCCCTTGATGCATACTTTAAAGTTTGTTATTATGTTAAGAGGGCTGATTGTGTGCCTCCATCTCATTTTATTTAAAAAAAAAAAAAAAGTTAGGAGGGCTGCTCAAAGTAGAGTTGGCCAGTTAGGGGAAAAAAAAAGCTAGTCAATATTGATAATAAATGTATGTTTTGGACCAAAAATTATTGGTTGAGATGATAAGTAGTCTCACTCTATAAAGAGGAGAACATAAATTTAAATCTCAGAAAGTATATTCATTGGAAAAGCTTTCACCTTAATGCTTTTGACCCGACAAAGATAATGTTCAAGTCCAAAATGATTTGAGAATACTCTGGGTTCATACCCAAAAGGAAAAAGAAAATGTTTGTTTAGGATAGTGAAATAAAAATGATTGTATTTATCCAATAACCATTTTAAAGCTGAACCATCTTTTACTATTTCTGACTTTTGGACCTTTTTAGGATTTGAGCATTTTGAGATCGACTTTTTGATATATTATTTAAATAAATTTACATCAAACTAATTTTTTTTATAAAAATCTATAAATCACATCAATCTCAAAATGTAAAAGTTACTAGAGATAAAAATGGCTCTTACAGGTAGCAAAAAAATCACTCTCACAAACCGTAATCTAACTTTACATTTTTATTTCTAAATTTTGGTTTAGATTTTTAACGCCTGTGTTTAACTATGAGGACAAAGGTGTGCAACTGCGAGAGCTCATCAAACAATAAAATAAACCTATAAGAAGAAAAAAGCCAATCTAGATCTTTGGGTAGCTTGAAGGGTTAATAAGTTTCTGTTCTCACTTTTTTTTTCTTTTTTTTTTTTTTATCGTTATCCCAAATATAAATCACATCTATAATCTAACTTGGAGTGAAAATACACACGAGTTTTTCCCCAGGAGCGCCCAGCACCACGAGCTTTTTTTTGAACCAAAAATATACACGTGGTTACGTTTTGGGAGCAAAAATGTCACGGGCCGTTAATTGACCATCAGTTGACCATTAACTTGAATGGAACACTGACGTAGCGCTGATTTGGACTGACAAGCTGATTTGGATGCTGATAGAGAGTAAATTAAAAAAAAAAACTAAAATACCAAGCCGGCCGGCCGCCGGTGACCACCACCGCCAGCTTTAGTTTTCTTTTTATTTACTTTCCATCAGCATCCAAATCAGCTTGTCAATCCAAATCGGCGCCACGTCAGCGTTCCATCCAAGTTAATGGTCAACTAACGGCCCGTGACATTTTTGCTCTCAAAACGTAACCACGTATATATTTTTGGTTAAAAAAAAAAAACTTATAATACTGGACGCTTCTGGGGAAAAACTTGTATGTATTTTTGCTTCTTAACAGGGTAGTTAAAAATTCGTTTTATCACTGCGATTTTACGTTTTTACGATTTTTTTTCATTAAAACGATTTTACTAATTTTACAAACGCTTTTAAGTTTTTACGATATATTTTACGATTTTACGTTTTACGATTTTTTATTCTCATTCCGTTTTCAGGTGAAATCTACGTTTTCACTACCATGTTCTTAACCAATCTAACTTTGACTCTGCCTCTACAAATGTCCATCTGAAAGCAAGAAGGAAGGAAGGGAAAAAAAAAACACTCTGCCACTACACTACCAAAACATTAACCGGAGCAAACATCTATTTGATTTCTACCTCTTTTTCGTGAGTTCCGTGCCACGGCTTGAGCGCCATTTGCACAAACATAATCAACTCATCTTTTCTACCAATGGCCGCCGCCGCACCGCCGCCGCTACCGACTGCAGCGCCGGTGGAGGCATTGCCAGAGACGAAGCTGGCGAGCCACCCTCTGTTCTGCCGCATTCGTTTAGCCAACCCTTCAGACGTTCCTCACATCCACAAGCTCATCTATCAGATGGCCGTGTTCGAACACCAAACCGATCAATTCACCGCCACTGAATCCTCTCTCTCCTCCACTCTCTCCAGGTCTCAGCCCTTCCAATCTGTCACCGTATTCATCCTCGAAGTTTCCCCTAACCCCTTTCCTGAATCGAACTTCAATCCCTTGTACAAACCGAAGGTCCAGATCTTGAATCTGGACCATCCGATTGACGATCCGGAGAAAGAGACGTTCAAATCGGAGGGCGATGATGTTGTGGTTGTTGGATTTGCGCTCTTTGTTCCGAGTTACTTGTCTTTTTTGGGTAAGCCAGGGTTCTTTGTGGAGGATATTCTTGTTAGAGAATGTTACAGAAGGAAAGGGTTCGGGAAAATGCTGGTTACGGCGGTGGCGAATCAGGCGGTGGAGATGCGTTACGGGAGAGTGGATTGGACGGTGGTTGATCGGAATGTGAATGCTATCAAGTTTTATGAGCATATGGGGGCCAAGGTGTCGCCGCAATACAGGATTTGCAAGTTAACTGGTGAGCCTCTGCAAGCTAATGGCAACTGATGACTTAGATTTTTCATCATCTTGTTCATTGAGCTCTTTGTTTTTGCTTTCTCTTCGTTCTGGTTTGTGTTCTTCCGTTGATCTCTCTGATGTAATTGGTTATTTATTAATAGTGTTTGTGTATTTTCACAAAACAAATCTTCCATTTTACTGTCTAGAACTGTTTCTGAGTTTTTTTCCCTTTGAAGGAGGTGTTGGAAAATGGTAATCGAATTTGAATGCTTGACTTTAGTTGAGTAAATTGTTCTTAAAAATTACTAGTATATTATAGGCATGCTCTGTTAAAAAAAAATGATTCGATATCAGCTAAACATAATGGTTATGAATGTTAAATTAATACCACTTCTGGTTACGAACGACATCTTAAATCTTAGAGTAAGGATTGAGTAGGAGCTAGTATCTTGTACATTGATGAAATTTGGGTTTTGGTTCTTGTATTGTAGTTATAAATAATTAGTTTGTTATTAAATCTCATGCTCCTTATATTTAAATTCTGATCAACTTCTTATGCTCCTTACATTTAAATTCAAATAAACTTTTTTATAAAACTATTGAATCAAAATCAATTGTGCTTGTGTTTGTTTGAAATAGTGATTTGTACCTTAAAAAATAAAATATTTTTTAATCATGATTTACGGTATATAAGATAAACATATGAGGAAAATTTTGTTGATAAGCAATTTAACATGAAGTAATATAATTTCTTTATACATCTAATATGAAAAAAATATATATAAATAATGGAAATGAAAAAATGGGAGAAAATAATCATCTATAAATTATAATGTGGGATGATGATATTACTATTTCTAAATCAAATAAATATCCATATTTTACGTTTTATCCTGAGAAGCGTCCAACACCAAGTTTTTTTTTTTTTTTTCTAATGTGCAAAACTGACTACGTAGTTACAAACTTACAATTAGGTGTAAAAATACTGTTTAACTATTAAGTTTAACTTTTTTTGTTGACTGGACAATAACGTGGCTTTCAAAGGTACAAAAATATACCAATGGTTTGGCCAAAAGAGCGTCCAATACCAAATGCTTTTTTGGACACTTATATATATATATGGGGAAATGATGTGTGTAGTGACTGGAGGTAAGAGTTTTTACAGTGAGGTTGATACTGCACCGTTTTGTGCTATGTCGTTGGAAAAAAAAAAGCGTAATAGCTATAATATCAAAAAATCGCGATGATTTATATTGAGACAATATTGATTGTGATTTCCAGCAAATAGGCAAATGAAGATTGCGGTGATTTATTTTCATGTAGGAATTAGGATTCAATTACCAATCGCGATGATTTATATTCAGACAATGTTGATTGTGATTTCCAGCAAACATGCAAATGAAGATTGCAGTGATTTATTTCCATGTAGGAATTAGTAATCAATTACTAGCTTCTCTATTCTTTAATCGCAACAATAAATCAAATAAGTCTAATTTAGGAATTAGGAATCAAAATAGTGCAGTATCAACCTCACTGCAAAAATCCTTACCTGCAGTCACTGCACATATCATAAGCCCTATATATATATATATATATATATATATATATATTGGTTTTGACATTTTCTATCATTCTATGCTCCTAGCTTGCTGTCCTTGTATAAGATAATAACAGATTTTCATTTTCAAATGAATCAGATGAGCCCTTATGGAGATCCTGCAAGGTCATACAAATGTATATTATCCTTTTGGCATGCGCTATGGGGCGCCAAACTCCTGCCTCCCAAAACTCATAAAGTTTTATCAAATTAATTAAGTATTAGTTAAAACTGGGATTAAATCCTGTTAATAACTGCATGCAGGCCAATCCATCATCACCGTTCTTATTTTCCTCGCTCGCAGTATAAACCCGTCCAATATTGAAAGCCTCAAACAATAATACAGTTAATTAATCGTACACTCTATATATTTCTCTGCCTTTTATGTTTGTGTGTTTTACATGTTAGTTTATCATTAAGAGTGATGCCCAATGGGTGGGTCAATCTTCATAGTCGAAAAGTGTATTTATTGAGAGGACTTTTACCTTTAATTATGGTTTGTGAAACCAGCACGAACCGGCCGGTTTAGATCGGGAATTGGCCAACCGGCCGCGAAACCGGTTCAGTTCAGTGTAAAACCGGGCTGACCCGGTTAACCCGGGTTGACTTGGGTGGAACCGGTGTAAACCGACCAGGTTACAAGGGTCAACCCGGTTCTAGTAATTTTTTTAAAATTATTTTTAAAGGTAATCTGATTTGAATATCTGAATATGTCACAAGTATTGAAGTATATGGTTACTTTACTACTAATCTAAAGTATTGAAATGATATATACTATATAAAATTTAGGTTGGTGTGATAAGAAATTAATTATTTTCCAATTTTTTTATACCTTACCGGTCTAGTCCGGGTTGACTCCGGATTGACTCCGGTCTGACCCACTAACCCTTAACCCAGTACCCCGACTGATTCAGTCACCAATCCAGGTTTCAGAATCTTACCTTTAATGCTTCTGACCTGATAAAGATTAGATTTAAATCTAAAGTGGCTTTGGGAAACTCTAGGTTCATACCAGGGAAAAAAGACATGTATGCTTAGGAGTGAAATAAAAATGATAGTATTTATTAGGGCTAAGCATCAAATCCTTAACCCGGTGAGTCCGCTTACAACTCAATGTAATTGAGTTATTTTGAGCCGATTCAAAAGGTCTCCTAACGAGTTGGATTAAAACCCGTCCATTTAAAAATTAAATTGGCGGGCTATGGGCACACCTTTAGATTGTCCATATCCTCTATTTAGTTACATACATACATATGTGTGTGTATATATATATATATATATATATTACTCCCTCCGGTCCTAATTATAGGAGCACTTTACCAGAATTTGGAGAGATTAAGGAAGGAAGTTAAATTCGTTAATTATGATTATTTTTCTAAAATACCCTTTCTTAAAATTTAAAATGACATGATAGGTATAATTGAGGGCCAACGCAATTTAGTTTTTATGGTTTGCGTTTGCGACTTGGCCAGCTCCCTTTTTTTTATTTTTTTTTTTCTTGGAAGAATTTTAAATTTGCAATTTTTATTTTCCTTGCGCTGCCCCTCCATTTGCATTTTGCAGTGACTTAGGAGTCCAAGGCGAGCCTACGATAGTGACCATTGACATTGCGACAGCACGACGCTTATATAAATAAAGTTGTGATAATAAAATACGGTGCATCTTTAGAAAAAATATAATTAAAATTGCTCAACATTATTTTATTAAAAATAGTAATTAAGGTGTATATGACATTAATGAAAGTAGTACTTAATTTATAAAATATATAGGTATATTATTAAATTATTATTGTCTTTACTTATTATTGAGAAAATATAGATAGGGGTATTATAGGAAAAAATTGACAAAAATTAAAACTTGCTCTTATAATTAGGATCAAAACCAACTCCAAAATTTACTCTTATAATTAGGACCGGAGGGAGTATTAACTATATGGGTACTTGGACAATAATATGCTATGTTTTCATGAAATATCTATTCCTCATTTCCCAATTTGACCATTTGCCCACTAAGAGTTTGAACATCAAAATTATGTTATGATGACATTTGTCTAAATTTAGATTCTTTTGTGTGAATTATGATTATTAAATTTTGAAGATTCATTTTTCAAAATTTAAAATGATAAATTTGAGTGATTACTTAATGCTTATGTATGTTTTTCTCAAAAAAAAAAAAACTTGTCAAATGTAAATGAGTTACCTAAAACCCGGTTAGCCCGACTATTTATATGCTAGTCCGTTTAACATATGATTTAAATGGGTTGAGGTATAGGTATGGATTAACCCATATCCATTTAAAGTTAGATCAACGAATTATAGGTTTAGATATGGGCTATCTAATCCACCCATCATTACTCTGTGCTAATAGTTTTCCAAAAACCATTTTAAATTTGAAGAATGTTTCCCTATATCTGATTGCAAGACCTGTTTTTGATTTGAGCTTTTTTTAACGGCTTTTTAATATACTATTTAAATAAATTTACATCAAACTAATTTTTTTTTAATAAAAATCTATAAATCACATCAATCTCAAAATGTAAAAGTTAATTGAAATAAAAATCACTCTTAGAAGTGGGAAAAAATCACTCTCACAATCCAGGTGAGTATGTAAGGTGCTTTTTCCTTATGTGCTCCTTACGTGCATATCCCTCTAATTAGAGGGATGCGACGTTTTTATATATATATATATTTTATTTATTTAGATTTAAATTATATATTTCTTTCTAGAATGTTTTTTACACCTTAAATTAATTAGTTTTCACGATATTGGTGTTACAGGACAAATATTTCTGAATACAGGACTGAAAACTAATTAATTTGAAAAACTGAGTGTAAAAAAAATTCAAAAAGCATCCTATAATTTAAATATAAATAAATCAAATATATAAAAAATTAAAATTTAAAAAAAAAACATGTGGGCACTAATGTGAACGGTGTAACTTTACATTTTTGTTTATAAAATTTGGTTTCGATTTTTAACGCACGTGTTTCACTATAAATATGGTGCTAAGGACCCTGCTCGATCAAACAACAATCCGATTTCTATCTCTTTCTAGTGACTTCCGTGCCACTGCTTGAGCGCCTTTTGGCACAAACATAATCAACTCATCTTTTTCACCAATGGCCGCCGCCGCACCGCCACCACCACCGACTGCTGTGCCGGTGGAGGCATTGCCAGAGACGAAGCTGGCGAGGCATCCTCTTTTCTGCCGCATTCGTCTAGCCAACCCTTCAGACGTTCCTCACATCCACAAGCTCATCCATCAGATGGCCGTGTTCGAGCACCTAACCGATCAATTCACCGCCACCGAATCCTCTCTCTCCTCCACTCTCTTCAGGTCTCAGCCCTTCCAATCTGTCACCGTATTCATCCTCGAAGTTTCCCCTAAGCCCTTTCCTGAATCGAACTTCAATCCCTTGTACAAACCAAAGGTCCGGATCTTGAATCTGGACCATCCGATTGACGATCCAGAGAAAGAAACGTTCAAATCGGAGGGCGATGATGTTGTGGTTGTTGGATTTGCGCTCTTCGTTCCGAATTACTCGACATTTTTGGGTAAGCCAGGGTTCTTTGTGGAGGATATTCTTGTGAGAGAGTGTTACAGAAGGAAAGGGTTCGGGAAAATGCTTCTTACGGCGGTGGCGAAGCAGGCGGTGGAGATGGGTTACGGGAGAGTGGAGTGGACGGTGCTTGATTGGAACGTGAATGCGATAAAGTTTTATGAGCATATGGGGGCCAAGGTCTTGCAGGAATGGAGGATTTGCAGGTTAACTGGTGAGGCTCTCCAAGCTTACGGCAACTGATGGTTTATATTTTTCATCATCTTGTTCATTGAGCTCTTTGTTTTTGTTTTCTCTTCGCTCTGGTTTGTGTTCTTCCGTTGATCTCTCTGATGTAATTGGTTAATTATTAATAGTGTTTGTGTATTTTCGCAAAACAAATCTCCCATCTTACTGTCTAGAACTGTTTCTGAGTTATTTCCCGATGAAGGAAGTGTTGGAAAATGGTAATCGAATTTGAATGCTCGACTTTAGTTGAGTAATTTGTTCTTAAAGATTATATTGTACTCATGCTCTGTTAAAAAAATGATTCAATATCAGCTAAACGTAATGGTTATGAATGTTAAATATCTAGTTCACTACTAGTTACTCCATCCTAATTATAAAAGAACATTTGGGAGTTGGTTTTGGTCCTAATTATAAGATAATATTCTAACTTTTGTCAATTTCTTCCTAAAATAACCATATTTTATTATCTCAAGTGTGTTTGATTTTTGGAGATTATATGTATGTGGTTGTGTAAACTCGTCCCATTATCGAAACTTTTAAATTATTAGATTTTAATTTATTTATCGATAAACTGTCTGCCAATATGCGCACACACATATGTGTGTGTGTGTGTCTATGTACAAATATATATACATATATACACACAGACACATATCTATAGACACGTGCCCACGCACACACACATATCTGTGAGAGTGTGTCTGTGTGTGTATACATATATGTATATATTTGTGTGTATGTGTGCGCGCGCGCGTGCCTATCAATATATGTGTGTGTATCTATATATATTTGTGTATATGTGTTTATATATATGTGTGTAGATATATGTATATATATGTGTGTGTGTGTCTCTATCTATATTTATACACACACACACACACATATAGCAAAACCATTATTTCAACTAAAGCGTGAGAAAAATAAAATTTTAAGTCAGAGAGATATGTAGTAGGGGTTGATAATTTACTTTTGCTTTATATCATTTTAAATTTATATAAGGGCATTTTTAGAAAATGACTAAAATTAACTAACTTAACTTCTCTCCTTAATCTCCCCAAAATCGGTTAAATATGTCCTATAATTAGGATCGGAGGGAGTACAACTCACAAACGACATCGATATCTTATGTTAAGGATAGAAGCTAGCATCTATGAATTATCTTGTGAATTATAGTTTCGCAAGGATTTCGTCTCATTTTGATCTCATGCTTCTTGTATTTAAATTCAAATCAACCTTTAATGAAACTATAGGATTAAAACTAATTATTTGAAATTACAAGAATGAAATTGTAAAAATCGACAACTCATTGAGATTTTAAAATATTGATGAATTTATTATTATACCGTCTCTTCCTTTTTCTCTCTCCTCACCCACTCTTCATCTTCCCGCCGTCATGGCAACGCTACGAGGAGGTTGTTCTAGCAAATTCAGAATGAGATCAAGACCAAGCTCCAGAAAAAATGGTTGTTCAAGCTCTCTCTCTCTCTCTCCTTTGTCTCGCTTCGGTTGAAATCGTTGTATTGTTGGTGGTTATGACGGAGTGGTGGTCAAAGTTCGCTAGTGACAGTGAAAATGAAAGTTGTCCTTGGTAAGGAAGAGAGGCAAAATTGGAAGAAGGTGAAGGAGTGGTTAAGAATATTGGTGAAAACCAAGAGGCTAAGGAAGAAGAAAGTGAATAGTAGAACGAGCTTCACAAAATTCATAATGAGATAGATAAGTTTAGTAATGGTTTTGACAAGAATTGTAATGATTTTGACAAAAATGTTTGCTGATGAAAATATGTAAGTATGGATTGATCAACATTACTGAACTTGTCAATCTTATTACAATTTTTGTCAAAATCATTACTAAACTTATCAAAACCATTACGATTCTTGTCAAACGTTGGTGAATTTTGACTTACATATTTTCATCAGTAAACACTCTTGTCAAAACCATTACTAAACTTATCAATCTCATTATAATTTTTGGTGAAATATCATAAATGTTGGTGAATCATGACTTACATGTTTTCATCCGCAAACGCTTTTGTCAAAACCATTACAATTTTTTGTCAACATCGTTACTAAACTTGTTAATTTCATTACAATTTTTGTGAAGCCTCTTCTACTATTCACCTTATACTTCTTCAACCTCCTGGTTTTCTCCAATATCATCAACCACTCCTTCACCTTCCTCCACCTTCGCTTCTCTTCCTCACTAGAGACAACTTTCATCTTCATCGTCGCTGGCGAGCTTCAACTACCACTCTGCCATAACCACCACCAACACCATGATTTTAACCGAGGGAGACAGAGGGGAGAGGGAGAGAGAGCTCAGACAACCATTTTTTTTGGAGCTTGGTCTTGATCTCGTTTTGAATCTGTCGAGACAGCCTCGTGGTGTTGCTATGGTGGCAGGAAGAGGAAGAGGAGGGCTATGATGGTAAATTCATTAACATTTTAAAATCTTAACTTGATCATTGTCACCTTTATGTCTTTTACAAATGTTAACATATCTTTGGAAATTTTGAAATTACATATAGTATTTATCTAGGATTCTCTCAAAATCAACTATAATAATAACCCTTTAATTAATCAAGTGATTGATCAAAGTACAAAAATGGTGGATGTTAGAGAAGCTGCACTTCGAAGAGTTTGATTTTTTGGTACAACAAATGGTGGCAAAGTGTGTAGCCATTCCAGAGTATGGAGCAACATGGGTACTACTCCTGCTGACAAGCATCTTCTCTAGGTTTCAAACCCCTACCCTTTGGGCAAGTGAAGTCCGCCTAGGGCCAACATGCTTCCACTGAGCCAGCCTCTCGTTGGTAAAAAATGATGACAAAGTTTGCAACCAGGAGAGTGTGGAGCAACATGGGTACTCCCCCTATTGATGCATTGTGTTACCCAAATACCCCAAATCGCACATTGTGGCAATATGATTACTAATGATCATGGTTGTAAAAACGTAAATTTTACCTGAAAACGGAAAGAGAATGAAAAAGCGTAAAACGTAAAATCATAAAAATTTAAAAGCGTTTGGAAAATTAGTAAAGTCGTTTTAATGAGAGAAAAATCATAAAAACATAAAATTGCAATGATAAATGGAGTTTTTAAGAACCATGCTAATGATCATCATCCATTTCCGTGTCAAAGTAATCACAACAACACCAAAAGATATGCATTTGCTGCACACATGAGCGCAGGGTGCTAACTAGTGCCAGGTTTAGGAGTCTGGCCTCCCCCCTCCCCTCAGAGGTTCGATCCCTGCCAGTTATATCAAAAGAAAAAAGGAAAAGGAAAAGGAAATATATGAGGATAAACTGTGCAGCCCATATACAAAATTTCATCTCTAAAATGTAGTTTGGGTTGTCAATCCATAAAAACAATTTCATCTTTAACAAGTAGTTAGGGTTGTCAATATGTCCTGGCTATGTTGGCTTCTTGAAGCAGTTTGATGATGAGGTGAAAAGACCATCTAGGCCTAGATATCATCAGTTTGTTTGATTTTAAAGCAAATGTAAAGAAAAACAATGGAACGGTGAAGGCAGATGCAGAGAACTTAGGAAAATTGTGGCCTTCCACTCAAACAACTCGAACGAAGAAAAGGTAATTAAGGATACACACATGCACTGAAATTTCATAACATAGAAGGCCCAATCCTAATCTAATCTTAATTGTAATTAGAGTCCTTGGGCATTATTGTTCGATATTGCGTTATCGCCGCATGTAAACACACACTTCTTCCTTGTGCAACCCAATCATTTATGAACTATTTCTTGTTTGTAATATAAGAATTAGACAAACTAAGTTGCTATGAGTTCATTAGGGATATTGATTATCATAAAGATACCTAGGGTACTTGGGCTATTATTGCTCAGGTTATCAAGAAGTGCACAATGACTAAAAAAAGTCACCTTTTGATGAAAAATTAGCTGCTGCATTTATATCAATAATTTCTTTTCTTTGTTTTGTTTGATCTTTTGTACATGTAGTATATTAATTTTGAATCTTTTTTTTCCCCTATATTCCTCCATACTTGACTTTTTTAACATTCATCTTTAATTGTATAAAAGGAAGTTTGAAACTTTCCCAAACTTGGAAGAGAAATTATTGTTAGTGTTAAAGTCAAGTGGAGCATTGTGTTGCAATTTTCAGAATTAACGATATATAAGAAAATGATTGAGTTGATAGTAGCACATATAGTGATTGATTACTTGATTATATATTCATGTGTTTGTCATTTTGTTTATTTCTTGGGTCTTTTTTTTTTCTAATTCTCTAAAGTAAAAACACATGTATGTTCAACCACTCCTTTAAAGAGAAAGAAGAGATATGACACTTCATTGGCTGATAATGGAGATACGACAATGTATGTTCACTGCTACCTTCAAGGCAACACCTAATTCCCAACACTTGAAATTTAACTAAAAATCCTCAATATTTATAATCACACATAGTTCTCAAAACCAACCGATCAATCTTCAATATAACTCCAAACAAATCTAACTAACTTACAAAAATTTGGAATTAATAACCACATTATCAAAAATCATAATTTCCCAGCAAATTCTACCTTTAGTTTCCTCAAATCAACTATTTAAATAAATATATATTCCATCCAACTCTTATTCTAACCTTATTAATTCTATTAAAAGCAAAATAATGAACTA
Organism: Acacia crassicarpa; assembly: GCA_034222035.1. Lineage (NCBI taxonomy): Eukaryota > Viridiplantae > Streptophyta > Magnoliopsida > Fabales > Fabaceae > Acacia > Acacia crassicarpa. The sequence continues at coordinate 10,675,295 of JAWXYG010000011.1, forward strand.
AAAGTCTCACAACTTCAATATCTATCAACCTGAGATTTTTTTTCCTCCATCAAGACTAAAATAAGAGAGGAGAATACAAAAGGAAATAAATAGAAGTTAGACACTTACCAAGCCTTTAGAAAAACCCAACAGCAATGTCTTTTCCTCATCCTCACTCACTCTCTCGGCACTGGGGGACCAGAGGAGCAAAATGGCTGTGTGTGTTTCATTTGAGGGTTGTATAAATAATAGGGAAAATGATAATAAGATCCCAATTAAAAACAATAATATTAGAAAGTTTCATAACTTGTTAATTTATTCACTTATCAATGATTACTCATTTATTTATCATTGACAAATAATAAGAAAAGTTTCATAACTTATCAATTTATTCCCTTATCAATGATTACTTATTTATTTATCATTGACAAACAATAAGACTTTTTTTATATTTTCTTTTTAATTAGATCTTCATTTGATTTTTTTTAAAAGTAATATTGTTGTGCGGTGATGTGGGCCGAGGTGGGAGGACAAGAAAGCTGGTGTGTGTCATTTGATTTTTTTAAATTAGTTTCCAATCTACTAGAGTTACAGACATTGTTGTCAAATTCGCGAGTTGACTCTTCGAGCTTACCGTTTTTACATTTCTAACTTATAAAAACGAGTCGAGTCAATAGTAAACTCGTGCTAGTTGTAAACTCGATTAAACTCAAGAGTTTATACAACGAGTTTACCGTTTTTAAGTTTCTAACTTACAAAACCGTATTAATTTATTCTTAAACTTATGTTAATTTTTTTTAATTCGATCATGCTCAGCGGCTTTATATAGAAATTTCTTTATTAATTATGATAAATGATGAATGTTGATAGATTTAATTTCAATTATTTGGATTTAAAATATATTTAAATCAAATTGTTGTCATTTTATATTTTAATTATTTAATTATATACTAGTAATACTTATTTAATAATAAAAGTAAACTCTTATGGGTTTACGATATGAGATTAAGTTACTGTCACGAGTTTGCTTAAACTCGTGAGTTTGATGACCTTGGTTACAGACAAATATTTCTAAATGTAGGACTAGAAACTAATTAATTTGAGATATTAAGTGCAAAAAAACATTTCAGAACACAATATATAATTTAAATCTAAATAAATACGACACATACATACATACATACATACATACATACATACATACATACATACATACATACATACATACATACATACATACATATATATATATATATATATGCTCATATCTCTAATAGAGGTATGAGCACATAAGAGGAGGCACCTAATGTGGACTGCTTTTTAATTAGTTCACTTTGTTCCATTTTTTTAAGTTGTGTTTTCACTTTTCTAACACTCTTAAAATTTAAACAATTGGGTTAAGTCTATGGGAAAATTCCAAATAAATACCGTTTGAATTTGCAAAACCCCTAGAAGTCCGTTGAATTTGTAAAAGGACTGAGAAGTACCAAGAACCTATGAGGAATATGTAAATTCGGGTGAAATTATATTTTTGCCCTTAGTTTTAAATAAATTAAAAAAAGGAGAAAAAACCCCACCCCCACCACTGGCCACCCACCGCCGGGGTGGGCGGCCGGCAGTGGTTGGCCAACGATGGGGGGTTGGGGTTTTTTCTTTTTCTTTTTTTTTTAATTTATTTAAAAATAAAGGTAAAAAAGTAATTTCGCCTAAATTTGCATATCCCATATAGGTCCTTAGTACTTCTCAGTCTTTTTACAAATTCAACGGACTTCTGGGAGTTTTACAAATTCAAACGGTATTTATTTAGAATTTTTCTTAAGGCCATTCATAGAAACTTTTCATAATATTTAACTAAATCAAAATATATTATCTTACAAATATTCTAACTACTTTTTATTTACTCTCATCTAACTTTAAAAATTTTCTCCTTCTTTTAAAATCATATTTTGAAATTTAATCCTTAAAATTAAATTCCATTTTATTAAATTCTACTTACAATAATTTCATAGTAAATTCCAATTCCGAAGAAATAATATCATCAAACTGAAATTAATATAAATAAATATCTAGTACATTAAATTTTATATTTTTATTTTATAAAAGATAATTAGATAGATACCTTATAAAAGTATAATTAGGTCCATTTATCCTAATTAGGCCATTTGAATTTCAATCATATGTGTGTGTGTATATATATATATATTTTCTCAATTTAAATTTCTACTTTTCAGACAATATATTTGATACTCTTTAAATCACAAGTTAGTTGATAAATAATATTCTAATACTCTATTTGGTCCTAATTATAGAACAATATTTAAGAGTTTGTTTTAGTCATGATTATAGGACAATATTTAGGAGTTTGTTTTGGTCCTAATTATAGGACAAGATTTGAGACAATATATTTGAATTTCAATCATTTTTTTCCTCAATTTTAATTTCTATATTTCAAACAATATATTTGATACTCTTTAAATCACAAGTTAGTTGATAAATAATATTCTAATACTTCCTTAGTCCTAATTATAGAACAACATTCTAATTTTCATCAATTTCTTCCTCCAATACTCCTATTGATATTAATAAAGGATTATGTGAAATCAACAAGGTAATTGAGATGCAAAATTTATATAAGGGAATTTTATAGGAAAATGAGTAAAATTAACTATTTTAACCTTTATTCTTAATCCTTTAAAATCGGTTAAATATATCATATAATTAGAAACAGAGTAGTATTATTTAAACTTTAGGATTAAAAATTGGGGATATTAGAACTAGTTTTCAATGCTCCTTATATTTACGAGTAACAATATTTGTTTATGAACTATTTCTTGTCCTTAATATAAGAATTAGACAAACTAAGTTGTGAATATTAAAAATTAGCTATTTGTACTAAATTTGTGTTGAATTTTCTTAAAAGCCCTTTTTCATCATATGGAACTACCTCTTGATGAAAACCTGTTAATACATATAATTAGTAGTAATATTATAAGGGAAAAACCAAAAAAATTGGAACATAAAGAGGATTTGTGGTCTTATATTTATGATTAAAACAATCAATCAGAGTCTTGTAAACTCTTTTTTAACTCTTATATTGAAGATCAAAAGAGTATGTATAGTCACTGTTGCCAGAAGTAACTAAGCCCCCACAAGAAATTAAACCACAAAATACACAGGCACGTACGCACGGAACACTCCTTTATTAACCATTTTTTTGTTCTCATTTCTAGCCATCTCTCTCTTGAGCAAAAAAAAAAAAAAAAAATTCTAGCCATCTCTCTCGTTTTGCAAAGCATTACTAGTACAGTAAAAGATCACAGGGCATTCCGCACGTCATCCTTTTTTTGAAAAAACAAACCTAGAAACACTTTTTTTCTAAGCACATGTATCTTTTTATTGGAAGTAATCTCGTTTGAAGCATTCTCAGACACTAAATATGAGAATCTCTTCTACTAGAGATTAGAATATTGGTTTGCCACGTTACTAGAGCCAATCCTCATTGTTAAGAAAAAAAAAAACACTTTTTTTATTACTCACTTGATCCTTAATATAAGATATATTCATTTAATTTAATTAGATTAGTAAAATTTGTTAAGTTAGTATATATGACATGTATTTTGTAAAACACCTGAGTCACATTCCTTAATTTTCTCATTTCTTTCCCTTCTTGATTATTGTTGAGGAAGCATCAATATGGGTAAATTAGGAAAATATTGACAAATATAAATTTTTTTTCTTCTTATATTTAAGATCAAGATCAGCTCCTCAAATGTGTCTTATATTAAACAACGGGGGAGTATTATAAAAAGCAAAATGATTATCATTAGCTAATAAACAAGTACGAAGTACATATTAGTAGGACAAAAACATTTGTTAATCAGTCAGATAAAAAAAAGATGAAGCTAATGTAAAGGAAATATGCGAGAAGTCCTCCAATAGTGCTTGATAAAAACACCGCCAATTATTTAAAGGGGTGATTCTAAATATTTCAGCCTTTTATTTTACATTTCAAAACGCGTCAAATCATCAGTTAATTCTTAATACTTATATATTTAAAGAGAATATATCACACAAGAATAGTTGTAATAACATATTTAAAAAGTACAAAAATAATTGGTGCAGAAAAGAATGGAAGAACTTGTCGAGAGCCTTCGGATGGCATCCTTTGTGAAATATACTGTATTTCAAATAGGGTTAAGTACTATTTTTATCCATGAAATACGTGCCCAGGAGTAATTTTTTTGCCCCTTAAGTTTTTGGAGGAGCAATTTTGCCCCTGAAGTATAAAAACGGAGTAATGTTGCTCCTCCGTTAGGTCAACTAACGGTCAACGTTCGTTGACCTAACGGAGGGGCAACATTGCTCCGTTTTCATACTTCAGGGGTAAAATTGCTCCTCCGAAAACTTAAGGGGCAAAATTGGTACTTCACTCTTCCTAAAATAATTTTTTAAGATCGCGAAGTATTTTTTTAATACCAGCCAGTATCCTCAGTCAGTATCCTGAAATATCTTTTCAGTACCTGTCAATACCTTGAAATATTTTTTCAACGTCCTAAAATAATTTTTCAAGATTATGAAATATTTTTTCAACATCCTAAAATAATTTTTCAAGATCATGAAGTATTTTTTTTTAGTATCAGCCAATATCACCAGGCAGTATCCTAAAATATCTTTTTAGTATCTGTCAATATCCTGAAATATTTTTTCAACGTCCTAAAATAATTTTTCAAGATCATGAAGTACCTATCAATATTTTTTCAGTACCCATCAGTATCTTAAAATCTCTTTTTTGTACCCTTAATATTTAAACAAAAAAGAGGGATTAGGTATATTTTGCGTCAAAACGATGCAGTATTAAAAAAGAGAACAGTAGTGGATGGGAGGCTGAAGAGGACCTCAGCTGGATTCTAACATAACATACTCTGTATGGACAATATTTCTTTTTCTCACTTTCTTTAGAATTTGTGTCTCATTTCCATTTACTTTAGCTATTAATCCGAAATATCATCTTTGTAAAATAACTAACGACATTTAAAAAAAAAGGGTTAAGTATCAATTTTATCCCTGAAGTATGCGCTCAGAAGCAATTTTGCCCCTTAAGTTTTTGAAGGAGCAATCTTGCCTCTGAAGTATCAAAACGGAGCAATGTTGCCCCTCCGTTAGAAACCCTAACGGTGAACGAACGTTGACCGTTAGTTGACCTAACGGAGGGGCAACATTGCTCCATTTTCATACTTCAGGGGCAACATTGCTCCTCCGAAAACTTAAAAGGCAAAATTGATCCTGGGTGTGTATTTCAAGGGTAAAAATGATACTTAACCCATTTCAAATATATCGATTAAAATATATTAATCATTCAAAGAATTCATGTGGAGGGTAAAAAGTAACGATTATTTCACCAAGATGAAATGTGAAGTAGAATATAATTGTACGCATTATTGTTTTTGAAGTGACGCATGTTGTGTTGATTACACATCTGAAAATGAAATACATATGTTGAGGCTATTTTGATCTGGATAGAAAGCACAGTCTGTGGCTAGTTTCAGAGACCCATCGATGAAACTATAGTTTTTTCCCCTGCGCGTGTGTGGTGATGTAGTTGTGAGCGTATTATACAGCTAAATGTATCGCACATTATTGGGGAAAAGCGTCTACTACCTCCGGTCCTAATTATAGGAATATTTTTATAGTGTAATTTATATTACAAAAATGTTCCTATAATTAAGATCGAAAGAAATATATTATATTCTTAAATTTCCAAAAAAAATTCCTACGCCTCACGATACTTGTACAACCTTAGCTTCTATCTCTTATCATGCTATGAATAATGAAAAAAGATGAACTGATGAGTTTTCATGCATGCACTCACCGTCACATCCTAGCCAACAAACTACAACATGTGTCCTTCTTATCGTCCTCACATGGTGCTCTGACATTTTCTCAAGCTTTTCGGAGAGATAAAGGTTGATGTTCCAAGTTATGATGAAATTACGAGCAAATTTAGAAAAAAAAATCACAGAAACTTTGGGATTGTAATTATCCATTTCTCGATGATTCATATATATCGCTGAATAGCTTGAAGCTGGCGGGTGGCTGCTGCATGCAAGGACAACCATAATTGGAGAAGAAATAGGACACGTAATTGCAAAACTTAATAATTAGGGACTAATTTAATTAATTTTTTTCCAACTGTCCAAATCTTCAGGTGTTTAATTACAGAAACAGTTTCATTTGATGCATCTAGAAGAATCAGATCATGTTCAAACATATTTCAAGTTCGTATGGGGACGTGGCTCGGCTTAGTCAACGCATCATCATAGAGTACTATCATTTACTTGATTGTACGTTGTGCAGCTGGATAATAATAAATTCATATCATATCAGATTGTTTTGATAATCATAGAATTATTTACAAAAAAAAAAAATTATAAATATATACTTCCAACCAATCCTAAATGTATCTGCTAGTTGGGTTCTTAAGTTAATTCACCTTATCTCTTATCTAGTTTTATTTATAAGTAGCTTTCAACATGCATGTTTCATTATCATTAAGAAAAAGCTTGAATTTAGTTATTACCTGTCTTAAAATTTAATAATTTTATAACTTTGTTCCTGCTTAATATATCTATTATAAGAGGTTTAAAGTCTACACAATGATAAATGAATGATAAAGTTGAACATTTATTTAAAAAAAAACATTTAAATGATGTCGTTTAGAAATATAATATGATCATCATAAAAAACATTTCCTCTCTGCGTTATAAATAAAATCAGAAGAATATTTATCATTTTCCCCTAAATACCCAATTTATATTTTCCCTATAGTAATAAAGTATAACAGTAATAATTCAAATTATATTCACCCATGTATTCTTGAAAGTGAGGAATATTTGTTATAAATAACTAATTTATCTAATTTTTTTTTAACCTACCCAAACTAGTAGGCATAGCTCTTACATTAATAGGAAGGGAGTAATAAAATTATATAGGGAAAATTATCCATAGGTCTATGTAAAAATAAATAAATAAATACAGTGAGGTCCCAAAAAATTCAATTCGTTACGAGTTTAATGTGTAAATGGCGCAAACTCGACTTATAAATATAGAAACTTGTAAATAAAAATTAATAAATTTTTATAATAAATATAAAAGTTTGACTTATAAATTTGGATTTTTTTTTTTTTTAACATCTATCCGTATTTATTTTTTTCACCCTGCCGCCATAGATGATTTTTCATAAATTAAAATATAAGGGTGGATAGATATGAATGAGCTGAAAGCAAGTAAAATTTTGGGGAATTAGTGGGGTTGATGAAAAATGGTAGGAATGGTTTGTAGGGTCCATGAATCTCATAGATGAACACAAATTATGGAGCTCCACATGTTGATGAGGATGAAAAGATGATGTCCTTATTGTGATCACTGTGTCCCCAAAAAGAGTGATTTTGTGGTGAAGAATGGTGACACCTAGAAGGCTCTTGACACCACTCTTCTCAAATCACATACACCTCTGCCTCCCCTTCTTTAATTTTTATTTTAACTTTGATTCTTTTCTTCCTCAATAATAAAAAGTAGATTGACCCACTTTCATCTTCTTTCTTTCTAACCTTCTTCCCATATCTCATTATCTCTATTGTCCCTTCATCCCCATCCCTATCCATCCAATTTATGTCTCCGGGTATGGCTCTTAATTTATAAATAGTAACTCCCACCTCCTTTTTTTAAGTAACTTTTTTCTTATTTGCATAAAATAATCTGACAGTTAAAATTAATAAATGTATAAAAATATCATATTTCTTTTAAATATACTCCTATTTATAAAAAGGAGCATAGCAAAGAGAATGAATAACAAATGTGAGAAATAGAATGGGTAGTAAATGATTACATGGAAGAGAATTAGTACTGAGTGGGAGATAATCAATACTCCCTCCATATATACAAGATCTTTTTTTTTTTTTTTTTTTTGCGCATGGGCTTATCCCTTTTTATAAGATCCTTTTTAAGTTTGTTTAAGTAACAAATACATTCTTATCTATTTTGCCCTCATTTATTTTCTCATAATTTATTCTCATACATTGTCTTTCTTCCTATTTTTCATTATTATTCTCACTCTCTCTTCCCCCCTCCAGTCATTCGTGACATTTTTGGAAAACAACTTATATTTCCTATATGTTTGTTACTCTTAACTAATTTTAACTGTTTCTTATTATAATCTTGCAATTTGGTTGAAAACACCTTATATATAGAGACAGAGGGATTATAAAAGCATGCATTTGATAAGGGTAAAAAAAGGAAAAATTAGTTTTGAAGTACAAGAAAAAAAGTTACTTATATTAAAGACCGACTAGAAGAGAGAGAAAATTATTTATAAAAGGGACCGAATAGAGTATAATATTACTTTAATGTTATCATTGATTGTATATTTAGCTCTAAATATAAATTAGATTATTTTAAGGGAAAATCCAAAGAAAAAATACCTTCAAAATTTTAAAATCACAAATAGGAACTGACTATATATACCTAATAAAAAAATTATTGATTTGAGATTTTCAAATTTTGGGGAGGTTTTTTCCTGGAATTTTCCTTTGTTTTAATGGGTTAATAATAAGAATGTGAATAGCCTGTTGCCAAAAGAAGTTAAATTTTCCACATGATGAACTTTAAATAAATAAGGACCAAGACTAAAAAAAAGAGGTTTATAATTTTAAAAAGGGTTAAAGTGTAGATTGGCAAATAAAGTATTACACTAGAAGCACCTAGCACAAAAAAAATTTTAAGTGGAGCATAACTATCAGAAAACAATTAAAAAGTGAAAAATATTACAAAATATCATAATGCCGTTAGAACTAAAGTAACAACTGTTACTTTCCAAGTGTAGATTGGCCAACAAAATTTACGCTAGGAGTACCTGGCACAAATAAGTTTTGAAGGAATCAAAAGTACGTATAAACAATTTAAAAAGGGTAACTAGCACAATCAACAAATAAAAATAGGTAACTAGCACAATGACGTTAAAATTAAGATAACGACCGTTTGGTGTGAATTGAATATTATACAGTTGGCTGATGAGAGCGTCAAGGTGACAAAGATCTAAGTTCTATGCATAGATTTATCCCTAAGCCTTAGGTTTCTGCCTTTGACATGTGACTCAATAACCTCTGTCTCTTCTTTATCCTCTTCTCCTTCCATATCCAGCAATGGAGCAAGAACCTGATGGTACTCTAAGTGGGTCAAAAGTGAACTTGATGTCATTTGCTCCATCAATATCTACCAATTGGCTTGTTCCTTGTTCTTCATAGCCTTTCATCGGTGAATTTCAAGTAGATCCAATTTTATTCTTTGGTTTTCTATTGTCCCCATGTCGTGGCTTTCTCTTATTTGTTTGTGTTGAAAATTCAGCTTTTCATTAAAGATCAGCCTAATACCAAATGGTTGTTAATTAGCTTGATTTTAACGTCATTGTGCTAGTTACCTATTTTTATTTGTTGATTGTGCTAGTTACCCATTTTTAATTACTTATTGGTATTTTTGGTCCGTTCAAAACTTAACCCTTTTTTAAAAGGAAGTTACTTTAGTTCAAATAACATTGTAATATTTTGCACTTTTTAATTGTTTTTTTGGTAGTTATGGTTCACTTAAAACTTTTTTATGTAGGGTGCTTCTGGCGTAACACTTTATTAGCCACTCTATACCTTAACCCTTTTTAAAATAATAATTAAAAATAAACAGGAAAAAAAATAACTATTGGAGCTTTAATTGATTCAGTCCATATACTACTAGAAAATTCACTATTTGCGACGGAATTTGCGAGGAAAAAAAATTCCGTCGCAAATTTAGGTAAATTTGCGAGGGAATTAAGCTTCCGTCGCAAAATGGTCAATTTTCCGACCATTTTTGCGAGGGAAAAATTTTTCCCTCGCAAAATATGACCATTTTGCGAGGGAAACCTAATTTCCTCACAAAATTGGGGGAAATTGGTGGGAATTTTCCCTCCAATTTTCCCCAATTTTGTGAGGAAACTGGGTTTCCCTCGCAAAAGGGTTGTTTTTGCAAGGAAAAGTATGTTTCCCTTGCAAAAATCACCATTTTGCAAAGGAAACTTTTTTCCATCGCAAAATTTATATATATATTTTTAAATATCTCTACAATGTATTTATTAGAAAATTGAAAATTTGTGAGGGAACTAGTTTCCCTCGCAAAAAAAGATAATTTTTGCGAGGGAACCAAGTTTCCCTCGCAAAAAAAAAAAAAAAAAACAATTTTGCGAGAAAAGCCTAGTTCCCTCACAAAATTACAACTGTTGGCTGATTTTTGCGAGGGAACTACGATTCCCTCGCAAAAGAAGTTATTTTTGCGAGGGATAGTTCCCTCGCAAATGGAAAGAACCGTTTAATCAAAGCACCCGAGGGAACTTAGGGCTTCATCTTCCCCATTCCAGTTTGATTCATTTCGCGTCCGCCGCTCCTCTCTCCTCCACCGCTCGTCTCTTCTCTCCTCCTCGGCTCGTCTCTTCTCTCCTCGTTCGGTCGCCGCTAGTTCGTCCGCCATTGGGGGTATGTAAAGGACGTCGTAGCATTCGACTCTCTCGTTGGCATTTCAAGCAAGTGAGACGTCGACATTTTGCAGGTACTTCCTATTACTTTCCTTCCTGTCTTTTGTTGAATCTATTTCACTATTTGAGCGGATTCGAGTTGTTTTCTAGTCAGCTAACGACTTTTTAACTTGTATTATGCTTGTCGAATTCTATCTAATGGCACTGGCTAAATTGCCCCCCCCCCATTTTTATTTCATAGTAAATTATTAAGCATAAATTTTCTGTTCCCAGTTCTCTCTTCGGAAATTCCAACTTCTTTTTCCACGAACTTTTTAGAAATGACTGGCATCCGTTTTGATTTTCAGTTGCTGCATCAGAGAATGGTGTCTTCACCTCACCGGAGATTGCAAAATCTTTCCGTTCAGAGAATGCTGGTATTTTTTTCTCTTATTTGTAAGAGCTTGTTTTTCTGTAATTTGTTTACATTTATAATAGTAATTTCCTTATGGAATCAATGATGTGTTGATATTCTTATTGTTGCTTTGGGAGTTAGTTTCACATTAAACTTAAATATGGGGTATGTCACTTGAGGTTTTCTTTTTACAATAATTTGCCCTCATACTAAGAAGATTTTAACTGCACAAACAGTTCTGAGTTAGCCCAGCGGGTAGGCATTAATGAAGTTGCAGAAAGCATGATGGCTTTCAACACCAACTACAAGGACACCGGTCTTTTTGGTGTTTATGCTGTTGCTAAGGTGAGCAATCTTGTAGTTCTTATTTGGAACTTGGTGAAATGAGCTAACAGTATAACTTGTATTCGAGTACATAGAAATCTTCTGGACAAGAGACCTCGTATCTTCTTTGCATAAATGAATTTTTGTTTATTCTCTTGAACTTTCTTACAGGTCTATTGCATGACTTTTCTCCTTACACCAGATCTATTTCATTAGGGATATATAGCTCCTTTTGTCTAATTTGTATATACATGACAGAAAACATTTTATGTTATCTGGTGACCATAATGATTGGGGTTTTTTTTTTTTTTGGTGTTGGGGGGCGGGGAAATGATGTTGGGTATAATTTTCCTCCCAAACTTTGACCTTGAAGAAATAATTTTAACTAAGAATGCCAACGAACTGCTATTCTCAATTTTGAATTTGTACACTGTGTGTATTGTGCTGGTGCGTGAACTCATGTTTTGATGTTTCAAGCATTCATCTTTAAGCTGTAAGAAGAATACTGTGTTGGGCGTTATCTCTTGTTAACTATTTTTTTCTTAACTATTCTCAATTTTGAATTTGTACACTGGGCATTATCTTGCTCCAACAATGGTTTCTATTATACCCACAAGGATAATTAGACCTTTTAATTGTTATAAGTCTCAGTTCATGCCTTAAAACCGCTTAAATCTCCATGCCAAGTTTTCATTTAATTCCCCTTCAATGTTGAGAACCACATATTAAAATCTAGCTTATGAGGGCAAGTAGCCATTTACAATCGTCGGGGAGGTTCTTGCCCTCCTGTTAGAAATAATATTGCAGTGCTCAAAGTTGATCCTTTGCATTTCTGCTGAGAAATAATAGGGTTGGATGTTTTGTTTCTTCTTTTGCTAAATTAATTTTTGTAGCCTCTTTTCTTTCAATACACTGAACATGTGTTATGACATTGGTATGCCCATCAGAAGCTTCCTTTAACTTACTGTCTGTGTTGGGTGCATATATTGAACCTCAATGTTTATTATATCACATGCTATAAGGGTTCGTTCTCAAATTACTCTGTTTTGGTTGCATTGGTGCTTTATGTATTTGGTTCTTATGTCTTATGATCACTTCAGCTAACGTTTTTATTCTGTTATCCTTGATTAGCAAGATTATTGATTGGAATAAATCAAATGAATAGCTTGTTTTCTTTCTTATGATGCCTTACCACTTGATTTGCCACCTGGTAATTTCAGCAGAAATCTAATTGAACATATTTCAAGAGTTTAATTTTGAATTGAATTTAATCTTCTAATTTAGGTTGGAAGTGTGAAATGCAATGATTAAGTTAAAATTTTTGTTATAAAGGAGGCTCAAATCATTTGGATCTGGAAGTGGGGAAATGGGCATGGGTAGGGATTGAAATTGAACGCTTGATGTCAAGCACATCTCAATCTTAAAAAATTAAAAATGCTCATGTGAACCATCAACTCAATCACAATTAAGTTAAAATTTGATTATGTCAGGATTGAAGCACAATTTTTTTTCCCTCATGTTATTTCTATTGTTTCCTTAAGACTAACTTCTTGCTGCATTGATACAACACAAAATTGTTTATTGATCATTATTTTTACAGATAGTCTCAGAAGGATGTCAAATTTCAGGTGCCTTAACGGTGCCCTGAAGGCTTACCTCCTCACAATGCCATCTGAGAGTTTTTATTTGAGTCTCATGAAACTTCTGCTTTCTGGGTTTCTACATTTTGTTCTTGTATAATGAGAGAGTTTAGTTTTAAATTTTGTAATAAAGCTGTGTAAATTTGTACATATTTAAATCCTCACAATGCCAGACTGCTGCTGTTTAGACTTTTTTTTTAGTTTATTTTCCTCGCAACATTATAATTTGTAATATTTTGTTTTTGCTATGTAAACTCTTATGATTATTACAATTTATTTTTATGATATACAAGTCTTTTTATTTTCTAATTTTTAATATTTTTTATGTAATTATTTTATTTTTTCTGATTTTTTATGTTTTTTTAAAAAATTAATTGAAATTTGCGAGGGAAAAGTGTTTCCCTCGCAAACTCCTCACTTTTGCAAGGGAAACACCTTCCCTCGCAAAATTTTGGAGTTTGCGAGGGAAAAAACTTTCCCTCGCAAAATTCAGAAATTTGCAAGGGAAACTACTTCCTTCGCAAACTCCACAATTTTGCAAGGGAAGGTGTTTCCCTCGCAAATTTCAGGATTTGCGAGGGAAAAAGGCATTTTTGCGACGGAAAAGTAGTTTGCGATAGCGACTTTTACGACAGAACGTTTTCCGTCGCAAATTCCGCCGCAAATCAATTTTGTGACGGAAAATGTCTGTTTTGCGAGGGAATTTTTCCGCCGCAAAAAACAGTTTTTTTTGTAATGTATTCGTGGCATATATTAGGCATGAGTTAACCGCCATACTCATAATTAAGTATAAAGCATCCAACTCAACAAATAATATATGCTTACTTGTTAGAATAATATTGCATTGTATCTAAAAAGGGATAACATTGCAAATACTTGGAAAGGAAAGACAAAGTATGAAAAAAAAAATGCCACAATTTTTTTGTCCAAATTAAAGTAATAATAATTGGAGCTTGTAAGGTAAGCCTTGCTATAAATAGTAGTGAGGCTTAGAGTATAGAGTTCCACTTATAACGTATAACAACACAAACAATAAGAGCAACTCATATTGTTCCAAGGCCATCTCTCTCTCTCCCTCTCCCTCCTCTTTTGTGTTCTTCAGGACCTTCCCTCATGTGTCTTCATAGAAGAGAACAGGTAACATCCCTTCAAATTCAGATGGATCGAAGTGAAGATTGGAAGCTACAACAAGATCAAGGTGGTGAAAAATCTCAAAAGTATCATCATCACTTTCTTCCAAAAAGAATTTTGAAGTTTGTATTCTCAGTTTCTGTTTTCTCTTTCTTACTTTGGTACTCCTTTGGTTGTTCCATACTTCCTCATGAAGAATCCATAAATGCCTTCTTCTCCACTTTCATCTTCTCCATCTTCTCTCACATCCTCCAAAGAAAATACATGTTCCTCATTTGTAACGCCATCCTCGCTTTCCTAGCCAAAACCTCACTCTCCATGTCAGATAGTTATGACGAAGACCTCCATGACCATGTTGAATTCCCTCATCAATCTGAAAACGCCATACCAGTTTCTGTGGAAGCTTCTTCGTCCATCATGGCTGATCAACAACAACAAGAAACTGATAATAAAGAAGTAGTTTCAGAAGAAGCAGATGACGATGAAGAAGCAGAAGAAGAAGAAGAAGAAGAAGAAGCCTTTACGGTTAAAAAAGAAGCAGATAGTACTAATAAGGTTATGGTTGGGACGCAAGATGGTGGTGAAGAAGAAGAAGAAGAAACTATGGGGGGAGAAAATGAGGAATTATCAAATGCAGATGAGTTGAACAGAAAGTTCGAAGAGTTCATAAGGAAAATGAAGGAAGAGATCAGGATTGAAGCTCAAAGTCAGCTAATTGCAGTCTAGTGTTATATATACAAAAAAATATAAGGGCCAGGCAACTAATTAAAGTGCTCTAGTCTGATTTTGAAATGACTAAGCCTTTCACAGTCTGATGCGAAGCTCAATACATATATATGTCACGTCGTTTTAACGAATGGAAGCTAGTGATGGTGGTGTTATGTCTTTGCTTTATTTAACTAGTGTTGCTTCTTGTCTTTCTAGCTTTAGTGATCTTCAAAAATTAGTATATGAATAAAGTAGCTTCTTGTTCTCGCTCTTCTCTGATGACGAATAGTTCATGACTGATGGATCAAGAATCAGAATAAAGTACTCGAATATCAAGGACTTTTGTTTATCAGAGATCAAGAATCAGAAGGAACTAGTTCTTTCTTATATGTTTGGAAAGTGCTAGAATGGACAAGATTAAGTATCATGTTTGAAGGAATCTAATATTGAGAATTCCCCAAAGATAAGAAAAAAGTACTGGCCACAGTGTTATATTATAGCCCTAATTTAACTTCATGTTCATGTTTTTTTATTAGTAGGAGAAGTTAGATAACTAATTTATTAATATTAACAATATTATTAATCAAGTTAGTTATTTGTAAAAAAATGTATTAGTATTTTTAAATACCTTCTTTAATTATTTGCATTGAAATTTGGAATCACCCTTGATATAAATTCTTTTAATTAGCTCCTATATTTAGGATAGAAGAGATTTTAAAAAAAATTAAAAAACAAATAAGTTTATAAGAGATATATAACCTTATTGTGCCACTATTCAACTTTTTCATAATAGACAAAGATAGAAAGCATAAGTCAATTTGTGCAATGTTTTTTGTGTCGGTAGGTTTTGATTAGAAATAACCTGCAAAACTATTACTACATATTAATTATCTGAACTATATATATGTGTATATATATATTAAATAAAATATTTTTTTCGTTTGTTTAAATTTATAATTCTAATACTTTAAGTGAAATTTATGGTCGCCTCTCGTTCTTCTGTTGGAGTTGATAAAATTGATTAGTGTATTACTCTAATAGGTATCATTAAGATAACCAAATTAAAATTAAAACTCATGTTTTGAAAATTTGAGGTTAAAAAGACCTTAAAAATATATAGAAGTAATTGTTTCAAAATAGCAGTAATTTTCAAAATTATTGATATAAATTTTAAAATTATAATTTAAGTCAAGTCGTCATTAATTATTTTTGTTCTGTTGGCAATCAATCAGATCAAAATGAGGCTATTATCGTATCCCTTGTTTCTGGATGGGCTTGGGACCTTGATCATCGATCATCATGCATCATGAGATGATATTTTCAAACATTTTGTGAACGACGAAAAAAGAGAGCTCAATTATTATTCAAATCTACCAAAAGAAAACGATTTGTAATTAATAATATGCAATTAAATTGATTAATTAACCACTGCTTTTAGTCAAGCAATTGGAAGCATAGGCCTAAATTAATGTTGTACCAACTTTTCACGCGTACCTCTATTTTTATTTGCAGCTTCCAATAACTAAATTCAACCCTCACCATACATTTTATGGCTCACAAATCTTCTCAAATATAATGTAGGTCCAACACACACATATGATCACCAAAAATATCAAACATAGAACTCTTGGTATTTAAGGTGAATGTCTATTTTCCATATGAATATTTCTATATTATTTTTGTATTCAAAATAATTGTTATATTTCAGCTTTAGAAAAGAGTAATTAATTACTTCCTTCTAGGGAGAATTATAATAAAAGACCTAAGAAAAATAATTATTATTAGAAGGACCATAAAAATGGTAATTATTTTGAAGGACAAAAAATTAAAACATTAATATAAAAAGACTAAATTGCCCTTGGTTCTACAATTTTTACATAAAGGTGAGAAATGAAAAAAAACGTTTTGGAACAATAATATATGGTTACCTTTTTTTGGAATGAAATATCTAATTAACCAAAAAAAAAACCTACAATGAAATATCTAGTTAACAAAAAAAAAAAAAACCTACAGGTCAATGTTTGCGAAACTTTTTTTTTTTTTGGAACAATAATATATGACAACCATACTAAAGAAAAGTGACGGATCATGTGAATTGGCTTCAGTGATTCAAAACAAAAGTTTGAAAAATATACAATACTAAAGGGGTAAGGATTAATCAGATTTTAATGATTATAACAAGAACCAGACTAAAGGACAACGAGATAAAAAATTATCAGGAAGAAGAACTTAAAGATCATAGAATAGAGGGGAGGACACTTGGGAGATCTTTGTGGATGAAAGAACCAACGATTTCTTCTTCAGTCTTCATAGAGAGATAAAAAGTTACCAATAGAGATTCTAACTTGCATATTCCAGATTCTGATTTGATCTCTATTTATCATTTTCGATCAATCACTTCAGATTCTGATTTTATTAGAGATAATATAGGAAATTTGACCAAGGGCAATTTAGTCTCTTTATATTAATGTTTTAATTTTTGGTCATTCAAAATAATTACCTTTTTTATGGTCCTTCTAAATAAATATTATTTTTCTTAGGTCCTTTATTATAATTCTCCCTTCCTTCTATATCATTCAAAGGCAAATATATTCGTGTTTTTTGTTGCCACTAAATTAATGCTTATTGAATACATAATGAATAATATAACATATGTAAAGAAATATATTAAAATATAATTAATTTTTATATTTCGTGTAATGGATAAAATAATTTCAATCAAAAGGTACTAGAATATAACTTTTTGAAAATGGAAAAGAAGGTCATGGGATGTGAGTATTTATCTCTTACAAACTTTCATTAGAACATTTTTACTTTAAAACAGATTTTATTATGACGATCTGACCTCAAAAATATTATTCATAATCATATATTCTAATATTATATTGTCTTTTATATTTTGATATGAGTCTCCTAGAGTATTCCATTATTCCTTAGAATATATCATTTTCTTTCTGGCCGACAAATAAAAGGCTCATCTTTATTATAAGCATTGTTGTGTTCTTTTTGTCATGTACCAGAAAGAGAGTGCACTAACTATTTCACCAAAATATCAGGCCAAGAAAAATATGCTCACAAGAATAAAAATGAAAAAAAATATATTGTGAATGTGAATAATGAGGCTTCTGAAATATTGTGGCCAGGATATGTGTGTGTGTGTGTGTTCGAGGGGGTCCCTCTTCTGGAAAGATCGCATGATGAAAAGAACCTCAACAACTTGGAATTAATAATTGCCAATAATTCAGGCATCTATTTCCCGACATGTATTGTCTGTGTGTAGAAAAATTTTCATTTTGATCTGGTCTAAAAGTACTAGTACACTAGCTATTCTATCGGTTTATATTCCTCATGACAGTCCAGATTTTCATTGTAAAATATATAATTTAAATGAAAAGACGATTAATTGAAATGATCAGATTGAGTTTATATAATGATGAAAAAATAATAATATTTGAGTTCTTTCTACATATATGATTTTGAAAAAAATAAAAATAAAAAACAACTATGTATTTATGTTAAGTTTGAGATCACTTAATTCCACTTGGATTTTCATTTCTTGCCAAACAACTAGATGTAGATTATCCCTTATCGTCTATCGCGACTATATATCCCTTTATTAATGAGCTTGGTCCTAAATTAATCTGTATATATTAGTAGCTTGACCTAACTATTATTATGTATGTGAATGTGCCTACATTTGTTCAAGCTAGAAAAAATTAAGAGTAAATAATAGTTAGGTCAAGCTACTAATATATATGTGAACAAATGTAGGCACATTCACATACATAATTATTAGTAGCTTGACCTAACTATTACCACTCTGGTCTTATTTATAAGTCTCTTTTGACCAAAAAAATTTGGTCCTATTTATAAGTCTCCTTTAACCAAATAAATAAAATTGTGACAATTTTGCCCATATTTGTACCAATAAAAATGGAGAGAGAAGAAAAAGTTGAAAGCACCTAATCATAAATGAGGGTAAAGTTGAAAATTCACCTCATAATCATTGAGCTAATTACCTCTCCTTGGTATATGTTATTTAGTCAAAATGGGACTTATAAATAGGACTAGAGTGGTATTATGTATGTGAGTAGTCAAGCGCCTCGTAACGTGATAGTATTAGGGCCAGCTTTAGGAGCTGGTCTTCCTCCTTATCTAGGATTCAAGCCCTGCCTCCCTCTCCCCCACTGGTTGTATCAAAAAAGAAAATTAAGAGTATGATACTCTAATAATTACTCTTCTGTTTTGCATTCATTATGACATTCCCTTTATTTTGAAAATATACATTTAAGTCCAAATTGTTAACTACATTAAGAATATTCTAGAAATATTTTAAAAATATATTTTTAATTAAAATTTGTGTAAATATAAAGTTTATGTACCTATGTACCCTTAATACTATACCCCAAAATTTAATTGGCAGCTAGAGAATATCACAAACTTTTAAGAATTTGAGCAAGGAAAAGACGAAATTATAAATTTAAATGACTCATAATATCTCTCAAAACTCTATATATATATATATATATATATAGTTTATTATATATGATAGAAAAATGTGTTTGATATATATTTTTAGTCATTAAAGAAACTAAAAATAAATAAATTTCATTAAATATAGTAAAAAATTACAATTATAAATTTTATAATCTTAAAATTAATAGATTTTAAACATAGTAGAAATTTACAAAAACTATCAGAATTAAAATTTGGTGTTATAAGTCAGCGCCTTAGTAGCGCAATGGCATGAGAGCCAGTATTAACTGGCTTCCCTCCCCCATGTCTAGAGTTCGAACCCTTCCCCCCTCCCCTACCATGATGTATTATAATTTTTTTTGGCCCATACATACATACATACATACATACATATATAATTCTAATATTAAAGAGAGGCTAGTAAATTACAAAGTTCAAAAGTTAAACTTGACAGTTAACTAACGGTTTGGGTGGATGGAAATAGAATATCAATTAACTAACGGTTTGGGTGGATGGAAATAGAATATTAAAAAAATAAGAGAGGTTGGTGTAACATTCCTTTTAATTTTAAGGGATGGTCTATACGGGTTTTCAAAATAAAAGAGAGGTTGGCAAAATAGATGGATGGTTAGAATATTTTACTAAAAAATTAATTACTTAGTTAACTCTAGTTTTAACTCATTCTATGATATTTTCAATAATGACTGTTTTGGAAGTCACTATCCATAATTTTAACGTTCCCCTTGTATTCCAAGCTGTAAAAAGGTGCCTTTGGATGGCATATAGGAAGATTAAGGTGGAGTGCACCTTCCAAAAGGATAATGGGTTGTAGAATCCTATGTACCTGGCTCAACTTGTGAACTGGAAGATCAATGTCATTTTGACGATGGCACCTTATAAAAGCTTAGATACCTCCCCTCTTAACATATTTTAAAACCATAAATGGTAGACAATTTCAAGAGTAAGCCGCTAAGATGTTATAGGTAGTATCAAAGTTAAGCTCGAGTCAATGTGTGAAGTCCTGTATCAAATAGGGAGGTATCAAAAGACACCTTATATTAGGTAGTATCAGAGTTAAGCTCGGTTAGTATCAGAGTTAAGCTCGGCCAGGTCAATGTGTGAAATCTTACATTGGATGAGAAGGTATATCAAAAGACGCCTTATAAGTTTTGGATACCTTCTTTCGAGCTTCACAATCCACATGAGTGGATATGAAAAACTGAAATGAAGGGAAAAAATTAATTAAGTGCTGCTTTAAGGCTTGAAAATGTCCACCTAGAAGCTGGAGAGAA
Source organism: Acacia crassicarpa (assembly GCA_034222035.1). Taxonomy (NCBI): domain Eukaryota; kingdom Viridiplantae; phylum Streptophyta; class Magnoliopsida; order Fabales; family Fabaceae; genus Acacia; species Acacia crassicarpa. Next base: position 10,695,791 of record JAWXYG010000011.1, read on the forward strand.
ATTTTTAGGCGGCACTTTCTAGGAGGAGGAAAAAGAGTTGTTCTTTCTAGATGCAATTTTACAATAACTTGCATATGTGGTTCCAAATTCTTCTATGAATCAATTGGAAAATAAAGTTTCTAAGGTACCAAAGTTCATCTAGATGTTCTTCTATTCTTCTGCCTATTTGTTGTGTGGCTATGAATTAAGACTTTTTGTGTGTATATGTCTTATCATGCATAGATTTAGATTAATCTTTTCCAGAGGAATTTGAACTTAAAAAATTTCTGTCTTGTTGGATCTAAATTTGCCGGAATTACATATGCCATATTGATTATAAATCCTAGTAACAATAAATATTAGTAGCTTAATTTTTATCCGTTCATTGAAGAGAATATAAAAATCACTAAACTCTTCAATGGATAAAAAGACTAAATTTTGATTTGATCTAACAAATGAGCACAACAGGACTTTTTGATATATAATGCAGTAGTGCAGTACCCTTCAGGACCATCGCGGTTTCCTGTAGTAGTTTTGCTGAAAAAGAATGGTGTAGAATTAAAACAATTGCTGCCATTAACATCTAGAACTTATTAAGAAAAAAACAATTCTCAGGCAAACATTTTATAACGTTATCTGAGAATGACTTTGATAACTTGGACGAATCTTTACCAGCTAAATCAATAATTAAGGACGAAGCATTGTAAATTCTAATGAAGAGGTTCACCCATCAGTTTTTTTCGTTGAGACACATGCCTCATTAATGAGCCGACAACGTTCGGTTACTATTTTTTATTTTTTTGATAACAACGGTCAGTTGAAAAATAAAATTAATTGAGTTTGTTATACTGTCAAAGTTTGTTCCTAATATTTAGCCCCACGCAGCCGCTGATTTAGTTGGATATTAGTAGTAAGATAATATAGTGAGATATTCGTAGATTTTTATTTTTATTTTTATTTTATATCTTGTTATCGTGATTTGATGCATATAAATAATATACTCGAAAACTATCTTCCTTCACGTTTTTCTTGTATACACACACCCCATTACTGCCTTCAAACTTTTATCGCCGGTTCCTCAGGATTTATATGAAGTTTGGTTCGGTAAATTGATTCATGGGTGATCATCATGAGATTCAACAAAAACCAGAACAAGAACCCTTGCTTAGAATTCATACTTCTTATCTCAATGAGAAGATGAATGATCTCCAGAGAAGGAGGCGTCTCAACCGCCATGGCAAAGGTTCATCTTCTGGCAATAATAATATCAACAATGAAGAAGAAGAAGAAAATACGATTCATCAAAATCCTCCACCTTTATCAAACTTAGATCCTGAACAATTCAAATCCATGAAACTAGTCCTATGCCTAACTGCATACCTAGGGTTCGGAACCCTAATCTTCTTCCTCATAAGGCATCAAATAAAGGGCATAGAGACCAATGGCTTCCTTGATGCCCTTTATTTCTGTGTTGTTACTATGACGACGGTTGGTTATGGTGACCTTGTTCCAAACAGCAAATTGGCCAAACTTTTTGCATGTGTATATGTCTTCACAGGCATGGCTCTTGTAGGGATAATCATGAGCAAAGCAGCAGATTACTTCCTTGAGAAGCAGGAAATCCTCTTCGCTCGGGCCATCCACGTGGGCGAAAACGTGAGTCTTTCGGAGCTTCTCGAGGAGGTCGAGGCACATAAAGTGAAGTACAAGTTCTTTACAGCATCAGCTGTTCTTGTAGTGCTCATGATTGTAGGAACTGTTTTTCTTTGTTTGGTTGAGAATCTTGAGATTGTGGATGCCTTTTATTGTGTTTGTTCTACTGTTACTACTTTAGGGTATGGTGATAAGAGCTTCTCCACAAGTATTGGACGTGGTTTTGCTGTGTTTTGGATATTGAGTAGCACTGTTTGTTTGGCTCAGTTTTTCTACTATCTTGCTGAGCTTTATACTGAAGGTAGACAAAAATCTCTGGTCAGAACTGTTCTTTCCAGAAAACTAGTACGCTCGGATCTTGAGGCTGCAGATCTTGATCATGACAATGTTGTTAGGTAAGACTGTGTTATAATTCCTACACCAAATGTGTCAATATGTGCTTGGTTTACTTTAGTTTGTATACCTGAAATTTTTGTCTGTGCATGCCAAGGGATATATATAGTCTTATATAGGCCACAAAGAAAAACTATAAAGCTTGAGGTATTGTTGTTAAATATACTCCCTCTTGCCCCTATCATAGGACACCTTTTAGAAGGATTATTTGGTTTACAATGAAAGTCACTTAAAGAATCATTAGTGCTTATTACCAAATTTACCCTAGTAATTAATGCTTGAATGTGGCTCTTCGTTTTTTTCTTTCTCCCCTTCAAAACCTCATTAATAGAGGTAAAGTTGGAGCTAGTTAACAAAGGTTGATCCAATTGACAAGGAGTTTGCTCATAACCCACAAAATTGTGAGATCAAATCTAACCTTCAATATGAGGATATTAGTGATTCCTTAGTAAGCTATCTTAGAGCTTGAAGGTATGCCTTGACGATCCTCTATAAACTGTTTTTAAGTCCAAAGGGCGAAGGCATATCTTGACCGTAATGAGCTTGAGAATTAACTCACCACTTTTTGAATAAAAAAGAGAGATGAAACTGAAAAATTTTGTCTATTTAAGGTAGATTTAACGAGTTACTGTCATTCTTTAGTTTGTGTGAGCTAATTAGTTAAAAAATGTCCTATAACAGGAATGGGAGGGGAGGGAGTAGTACTACAGGGAAAGTCACATGGAAACCTCCGTTAAGGGATTTAATTTCTAATTAGTCCCTTTTACATGTAATTCAATGGTGTTTTTCCATAGATGGAAACTGTCGGTTATTAACTTCCTTCAGTCCTTACCTAAAAGTTTAAAACTTTGTGATTTCACCTTTTATAATATAACCATTATATGATAAAGGTAATTAGTAGTGACTCATCTTATATTACAGCAAGTTCCTATATCTGTCTTGATCATAGTATTATATATTAGTACATAGCATTTGATTATTCTATCATGTTAGGAAACTCACTTTAATTAAAGTGTAATATATTTTTATTCTCAGCGCTGGAGAGTTCATTGTATACAAGTTGAAGGAAATGGGAAGGATCAGCCAACAAGATATTTCTATTGTGATGGAGGCTTTTAGGAAACTTGACTTTGATAAATCAGGAACTTTGACTGAAGCTGATCTCTAATATTCTTTCTCATCTTGACCTGAGATATGCATGTAAGCAAAGAGAGTGAAAATTTTGATTAATTTGTTATAACATAATTAGATTCTCTGTTTTTCTTTTATTGATAAGAAAAATGCTGCATAAATTTTTTGTTTGACCAAGAATATTAAAAGGACTTGCTTTCGAACAAGTTTCCACAGGAATATTTGAATTTTAATAAACTTTAGAACATGATACTATATAAAGTGCAGAGCCATCACCTGGACAAGGTTAATTCCGTTAAAAGCTTTTTTCTCCTTCTCAAAAGGTCAAATAAAATCAAGGAAATTATATATATAAGGCAAAGTGACGATTCATCAAAAGCTGTATTTTTTAAACTTCAACTACTTGTCCAAAAACAAGTGTCATTTTATTGAATATTTGTGGCCACTATCTGATGTACCGATCTTATTTTATGCTTGCAATTTAATTAGTTCAATCAATTTATGACTACCTTTTAGGCCAAGTCAATTCTTAAGTTCTCCAAATTCTGAAAATATGATTGATTATATTCATCAATTTCTCGATCTGATTAGTCGACTTGGTTCACTCTTCTTTTTGCTTCTTGAACTTCCAAGACTTAAAGTTCATCGCCTTATAATATTCATCCGCTCAAAAACTCAAACACTTTTTACCCCTTTAGATTATTTGTTTGACCCACACTTCAAAGCTGAAATGTGTAAAACTAAGATCTGCTGATAACAATTAAAGGATATTCAAGTTTCCTTTTTTGTTTTTTTTTTTCTGGTCTTAGACAATAAAACATGATAGATTAGCTGCTAATTCCTATTACTAATACTGCTAGTGATGCTCTGTCAACAATAATTAAGGAGAAGAGGAAATGAGAGAATTCATCGCCTTATAATATTCATCCGCTCAAAAACTCAAACACTTTTTAGCCCTTTAGATTACTTGTTTGACCCACACTTCAAAGCTGAAACGTGTAAAACTATGATCTGCTGACAACAATTAAAGGATATTCAAGTTTCCATTTTTTTCTCCTGGTCTTAGACAATAAAACATGATAGATTATTTGCCAATTCCTATTACTAATACTGCTAGTGATGCTTTGTCAACAATAATTAAGGAGAAGAGGAAATAAGAGAATTCATCTGCTCAAAAACTCAAACACTTTTTACCCTTTTAGATTATTTGTTTGATCCACACTTCAAAGCTGAAACATGTAAAACTATGATCTGCTGATAACAATTAAAGGATATTCAAGTTTCCATTTTTTTTTTTCTGGTCTTAGACAATAAAACATGATAGATTAGTTGCTTATTCCTATTACTAATACTGCTAGTGATGCTCTGTCAACAATAATTAAGGAGAAGAGGAAATGAGAGAATTCATCGCCTTATAATATTCATCTGCTCAAAAACTCAAACACTTTTTACCCTTTTAGATTATTTGTTTGACCCACACTTCAAAGCTGAAACGTGTAAAACTATGATCTACTGATAACAATTAAAGGATATTCAAGTTTCCTTTTTTTTTTTTTCTGGTCTTAGACAAAAAACATGATAGATTAGTTGCTAATTCCTATTACTGATACTGCTAGTGATGCTTTCTCAATAATAATTAAGGAGAAGAGGAAATGAGAGAATTCAGGAAGCAGACTAAAGTGTTTTAAAAAATTACGTGTTATAATAACTAACTTGACTAACTTCCTTAATCTAATCAAAGTAGGTAAATATATTTTTTATTAAGGACTAGAGGAGTACTTGATAAAAAGGAAGAGAGATTATTATCATAAACTAAGCATGGGGTAAAAAAGCTAATGAGGACAACAACCTATTTGTTTGCATGCGCATGAATATGTCAGAACTTCAGAGAAACCTTTGTATTTCAGACAAAGCAAATTCACATGATCAAAGAACAATATATGAACAGATAAAGCTCAAATCTTTATCACTAGTCATCATCATTTCCAGGAAATTTTCAGGCTTTTCTTATTTCCATTATACCTTCAAGTTTCTGTCACATGGTGGATCACTTTACTGATAAGAGATTTATACTAATGATACAACAACAACAACTTGAACAATTAAGACGTACGTGGGAACAACAACAAGCATCAATCTAAATTTGTTCGAAGTTGATGATGATCCTCAGGATAATGTTCTGTTCTTCCTGCTACGTAATCTAAGAGGCCTTCCCCTGCTTTTTCACCATGAGATTCATCAGAAGAGAACTTGGAAACGCCTCCAAAAGCTATGATGGCGATCAAGAAGACAGTGGTGGAAGCAAAGAGAGGCCAAAAGTAAGCCAAAATGGTCACAATATTGGGGGCTGCATATACAAGAAACAAGGACAAGGATATTGATATTGCTAGTGCTACGATGATGTAGCATCTGTATTGAACAAGCTTTTCTGGAACATCCATGGATGATGATGGTGGCATCTAGCTCTGAGAGAGAGAGAGAGAGAGAGCTTGTTGTATATTTCGTGTGAGGAGTTTCTTACTGTTGGATTGTATTATACATATCTGAAAGATTCCATATGGGAAATGATGTTTCTAATGATTTTTCAAAGTTTGCTTGGCCCACATGCCACTTGGTTTATAAAAGTCACATGTGTTTCCCAAAATATCCTTCCATGACTTTTTTTTAAAAAAAAATTTTTTTGATACAATCTTTAATTCCACCACTCAAACAAGTCCACCAAAGATAAGGTGTACTCACACATGAAAAATCATTTTTCCCTCGTGATCTTTTCATAAGGAATACTTCCTCTAGTCCTTATTATAAGGCACCAACTAGCTTTTGTCACAAATTAATAAAAGTAGTTAAAGTCAATAAAGTTACCCTACAATTTAAGTAACTTCTAATATTATCCCTACTAATTGCACTAAACTCTAATATTATATTAATTATTACTCTCATCCACTACCCTCATTCATTAGGGGTAGACATGGAAACAAATAATTAATGCTCATTGGGAACAAGCAAGTGCTTTATAAAAAGGACCAAATAAATTTACTAGTTGGTGCCTTGTAATAAGAACCAGAGGGAGTAACTACTAAAATTACGGGGTTCAAAATGTTAGTTAAAATAATAATGTGTAACTTTATGCCTTAATTTCCAATTATACCTTTATTTAGAATGATAGATAATGAGCGAAAATTTATTAAAAAGGGATAATAACATGTATTTAATGAGGTCAAAAATGAAAAAACTAGTTTAAAATTTTAGATAAAGAGGAATTATTCTTTTATATTAAGGACCACTATTATGAGAGAGAATGCTCTTATAAAAAGGACCGGAGGGAGCATAAGATATCAAGAAAAGAATGTAATTATAAAAAAGTCTCTCAGTTAATAAACAATATGATAAGTTTCAATATAAGAAATGACGATGGATACATGTTGTTAAACATTTATTCCCTTTACACTTAACAGTTATTTTTTCTATTTTATAATGCTTAGCTCCTTTTCAATTACTACCTCCCATCCTAATTATAAGAACACTTTTATAGTACAAATTATACTATAAAAGTGTTCTTATAATTAGAATCAAAGGGAATAACAAGTAATCTCTATCCTTGTTAAAGAATTGATAATATAAATGGAGAAAAAGTAAGAAATAAGATTCATTTCATATGTAAACATTATAATATGATCAAATTTAAACTATTTATATTACTACCTCCGGTCCTAATTATAAGAGCTAGTTGACTTTCTTTGGAGAGATTAAGGAAGCTAAATAAGTTACTTAATCATTTCATATGTTAAATATTCATAGATTATATATTAGTTTATTAGTCAAACTAATAAGTTTGAAGAAAAAAATAAAAATAAAAATACTTTAAAATAATTTAGTTAGCTTCCTTAATCTCTCCAAAAAAGTCAACTAGCTTTTATAATTAGGACCGGAGGGAGTACCACTTTTAGGTATGTAAAAAATTTCATATAACTCCTTTGTGGCATGTCAAAATCAAACATGAGGGGTGTGGCTTTATTAGGGAGGAGATAAGGAATGGGGGTCAAGTGGCAAAACAATACTTATGAGGAGGACCATCACCATCATCATTATTCTTATTATTTTGCCAGAGAGGATGACCATTAATTAATTAAAGGGAGATGAGAGAGGGGCAAAATAGTAATAAGGGGGAGGGGTGGTGGATGGGAAATTGGGAATGGTTTTGGAATATATTCTTTGTCAGCTTCCTTCATTGGTCGGTTGGCAGTATTCTTTCTTTTTTTCCAATTCTCAACAAATTTGAATGAAACTCTTTGGAAAAGGAAAGGCATTGCTTCTTATTCTTCCTTTTCCATAATGGAGGATTATCATCCCACTCTAATTATATTATTATTAAATTCCATTAAATTAATCAAACACAATGTTTGTGGGCTAACCTAAACCTAGCACAAAGTTTTGTTATTCCTCCCTATGAGTCCTATTTTATAAGATATAAATAATTGAATTGTGTAAATTGAAAAATTGATTAAAATTGACCGAAGACAATGAGTTTAAAGAGAGAAAAAATACAACTTATTTTTAAAAATTTGGATTGATGGTGACATAAGTGCCTTTTTTAAAATTAAAATTAGTTTAGATGATTATTTAAAAAGTAAGATTAGATGAAAAATCATTGAAAAAGGACATGAATTTGCAGAGTACGTACTAGAATTTTTATTGTGTATAAAAAATTATCAAGTCATTCATACCAATTAAATTTTTAATAAGAGAATTTTTCCTCTATTTTATTATTAAGTTAAGATATAAAAATATACATGTGGTTTTTTTCAAAAGTGCGTCCAACACCAATGCTTTTTATATGTGCAAAAGTGTCTACATGGTTACAAAAGTCATATATTTTGTTAAAGTGATTGTGGGCCCCATTATCATAAAATAATAAGATATGTGACTTTTACTCCATTTTTGCACCCAAAAAAAAAAACACTTAGTGTTAGACTTACTTTTAAAAAAACCATATGTGTATTTTTACACATTAACTCATTTATTAATTAATTTTTACCTTTTTTTAATACATTTATAAATATCAAATTATTGGGCTTTTGGGATAATGTTATCTTTTCTTATAAAGAACCGTTTTCTCACTCCATTGTCGTAAAAGCTCCAATTTCTAGTAGCTTTTGATGCAAAAGCCCATTAGTCTTGCAGTGAACCCAAACGCTCCAACTACCTTCGTCGTGATTTTTCTCTTCCAATTACACATTGAAGCCCGGTACCGTTTTCCCAGGTGGGCTGAGAATTAGGTGTCAAGTCTTGTAATGAAGTTTCAGCTCTTTTTTATATTTAAAAAAAAAAAAAAAAGTTTCAGCTCTTTTTCATTTTTTTTTTGATAGGTATTGTTATTACCGACATCATCATAATATTGAATTGAGTAATATGAACGATAATGGCTTGATAAAGAATATTGAAAGAATTTAAAATTATTTAATAAACTCTATATTATTAAACATTTTCACATCAATTGAATTGTTTTTTTTTTTTATACAGCCAGTGGGGGGAGGGGAAGGCAGGACTCAAATCCTGAATAAGGGAAAAGACCAATTCCTAAGGTTGACCCTAGTGACATCGCGCTACGAGGCACTTGGCTTTTTTTTTTCTTCCCCCTTTTGAAGTTCTCAAAAGTCTCCAATAAGAGATATTTTCCCATTTATCCTTTTATTTCTTTTAATTATTAAAACCACTCCATTCTTTGAAAAGTATGAATAATTTGGCTAGTGCAAAAGCAAAAGCACTTTGGAGGATCCATTAATTAGCTAAAATCTTTTGTATGATGGTAGCTTTGAGGTAAGGGGTAACCTTCAACCCCATTAAGAATATGACATCTATCACTCTTTCACATTGAGGTAATATGTCATATTCATAAATATAAAGTTTTCATTAAAAGAAAGATCTTCATATAAAGTTGGAAGCAGTCAGTTAAGGTTTTATGTTAAAATTAAAGATTAATAATCGAATTTAGTTTTAATATTCTAAAAGGTATATGAGGATTATTTTTATGAAAAATTACCTTTATTTTTTATCCATCCTTATAGTTTGTTTATTGATATTATTTTGTACCCAATATATAATCAAATCGGAAAAAGGTTATCTCTTTGAAATATTGTTTCCCTTTTTTCAGACGAATATAAGAAATAATAATCAATGAATAAGAGTTTGATGTGGGCTGAACATTTTTTTTGTTGAAGCCCACCAAAAGGCTTCTGTTTTGGGGATGTTTTTAGTGTTAAAGAAATATCTTTATTTGCTTTTGAAATGAGAATGGACAATATTTGGTAAAGTCCCTTCTCATGCGCCTGAAATCCAGCCATTGAAGCCCAATTTTAAACGCAAATCACAGAATCACTTTTTCAATGAAGATATTTTAATTGTTTCCCTCCATCATATATGTAGAAATATGAACACCTTGGCTAATGCGTTGTCCAGAAATGGTATTTCATCATCCTCCATATTGTACTCCTGTCTCAATTATCTCTAGACTGTGCTTCAAACTGATTGTATGGGACTCGCTTCCCCTTCTTATGTTAATTAATATATAAAGGCCAAAGCCTTCCTTTCTTACCAACCAAAAAAAAAAATGAAGATATTTTAATTAAATTAAGGAATGGTGTTTGTCTCCTATGGAATCAGCTCCGGGGGCAGTTACAGTCCACTGCAGTGGATCGTTCACTGCCCCCTCCAAGGTAGTGGACCTCTGCCTTTATTTTTTATTAAATTAAAAAAAAAGAGGCAGAGGTTCACTGCCTTGGGGGGCAGTGAACGGTCCACTGTAGTGGACCAAAGCTCCCCCCATCAACTCCCACCTTCTTCAAAAAAACATAATGGAAGGTAAGATTATCAAACTCTCGAATTTAAGTAAACTCATAATAATAACGTAACCTTATATTGTAAACTCGTAAGAATTTACTCTTACTATTAAATATGTATTAGTAGTATATAATAAATAATTAATATATAAAAAATGACAACAATTTGATTTAAATATATTTTAAATCTAAATAATTGAAATTAAATTTATCAACACTTAAAATTTATCATATTTAACAAATAAATTTCTATAAAACTCATACATAAAGTCGTTGAGCATGATCAAATCATAAAAGTTAACAAGAGTTTAAGAGTGAGTAAACATAGTTTTGTAAATTAGAAAAGTAAAAACAATAAACTTAGTGTATAAAACTAGTGAATCTAACTAAGTTTACAATGGTCATAAGTTTACCAATAACTCGATTCAATTTATTAAGTTAGAAACGTAAAAACGATAAATTTGGAGGGTTAATTCACAACTTTGACAATAATGAGGAGATATATTATATGGCAAAACTTTGATCCGATTTAATTGATTGCTGGAGATCTCGGTTAATTAGTAATGGGATCCACCAAAAAAACAATCCCTCAAGCACCAGGTAGCTCAAAGGTTATAAAAAAGTATTTAAATTAAATGTTCCTCCTTAATGTTTTATTGCTAATGTTGAAATACACCTAGTCCACCCTTAGTAGATCAGGGCCCAAGCCTAATTACACCGGAACAAGATATAAATAATAGAAAGACTTGGGTGAATGGTTGTGATATTTCATAATCATTCTAATTTGTATCATTAAACCAATACAAAAAAAAAAAAGGGTTAAGGTGTAACTTTATCAATAAAGTTTTTTCCAAGGGGCTTCTGGTATAAATAAGTTTTGGAATTGGTAAAAATATCAATAAATAATTAAAAAGGTGCAAATACACCAAAATTGTTAAATTTCACTAAACGCCGTTTAGGGTTTTCTTATTTTCTAATTTAATGGTAGTTTGGTTAAATTTAATGGTTTTAGTGAACTTGCACACTTTTAAATTGTTTGTTTGTATTTTTATTCCTACCAAAACTTATTTGTGCCAAACGCTTTTTGAAAAAAAAAATTGTTAGTAAAATTGCACATTAATCTTAAAAAGGGATACATCAACCATGCGCTCAGGTAGCGCAATGGTATGACGCTGGTCTATCCAGTCTTTGTATCAAGGTTCGACCCTGCCCGGGACCATTAGGTCTCCAATCCAAAAAAAAAAAAAAAAAAGGGATACATCAATTGAGGAAGACGCATGATGAACCTTATATATATGTAATGCACAAGGGTTCATGGTTACAAAATATAATACATATAAAATATATGTCAATTCACTTCCTCTTTTCCATCTATGGGGTAATACACCATATAATATGATCGGGTCCACATTGGTGATCCAATTTTATGTGAGTACTCAATGAGTTTAGAATTCAGGTATACCCAAAATTCTTTCCACTAACTTTCTTGATAAAATTGTGATATATGAAAAGAAAACATAACAGAAAAATTTCAATAAAATACCATTTAAATTTATGAAATCCCTAAAAGAATGTCAATACTTGTAAATAACATAAAGATGATAAGTTAGGAATCTAGAATTTTAAGTTGGTATGTTTTTACTAAAATGTCCCTAATATTTTAAATTTTTTTTAAAAGAAAAAAAGCACCCTTGTTTACTAGCCGTCAAAGCTCCACCAGACGTTCGGTGGTTCCAAAAGCTTTGACCATTAGGCAACCAAGCAACCAATTGACATATATAAGCATAAGAATATACGTGTATAATACATATAAATGTGTAATAGTATTTGACTAAAAGAGTAAAGGTTAAGGAGTAATTTAGCTAACGAACTACTCCGTATTAATTTAGAAGCGCCCAGTACAAATAACTTTTAAATAGATTAAAAACACCAAAAAATATCTTAAACTGTGTAGTCAGCACAAAAATGTGAGTAAAACTTTTTTGTGCTGGATGTTCCTGGAGTACAACTTTTTTGTGGTAGGTACCCTTAGAGTAAAAAAAAAAATTTATGACTAAATGCGTAATGATATTGACTAAAGATATAAATGTTGCCTTTAATCAATACCATTACACTTTTAATTAATGTCATTACTCATTTAGTTTATACAATTACAACTTTAGTTAATACCATTACGCTTTTAGTCGTTATGTTTACATCTTTAATTAATATCATTATTCATTTAGTTAATATATTTACACCTCTATTGAATAATATTACGTAATGATTCTCATTACTCTTTTATCAAATACCATTACGCCTTTAAATGTGTTATACATATTATTCTTATGCGCGAACACATATATTTATAGACACACACATAAGTATTAAATGGTAGCTTGGGAGCCCAATGGGAGGTTTTTAGATCCAACCAACGTAGGATGGGTTCAAATCCCACCTTTACCATTTTGGCTCTACATTTTTTAGGAAAGAAAAAAAGCCCACCCCCCTCTCAAAAGAAGAAGAAGAAGAAGAAGAAGAAGCCACCAGCGTCAGAGTTTTGCAAGGGTGCCTTTTTTTTCTTTTTAATTAAAATATTTGAGGCATTTTGGTAAAAATACATAAACTTTAAAATTTCATATTCCTTCCATGTCACCTTTATGTGATTCACAAGTTTTAAGTTTAAACAAACTTTTCTGAGGTTTCATAGATTTAAATGATATTTTATTAGAATTTTTCCAAAAACAAAGATGTACAATTTTTTCTCAATGAATATATGAAAAACATTTTTGTGTATTTCCCTGTGAATATTACTCTATACTACTGAGTTTCTTATTTGAACCATGTTGCTTCTCTTCTGCTTTTGTTTGATAACCATTTTATAACTAGCCAGAAGAATAATAAACATATGTAATCATAATAATTAATCAAGACTTATATCTACCATCAATATATATATATATATATATATATATATATATAAACTAAAAATAATTCCATTATTCAGGAGAGAGATGGATAACGATCCAATCGCTTTCCATGGAACTATCATTTTAGGTAGACCCTTCTTGTTGGATTCGGCTTTGATCCACTGTGGCTTTAAGTCCGCTGGGAACCGCTTTGCCGCAGTTTCATGCCTTTTTTATATATATTAAAAAAAATTCTGGCATGGCCCGATAGTAAAAAGATAATTCAGGATACTGAATAGTATTAATTTCTTTTTTTTTTCATAATCTTGAAAAATTATTTTAGGATTTTGAAAAAAATATTTTAGGGTACTGATTGTTAAAAAGGATACTTCAGAATACTGAAAAAATACATGATCTTAAAAAGATTATTTTTGGATCTTAAAAAAATAATTTAGATATTGACTGCTACTAAAAATATACTCCCTCCGGTCCTAATTATAAGAGCTAGTTGACTTTTTTGGAGAGATTAAGGAAGTTAATTAAATTACTTTAAAGTTGTTCTGTATGAAGAACACAGAGATTGGACTTGACTAGGTTGTCAAGCCTAGAGCCTACGTACCCTCGAAGGGATCAAAGTCCACGTAGTTCGTAACAAACTTGAAGGCACGTAGCCAGGGGAGTGGGGTGTGTGCTCTGTGTGGCAGAAAGTAACAAGAGCATAAGATAGAACGTGTGCACCTGTTTAGGGTTTCCTTCTATTTATAGAGGAGCTTGGTGCGCGTATCTCCCTATTAATGGGGGATATCTATGATTGAGCCGTCAAGGGCTGATTGGCTGTTACCATGATCGTAGGAGAATCCCTATTGATGAGATCCTAGAAATAGGGGATCTCGGATCCCTTCCTAATATAGTGCGGATTCCCTTATAGGCGCCATTGGGCCGAGGTCCGGATTTGGGCCTATTGGGCCAGTCCGTAACAAAAGTACTTTAAGATACTAAAATAATTTTAATTATTTTTTAGTACCAATCAGTATCCTCAAATATTTTTTTCAATACCCTGAAATATTTTTTGAAGATCCTAAAATAATTTTTTAAAATCATGTAAAAAATTTTCAGTACGATTTAGTATCCTAAATTATCTTTTTACTACCCGTCAGTGCTAGAATTTGTTTTTTTAAATAAAAAAGGGTATGAAACTGCACCAAAACCACGTAGTTTCATGCAAGACCAAAACCAAATCCCTTCTTGTTAATCAGCTTCAAACAATACTATGATTCCTTTTTCTATCTAATACTATATGTTAAGGTTAGTTTCTCTAATTCATCAACATTAAACAATCAGAAATCATCAGCTCCTCAGTCAATTGTTTATCACATTCTTAATAAAAATAAAGTATGTATTCCCTTCTCCGATCCTTAGTACAAAAGCTAATCGAGGGTTAGATTTGATTCTAAATATAAGAATGTAATCTACTTTTTTTTTAAAAAACTAATTTACTTAATTTATAAATTGATACATAATCTAATATTATATTGGGATGTTTTAGAAAGATGAGGTTATAGAGTATAATCAAAATATTCAAAGTTCAATGAACAAACATGAAGAAACCACATACACACAGACATTTCAAAACTAACCAAAAAAAAAAAAAAGTTAGGTTTAAAGATGATTCAGCATACTGAGTAGATAGTTAACTACAAAATTCATATTTGAGCTTTCAATTATGCCTTTGTTCAAAAATGGGACCCGGCTCCTTTCCAGAGAACATGAATTTATTTATAAATATTTCATCCTAAATTATTATTTTTTAAATTACTACTACTTATTAATCTAGAAAACGTGTTCTCAATTATTGACCTAACTCAAACTAATCAAAATAATTAAGGCTTAGCTGCATCTCACTTTCATCCACATCAGTGCATCACCATCAAACAAGAGTTAGTAACAACACAGTTCAACAGAGAAATTATTTATAATCATATCACTAAAATCCAATTGAAGTCATTATTTGATTATATTATTAAGAGTTATTTATTATTTATATCGTCTTGAAGTGAGCAGTAGTAGTAGTTGGTGAAATCTTCCTTGGTCGCCATGTGTAAACCTGTAAATTTGCAGACCAAGTATTACCAAGTAGGAGCTATGAGCTTAGAAAAAAGTTTTAATTTTTTCATTGATTTTTTTTTTGGGGGTCAAAATTTTCATTGAAATTACACTTTTAAGCAAAGATGGCATTAATTGACAAGTTGGGTGGTGATATATAAATGTGAAAATATATAAATTTGTTCTTTGAAGCCACTTTTAGTTCATTGCTTTCAAATTAGAGTAGAGTCATGAACTGTTCATTTATCTTTCCGTAGTAAGATATACAATCTTTGTGTGACTGACTTTAGAGAAAAGAATGATATAAGCACTATTTTAGCGCTTAAGCAATTGAAGAATCCTATTGCTGTTTTTGTTTCCATTGATATAGACAGATTATGACCATTTCTATTTATTTTTCATCATATTGATAAAAATATGATGCACCTGTGTCCTTAAACAAATTTCAAGGACATTTGAATAATAAATTTTGCAGTGGGATTTTAAAAAAAAAAATCCCATTTTTAAACAAGCACATTTATTATTATTTTTTTAAGAAATAAAACTGTTAATGAAATCTACTCCAGAAATTTTTAGAAGACCTACCCTGAGTCATTGTCATCACCTAGGTTGTGACAAATCTCCCAACAGTTGGGCAACAGCAAGAAAAAATTTAGTAGCCCAAAATAATTAATATTTCAGCAATTTTTACATCTTAATTGAAGCTAAGTCACGCTTGCTTCAATATAGGGGAAGGTCGTTTCATTAAGGTCATTTCTCTACACGAATGAGGGTTTACATAACATCTTTGACAGAAGAAACTTGTATCATACTTGTTAATTTAATTTACCCACTCAGCCTCTCCATTTGTTGTTGGAGATTTTGAACTTAGCACTTTTGTCCTTTTGTTTTTTAACCACCAATAACCAAACCAAAACAGAAATCCTTTATATATATATAACCCTACAAACTCCATTTTTTCATCTGTACAGACCTGTCTCTGCATTTCTTTTGAGTTTCAAAGAAAGAAAGCAAAATGGGAGGCTACGAAGAACATGTTAAAGAAGAACTTCTTCTTGTTCATCAGTCAGACCCAGCTGTGCTTGAAATTGATCGTTTGCAAAACCAGCTCAAAGGTTCATATCATCTCTCTCTCTCTTTCTCTTGTTCTTCTCTCTTTTCTGCATCATTTTCTCTCACTTCTGGTTTTCCAGAGCCTTGTTCAGGTTCTTGAACATGAATGGAACTTCAGAAAATATGTTAGATTATAGTCAAATTTAGTTGCTTAATGTTATAGTGTTGCAAAAACTGTTCAGCACTATGTTGCTTGACATTACATTTCAAATGTTAGGGTCAAGATAAATAGTGTACAATAGACCTCTGGTCATCTAAAACCTAACCCCACCACTAGTTTCTTCTGTTTCTGTTCCACTGATTGAATATACCATCAAGTGAGGGAGTGATAATGGAAAAGATGAAAACTTTATGAGAATGATGTTTTTACTTTTTAGTACTTATCTACAAGTCAACTGTCTATGTGATGATAAATTTTGACTTCATTATTGCAGACAAAGTTAAGGAACTAGCCACATGCCAGGGTGAAATCAAGGCCTTAAGGTCAAATGAAGCTCTTAAAGATAAGGCTATAGGAGAGGTATAACTTTCAAAGCTAGTTTATACGCAATCTCCATATCCCACACAAGACCACTTATAATTTAAACTTGGAAACATGATTACCTACTATAGTCCAAAGCAGCTTGAAGCATGATTCACCAAAGCATTCCTCTAGTCTTATTTGTAAGGCAGAGATATGAGATTTTTTTGGTCCTATTTATAAGTCACTTCATTAAAATTTTCATATGAATGTACAATTTTAACCTTCATTTATTATTGTGTAAACACTATTTTTATGTGGTATATTGTATATTAAATAGAGATAAAATTGGAAAATTGTTAAATTTTACGCTGAGTTAATAAGGTTTTGGGATTTTTTTTGTTCCAATGAAACATATTAGAAGCGATTTATAAATAAAACAAGATTATTACTTTTGTGAGAAAAGCATTTCAAACAGATTCAGTTTCATGCACACTTGTTTGGAAGAGGATAAGAAGTATAAAAATTTCTCTGTATTACCACTGATATTTCCTGTGAATCTTCTTACTCCAATTTCAGCTGAGAACCAAAGTAAACAAACTGGATGAAAAAGTTCGAATTACTAAGGATCTCATTGAACACAAGGTGTGTCATTGAACTAAAAATATTATATATTGGAAGAATGGCCAACATTTCTGACTCTAACATGAATCTTGTCAAAATATGGTCATTTGCAGAATCTTGAAATCAAGAAACTGGCTGATGAAAAGAAAGATGCACAGGCCGCACAGTATGCTGCAGAAGCAGCTCTCAGAAGGTTACATGAAGATCAACAGGATGATGATTCTGTTCCATTTGAGAGCATCATTGCTCCTCTTGAAGCTGAGATTAAAATGTACAAGAATGAGGTAGTACTTCTAACAAAATTTTCAGCAAAAGATGACTTGAAAAATACACACACACAAAAGATAGCATGGGTAAATAGCAAATACTGACAGTACTAGAATCTGTCCTTGGCTTTAGATTTCAGCATTACAAGAGGATAAGAAAGCTTTGGAGAGACTTACAAAGTCAAAAGAGTCAGCTTTGCTTGAAGCAGAGAGGATTCTGAGAAGTGCATTGGAAAGAGCCTTAATAGTGGAGGAAGTTCAAAATCAGAACTTTGACCTGAAGAGACAGATTGAGATATGCCAGGCATGCAATTCTATTCTTCCTTTTACATATTTATTTCAGTTCTGAATTTGTAAGTGGTTCAACCAATTTACAATTACCAAATATATACAGGAGGAGAACAAAATCCTAGAGAAAACCCATCGCCAAAAGGTTTTGGAAGTGCAGAAGCTTAGCCAGACTGTTCAAGAACTTGAGGAGGTTATTCTATCAAATGGGGCTACTGCAAATGCTATTCGCGATTATCAGCGACAGATTTCTGAATTGCAAGTAGGCAAATCCTATGGTTCTACTGAAATTCTAAGCTTGTTTGCTGATATTATGATTTTATAGTTTATCTATGTGGTAACTTGGTTTGGCTTAAATTTTCAGGAGGAGAAGAGAGTACTAGAAAGGGAGCTAGCAAGAGTAAAAGTCTCAGCCAACAGAGTTGCAACTGTTGTTGCTAATGAGTGGAAGGATGAAAAAGACAAAGTCATGCCTGTCAAGCAATGGCTGGAAGAAAGGAGGATTATGCAGGTCTATTTTTAGGCTCAAAATAGAAAAAAAAAAATTAAAAATTTTTAAATGTTGTGGTATTAATATATATAACATATTTTACAAAATTTTAAGAGGAATAATTATTTTATTTCCAAAACTCGGCCCACCTGATAAATAAATGAGCATCCTTTCCCTTGCACAAAAAGTTGGAGGAGTAATCATTAAGGGCATGAGTGGAAAGGTGGAACAAATGTTCAAACATAAACTAATATTAACTGTTTTCTTGATTTGTGACAGTTAGGTAATTTTGTCTTGTGAAAAGGAATGGAGGAAGTAGTTTTTAACTTTTTATCATTCATATAGCATTGATTCTGATAACTCTAAGATCAAGTTATATAAAAGCAGAGTTTAATCAACAGAAAGTTAGCAGTATTAATTAATGTTACAGAAAAATGAATAGGCGTCTCTCCTTTAAGATAATACATTCAGATCAAGCAATGGTCACCGACATCAAATGTTTATGTCTGTATGCAGGCAGAGATGCAACGGTTGAAAGACAAGCTAGCAATATCAGAGAGAACAGCCAGGGCAGAAGCACAACTTAAGGTATTTAATCAACAGTCTCTATATGAACATTCAACAGATCTTTTCAGTTATACCTAACTTAGTGTTTTCTCTTCAGGATAAACTAAAGCTACGGTTAAAAACACTCGAAGAAGGCTTCAAGAATTTCTCATGCAGTAACCACTCTAATTCCAATTCAGCTTCTGGGTATCCGAAAACAGAAAAGCCTAACATCTTGGGTTTCCTGACAAACACTGGTGGAATAAGAAAGAGGTCTACATCACAACCAAGAGCAGCTACCATAGCAAGCTCTTTCTTCCACAAGCCAAATGATAAAAAAGCAACAGACATTGTTGCTAGTAGTGACCTAGCAGAAAATATGTTGAAGAAAGGTATCTGGGCATCGAGAAGTAAAGTAGCCGATAGTGGAGAAAAAGAAAATATCGTTCAGATGAACACACAGGTAAATTTAAATAGGTTCACTGATGATGAAAGAGAAGCAGCACAAATTGAATCCAGCATCAATACGGATGAAGATTCCAAAAGCAAAACCAGTAATGATTTGGGAAGCAATGATGTGGTCTCAGGTTTTCTATATGATAGGCTTCAGAAAGAGGTTATCAATCTGAGGAAGTATTGTGAAGTTAAAGACAGTAGTTTGCAAACCAAAGATGATGAAATAAAGGTAATTAATTCATTTCATCATCTTAAATAGAGCCTTTTTATCCTGTGTTCTTAAATAGACATTAAAAACAAGAAATATTGCTTTTCCAGTTGCTCACAAAGAAAGTTGACGCACTGACGAAGGCTATGGAAGTAGAGTGGAAGAAAATGAAACGAGAAGCAGCTGCTAGAGAAAAGGAAGCTGCATTAGCAAAATCAGATAATAATAGGAAAAACAGAAGCACAATCTCCTCCAAAAGGTCGAGTAACATTATTGAAATTGCTTTATATCTATTCAAGATTTTCACACTATCAAGTCTAACATTGGGCCTTATATTGCTGCAGGGTGATGAAAGAACATTGAAGATTATTTATTTGAATAATGTTGAAGGAAAATATATATACATATAAATGAAGTCTTGTGATTTTTACTTGTAAATACAAAACAGAATTAAGTGATGTGATTTGTTGGAATAAATTTCCTCAAGGGACTTTGGGAATCTGACCTGTACATGCAGCAGTGTTCAATGTCTTCCTATAAATTTGAATAAATGATAAGAGTATTGTTTTGTGAGTTTTTACACAATGGTCAAAACTGTCAAAAGAACAGAAATGCCCCCACCCCCCCCCAATGCATCAGCAGGAACATGAATCACCAGGACTTGGAAAAGAGTAGGTGGCCATGGTTTTGATTAGATGCGATAAAGTGAAAAGGAGAATCTACTTAAGATGGCTATAGAAAAATAAATTCTGGGTAATCACGGATTCATAGTCCAATCCACTGGACACATTTGTTATTAACATCACATAAACAATTGAAACTTACAAGTATCATCTTTACAATGCTTCTTTCAAGGATATAAATAACAACCGGAATTTATTCCCCTACATAACTACATTGAATGAAAAACTCTTGAAGCTGAAGGAATCAGAAGAATATGTACATTGTGTGAGATGTGGGTGCCAAAAGTCCCACATCGAAAGTTTACAAGGGAGGAGGCGGAGGATTTAGTATAAATAGAGGTCCTCCTCCTCCCTTATTCTTCACCCCTTTCAATTGTCTCTTAAGACATTTGTATATCTTTCTCTCTTGTAGTATTTCACTTGTAAGTTATTTGGAGTGAATTTAGGATCTGGTATTTCTCTTATTTTTGTCTTATTTATTATTTATTAGCTGCATATAGATATAGTAGTTGGGGCTTATTATATTATTAAATTACGTCTAGAAACTTTGTTTCTAGCTTGGGTAATTTTCTAGTATAATCAGTCATGCTCTATATTGTGCTTCCGCAACAATTGGTATCAGAGCCGAGGTTCTGTCTGAGTATGCTCTGTGGTTGCAGCTTAGTCTGAGCTTCCACATCAGAAAAGAATTACTTTTGGGCTTTTGTTTTGGCAGCTATTAAATAATTTTTTGGAGCAGAAATGGCGGACAAAAAGGGTGATGTGTCCACTGCAGGTGCCAGTAATTCGTCGTTCGCATCTTCGTATTTGACAAGAATAGTGTCTAATGCAAAGTTTGCAGTTGAAATTTTTGACGGATCTGGGCATTTTGGCATGTGGCAAGGCGAGGTTCTGGATGTCCTTTTTCAGCAAGGACTAGACTTTGCCCTTGAAGAGAAAAAACCAGAAAAGATGGAGGAAGAAGAATGGAGGGTCGTCAATCGAGTTGCTTGTGGTACTATTAGATCGTACCTTTCAAGAGAGCAGAAGTATCCATACACAAAGGAAACTTCTGCATGTAGACTGTGGAAGGCACTGGAGGACAAGTTCTTGAAGAAAAACTGTCAGAATAAACTCTATATGAAGAAAAGGCTGTTTCGCTTCACTTACGCTCCTGGTACCACAATGAATGAGCATATCACTAGCTTTAACAAGTTGGTGACGGATTTGCAGAATATGGACGAGACCTTTGGAGATGAAGATCTGGCCCTGATGATGTTGGGATCACTTCCTGATGAGTACGAGCACCTGGAGACTACCCTTCTTCACGGTAAGGAGAAAGTTTCTCTAGAAGAAGTTTGTTCTTCTTTGTACAGCCATGAACAGAGAAGGAAAGAAAAACAAAAGGGTGGAGATGCAGAGGCTCTAGTGGTAAGAGGCCGTACTGAAGACAAGAAGAGATCAAAGAAAGGGCGATCCAAGTCAAGGTCCAGACCCAGCAAAGATGAGTGTGCCTTTTGTCGAGAAAAGGGACACTGGAAGAAGGACTGTCCGAAGCTGAAGAACAAAGCCAAACCTGGAGATGAGAAGGCTGCTATGGACTCCTATGTAGCTGATTATGATGATGAAAATTCAGATTTATCGCTGGCTACAACAACGTCGTCAAAACCATCAAACGAATGGTTGTTGGACTCAGCCTGCAGCCATCATATGTGTCCTAATAGAGACTGGTTCACTGATTTTGAAGAAGCAGAGTGTGGAATTGTTCACACAGCAGATAACTCTTTACTTACCGCATATGGCATTGGTTCTATTAAACTTAGGAACCATGATGGATTGATTAGAACATTGACAGATGTTCGATATGTACCAGACTTGAAGAAGAATCTCATTTCTGTGGGAACTCTAGATTCAAAAGGGTTCAAGATCACTGCAGAAAATGGAGTAATGAAGATATTCTCTGGTGCATTGGTGGTAATGAAGGGTATTCGGAAGAACAATAACACATACCATTATCATGGTAGTACAGTTATTGGCACGGCAGCAGTGACATCTAGTAGTGAGAAGGATGCAGAAGCAACCAGGTTGTGGCATATGCGCTTGGGACATGCTGGAGGAAAATCCTTGAAAACTTTAGCAAGTCAAGGATTGTTGAAAGGATTGAAGCATTGCATCATGGACTTTTGTGAGCATTGCGTGAAGGGGAAACACACAAGGGTTAAATTCGGTACAGCTATTCACAATACAGAAGGTATTTTGGATTATGTACACTCTGATGTTTGGGGTCCTTCCAAAACAGCTTCGTTGGGAGGAAAGCATTATTTTGTAACCTTTGTTGATGATTTTTCCCGAAGAGTTTGGGTGTATACGATGAAGACCAAAGATGAAGTTTTGGGAATTTTTCTCAAATGGAAGACGATGATAGAAGCACAAACAGGCAGGAAGATCAAATGTCTTCGCACAGACAATGGTGGAGAGTACAGGAATGATCCTTTCCAGAAGGTTTGTGAAGACAATGGCATCGTCAGACACTTCACCGTGAGAAATACACCACAGCAGAATGGGGTGGCAGAACGCATGAACCGGACTTTGCTGGAGAAGGTTCGGTGTATGTTGTCCAATGCTGGCTTGGGCAAAGAATTTTGGGCTGAGGCAATAACATATGCGAGTCATCTCATTAATCGTCTACCATCTGCTGCTATTGATAGTAAGACACCGTTGGAACAATGGTATGGTAAGCCTGCTAATGATTATGATTCTTTACATGTATTTGGCTCAATTGCATATTATCATGTGAAAGAATCAAAATTGGATCCGAGAGCAAAGAAATCCATTTTCTTGGGGATCACTTCTGGAGTCAAAGGATATCGTTTATGGTGTCCAGAGACGAAGAAGGTTGTGTTTAGCAGGGACGTTACTTTTGATGAGACTGCTATGTTAAAACCGGTAACATCTGAAGAAACCACACAGACTGATGGTGCTTCGAAGCAGGTGGAGTTTGAAGGAAAGCTAACTTTCCCAATACAGAAAAGTGACGGGGAAACGAGGAAAGACTTTCCTGTAGAAGAAGAGCCAGTTGAAAGGGAGGTTTCAACACAAGAACCTCAGCAGCAACATGAATCAATCGCAACCAGCAGGCCACGACGAATAGTAAGAAAGCCTACTCGCTTTATGGATATGGTGGCTTGTGCAACGTCAATTGCAACTGATGGCATTCCTTCAACTTATCGATGGGCTATCCGGGGCTCAGAAAAGGATGAGTGGATGAATGCGATGAATGAAGAAATGCAGTCCCTTCATCAGAATGGCACGTGGAGATTGGCCAAACTCCCAAAGGGTAAGAAAGCAATTGGTTGCAAATGGGTGTATGCGAAGAAAGAAGGATTTCCTAACCAAGGCGATATTCGCTACAAAGCAAGGTTGGTAGCTAAAGGCTATGCTCAGAAGGAGGGAGTTGATTACAATGAGGTATTTTCTCCAGTTGTAAAACATTCCTCCATTAGAATTCTGTTGGCTTTGGTAGCGCAGTTAGATTTGGAACTAGTTCAGATGGATGTAAAAACTGCATTTCTAAATGGGGACTTGGAGGAGGAAATCTACATGACTCAGCCTGAAGGATTCAAAGTTGCTGGAAAGGAGAATATGGTGTGCAAACTTGAAAGATCGTTATACGGATTGAAGCAGTCTCCGAGACAATGGTATAAACGGTTTGACAAGTTTATGTTGCGACATAAGTATAGAAGAAGCAAATACGATCATTGTGTGTATTTGCGGAAGCTTGAAGACGGATCCTTTATCTATCTTCTTTTGTATGTTGATGATATGTTGATTGCTTCAAGAAATCAAGCAGAGATTGAGAAGCTAAAGGATCAACTGAAGAAGGAATTCGAGATGAAGGACTTAGGCGAGGCAAGGAAGATACTTGGCATGGAGATAACAAGAGATAGACCATCGAAGAAGCTCTTCTTATCTCAAAGGGAGTATTTGAAGAAGGTGCTACACCGTTTTGGTATGAATGAAGAAACCAGGTCGGTAAGCATTCCACTTGCACCGCATTTTAAGCTTAATGCTGATATGTCGCCGAAGGATGAAGATGAACGAGCATATATGTCAAGGGTACCATATGCGAACGCTGTTGGTAGCTTGATGTATGCTATGGTTTGTACAAGACCAGACATTTCACAGGCAGTTGGAGTGGTGAGTAGGTATATGCATGATCCCGGAATAGAGCATTGGCAAGCCGTGAAATGGATTCTACGGTATATTTGTAATACTGTAGATATTGGATTGGTCTTTCAGCAGGATGTTGATCAACAACTAGTTGGGTATTGTGACTCAGATTTTGCAGGTGACTTGGACAAACGAAGGTCAACTACTGGTTATGTATTCACTCTTGCAGGTGCACCAGTTAGTTGGAAGTCAACTTTACAGTCAACGGTAGCTTTGTCTACAACAGAGGCAGAGTATATGGCAATTACAGAGGCTGTGAAGGAGGCGATTTGGCTTCAAGGGTTGCTTGGAGAGCTTGGTGTTAGTCAGGAAAGCATCACAATATTTTGTGATAGCCAGAGTGCTATTCAATTAGCAAAGAACCAAGTCTACCATGCAAGGACGAAGCACATTGACGTCCGATATCACTTTATAAGAGAAATATTGGAAGAAGGTGGAGTCACGATACGGAAGATACGAACAGATGATAATCCTGCTGATATGTTGACAAAGGTGGTGACTTCTATTAAATTTCAACATTGTTTGGATCTGATCAACATTGTTGAACGTTGTATTTTGAATAGAAGTTACAATTAGAATTTGTAAATAGGAGAAATTGAGAATGTGGGAATTTTGTCAAGGTGGAGATTTGTGAGATGTGGGTGCCAAAAGTCCCACATCGAAAGTTTACAAGGGAGGAGGAGGAGGATTTAGTATAAATAGAGGTCCTCCTCCTCCCTTATTCTTCACCCCTTTCAATTGTCTCTTAAGACATTTGTATATCTTTCTCTCTTGTAGTATTTCACTTGTAAGTTATTTGGAGTGAATTTAGGATCTGGTATTTCTCTTATTTTTGTCTTATTTATTATTTATTAGCTGCATATAGATATAGTAGTTGGGGCTTATTATATTATTAAATTACGTCTAGAAACTTTGTTTCTAGCTTGGGTAATTTTCTAGTATAATCAGTCATGCTCTATATTGTGCTTCCGCAACACATTGGAAGTGATAATTTTGTGTTCTTACTGTTGTCATTACATTTTAATGATTCAAATAGGCAAATACACGTAAATTTGATGGAGATCAAGGTATGTATGAGATGCCTTAATGTTACATTCACTACAGTGGGATGTTCTATGGGATACTTAAATGGGTTAATTCTTCTACCTCAATGGATAGATTTTGGAAAAGAATTTCATACCTCACTTGGGTGACCATCAAAATTTTACAATTCCTATACAAAAATCAATTGCGTATAGGAATATTCTGAAATGCAATATATGCGATACTCTCCTAGAATGTTGGGCAAAAAAGGCTTCATTAAACACCCCCTGTGATACAGAACTTTCCCAGGCAACTTATTTTTGAATTGACACTTTAACAACTCTCTTTTAATTTGTTCCTTAGATTACCAAAATTTTAATTTTCCTAGTCTTCAGCTTTAGTGGGCCTATATAGTAACAAAGCACAATTATTACTAATTTTACAGGATTGAAACTTGAGCATCCATCAAAAGGGTTCACAGAAAAAGTCTCAAGCCCACCATTTTCACAGTTAATGCTTCCAAAGAACAAACAACAATTACTATTTTACTATATACTCTAAGTTATCTACATCCTAGAGAATTTGATTGGAAAAGATCAACATTAATGGCCCAAGAAAATACATGATAAAAAAAATAAAGTGAACCATGCTAACGCCTTTTTGAAGTTATTCGAATGATGGGACAAAAGCTTTGCTTGCTTCTTTCCAACTGCTTGGTTCTCCACCAAGATGCTGGTTTGGGTGTTAAGCGACCTCACTAATCATCCTTATAAGAAAGAAAGAGAATACAAGTTTAAATTCTGAAAAACACACTAATTAAAAGATGGCAAAACCCTTTGCACTTTAAGTCTTGAAAGGAGATATCTTTAATCAAATAAAAAAAAGAAAGGAGAAAAAAAAACACCTACAAGCATCATGAATGATGGAAGTAGTCTAGATTTAATGTCGCGCATAATGTGATTGAGTACGAACTAACCCCAGTGTCCTCCGCATGATATCTCATGAAAGAGTGCTAAGCAAGAGTTAATTTGTGAACATAATATAATTGGAAGATCAAGCTTCCTACGTCAATAAGCAGCTAAAAGGAAATCTAACCACTAATTATTCCACACCAACATATTAGTAGCAGGTCTTCCATTGCTCTATAAGACATCTGAATTAAACATATTATATTCTACAATTCACAAGTACAAAATTTCCGCTCAAGGCAGAGGAAAATGCGTAGAAATGAAGTAGTGAATCCAAAAACCATTTTCAATTAAGAGCCCTTCCTTTGTGGAAACACCTAAAACCATATAGAATTCTAAAGAATTATGCAGCAATTAATTCAGGAGACCTCTTGGACTCCAGCCATGACTTTGCTGCCACCTGTGTAGTCAAAAACCAGCCAGCCTGATCTGGAGCCTCATGGAACGGAGCATCCATTTCTTTCAAATGCGATTTGAGCACACTCGCCAAACCTATGTCTGAAAACTTGTGTTTTCCATGCCCAGTGTTAATTCCGAGCAGTGGTGGAAGTTCCTCTCCTGATTCCAAAGTCTTGGACAGGTCATTCATCCAAACATGTAATGCAGTTATAGCAGCTCCAAGAGAGAGACTCTTTAAATGTAAAGCCCACTGAGTCTGAGACCTGGACTGTACATCTGTATATATTTCGAGTGTCAGCCCCATATCAAGTAGCTCGGATGCTTTGTCCAACTTATTCAAGTTAACACAGAGATCAATTAGACAGTTGCAAAAGGCCTTCTTTACTAAAGTATCGATTGAATCGAATAGTTCTGATGCTTCCTTTCCGAAGTTTCCATCCTCCTCAGGGTCTTCCACCAAATATCTCACCACAGATCCAAGCTTTGGATTAGCCTTGTCAACACAATCCGTAAGCTTACCAAGTTCTTCTTTTGGTGCTAGGGTCATAACATTCAGAAGACAGCCACTAAAGCGATCGTCTGGAACAATCCCCAAATCCAAGAGTCGATGGAATGTCTTCACAACATCATCGGTACGCTTGGCTTTCCCATAGCACTGCGCAAGTGATGTCAAAACAAATATATTAGGCTCATATCCAGATTCTATCATTTCATTCAGCATCGCTTCCGCCTCATGTACTTGCCCGCTGCAGGAATATATGGTGATCAAAGATGAAAATGTCCAACTGTCAGGCTTAGAAGTTCCTGAACTTTTCAAGTCTTCAAAAATTTCAACTGCTTCTTCTGCACAGCCAACATCAGCGCACATAGATAAAAGGGCATTATAGAGAATTGTATTCAATTCCATTCCCTTTTCCTTCATTTCCTTATAAACATTGAGAGCATCTTCACTATACCGTGACCGACAGTAGGCTCGTAAAAGAGATGCATAGGTTGCAAAATTGGGTGTACATCCACCATTAATCATCTCCCTATATATATTCTTGGCCTGCCAGGGCCTCTTAGCTCTCCCCATAGCATCCAACAGAGAGTTATAAATAGCAATGTTAAGCTTAGCACCAAGAGCCTTCATCTCTTCATAGACATTTAAGCATCCATCATAATTTCCCGAAATCCCATACATCTTAATCAATGTCGAGAACGTTACCGTATCAATTCGCCACTTCTCTGTTCTGGCTCGATCATAAAGGCTCAAAGCCATATCAACATTACCAGCACGTCCATAGGCATCTATCATAGCTGAGTATGCAACATCGTCAGGTTCACACCCAAAGCTAGGCATCTTCTCAAACCATTCCACAGCCTTCACTGGCATAGAACACATCCTAGCACAACTTATAATAGTTTGAAAGGTGACATTATCAGGTTTGACTCCTCTTTCAAGCATTTCATCAAACAGCTTCTCTGCTTTCTCATACTCTCTACACTTTCTAAACACCTTCAGCGTCACATTGTAAAGAATCACCTCCCTAGTCGGTCTAATCCTCTGCTGGAACAATTTAAGAGCAATCGGGGCAGTTTCGGGATTTTCCATGTTATTGAGAACAACTACAGCGTCTTGTTCTAAAATCTTATCCCCTAGGCCCCTCAAAATTTCTGACACTTCTTGTTCATTAGGACTACACGAGTTCAAGGAATCCGCAATCTTGACAAGAAAACTGTACCTTGTATCATACGATTTTTTCAGAAGCTGCTTAGCTCTGGGGCTTCTAGGATTAACCCAAATGTAGCTTTTCGACGAAGAAGAAGACGACTTTACGACTGTGTTATCGTAATTTTCTTCTTCCGCAGACTCGATTTCTTCAGTTGTTGCTTGTGTGATTGGTTCTTGTAACGAGACATGGTTGACATGGAGAACTGTTCTGGATTGAGGCGCGAGAGAAGTAACTTTATTTGAGGGAGTAAAGTTTCGTTGTTTAAGCTTGTGCGAAGAACACAGGGAGCTGCAGAAGGATTGGCGATCGTGGAGGAGGGAGGAAGAGGAAGAGCAAAGATGGTAAGCCATCTTCGTTCACGGTCGTGCTCTCTGGTGAAGAAGAAAACAGAAGGCAGAGCAAAAGCCTTATCGATGGAAGCGGGAAGATAACGAAAATTTACGATGTTAACCTTGACCGAAAAACGATTGTCTTAATGTAATAAACGCGGCAGGGGCGGGGACTCGATTGTCCATTCATCATGAAGAAAATATCTGACTCTTTCTTCTTTGGGACGATGACATTTCATCAAGGCTACCGCTTGGTGGAATCCAAACTACTACGTATTATTTTGGGGTTTGGCTTTCCTCCGCTGCTTCTAATATCCGCTGCCCTTCTATACTTCAAAACGACGCCGTTTTCTTACTTAAAAAAAGAGATCTCAACTCTCCATTTTTTTTTTCAATCAGATCCATTGGTTTTGAGGGCTGTTTGCTCTTCGTTTTCACAGAACCATGGTCAAGCGATTATCCCCTGGAGTGGTGGCTTGGGCGTTCAGCCCCGCTCAATCCCTATCTCTGTGGTAAGATCCAAATCTGATTGAATTGCAGCAACTTCAGAGCTCCAATCTGTTATGAAATCTTCCCCTCTCTCGTTGATCAAAGAGAACGAAAGCATCCTCTCACAACTACGTCTTCCTTTCTCGCCGACTGAACAAGGTATATAGAATCATGGGCATCGAGTCTCTACTTGATGGCTGGTCCAGTTTCTTCGTGAACGAGGCTACTCACTCAGCTAATCACAGTTTTAAGCTTAATATTCAAGCAACTGGGACAACATGGCAAATTGCAATTAAAAAAGTTGAATCATTGGGCATTTGTTTACAAGAAATACTCTACTGACTCAGACTCTAAAATCTGTTTCTACCTTCTTCGATTTCGTCTTCTCTAAAATCTTTTCCCACTTCCTCTGATTTTCCCGCGCAGGTTCAGGAAGAAAAAATGGGTGCTGGTGCCAAAGAAAGAAGAATGGTACTGATGTATCTTGTCTCGGGAGAAAATACAAAAAAAATAAATAAATAAACAGAAGACGCATGTGTGTGTTGCGGGAGGGAAATGATAGGAATAAAAAAGGGGAATGGAAAAGACATAAAGCGACGTCGTTTGAAGGTAAAGGAGGGCAGCGAATTTTAAAGGCACCGGAGGAAAGCCAAACCCATTATTTTGATACCCTCGTTAGTAGGGGCAAGTATAATGCCCAAATGCCCGATAGGCCCACCTAAGTCCAACCAAAATTTGTCTAGCCCAAACCTAAAATTGTGGCTCGAAAAAAATTTAGACAATTTTAGGCTGGGCCAATAATTAGGCAGGGTCAAACATTGGACAAAGGATCCTATCCTATCCAGAAAATTAAATATATTTAAATAAATATTATTCTATATATGTTATATTATTATATTTAAATATATTATTTTATACTTTAGGAATCTCCAGAGCTTTGAAATTCTATAAAGTGTGAAATAAAAAAATTTCATCAAGTAGGGCAAGGCATCACTACTTGGGCAGGGAAAGCTCGCCGTGCCCATCTTACCTTTGCCCAGCCTGAAAATGGTTAAAGCTTTTATCAAGTAAGGCAAGGCCAGGCATCAGGTTGTGAAATGCAGCCCATTCATTCTTCTAGGCGTCGAGCTGGGGTCTCACCCTGCTCAGCCCTACCCATGGCCTACTCGTTCAAATGGTCTTTTTAATAAAGTGTAGGTTTTTTTTCCCCAAGAAAAACTTATAGTCCTTATTATAAGTCCACTAAAGGAGTCATCATTAATTATCGCATTACAATTTTGCACCCCTATTTAATGTAATGAAAAAATGAGTTAATTCATATTAAAAATGGTTAAAGATGAGAGTTTGTTATTTTCTTAGAAGCTAAATAGTTAAATAAGGGTAAATTTGAAAAATTGTTGATTTTAAAGTTGAGTTGATGAAGTTTAAGATTTTTATTAGTCTTTATAAAATATGTTGAAAATGTCATATAAATAGAATTAGAGCAGCAAGCATTTTAGGAAAAGGGATAATCATCATTCAACAAAAAATGTTAACAATATTTTCTCTAGTCCCAAATATAAAGTGTCTTTTAGGAAAAACAAATTAATTCTCAGTATAAATTATATTAATAATGAACTTTTTTTTTTAAAAAAAATACTATCCCTAATACAATTTAATAGGAGAAAATTTGAAGTCTATCGTATTGTTTCTCTAGACTTTTAAGCATGCTGGGTAAAATTTAAAAAATGTTTCATTTTTAAATAAAGTTAATGAATCCACCACCTCTCTTTTTTATTATGATGATGAAGTGGTTAAAGGATTTATAATATAGACGTAAAGAGTACAAATAATTAAGGTAGGAAGAGAACAGTACTTGAAACTGCATGCTGAAATTAACACATAACCCTAATCCCATCACATACATTTTCATAATCACATACAAAAACTAACTGAAACCTGGATATTAATTAAGTTGTGCAGACGAGACAAATTAAAAGGATGCAGATAGCTAGAGATGTTGTAAAGCATGAAAGACAAGGTGGGAATTAACAAAATGTAAATCCAAAACGGTAGTTAGGCAAGAAGTGTTGCATTTACCTCGTAAACCCTAAAAGATAGGAGATGACAGCAGAATTAATAGGAGAAATAAGAGCTCTTCAAAAGCATGGTACCATTACTTTACTCCCCATTTCGAAGCTCACTGCGACACTTCTTCAAAGAAACCTATTTTTGTATCAAATCATGCAAATAGTACACGTAGCCCTAATTCACATCTCCCATTTTATTTCCCCGGCACTAACTGTGTGAACATATATATGAGATCCATCTAAGTCTATATTTAAGAACTTCCTTTTGCATCAAACATGCTTAGTTTCTTTGATCGCCAGCTCAAGTGCGCATGTGTATATATATATTGAGAGAAAGAGAGAGAGAGAGATGTTATTAGATGTGGAAGTGATGGGAAACAAGAGGAGGAGGAGGTGTGGGAGGGTTTTCAGATTCAAGAACTTTGCTGAGGCTGGATATCCTGTGGAGTTTAAAGGGCCATTTCGTGAGAACGTGAATGCTTTGCTTGAGTTTGCCAATTGTGAGTCCAAATACTTAGGCTTTGGAATGCCCATTTGGTCTTTCCAACTTGAGGTTCATCGACACCCTCCTTCTCATGTCTTCTTGTTTGTCATTGAAGAAGCAATCACTGACACATCTTTGAACGGCCATTGCAAGCATTGTCAATATGTAGGTATGTACTTGTTGTTGCGCTTCTGTAATTAGTTTTCAGTCGTTTTCCATCCATTTTGGCTTTGTTTGGATTATCGTTTGTGTCTTTTATCTACTAACTTTTGCAAACTAAAGTCAAGGTAAAAGTCAATTAGGGTAGAGTGATTTTATTAAGGTTATATACAGACTTTAATAAAAAAAAATGTCGGTTGATATAAATTTGTTTTGATGATATATTAAAAAATCAATTCTAAAAAGTTTAAATATGAAGAAAAGCTAAAAATCAGCCAGCAAAAGTTTGTCCATTTAATAAGGAGTTAACTCATAATCTATAAGATTGTGAGTTTAAATCCAGCTCTCGATGTGAAATCTTGTTTATGATAACCTATAAGTGCTCTTGGGGGCTCTGAGGCATGCTCTGATCTCGATGACGAAGCTATCAAGAGTTAACTTTCCTAAACTATTCTAGTATTTAAAAATAAAAAATAAAAAAGCCAAAAACACCTAAAGCCACAAGCATAAAGTTGTATGAAATTAAGAGTGACTTTTGGACAAAAGCTCACTTATTTCTTCCACTAAATACCAAAAGATACATTTTTTCCGTCAAACTGTAGCTTTTTTTTGTTTGTTCCCAACTATAGTTTCTCTTTCCCATAACGGTATCTCAAACGTGCTCATATGTTATATGGATGATTAATTTTTTGATGATGTGGCGGTGGGATTTTGGATTGAAAATATATATATATATAGGATGGGGGAATCATTTCATATGCAATAAGAAGTATCACTTTGTGTTGCCATCAAAGGAGACTTTGGCTGCGAGTCTGAGCTGTGAAGTGGTGTCTGAAGTAATTACTACTGGATCAGCCATGAGCAGCAGCAGCAACAACAATAATGGTAAGTCCAAATTAATAGAATTAGAGGGCCATATGATGCAAGCTGTTTTTCACTCTAACGGATTCGGACATTTGCTCTCTGTCAATGGCCTCGAAACCGGGTCGGATCTTTCCGGACACCAGATCATGGACTTCTGGGATCGTTTGTGCACCGCATTGCAAGCAAGGTCTGATAATGCAAATTTCAAAAAATGTCTCTCATACAATTAAGTGATTATTCATCTGCAATTCCTTATCAAAGGAAAAATTACATGGAGCTAAGTAAAAATTAGGTAAAACTATAGGGAATTGCATATTAATTATGCTTATGATTAAAGACTGATATCTGATTTATTTGATTATATATGTATAGGAAAGTGAGCTTGAATGACGTGTCACAGAAAAAGGGCATGGAACTAAAACTTATAAATGGAATAGCATATGGTGAACCGTGGTTTGGAAGGTGGGGCTACAAATTTGGAAGAGGATGCTTTGGAGTGACTCAAGCTACATACCAGAAGGCCATTGAAGCCATAAGAAGCATCCCACTTTACCTTCTAAACCACCAAATTGGTGACATACCGATCATCTTCTCAAGGTACCAGACACTCTCTGATCAAACCCTAATCACATTTGGTGACCTATTCCACTTCATGTTAGAGCTCAAGTCTCACCTCCCTCGCCGGGAAAACTACTACCCTGATCCCAATTATAACACCACCGCCGGAGGCTTCTCCGTTGAAGGCAATAATTGCCGTTGGTCCCCGAAGAGGATCGAAATGGCAACTAGGGTTATAGTTGAAGCCCTGAAAAGAGCTGAGTTCAGATGGATCTCAAGGCAAGAGGTTAGGGATGCTGCAAGAACCTACATTGGAGACACAGGTTTGCTTGATTTTGTCTTGAAATCTCTTGGAAATCACGTTGTTGGAAACTTCATGGTTCGTAGAAGCTTGAATCCTGTCACGAAAGTTCTTGAATATTGCTTAGAAGACATCTCCAATATTGTTTTCCCCACTCATCAAGAGGGTAACAACAACAATAATAATACCAACAACAACAGAAGCATAAAGGACAGGTACAAAATCACTAGGGGTCAAGTGACAAAGGACATGTTTTATTTGTACAAGTACATTATCCTTAAAGACCCCAAACAAGTACAAGGATCATCATCAATTTTCTCAGCGATCCCATTGGCGGCGAGAATAATTCTTGACACGAAGTTTCTGATCAAAGACTACTTTGGAGAGCTTCTTCCTTTTCAAGATACTAATGATCATCTTGTGGTAGCCGACGGAAAACTAAGGCTTCACTGTACAGTAGTACCTAGAAACTACCCAAACAAGGCGTTAATGATGCCACCCTACGAGTGTATCACACTGAGAAGTAACGCCACCATTAATGAGCTGAAGCTAGAAGTTGAGAGAAACTTCAGAGAGATATATTGGGGATTAAGGAATTTTTCTGTTGATTCGATTAAGAACTTGGAAGGTTGTGGAGGGAATGAGATGGTGTTTGGGATGGTTGAAGTGGGAAGAAAGTTGGTGGTTGAAGGATGGATTGATAATGTTAATGTTAATAATAATAATAATGGAGACAATAAAAACATAGTTATGAGTAACAACGTAGGAGGGATTTATGAGGTTAATTATTATGGTGATAATAATGGTGGGAAGGTTGTGGAATGTAGTTGTGGGACTAAAGAAGACGATGGAGAGAGAATGGTGTGTTGTGATATTTGTGAGACTTGGCAGCATACGAGGTGTGTTCGCATTCCAAATGATGAACCAGTTCCTTCTATATTCCTCTGCAAAACATGTGAACAAGAAATTGTTATGTTCTCTTCCTTGCCATAGATATATATACACACCAAATTTGAATTTAATTTGTAGTCTTTCTGGTTTTGTTTCATTGCGAATGCTATACAAAAGAAAGAATATAGGTTGCATTTATGCTGTTATGTTTTTTTTTTTCTTTTTTTTTTAGTTCAATTGTAAATTTGCTTCAACTTCCAGAATTCTGCAGTTATTTTTGTCTCGGGAAAAAAAACATTATATTTGAGTTGATAAAGAGTTAATTAAGAACTCTATATATCATCATCTATTACATTATAAAAAAATATTTGAAAAAGAAAAAAAAAAAGATAAAGTGCCGTGATAAATTAAAATAGAAAAGTAGTACACTATAAATTGAAGAGAAATACTATATACTACAAGGGGAGGTGGAAAGCTTTTTTCTTTTAAGAAAGTTACTTTGCCTAAATATAATAAAAATTGCACGAGCAAATTCGTACACACATAGATACATTTTTTTAAAAAAAAATAATGTTAAACTTAGTGGCGTTTTCAATAATTGATATGATCCAGACTCTCATATATAATAATTTGATATTTGGATAGCCAGTGATGTCTTTAAAATTACTCCTTTCGAAATAAGAAAATAATTATGTACAGATAATTACTAACTCAATATCAATATATCATTATACACAACATAGCATAAATTATATTATACTATTTAACTCTTAATTTGGTAATTGTCACAAATGAATCAGATGTATGTATTATATACTACCTCTTATCCTAATTATAGAAAGACTTTTATAATACAAAATTGTATTATAAAAATGTTCCTATAATTAGGACCAGAAGGAGTAATACAGTATCACTCGTAATAAAAAAAATAGCTTAATTAATTAGGACACTGGTTATAAAAATTCAACCGAATTTTTTTAAATATAGTTTGACAGTGATATGGAGAAATTAAAGAGTAAGTGATCAAGAGAGACTCACCTAAGTAACAAATTAATCAACCAACAAAAACAATAATTTCTCTCCCAAGATCTTTAACGATCTTAATTAATTCCTAAGCCCCGAAATAGAGTTTTATACTTGAAGCAATGTTTTACACTCTATTAATGACTCAATGCCAAGCATTCTTTTTTAATTAATATAAGGCTAAAGTATACTTTTGATCCTTTAAGTTTACATGAGGTATCTATTTAGTCCCTTAAGTTTATAAAGTACACTTTTGGTCCTTAAAACTTAACACCGTTAATGTTATTAACGGAAAATACTGACTAATCAAAATTAAGTGTTGAAAGTGAAATGGTGACAATGCAAACTTAAACCCAGTGGCAGCTCATATATACTCAATCCAATAAAAATAAACCATGTCAAATAATTTTAAAGCTAACAAATTTTCATTGGTTTATTGTTTTTTAAAAATAAAAATGCCTAGGTTTTGGTGATTTGATTTACCGCCCATCTTCCCTCCCTCTCAATCCATCGTCCTCCCATTATAATGTCACTTTTTGCTCGGCTTTTCCGTAATCCGTAAGCCTCAATCTACTCTTTTTTTCAAAGAAATTTCTTTTCCTAATCGTGGATCACCAATGGTTGCTCTCTTTGGTTCCATTACGTGTGTCCACATATACCAGGATTTGATTGGGTGAGATTGCTTTCTTCGGGTTTAGTACTTGTGCGTCCATATGTATATGAGGGTATCATTAGTAGGAAAAAAATAAGTATGTAGTTTATCAATCAACATGCATGAGTGATTAAATTGCACAAAGCAATGAAACAGAAGTAGGAAAGTTTCTGGGTTTTGAAAGGAACAATCAAGAACATGGGAAAATAAAGGGAGGATGGAAGAGAGATTAAGTAGTTAGCAAGATGGATTGAGAGGGAGGAAAAGGGGCGGTAAAGGAAATTACTAAACCCTAGGTTTTTTTTAAAAAAAAATTAATAAATTAATAAAAATTTGTTGGCTAACATTAGATTAAAATTATTTCACGTGGTTCATTTTTATTGGGTTGAGTATACAAGAGTTGCTATTGGGTTTAAGTTTGCTTTGTCAGCATCATACTATCACCCCTTAATTTTGCCTAGTCAGTATTTTTCGTTAATAACATTAACGGTGTTAAGTTTTAAGGACTAAAAGTGCACTTTATAAACTTAAGGAACTAAATAGATACCTCATGTAAACTTAAAGGACTAAAAGTATACTTTAGCCTT
Organism: Acacia crassicarpa; assembly: GCA_034222035.1. Lineage (NCBI taxonomy): Eukaryota > Viridiplantae > Streptophyta > Magnoliopsida > Fabales > Fabaceae > Acacia > Acacia crassicarpa. Next base: position 10,732,628 of record JAWXYG010000011.1, read on the forward strand.
AATATAATTAATAGCATGATTATTAAGGAACTAATATCCCTATATTCCCAACTAAACTAGTTAATTTTTCATTGATAGATATGTTATATGTACCAACCTTATTTGTGTTTGTTTTCACACTAAGGACAAATTACCCACGGAATTACCCAACTACAAAAAAAAAAAAAAAACTTGAAATTAGCTACAGAATTACCCATGGAATTTGTTCTGTTGGTAATTACCCACGGAATTCTGTGGGTAATTTGAGTTACCCACGGAATTCCGTAGTTAATTTTTATCCACGGAAATTACCCACGGAACAAATTCTGTGGCTAATTTCAAGTTTTTTTTTTTTGGTAGTCTGCCGCCCAAAACACAGTCTTTGCATACCACTGGTGTATTTATTTGTTCATTTTGATCAAATCTTATATACCAAAAAGAGATAGTTAATTCAATGATTATGGGGTAAATTGTCAATTTTGCCGTCATTTATTATTGGGTATTTTTTAACTCTTTCTTTTCTCTCTATCTTCATGAGTACAATTAATATGGGTAAAATTATCACAATCTTATTTATTATATGAAACTTGACTTATAAATATGACCATATTTTTTAGGCAGAATTAGATTGGAAGACCTATCAAGAATAATATTTATTGGGAATGACCGTAAAAACTGTAATTATTTATAAGGACCAATTACCTAAATATAAATTTAGAAATACTAAATTGCCCTCTAAAGTGATTTAAATTCCCCCCCCCCCCACCAAATTACTACTGCCAAAATCATCATTTTTTATCCTTAACTAATATCTACATAACCATATCATTTAATTATTACTTGTGACGTAAGGTAGATATTGGCCCTTTAACCCTTTTATATCATTGTTTTCTTGATTTACATAATTTTATATAAATAATGAAAAAAAGCTCTATTAAAGAAACTTTATCAACCAAAATAAAAAGTTAAATGTATTTCATATCTTATCATTATATAATTTAAAGATGTTTGTGTTATTTTTTCTATAAATATCTACCGGGAGAGAAATTGTGTTTAATTTAATTAAATTTAGAAATTCATATTTGTTTTAAACATAGAATGTAAGAGAAAAATGTATGAGGTTTGATTAGGGAAAATTTAGTATTTTTAAAATTTTATTTTGTTAATTGGTCCTTCTAAATAATTACAACTTTTACGGTCCTTCTCAATAAATATCATCTACTATAGATCCTTGATCTTAATTTTCCTTATTTTTTAGTCAAAATGGACTTATAAATAGAACCAAAGTGGTATATAGTTTATTATTAATTTTTATGCCATATGTGGTCCAAGTTGTATCAAACTTTACTTCTTCAACCATTTCAAGCTATGAAAATGAATTTGGCGTGTGTATCAATCTCGTAGGTAATTGCGAACTAGCCTCACTTCCTTGTCTCCTTTTCTCTTTTCACCCAAAAAAAAAAATCAATCAAATTAATTTTATCATAAAGTATAATATTCACAGATAACATTGTCCATTTTTCAAATATTGACAGAAGATAACATTTGTAAACATGTTTGTGTACGTTAAATTGTGACATGTTTATTTTCACACCGATCTGAAATATGTCATACCTCATCAACTTCTCAACGGAGATGCCCATTTCTTCTCCCTTTTAAGCGTGACAAGTCATATTTTTAAAGATGGGTTTGGAGAAACCTTGTTTTTCGAGCAAAAAAAGAGAAACCTTGTTTAATTTGATTTACCACTCTCATCTCAATTTTTAATTATAGGACATATATTTAATTTGTATTTGAAGAGAGGCCTTTTAATTAGTGTGGACAAATGGCTTCATCACAGCTGATTTCAAAAAGTCATTGAATGACTTCATTGCTTATCCTCCCCCAAGACCCAACTACTCCCTCTGCTCCTTATTTTTTCTGGTCTTTATTATAAGATATTCAACTAATAAGTATATTTAGTCTTTTTTTTATAAGGTATTTGCTTGTTTTCAATGAGCATTAATTGTTTTCTTCCATGTATACTTATAATTAATAAGGATAGTAGGTGAGAGTAATAATTAATATAATATTAAAGTTTAGTACAATTAGTAAGGATAGTATTAGAAATTACTTAAATTCTAGGACAACTTTATTAACTTTAATTGTTTTTTTTTTTTGTAAAAATTATTAGTTAGTGCCATATAATAAGGATAAGAGGGAGTACAAATTAACAATTTATACAAATCAATAAAAACAGTTAAAGTCATTAAATTTCTCATAAAATTTAATTATGAGGATACATAAAAAAAATAATATTTAATACTTTTTAAAAATACAATTAATCAGTTGGTGTCTTATAATAAGGACAATAAAGACGAAAAAATTATAAAGTGAAGGATAGATATTGAAAGCTACGAGAGTACTTGAGGATGATCATTACATTGCTCGTCATAAACGGGCCTTCCATAATACCCGTCGTAAGCCACCGTTGGCTGCCCGGATCCGATCCATAGTAGTATGGTCCACAAGGATACCACAGAAGTATTTTCACTTTCATTCATTTTTTTCCAATCCAATGAAGTAAATTTATACCAGTAGAGTTTAACAATCTGAACACAATAGTTACTAACAACCTTTCAAATATGATCACTTATTCTTATCTAATTACAATAATTCAAATTCTAACACTAACAAGCAAAAACAATAATTCAAAATCCAAATGATAATTTAGCTTTTATTATTTCAACCTCTATTTTTATCTTCGGCATAACCATCATCCCTGCCGGTAGTTGAAGCAGGATGGGACCTGGATCCTTCTGCTTGGACTTCGCAGGTTTGTCAGCCGGCTTGTTCTTGGGCTTATCGGTAGGCTTGTCCTTATCCTTGCGCTTGTCGGCGACTTTCATTTTGTCCCCTTCGCCGCGGCCATTGGGCTTGTCCGCGTTCTTCTTTTCGCCTTCGCCGCGGCCCTTGTGCTTGTCGGCGACTTTCTTCTTGTCCCCCTCGCCGCGGTCCTTGGTCTTGTCGGCGACTTTCTTCTTGTCACCGGCGTCAGGCTTTTTGGGAGTTTCAACGATTTGAATGCTCTTAATAGCGACACCGCCTTTACAGCAGATTTCATCTCGGATCTTCTTGGGGCTACAGCAGACGACGGTGATGGTCACGATGTTGTTCTTATCGTCGAACACCTGGGATCGAACCTCTGGAAGATTGTAGAAGGAAAATAATTAGAGCGGTGAAACACAGAGAGAGAAAGAAGGGAGAAATTAAAGGGGGGAAGGAGCCTGACCAGGGAATTTGCTGAGAACCTTCTTTACCTTCTCGGTGCATTTGGCACACTGAAGATCAACCTTGAGCCTCATGAGAGTGTCCTGAAAGAGTGAGAGTAAGGAAATTGAGATGATGATGTTCAGAAGCTAACCAGAGAAGAAGAAGAAGAGGGAATTACCTTTTCAGCCATTGGAGAGGGAAGAAGAAGAAGAGGAAGGAGAAGAGAAGCAATGAACGAAGTGAGCGAGACACAGAGAGATTATATAAATGGCTGGGTGGCTGACCTATGAGTTTGAAAGAAGGGTTTTGGTATCCTCTTTCGTAGAAATTACAATATCTCACTGCTCTTAAAACCGTGTCTTAATCACTAGATGACATTCCCTGACATTTCCCTCCGCTACACTTTCTAAAAGCAGCCAGTGGCAGTTATATATTATGGCAAAAAACGAGTGGTATTAATAATAATAAGTTTGCAGTAGGGTATTAATTACACATAAATTCTTGCATCAACCGGGTGTGTCACATTATATCTACACTATCCAATAAAATCATATCACATTAATCCCTTTAAACCTTACGTGTTTAATTTTTCTTCTATTTCTTTATCTATGTCATTTGAAAATGTGTTTCCAATCTTCACTCGCTCTCTTACATAAGATTTAATAAAATCAAGGGTGAAGGAGCGTTTTTGCCAATCAACTATTACGCCAGGAGCGATTTTGCCAACTATCTTTTAATGGGCCCAAAAATGTCAAATAACAATTAAATATGACAAAAAAATACAAATCCGTTTAATGAACAGTGACACCGTCTGTTGCCATGCCACGCGGGATTTTATAGAGCGCCACGTGGGATTTCTAATGCCAGCTCATTCACCTATGTGGAATGTGAAGGAGCGTTTTTGCCAATAAACTATTACGCCAGGAGCGATTTTGCCAATTAACTTTTAATGGGCCAAAAAATGCCAAAGAACAATTAAACATGTCAAAAAACTACAACGCCGTTTAAGGAACAGTGACGTCCGTCTGTTTGCACGCCACACGAGATTTAGGTGCTCTCCACGTGGGATTTTGGCTCACTTATGTGGAAATTTCATTGCCCAGGTGGCTTTTGTGTTTTTCTTTCTTTTTTTTTTTTTGGGTTGAATTCCTATATTTTTACCCAAACCGAACTTGCTTGACAGACAAACCCTTCCACAGAGGTATCCTTCGACACCCGAGAGCGAGGTACTTTAAAATAAATTATACTGGTTCCTCGCAAGGTTTTTTTTTAAAAAAATAAGTAAATAAAAAGAAAATCACAAAAAATTCTAAAAAAATAATATATATATGTGTGTGTGTGTGTGTGTGTGTGTGTGTGTATAATACTGAAGTAGTGCTGACCTCGAGGTACTGTGGCTTTTTTTTATAATAATTATTACGTACTATTTATTTATTTTTTAAAAATTACATTGACAGCAAAACCTCGTGAGGTCAGCATCAGTACCTCGCGAGGTACTATGGCGATTTTTTAATTTTTTGTTTTATCATAACTATAATTATGAATTTATCTTTTAAAATACCTCGTGAGGTATTGTAGGATTTTTTTCCTTCTTTTATTTTAATTATAATTATCAACAATTTTTTTTTAAAAAAATTATACTGAGCAGTACCTCACGAGGTACTGTAGGTTTTTTAAATTTTTTGCGTTTTTTTAATTTTATAATAATTATTTTTGTTGATTTATTTTTTAAAACTATACAAAGGAGTACCTCGCCAGCGACCTCCCAAGGTAATATGATTATTTTTAATTTGTTTATTTTTTAATTATACTTACCAGCACCTTGCAAGGTACTAATGCTGACCTTGCTTTTTTTTTTTGTAATAATTATTTTTATTTATTTTTTAAATAAATGATATTGAAAAAATTAAAAAAAAAATGCGTAGTTACCTTGAGAGGTACTTAGACTACCTCACAAGGTAGTTTAAAATGAAAAATCAAATAAATAAATAAAAAAAATAATCCAAACAGAAAAATAAGAAAGGGAAAATTCATTTAAGGGCTCTTTTTGGAGAAAAAAATCCTAAAAAGGGCCCCAACATTTAGGTGCTCGCTCTCGGGTGTCGAAGGATACCTCTGTGGAAGGGTTCGTCTGTCAAGCAAGTTTGGTTAGGGTAAAAATATAGAGATTCAACCAAAAAAAAAGAAAGAAAGAAAAACACAAAAGCCACCTGGGCAATGAAATTTCCACATAAGTGAGCCAAAATCCCACGTGGAGAGCACCTAAATCCCGCGTGGCGTGCAAACAGACGGACGTCACTGTTCCTTAAACGACATTGTAGTTTTTTGACATGTTTAATTGTTCTTTGGCATTTTTGGGCCCATTAAAAGTTAATTGGCAAAATCGCTCCTGGCGTAATAGTTTATTGGCAAAAACGATCCTTCACATTTCCACATAGGAGACTGAGCTGGCATCAGAAATCCCACGTGGCGCTCTTCAAAATCCCGCGTGGCATGGCAACAGATGGTGTCACTGTTCATTAAACGGATTTGTATTTTTTTGTCATATTTAATTGTTATTTGGCATTTTTGGGCCCATTAAAAGATAGTTGGCAAAATCGCTCCTGACGTAATAGTTTATTGGCAAAAACGCTCCTTCACCCTAAAATCAATGTGTTCTGATTGTTTTGGGTAATGCACAAATGACGTGTTGCATCTAGTTCATATAAGAATTTCCTTTAATTTCATTCTTATATTATTACTATTTAAAGTTTAATGCAATTTTACCAACACAAAATTAGTTTAGTGCTATAATGTCCCTTCAAACTTTAGCTTTCATGTTCAAGTCCTAGATTAAAAACCTATACCGAAGGGTTTGCCACGTATCCAAAAATTTGAAGAAGTTGATTGCTCAGATACTTAGTAATAAGATTCAAAATCTTCTTGTTGCAATTGAAAATGTCTCATAAGAGTCATTGTTAGCTTGTTTAATCTTTTAGTAAGAAAACATTTTATGTATGAGATGGAATGAATGAGTTTTTATTCAAAGTATCAAAACAAAGTGCTTGATTTCTCACCAAAGAAATAAAAAAATACAGAACCCTCATAAATCACTTATAGTGATCTCAAAGGTGCTAATTCACGTAAATTGTCACACACTCTCCATTTAATAAATCATACAACATATCATGCAGTGCAATAAGCGTGAAGTTACCATTTGGGTGATAAAACTATTAATTTTACCTTGGGTTAAGTATCAATTTTGTTTCTAAAATATGCGCCCAGGACCAATTTTGCCCCTGAAGTTTTCGGCGTAGTAATGTTGTCCCTGAAGTTTAAAAATGTAGTAATGTTGCCTTCCGTTAACAATCCTAACGGTCAACTAATGTTGACTATTAGTTGACCGTTAGGGTTTTTAACGGAGGGGAAACATTACTACATTTTTAAACTTCAAGGACAAAATTGCTTGCCCCTCCGTTAAAAACCCTAATATTGACCATTAGAGCAGTTAACAAAGGGACAATATTGCAACGTTTTTAAATTTCAGATGCAACAGTGCTACGCTGAAAACTTCAGAGGCAAAATTGCTCCCGGACGCGTATTTTAAGGACAAAATTGATACTTGACCCTTTTACCTTTAAAACTCCAGGATCTCCAGCTTAAAATATTAATATAGTTATCCAGTCATCCCAAATTCAAAATATTAAAATTAAACAACACAACTAATTCTTAATTAAAAACAACAATAATATAAATAAAATACTAATTATCACTACCAGTCACTAGACTCCACCTCTGGTCCTACTCCACCATCTCACCCTTCTTACCTTGCTCATTACCCCGTTGTCTTCCTAAACTAGTAGCAACTTCTGGGATTCATAATTGAATCTCAGAGTAACAATTAATCTCATGCACAATATATATACAGTGTATGACAGATAACCATAATTGTAAAAATGAACAACACGGCACTTAGTAAATACCACGTGTAGTCACATAATGCATCACAACATCACAAACAATGTGAACTACGAAACGCAAGATACAACATGTCCCAGATCCACATCATTGGGAAAAACATCAACTGGGCCTCAAACCTAGAACACAACTGAATGCAAATAAAACGTGTGTCCCAGACACGTGTCACAATTCATGGATCATACAGGTATACATAGATATATAGAGTGCGCAAGATTAAAGTTACTACCTAGTTGATTCTTAGCCTGTCAATTTATTTTTGTCTCCTTAACACCTCCTGTGGTGATATTTCCTAAAATATTAAATAATATTTGTTACTTATGTAAACTCTCCAAAATTCAAATAAGACTTGAATTAATTACCATTTAGTCCTTCCTTTGTCCAAAAATCCTTTATTATTTATAAAAACGCCAAAAATACTATTTTTCCCTTTTTCACTTTGATTTTGGGATTTGTTTCCAAAAATTCCAGAAACTTTACCAAACTTTAAAAATTCATATCTAATTGCTCTTGTGTCCAATTTAAGTGGTTCAAAAGGATAAATGGCCCTTGATAAGTCTATTTTCAAATATACATATCATCATCAGCCCAAAATATTCATGTTATTCTAATTTTACCAAAATACCCTTGCTGTCCAGATTTTTGTTCCAAAATTAAGGGTTAAGTTTAAAAATTCATAAATTTTTGCATTTAACTCCAAAAATTACAAATTACCTATCAAATTAAAGCTTATGATGTCTACTTCAATTATAGAAAATTTAATAATTATTGGACCTCATTTGCTTTGCCAAAAACACATCACAAGCTTACTGTTTTGACTGAATTTTCACTGAATAGTTTTGCAAATTTCTTAATTTATTCATTAAGCTTCCAAAATTTATGATTTAACCTTAATCCCACTTTATTTTCCATTTTATACATGTTGGAAAGGCAAAAAAAAAAAGCCAAAATCCTATTGCTCCCTTGTGGTTCGGTCCAACCAAAAATTACCATATTAACGGAAATTTATTTCATCTTTATAATCCTCATGATTTTATGTGAGGATTTAGCCTTTTAAGTCCATGTTAAGGCTTAATATGTCTTAAATATTTTTTTTTGAACACTATATGTCTTAAATATTCATGACACGTATTTGTACGGAATCTCTTCTTCAAGTATAGTATTAAAATCTACAAAATAAGAGGATTAATTTAACATAGTAACATATACAAGTGCATAAAGTCATCTTTATAATCCCACTTGCTTGTAGTTGGTGAAGACCTTTAGTCCTTCTAACCTCTCGGCCAACCTTAGGAAACACCATGGACATTAGCTTTTCTCCTTTCATATGATACTCACGAACATTGAAGAAGAGGGATAAACACACCTTAGTTTCCTTGTGATTTCCTTCCTTCTTCCTTCTATGCTTTGGTCTAAACTATTCTTGTGCTCTCACTTAATGTCTTGTGCGAAATTTACTTAGCAAGAGGGGTGTAATGAATTTTATAATTAATGGAATATGACCCGAATAACCCTTTGGTGATTGTCCCAAATTGCCCCTTGGTTATATGCCTTTTACAACTTGTCTTGTAGTAAATAAATCTTGTCTCTTCACTCTCTTGCCTCTTTATGCTTGGCGAAATTTTAGTCCCTTAGCTTCTTGGCTTCCAATTTGTCTTGCTAGCTTTTATGGTAAATCTTTAGTGTACATGTCTCCCTCATATGCTACACGAAATTTGTGATAGGAAGGAGGATAAAATCATCAAATTTTTACTTTGCTTTGTTGACCCTTTTTCCTTCCACATATTTTACCCACCTCCTTGTCATTCATTTTCCTTCACTTTTCCTTGGTTTGTTGGCCCTTTATTTTCCACAACTTTTAACATGAGACAAATTCCTATCTTGATGGAATTTTCCCTTGCTAGGCGAGATATATATGGCTCCTCCATGAAGTCATATTTCATCTTTTCCAAGCTCAATCGTATGCACAAAATTCCTTGTCATCTAGCCACACAATTTTCTCTAGACAAGTGGTATTTTAAAGTACAAGTTAGAATTTATGATTTATTCCTTGTCATCTGCACATTCTAAATTTCATTTAATAGGAAACAAAACCTGCAAAAATAAGAAAACACAAAGTTTATATAATCTAACTTTCATTTAGTAGGAAAAGGGAAGATCCAAAAAAATTAAATTAGATCAAATTAGAACAACATCTGCACATTCTAAATTTATATACAGAAATAATCATAATTTGTTGGGAAATGAGTTTATAATTACCTCTTTGCCACTGACGAACCAGTATGCTCATCAAACCTGCAATATATGATAAGAAAACACAAAAGTTTATAATCTACCTTTCATTTAGTAGGAAGAGGGAAGATGCAAAAAAAAAATAATAAATAAATTAGATTAGATTAGATTAGAACGGCTTGTGCACATTCTAAATTTATATACAGAAATAATCATATTTTGTTGGGAAATGAGTTTATAGTAACCAGTATGCTCATCAAATCTGGTCTTTTCGAAAGATTATCAGCGAGAAGATAAATGGGCTCTGTTTGAACATGAATGCCGGCTATAAAATACAGAGTACGAATGGTTTGAGACCAGAATCACAGCAGATCCGGTGGAGAGCCCAAATGTAGCGTGAGAGAGAGAAGAAAAAATGAGTTTAGAAAAGCCAGAAAAAATGTAGCAAGTTTAATTGCAAATTAAAAAAAATAAAAAAAATTGAAGCATTATGGAAGTATAATAATGATGCTAATCAACTTATATTATAGCCTTTGTTGGTTTTCTTTTGTTAGTTTCCTTTGTGTGTGTGTTTTTTTTTTGATACATAAAAGTTTAAGTGGGAGTAGACATCGGTACCCCACCAAGACCAAGGCATGCCTCTAAGCTCAGAGAGCACTTACAGAGGTACTTACATACCGCCCACCAACGAGGCCCTTACATTAACCAAGGGGAATCGAACCTCCTCACTTTTAGGGTAAAGGCCGATGCCTTAGCCAATTGCACCACTCCTTGTTTACTTTGTGTTGATATTTCAACTTAGCTGCTTCTGCTTCACGGGCCATGTTGACTTTCTTGGTTTGGAATAAAAGGATACCTTTCTCATAGGCTTAGACAATTGTGACCCATACTTGGCGGGATTGTTGATTTTTTTTTTTTTTTGAATTTTTAAGTTAAATTTCTGTGCTATCGGACCCTAGAAGCAAAGGCCACTTGAGGCTGGCTCTCATGCCGTGCTACCAAGGCGCTAGGGTGATAATGCATATTTAATTTGTTGTCTCGAAAACGATTATGCATATTTTTTTTTTGCTCGAAAAATGATAATGCACATTTTTTTTCTCCATATTTGATTATAACATAAATACACTTTCTTTGACACCGTAAGGGTCGTTTTGCAAGTATGTTAACTGATGAGAAGGATGGTTAGAAAGAGTAAGGGCCAGTAATACAAACAAATACCTTCATATTGAAGCAAATGAGCCGTGCATTTGTGGGAAATCTGTGAAGAAACTGAGAAATGGAAATTCCATGAAGAAAACAAAGACGGGTTTAGAGCTTGACGTAATAATCTCCATCAATCACAATATTAGAAAACTTGTATACCATCAGCAGGACGGACCTAGAAAATTACTGGGGGCACCATTTGTGGGGATTTGGGGGCTGCCCCCAAAAATATTTTTTAAGTAAAGTTTTAAATGCATTAAAAAATACAAGAATATAAATAAGAAAATAAAATAAAATAAATTCATGAAATCAAGTTAACATTGATGATGTAATAAGAGAGACAATTATTTTACAAACTTATCATTTAGAAAAGCAGGCTAAGTACTGCTAGAAATACAGTTACATAAATTACAATGAAGGGTGTGCACTCAATAAGTTCAAGTAAATATATTTTGATAAAAACAAAAGTATATTACAATAAAAATAATTACAATGTCATCATTCTAAATCTTATTTTTTGGAATTCCATCATAATTGTCTTATTATCAATGCCATTAATGGCCCATTTGGATGAGCTTTTTTGAGAAAAAAAAGCACTTTTATAATGCAAAAAAAAACTTTTTTAATTAATTTATATGTTTAGATGATATTATTTTGAAAAAGCGAAAGTCACAAAAAAAAGCCAAAGTGCTGCTTTTTTTAAAAGCTCCAATTTGGAGCTTAAAAAATAAGCATTTAAAAAAAAGCATTTTTTTAAAAAGCCTATCCAAATGGGCCCTAAATACATTTTTTTCAATATAAGGTACTAAACAATTATTTAACCGTTTATCCCTCATCTGATTAGGAAATGCAGTTTTGATGTATTAAGAATGGACATTTAATTTATAGATTGACAATTATTCATATATGTATTAATTTTTTTAAAAAAGAAAATCTCAATTTTTTTTTGGGGGGGGGGCCGGGGACTTAGCCCCTTCTTTATAACCTCGGTCCCACCATAAGGATTGTTTCCACCAGCCATGAGTTTCCCAAATGACATAAGCACTCTTGGGCGGGCTGGGCCATTCCATCAAATCTTTGAGAAGGGGCCCAATCTCGGAGGCGGCTGAGCACTTCCCACAAGAGTCAAGCCCAAAAAGCGTAGCAAGTCATTCGCCAAGGCCATTACCAACAAAGTAAAGGCAAAAGACGAAGCCGCCTTCGTCTCTCATATCTAAAGCGATTGGAACTGTGCGAAACAACAGAAGTATGAAATAAGTCCACTCAAAGTCTAGAGGCTGAGAGCCTATAGTAGCTACAAGTAAGTCCAATTGGACTATGCGAAACAACAAAAGTATGAAATCCGTAAAAATCTCCATCAATTACAGTATTAGAAAACTTGTATAATTCAAATCTATGGAGGTCAAGTCATATCATATCATAATTAATGTCTGCAATGACAAATGTTCGGATATCTTTGTCAAAGGCAGTGTTCGCACATGGATATTTATATGTTGCTTTATCAAGAGTTAACAATATTATAATATTAAAGATTCTTATATAAGACACGAGTAATTGTAGAAAGAGCACAACTACCAATGAGGTGTATAAGGAGATCTTCATATATGTTTAGTTACATATGTGACAAATTGTCAGTTCCGGTTACATATATGCATATTTATGAAGTATGCATTTTTTAATGCCCGTTTAAAAACCCCTTTTAGAAAATAGCTTTTGAAATTTATGAGATAAGTTGTGAGAGGATTTTTATTTCGGCTTACGTAAAATAGCTTTTCAAAAGGAGTTACCAAACGGGTACTTATGTTGTTGTGGTCCTTATGGTAGTCCTACGTGGTTGTACAACTTATATTTTGTGTTTGAAGCTTTGAAATATAGTTACTTTAATTTTTTATCTTATATTCATGTTGCAGTATAAATCTTTGCTATTTTCAGTTCATTAAACATTTTGATGAGTGTAAGGGTTGAATGTTCTTTAATATTATGAAGTTGTTGTACCTGCGCGATATTGTTTGCTTGTTAATTGAAATACAATGTAAATTTGGAGGGCAATTCTGTCTGATATCAAATTGAATAAAAAGAACTATTACCTCCTGTCCTAAATAAAAGACCTAGTTAACTTTTTTTAAAAGAGATTAAGGAAACTAAATAAGTTACTTAATTATATTATAATCAGTTTATAAATCAGACAAATTAATTAAAAGAAAAAGTGATAAATATAAATACTTTGAAGTAATTTAGTACTCCCTCCGGTCCTAATTATAAAAACTAGTTGATTTTTTTGAAGAGATTAAGAAAGCTAATTAAATTACTTTAAAGTATTTTTATTTATTTTTCTTTAAACTAATTAGTTTAACTAATAAATTAATATATAATCTAAGGATACACAACATATGAAATGATTAAGTAACTTATTTAACTTCTTTAATCTTTCCAAAGAAAGTCAACTAGCTCTTATAATTAGAATTGGGGGTAGTATTAATAATGGAGACAACAAAAACATAATTATAAGTAACAAAACGTAGGAGAGATTTGTGAGGTTAATTATTATGGTGATAATAATGGGGGAAAGGCTGTGGAATATAATGTAGTTGTGGGACTAAAGAAGACGATGGAGAGAGAATGGTGCGTCGTGATATTTGTGAGACTTGGCAGCATACGAGGTGTGTTCGCAGTCCAAATGATGAACATGTTCCTTCTACATTTCTCTGCAAAACATGTGAACGACAATTCTCTTCCTTGCCCCACACACACACACATATATCATAACAAATTCGAATTTTATTTGTAGTCTTTTTGTTTTTGTCTCATTGCGAATGCTATATGGAAGAAAGAATATATTCCCCGTGGTCCTTATTATAAAGACCAACTGCCAATATATTTTGGTCCTTATTATAAGGCACCAACTACTTTTAAATATGAGTTTTTCCTATTTTACCCTCATTAATCATCATCTGCTTCACTCTAAAACATATTTCTCTCTCCCCCAATAGCCATTAGAACCTACTAACGCAGGAAAATGTTTTCATTTACTTTTTCCTCCCCAATAATCATTCTTCTCTCTCCAGCCAAAATTTTCTCTCCCCCAATAGGCATCAGTAGAGCTGGGAATCAGGGCCAGGGCCTAGGGCCGGCCCTACAGGGCCTGAAGCCTGAAGTAAGGAAAACATATGTTTTTCAAAGCCCGGCCCGATAGTATCAGGGCCAGGGCCGGCCTTACAGGGCCTGAAAATTACTATTCCAAATTTTAACTATTTTTTTTCAAAGAAATATAATTAATAAATTGTAATTATTAAAGTTCCAATCTATCAAATAAATTTTATCAATATTAATATCTGAACAATATAAATCATTTCACAAATAAACACATTCATTAATTCGTAATAAAAAACAAATAAACACAAAAAATATGTTTTTTTCCTTTTTTTTAAAAAAATATTAAACAAAGGAATTGCTTTATGTATGCCTATGACAAAATGCTTTTCCCTCTCGTAATTTTGTGTGTTTGCAGATTCCTTCAATTCATGCATGATTTTACTGACAGATAAAAATCATTATACTCATTTTACACCGAATATATTTATAATTTATTACTTATATAATATTGTAATACTAAAGTATGTGTTTATTTAATATGAAAACATCCCCTCTTTAAAATTTATAATAACTAATTATGTGTTTTAATACAGAATAATAATAAACATAAAAAGGGGTTATGATTTAAACTAAAAAAATTCTAAGTAATTACAAATAAACACATTCATTAAGTGGAAGTCTAAATAATTATTTTTTTTTAAGAAAGGAAAAAGCTACAGTTAAACGAGCTTGCAGGGCCGGCCCGAAGCCTTTCAGTGCTGGCCCGATTAAGCCCGAGGCCCTACAGGGCCGACCCTGTAGAGCCAATTTCAAATTTCAGACCTATTTTTTAAGCCCGAGCCCTGCAGGACCAGAGCTTGAACAGGCCGGCAATTTCCTGGCTTTAGGCATTAGAACCTCCTCATTGCAACAATATCTTTTCATTTATTTTTTCACTCCCAATAGTCATTCTTCTCTCAAACAGTATTAAAGTAGGGATAAACATAGAAATGTTTGTCCACTGAACAATTTTTTAATGACTAAATTGTCATTTCTTGGTTTAAGAGAAAAAGGCAGTTGGTACTTTATAATAAAGACCAGAGGGAGTAGGTTGCATTTATGCTGTTATGTTTTTGTTTTTTTTCAATTGTAAATTTACTCCGTGATAAAATAGAAAAGTACACTACAAATTGAGGTATAAGCATATTGTAGGAGAACACTTCAAGAGTTAACTAATTAACCTTTACATTAGATCGATTATAAAACCATTCTTCGATTCTTCATTCCTTAAAAATATTGCATTATTACTTGATATCTAATGACAACCGATGCACATGATTGGTGTTGTAGAAACAAAGTAACAATTCACATTTCCCACGTTGACACTTCCAATTCCAATTTCTCCCTCTGATATATACCAATAATCTGAATAATACTACTCAGTACTCACCCATTTCCCACTTAAGCCTTTGGCATTTGTATTCCAAAAAGTTTAAGCCTTTAAAAACAACTTGTGTGGATTCCAACAAATAAAGTAACAATATAATCATCTTAAATCAAGCTTACTCCATTAAATCCTTCTTTAGGTTCTTAAACCAAGCAATTAACATGGTTATAATAATGAAGGCACATGTTATAATTTGTTCCATTTAGTTTATAATACAATATAATGACTTTAGGACGGGAGGCCTTTTACTTTCCAAATGCCAATAAAAACCGATATTCATGATGATTAACTATAATATAATGGATTTCAAAAAATAAAATAAAAGTCCTTTTCGGATATTGCTAAATATTCTAAGACTAAACTGCTTGTACTCTTTTCCTGTATTCGTGACCTATACAATACATAACTAAGAACAGATTCTGCCTATGTACAATTTTGAAGAAGGCGGCAAGTATTAAAATGGCGGGTGGAAAATCAACCAGGTCCAACCCATCACAGGGTAGAAAGAGAGTTGATGCAGTTGATTCTCACGCTGCTACATACTGGTCTTGTTCGCACTAAAGATGACAGTGCTTTTGCCAAATGGTTTATTCCTCTCAACTTACTTTCAACATTCTTTACCAGTCTCAACCTATTGGCGCACAGAGTCTTCAATTTTTGGGGATTGGGGGATTCCAAAAAATGGAATTGGGGCGATGGGAAGAGGTAATTTGATTCTGATTTGGGAGGAAAAGGAACAAGTCGAGGCTATACATTACATTTATAGGATAGGAGAGACACAGATCTACAAAAATCGGTAATATCGAAGTAGAAAAGGAGAGACAAACCGCAATCGCTCGTTGCTCGATCTGGTTCGAAATCACCGGAGTTGGAGGAAGGAATAGAGGTGGACCGTGGATGAAGAACCGGAGTTGGAGCCAGAGGAAGGAAGAGAGCTAGACGAATAGTGCAGAGGGGACTCACAGGAGAGATGAGAATAGGTCACAGTCACACGATGCCTTTTTTCATTTAATTAAAAAAAAAAATCTCAGATTTTTACGTCTGCACATGTGGTCTTTTGCCCCTATGTGGCTCCGGCCCTGTATATGTTAATCCTTTCAAAAAAGAAAATAATTATGTACAGATAATTACCAACTCAATATACCATTATACCCAACAAAGCAAAAATTAAATTATTATTTAACTCTTAACCTGCTAACGTCACAATTGAATCAGATGAAGTGTGTTAATATATAATACAGTATTACTCGCAATAAAAATAGCTTAATTAATTAAAAGTGATTGCAAAAATTCCACCGACAAAATTTTACTGTAGTTTGACAGTGATATGGGGAAAGAGAAAGGAAAAATTATAATAAAGGACCCAAGAAAAATAATATTTATTAAGAAGGACCATAAAAATGGTAATTATTTTGAAGGACCAAAACTTAAAACATTAAAATAAAAAGACTAAATTACTCTTGGTTCTATAATTTTTGCGTAAAGGTAAGAAATCCAAAAAAACATTTTACTTTTACAGCTCCAAGTCTTCGTGCCGTACATTGCCTCAAGTTTTAAAAAGAGATAAATTCATAAAAATTCATAAATTCATAGAACACAGGGGGAGGAGGGTTGAGAGATCTTTGTCAACGGAATAACCTACGGTTCCTCCATGGAGAGAGAAAAAATTACCAGTAGAGACTCTAATTTACATATTCCAGATTCTGATTTAATCTCTATTTATCATTTTCAATCAATCACTT
The DNA here is from genome assembly GCA_034222035.1 of Acacia crassicarpa. Taxonomy (NCBI): domain Eukaryota; kingdom Viridiplantae; phylum Streptophyta; class Magnoliopsida; order Fabales; family Fabaceae; genus Acacia; species Acacia crassicarpa. The sequence goes on from JAWXYG010000011.1 coordinate 10,749,512, forward strand.
CAGATTCTGATTTAATTAGATAGATATAATATAAGAAATATGATCAAGGGTAATTTAGTCTTTCTATTTTAATGTTTTAATTTTTTGTCTTTCAAAATAATTACTATTTTTATGGTCCATCTTAATAAATATTATTTTTCTTAGGTCCTTTATTATAATTTTCCCAAAGAGAAAATGATCAAGATTCCGAGCAAAAAAAAAATGATCAAGAGAGACTCACCTAATTAAAAAATTAATTATCCCAACGAAAACAATAATTTCTCACCCAATATCTTTCGCCATCTTAATTAATTAATTCCTAAGCGCCGAAATAGCACAGTTTTATACTTCAAGCAATATTTTACACTTTATTAATGACTCAATGCCAAGCATTATTTTTTAAATATAATAAGTAGCATGATTAAGGAACTAATATCCCTATATTCTTAACTAAACTAGTTAAATTTTCGTTGATAGATATATGATATGTACCTTTTTTTGTTTTGTTTT